>CM048665.1:16425147-17625147 GCA_026401315.1 Dysphania ambrosioides | reverse complement strand
CAACATGTCTATGACTATCATGAAGTTCTTTCTCTCTGGTTTCAAGATTCTTAATCAACAATTCGTTTTTATTTTTTAGAAAATCAAAATCACTTTTTAAGGATTCAAGTTGTAAATTAAGTTTCGAAACCATAGGATCAATAGTCATGTCAACAATTACTGATTGCTTATATTTTTTCAGTTTATGAATCTCAGCATGCAAATCACAAATAGTACCTTCATACTCATCTATTACATCACTAATCTTAACACTGGTACCTGTAGGGGAAACGGTGAACTGAACAGCCTTAAGTGAAACAAATTCTTTGTATATTTCTTCCAAGTTGTGAGCCAATATTTCAAAGGCTTTCAACAAGGAAGTTCTACTACAGGAATTTGCTTTACCTATAGCTACTGAAAAATTAAGAGATTCACTAGCAATTGATAAGTCTATGGGGAGCCAGGAGGTCAGATCTTCCTCATCATCACTAGGACAGTCAGATTTAGAAGACCTTTCCTTCTCCAGTTCCACCTTACACTTGTCCAATTCAACCTCTAGTTCAGCTACATGATTTTTCAATTCAAAGCAAACTTCTTCTAGGTGATCACAACTAGCAACAACAATTTCACATTCAACACGTTTTTCTTTAAGTTCTCTTTTGCCAGTTATGTAAGTTTCACCAAGTTTATAGCATTCATCTAATAAAGAGTCAATACATTCAATCATATTATCTCTATCATATTCATGCATATCTTTTCTAACTTGTTCTAAGTTTACCTTGTGTTCGTGTAGCACATCCTTCTTTGCCATTAAGCATTTTCTGAATGTACTGGTTCCCCCTCTGGTTCCTGAGTCAGTGATGTTTCCCTGAATGTTTGTGAAGGCAGTCAAACAAACATCAGAGTTAGGTGATTCCTGATAACCGGTTTTCTAGGTCGTTAACTAAAAGACAAGTTATGCAAACAATATTTATTCTAACCTACAAACTATACGAGTATAGCGGAGTAGGGGGTCGAACCACAAAGACAAGGTATATCAAGACTTTGACTTTTAACACAACCGGACTATTTGGGGTTGGAAATTCAGTTAAAACTAATAGGTGGAAAATAGACGACGACAAATCACGAAGTAAAGCAAGTAGAGAAAACTGGGACAAGATTGGATTCACCCTAGGAATGAAGCTTTAAAACCGAACATGATATATTACAGAAAATCTGTTAATAACTAGCATGGACATCCGAGAATACGAGAGGAAGTTGGTGACCCTATAGATCACACGAACAACCTATAATCGCCCTATGTCTCCAAAGGAGTGGCAGGACAAGATTCGCATCGGAATCCGAAACTATTTATTAACATCGTTTCTACAATCTTAAGCAATAAAGATCATAGCTTTCCTAGGGTTTCACCAATCAAAACCCCTAAAAGAATTACTCACTCATATTCATGCGTAAAGACATAAAGATATTAAAAGATGCAGCAGAAACGAACGTGGAATGAAATCGCGAGAATGAAAACAAAATCAGAATTAATAAACGATAAACTTAGAACTAAACATGCAATGAAATACAACACTGGATTAAGATTAGAGGAAGGAATTAAACTTACAAAAGCTTCAAATTGATATCCACGAAAAGAACTCGAACTACAAAGCGTTGAAGAAAAACTGAAAATCGAAAGCTAAAACTAAAAGAATTTGGAGGCTAAGAAATCTAAAAGTGCATAAAAGTATTAAACCTAGCTCTCCCTCTCCTCATCAGAGGAAGGGGGTATTTATAACAAAATAAGAAAAACCTACGAAAAACCCTAAAATGCCTAGGAGCCGGCCCTAAAAAGTAGTAGTTGATCCGGAGGAAAACACTGTCATTCGCCCGAATATAGGTATCATTCGTCCGAATGTGATCCCATTCGCCCGAATTGTCTTCCATTCGCCCATTCCAGAGGCTTCCGGGAATCGATCTCTGTCAAGCATTCGCCCGAATGTATAGGTTGATTCGGGCGAATGAGCTCCCATTCGGCCGAATGAGTTCCATTCGGCCTTTCCAGTAGCAAGGCTCGACAACTCTGAAGACTGCCTCATTCGACCGAATGCGTCTCAGATTCGGTCGAATCTGCATCCATTCGGTCGAATGTCTCTCAGATTCGGTCGAATCTGAGAGCATTCTTTCCTCTTTTCACTTCCCTCTTTTCTGAACTCCGTGAAATCTCCATGAGTGACTTCAAACACTTGCCCAAGCTAAGATACGTGTGTCAAAGGCTCGAATGTATCGCCTTTCACCTTGAAATCATCAAAAGTGCCTGAAATGAACTTAAGACAACTCGAAAAAAGATCAAGGTAAAATCAAGCATAATATACATAAAACCAATACAAAACTACGAGGCTTGACACTAAAATGAGTTAATAAATGTGCTCTAAAATGAGCACATTAATTCCTTATCTTCATCAGACCTTGAATCAGAATCACCCCACATGGATGCTATCATTGCATTTTTGAAGGCCCGTTTATCTCCAGATTTGGATTGTTTGTCCTTCCACTTAGGACAATCTCGAATAAGATGTCCCTTTTCTCCACACTTGAAGCAACCTACAGAAGAAGAGTTAGATTTCTTAAAGTTCTTACCTTTGAAATTCTTCCTTTGATCACGAAGAGTTCTTTCAAATCTTTTAGCAATCATGCCAATCTCATCTTCTTCTTCTTCTACTGTTCCCTTAAGAGCTGTTCCTATGGCTGGTTCCTTCTCAGACTTAGAATCAATCAGCATTTCATGAGTCATGAGGGAACCAATCAGTTGTTCCAGAGATAGGGTTAATAAATCCTTTGCCTCATATATTGTTGTTACCTTGGTTGTCCATGCATCTGTCAAACTGTGCAAAACTTTTCTCACAAGATCCTCATCAGAAAAGTTCTTACCAAGAGATCTAAGATCATTAATTATTGTCATAAATCTACGAAAACAGTCATTAATCTTTTCATTTTTATTCATAGCAAACAGTTCATACTTAGACATAAGTAAATCAGTTTTGGACCTTTTTACCTCGCTGGTTCCCTCAAAGGTAAGTTCGAGGGTATCCCAAATCTCTTTTGCATTGCTGCAACCTGAGATCTGGTTTGTTTCAGTCTCACCTATAGCCTGTTGTAGAATTGACATTGCCTTGGCATTCTTCTCCAGTAGTTTGTAATCAGTAGTAACTAGTTCACTATCTTTCTTTGGAATCTTGTTTCCCTCTTCATCTGTCTTGAAAATGATGTTGGGACCATTTTTGACAACTAGCCAACATTCATAATCGATTCCCATGATCACATTCTTGATCCTGTTTTTCCACCAAGCATAGTTGTTACCGTTGAACTTTGGTGTCTTATTGTCGTAGCCCATAGCGTTCAATTCATGAGTACTCATACTTGACTTCTCTAGATGTTACTCTTATGAGAAGCCTAGGCTTTGATACCAATTGAAGGTTTTAGAGCACTCAAGAAGGGGGGTGAATTGAGTGTTAAATAGCCTTGGCCTATTTTTCTTACTTTTTCGATCTATGGGAGGAACCAGTTGTGCTGGTTCCTATTAGCAGCGGAATGTATATAAAGCAATAAAGGAAGACACACAATTTAACGAGGTTCAGCCAACTCAGGCCTACGTCCTCCTACCCTATGCTCTTTTATTAATCTACTTCGAAAAAACAAAAAACAGAGACATTCAACTGTTTCCCTACTCTGGGAACCAGTTCACCCCATACTCTACTCCGAGTGTGCACTCGACTTACACTCGTAAGCCCTTTTGTGTTTGAACTCACAAACACTCTCCCAGCCTTTCAACCCCTCTGTTGAAGGCTTTTTACAGAATCAAACTCTCCTTTGATCTTGCTTCTAAAAGCTAATATGAGAGAAAAATATAAGCTCTAATGATGCTCTTGTATATGACTTAATGAAAGGTTTTTGTGCTTAAGTGTGTATAATGCTCTTTAGACAAGAACTCAGTTTTTTGTAAGAGCTCTCCCTCAAATTAGGTTGATTAGATGGGTTTATATATGTGATTACAAAACCCTAGCTTTCCTAAAATCACATAATCTTTTGTGCCGCCATCTTATGTGAGTTTAGGAAAGTATTTATCTTATTTGACTTAATCATATAGATAGAATCAAATAAGGTAAATACTCCTAGTTTTTAGGTAACCAATATATTCTCATCTAATCTACCAGCTGCTTAATATATTTTCCAAAATAATTCTTAGAAAATATTTTTACAAAATCTTTTCAAAAATACGCAGCTTGATGTTCCATTCAGTAAACCTGGTTCCCTGAATTAAGTATGTTATGAATTCTGTTCCAGCTTTATACCAGAATTCATACCATGACTTATAACACTTAAAACACTTATATCACCTACTCATATAAGTCATACTACGGAGCACATTACATGAAAAACTAGATTAACAGTAAAGTATAAATATTCTTTTTTTCATGTAATCTACAAGACTTGAATCTTCCTTGGATGGTTTATCTTGAGCAAAGTATCTTTCTTCGAATGTCTTCAAAAGGCTTCTATGTTCCAAGTCTTGGAACCAGCTTAACTACTGCACATATAACATGGTTAACATGCAATAGATAATATGTGACTGCTTTACAGCATAGCAGTCAAGGAGACAGTTCCAACTGCTTGTGACCTGTTTTCTGTAACTGTTTGTCATCATTCAAAACATCAAAACTTATGGAACTCAACAGTGTTATACTAAGAGTATACCCATAATACTCAAACGTATAGAAAAAGAGAGCTTTTTATTACTAGGATCTGAGATGCTAAAGTGTAGCTGGGGTGCTATGGAGTAGAAGATGGGGATTAAGATCTTCTAGGGTGCTTTAGGTCTCTAAGGGAAGTAATAAAAGAGCAAGTTAAATCCTAAGGGTTGGACAACCCTAGGCGGAGACGTAGGCAAATTAGTTGCCGAACTTCGTATCAAATCTCCGTGTTTTGTCTCATCTTATTTCTGTCTTCATTGCTTACGTTTTATGGTTGCTTTGCTCATCAATCAAAGCAGCGAACAGTCAAAGCCTGAGCAAAAGCCTTTGAAACCATGTCAAGGCTTTGACATCCAGTTTCACAGATAAGCCTTAATGCTTATATTCCGCCTTTGAAAGTCAGTTCAAGACCTTGAGATCCTGAACGCGAAAATCGGTTATACTCTATTCACCCCCCCTCTAGAGTATAATTAATCATATTCCATCTCCCTATTGATTCTTCAATGTGTGTGAGGGTGTATTTCAGAATTTGAGCTTTATAATTCTCCAAAAGTATTTTTCTAATTAAATTTTTTTTACAATTAGTGATTTCCTAATCAAAAGTGAACAAAAATTGAATATTCTCTTAACAAGATTTTCTATTGACATGTTGCCTATCAAATATGCTTTTACACTTTTCTAATTAATTAGCTATGAGAAAAATGCAAACTCACTATTCGAGTATTACAATAATTAATCATTTTCTTACAAAGTATAAATAACATTTCTTCCAACTACTACTATGTCAAAATCATCATCTTAATGTTCTAATAAAGTTTGAAACATCTAAGAGTCCATGATACTTAATTTAGAATTCTCATTCATATTTGATTCCGGTTAAAATATCATTTTAATTGCAACCAAAGATTTAATTTGGATCTTATATATATAATAGAAGGATCGAATGAGAAGAATACTTAAAATGATAATGATGAGAAGGGACTTTGGTCCTTTAACTGGTAAGATTCAATGCATGAGATTTCACATAAAAGAATCACTATAACATAAAAGGGTTACTATAAACGGAAAAAATAACTTGGTCACTTAGTTAAAAAAAGGTTACTATATGTCTGTGAAATGTCATGCAATGGATCCAGGAGTTAAATGGCCAAAATGTCTTATCATCCTTCTCATTTTAAAGACCATTCAAGGGTGATTAAAATGAGAAAGATGAGAAGTACTCTTAACTCTTCAAGTGGTAAGATTCGATGTATAAGATTTCACGCAATAAAATAAGGTTACTATAATAATGAAAATGGTCACTATAAGTGAAAAATAAAAATAAAAACTTAATCACTATAAAATTATCCAACAATTATTCTAATCAAATGATGTAATTTCACCATCCAAATAACAACTTGTAATGATTAGGATGATTAGGTTTCCACACAAGAACAAACAGATCAAGATTAAGCAACAAATTCCATCCAAGAGCCTTAAGTCCAATCCTCACACAAATTTGTTAAACCTTAAGCTTTCCCACACTTTTACTCTACTCAACAAAATTTTCATCAACTTAGGGCATAAAACGCTATTCCCAATGCCTAAATTCATGTAACAACACTCACCCATCAAGAACTCAACTTTCCTATCCAATAATCATTCAAGATCTAACAAGAATTAAGATATATAAAGCAAATAATTCAATCACCTTATAGATTTCACCAAGTAATTGGATTCTTTGGGCATCCCTAATGTATTAGGATACATAATTCACCACCTATTACCTTAAGGATCTAAGATCACCTTCTAATTTTCCAAGATTGGAATAACAAGGACACCCATTGATCTCACAATACATGTGAAAACCAAGAAAGATAAAAAAAACGTTTTATCAAATCTTCATTGAAAATTCTCGGTTCCTAACTTTCCTTATAAAAAATCAGGGCAAGCTTTACACTTATTAGACATCTAAGATCTAGTTGACATGACAACTAAAATATATGCCAACTAAGAAAAGCAAAAATCCATACAACACAAAACACTAGGAAAAACGTGAAAAGCAAAAAAGCCAACAAGAAAATCCTAAAACACACGCTTAAACTAAGTTAATGAGTCACATACAAATCCTATTCTCATAGGTATTTTAACTAGAAATAAACACTTAGGAATTTTAATCAACTTGGACATCAAATTCTTAAACTCTTCCAAATCCTCAATTCATTGGACTCCTCCATACTAGGTGTCAACTGACCTTCTATATAATGTGACTCGTGATATGGACCCAATGTAGCCATTATGGTTCCCATGCTATTTAATAACCTCCTTAGTCCTCTTGACACCTTTAGTAACCATTACCCCCTTGCCTATTATATAATATTTTTTCATCTAGATTGAGGAAAATTCATTGTTAAAGTTTGACTCTAAAATCTATAAGATCTCAAATGGAGAAAAGAGATCAATGGGAGAAAAAAGATTTCATCTATAAGATTTCAAATGAGAAGTATGAGAAGGGATCTTGACCGTTGAAGTGGTTAGATCCAACGTAAGAGATTTCACGTAAAAAAAATGGGTCACTATAACAATGAAAAGGGTCACTATAAGTGAAAAAATATCTTGGTTACTAAGGGTTAAAATAAAGGTCACTATATGTACGTAAAATGTCATGTGTTGGATCTATGAGATGAAGGGTCAAGATGTCTTCTCATCTTCTCATTTTAAGCTTTCTTCTCATATATATATATATATATATATATATATATATATATATATATATATATATATATATATATATATATATATATATATATATATATATAAGGGAGGGATAATGTGAGAACCCTTCCCTTATATGAGAACCTTATATATATTGGAACGCATCTCCTACCATTGATTAAAAGATCTAATGGCCTAAGATATTTCAACTTATTCACTATAAGTGAAAAAGGAACCCTTCCTCTATATTTTCAAAAGTCATGATGTATGTACATACCTCATTTTTCATGATATTAGAAACTTTTCATCTTTTGATTATTTATTCTATTGTTCTAAAAATTAGTACAGATTATTTCAAATATTTATTTAGTCGTTCTAAAATTTAGTATTGATGTTCTAAAATTTTTGTTCTTATTTTAAATGATTAAGCTAATGTTCTAAACTTATATTCTAATGTTCTAAACTTTTATTCTAATACTCTAAACTTCTATTCTATTTTTATAAAGATTTTTCTATCGTTTTAAACTTTTATTCTATTGTTCTAAACTATTTTTCTAATGTTCTAAACTATTATTCTAATGTTCTAAACTTCTGCTCTAGTGTTCTAAAGTTATATTGTTCTAAACTATTGTTCAATTGTTCTAATGTTCAAAACTTCTGTTCTATTATTCTAAACTATTATTCTATTGTTCGAAACTTTTATTCTATTGTTCTAAACTTCTATTCTATTATTCTAAACTTTTGTTCTATTGTTCTAAACTCTTGTTCTAATGTTCAAAACATATGCATTAGGCCTTAGAACACTAGTATTAAACTTTAGAACATCAATATTAGACCTTAGAGAATAGAATAAATATTTAGAATATGCGTGTCAATCTTTACAACAATAGAATGGAAGATTAGAATAATAAAATGAATGTTTAGAATATTAGAACAATAGTTTAGAACAATAGTTTAGAACAATAGAATATAAGTTTAGAACATTAGAACAATTGTTTAGAATAATAGAACATTAGTTTAGAACAATAGAACAGAAGTTTAGAACATTAGAAAAATAGAACAGAAATTTAGAACAATGAAACATATCTTTAGAACAATAAAACAAAAGTTTAAAACATTAGAAAAAAAATGTAGAACATTAGAACAAAAGTTTAAACAATAGAATAAATAGTTAGAACAATAGAACATACATTTAGAATAATAGAATTGAAGTTTAGAACAAACGTTTTGGAGAAAGTACACTTAAAATGATATTGGAAGATGTAAAGTGTACTAGAAACTAGGTAGCTTTTTCTTGGAGTTTTACAAAAAGTGATTTTTGTCTTAGTGTATTTCTGAATGTGGGGAAAAGTTTTTTTTTAAATTAAAGAAGTGTGTCAGTTTTGCCATTATTTACGCTTTTGCCATTATTTTCACTCAACCTCATTCGTCGAATTTGGGAATTATATGGTGTAAAATTGGTTCTTATATGACAAAAGGTTCCTATATAGAGGGGTTATACATGAACTCACCCCTATAGGGGAAGGATCATGTGAGAACCCTCCCCTTATATAAGAACCTTTTATTTATGAGAACTCTTCTAGCACCATTGATCATTGGTAGATGCAAGGCTAAAGTCGTATCACCCAATCAAAAGTAATTCCTAAAACCACTAACTAAAATAGATAGGAAAGTAGGGTCGAATCCACAGGAAAACAAGTTTTTCTATTATTAATCAATCTAAATAGTCTAAATTATCAAGTAGACAAATTAATTTTAATAGAATAATTAAACTTAAGGAATTAAATGAACTAAAGTGAATAAACTAAGGAGGAGTTCAAGCAACCGAAGCCTAGGGTATAGGTTCACTAATAAATAATATTCCAGGGTAAAATATAATAATCAATCATCAGTGCATCAATTAATCAGATCATAAAGGCCTTCACTACTTATTACAATCACAAAATTGATCTACCGGTATTAAATCGCATCTCTCAAATCTTGATCTAACCAATTATCGATTAAGCTGCCTATTGAAACTAAGCCTAAACATCGATTCTCATCTCTTGAATCTTGAATCAATATTGCTTGACTCATACAACTAAACCTGGCCAAATATAATTGCATAACATTTAATCATTCATTAGAAACCAATCAAATATTGATAATTAGCAGTAATAAACTACCCCTTCATATTATTTATGGATCCCCAAAACCCTAGAAATAGAACTACTCAACATAATGGAATTTAAACTAAGAAAAGCAATTAAATATGACATGATAAATCAAAACATTTAAATTTTTGAAAATAAAAAGAGAAGGAATTGTTACCAAATTACACGGAAATAATGTATTGTATACACTATAGGTGATCTAGGTAGTCAAAAGGTGAATGCCATCTACAATAACCAGAAGAAGCCGTTTAATCCATTTTCAAACACTTATAATGAAGGTTGGAAGCAGCATCCTTTTCTCTCCTATTAGAATAACTTGAACGTGCAAAACTCGACCCAAATCTAAGCCCCATAGCATAGCAACTTTAACTAGCAATTAGGACCACCCAACGTTAATGGTAGAATACCTTTTAACCCATCTACCTTCCAATAGGTTCCCCTAAACTCTAATTTGAAGATAATGATGGAATCTTTCATAGCTTCACAAACTAAGCAAAGTACTAAGTAGGAAAAGTAGAATGTAGAATTTAGAGCTTAAATAAATCTTACATGGACCTTATTAGACCAATTAGATTAGTAGGTAAGCCACATCTCAAAGGCTCCAAGACAATTTTCAAGGAATACCAAGACTCCTCATAAGGAACAATTAAATGTTGTAACTTTGAGGAGAAGAAAAGAGTTAGAAGGGCCATCAATGAAAGCCACCATTCCCTCAACTGAGCCTGAGAATGAGAAGGCACATGAAAAGGTAGATGAGGAAAAGAAAGATTAAAAGAGCCCACCTATAGCACTATACATACCACCTGCCCTATTTCCTCAAAGGCCTTTAGCTCAAGTAAGGTTAGAGAAAAATTATGGAGGATTTCTTGTGAAGGTTCAATGGGCACTCAAGAGGGGGGGGGGGGGGGGGGGGGGGGGGGTGAATTGAGTGTTAAGTAATCGTTGGCAATTTTTACTTCTTTTCGGATTATGTGTAAGGAACCAGTTGTGCTGGTTCCCTTATGCAGCGGAATAAAACAAGGCAATAAAGAACACCACAGACTTAACGAGGTTCAGCCAACTCTGGCCTACGTCCTCCTATCCTAAGTCCTTTATTAATCTACTCCGAAAAATAAAGATACAGAACACTCTACTGTTTCCCTACTCTGGGAACCAATAAACCCCACACTCGACTCCGAATGTGCTTTGAACTTACCCTCGTAAGTTCCTAGTGTGTTTGAACTCACAAACACTCACCAAGTCTTCAACCCCTCTGTCAAAGACTTAATACAAGATCAAGAACTCTCTAATGATCTAACTCTCAAAAGTCAAATAGAGAAAAACGTTAAAACACTATTATGCTCTTGTGTATCACTTAATAATTGAACTAGTGCTTTTAGCTCTCAAAGACTAAACCCTATTAAAATTGCGTGAGAGCTGTACCTTTGATTATTCAGATCAAGATGTATTTATAGGTTAGTCGGCTAAACCCTCAAATCATGCATATAAGATATATATACGATTTTAGGATAAGTATTTATCCTAATTGATTTGATCATAAGATAAGATCAACTTAGGATAAGATACTTCCCGGTTTTTAGCTAACCAAAAACATCATCTTATCTTTTAGCTGCTTAGATATATCTTAAATCAATATATTTCGGAAAATATCATTTTTGTAAAATCTTTGTAAAAACCGCAGCTTGAATAATCTGTTCAGTTAACCTGGTTCCCTGAACTGAATATGTTATGAAATTTGTTCCAAACCTTGTACCAAATTTCATAACGATATTTAATATACTAAAAGCACTTTATATACTCAATTATATAAGTTATACTACGGAGCATTTACATGAAGATCCTAAATAACTCTTCGAGTGTGGTCTTCCTTCATGCATTCGTTAAGTCTTGAAAGCTTCCATGAATGAACTAAATTATTGACCAAGGACCTTCCTTTAAGTTGATCGAAAGTCCTTTCAAGCTTCCAATCTTAGAAATCAACTTAGATGCATAACTCATTTATCATCTAGTTGTTCCCTGTATAAAGACAAGTTAGTTCAACAAATATCTCATATAAGTAATAACTTATCTAGGGAAACAGTGTTCTATTTTAGTTGGTTCCCAACTGTATTGAACACTTTCAAAGACCTGTTTCCCTTAGCTGTTTGTCATCATTCAAAACTATCAATCAAAACCTAAGGGACTCAACAAATTCCCCCTTTTTGATGATGACAAACATTTGAAGTTTCTGCACCTGTGAACATACTCAAAAACAAATAGTCAAAAACTTTAAGAACTCAAAACTCAATGGAACAAGTCAGTTAAGCCAACTGGTTCCCTAAACAGAAACAGAAAATAAAATGAAGTAAGTAAAAGTAAAAAGACTCAAAAAAAATGACTTAATCTAAACTAGTAAATACTCTAGGCTTCAACTTCAACTATTTTCCCCCTTTTGGCATCATTAAAAAGATATGCAAAAGTAGCATCTTATGCATAAAGTAACGTGCTAAACCATCCAATGGCATCAACCATTATACAAATAAAGTGCTGCAAAAGAAGGTCAGAATGGTCAAAGTTAAGTCATGCCGTCAATAAAGATCATAGTTTAATACAAACCAACAAAAGTGAACGATAAAGCCCAAATCCATATCAAAACAAGTTCATGGATTGGGAGGAATAAAAACAGTCCAACAAAATCAGTTATTCAGAATATAATATAATAAAGGTAGGCTAAATGAAAAAGAGAACAGATTCAATCATCATCATCATTTTCATCATCTCCTTCCTCTTCTTCAGTGGCAGCCTCCTCAGCTGTTTCTTCCTGGTTCTCCTCCTCTTCACTGTCATCTTCCTGCTGGTCTACTTGCTGGTCCTCCTCAACTTGTTTCTTCTCATTTCCAGAACCGCCAGCAATCTGTTTCTCTAACTTGATCATCCTTATAATAAATGAAGTGGATAGACCTTCAACCAAGTTCACTAACTTGCTGAGCTGATCCCCTACAGCATTTATCTTCTCTTCCTGACTCTCCAGCCTCTTAAGAATAACCTGCTGACCAGCTGCTTCCTCTGCCTTCTGTTTCTTCTTGGCAGGCTTAGGAGTCTCTACTGGTTCCTCCTCCCTAAACTTCAACAGCCCAGCACTTATGATCAACCCCGTTTGTTTCAGAATACCTTTGGTAAACACCATTGCAGGAGCAGTTGATCCACTAAGAGAAACATTATTCTCTTTAAGAAGCTTAGTTATGTAGGAGCCATAAGGAAGAGAGTGGTGGGATGAATTATAGCAATTCATCATATGGTTTATCATTAGAGAGGGAAGATTTATCTTAATCCTTTTCATCAGCAAGTATATAAGCACCATTTCCATAATGCGCACAAAACCCCTACCTTGTGCTCGAGGGATAATCATCTTGTTACACACAGAGTGAAGGACCAGCATCACTGGTTCCTTCAAGCTACCAGTTTTAAACGTTCCAGCTTTCTTTGGAACTTTCCCTCCAAACACAAAATCATGCACTTCATCTGGACTGACCCCTATAAGTGTGGGCCATCCATCTCCAGAATACTCATCAAAGCCATCTCTGGGTATATTCAACAACCCAGCCAAGCTTGCAACAGACACATTTACTTCAATATCATTCACACTTGAACTTAACGATCTATCCAGCATTTGTTTCAAATTCACATAAAACTTTCTAACACCATCAATATTAGCATCACAGACATCAAACAAAGGCATCCAACCTTGATATTCTAACAGCTCTTTCACATCACTTAAAGAAACTTCATCAAAATAACCAACTTCTGTTTTACACCCAGATACCACAACCCTAGAACCTAAATCAGTCATACCAACAGATGGAGATTCTACTGACATACCTCTTGCAGACTTCCGCGCTGTTCTCTTTCGTTTGGAACCAGCAGAGTCCATCGACTGTTCCTCTATTACTACTTTGCCAATCCTTTTCAGGGATGACCTGGTCACTCTGCTGCGAACCAAGGGTTCTGTAGTCCACTTTTTATGCCCAATGATCTGTAGATCATCTTCCTCACTACGAACTTCCTCCTCTTCCCTTTCTCCAACAGTGTTGAAGAATTCTTCAGTGCTTTTGGGCTGGTCCCCCTGAGATGAGACAGGTTCCTTGATGATGGAATCATCAGCCTCAGGGGTCTTGGGTAAAGGTGCATTTTTGGGAGGTGGAGGTGAGGGAGATTTAGAAGATGGAGATAGAGTTGGTGATGGGTTCTTTGTGGTGGTAGGAGGTGAGTTGCTCGATGAAGTTGGAGCAGGGTTTGGTTCATTGATGGAGGCCTCCTTCAATTGAGTGGACTCACTTGCTTGAGTCTTCTCCTTCCTTTTCTTAGCTGGAGCCCTGGTTGATTTCCTACCCATTGTAGCAAATGAGCTCCACAGATTTGAGGGAGATGGGAACGAGTGAACAGTGATCAGGGTACCACTTTTGAATGAGAGAGAGATGAGTAGAGTGATGATGTGATGTGAAGCTGTATCAAGGTGTTTATGTGTATTTATATCAATTGCACAGACATAGGATTTCCAATAACTAGCCGGTTGAGAGTCAAAGTAAATGAGAGAAATAATTTTAGAAATTGAAAATTTAAAAATTATAGTTATCTTTTTACAAAAGAGTCAACCGACTATAAATTAGGCAATTAGATATATTTGCCTCTTTGTAGGATAGGAATAACTAAAATAAGATAATTCTTTCCAAAAAGAAATTATCTTATAGTAATCTTCCGAAAATAAGATATTTTCGGATGACATATCAGAGCTGAACTGCTGTTTCCTTTTGCTGGTACCTGTACTGAACCAGTCATTCTATTTTCAGTATGTTTCAAAATTACTTCTCCTGTTTCTATGCAACAACAATCCACTTGGGGTTATTTACACAATATTTGCAAGTAAGCAACATAGTTATATACATAATCGATACAAAAGCATACTTATTCTAACCAATCATTGAAGGAAATAATTGAAGCCATCGCCTAAAGCCTAACTAGACCTAAAAGGATTCTTAACCTACAAAAAGACTCTCTACATAAAGGCTTTGTGAAGATATCAGCTATTTGATCTTCACTTTTACAGAACAACATCTCCACCAATCCTTTCTCCACATTGTCTCTTAGAAAATGGTGTCTTATCTCAATGTGTTTGGTCTTGGAGTGTTGCACGGGGGTCTTTGAAATATTGATTGCACTAGTGTTATCACAAAAGATAGGAACACTTTTATAAATAACACCAAAATCTTTCAGCTGGTTCCTTATCCACAGTAGCTGGGAACAGCATGACGCTGCAGCTATATATTCTGACTCTGCTGTGGATAGGGCCACTGAATTTTGCTTTTTAGAACCCCATGATATAAGACAAGAGCCAAGGAAGTGTGCCATACCTGATGTGCTCTTTCTATCAACTAGGAAACCAACATAATCTGCATCTGTATATCCAATGAGATCGATGGTACTGCCTTTGGGGTACCACAAAAACAGATCTGCTGTTCCCACAAGATACCTAAGTATCCTTCTAACAGCCTTCAAGTGAGATTCCTTTGGATTGCTTTGAAACCTAGCACACAAACCAACAGAAAACACAATATCAGGTCTACTAGCTGTTAGGTAAAGTAGAGAACCAATCATTCCTCTATACAGCGTAGCTTCAACATTTTTTCCTTTAAGATCAGCATCCAACTTTGTGGATGTGGGAACAGGTGTATCATAAGCTTTGCTGTTCTCCATGCCAAACTTTTTCAGCAGCTCTTTTAAGTACTTTTGTTGATGGATCATTATACCATCATTTGTTTGCTTAATCTGCAGCCCTAGGAAGAACCCTAGTTCTCCCATCATACTCATTTCAAATTCACTCTGCATAAGATTTGCAAATTCATCACACAAAGTTTGATTAGTAGCACCAAATAAAATATCATCAACATAGATTTGTACTACAATCAAGTGTTTCCCCCTGGTTCTTATGAACAAGGTCTTGTCTACTGTTCCTCTCTTGTAATCATTAGCCATCAAGAAATTGGACAGTCTTTCATACCAAGCCCTTGGAGCTTGTTTCAAGCCATATAATGCTTTATCCAACTTATATACATGCTAGGGAAACAGTGCATCTTCAAAACCAGGTGGCTGCTCCACATATACTTCTTCCTTCAAATAGCCATTAAGGAAGGCAGTCTTCACATCCATCTGAAACAGCTTAAAATTCATGTGAGCAGCATAAGCAATTAAAATCCTAATAGCCTCTAGCCTAGCTACTGGTGCAAACGTCTCATCATAGTCAATTCCTTCTTGTTGATTGTACCCTTGCACCACTAGCCTTGCTTTGTTTCTGACTATAGTACCGAGGTCATCTAACTTGTTTCTAAAGACCCATCTAGTACCAATGACTGATCTTTCCTTTGGACGGGGAACCAGGTGCCAAACCTGGTTTTTCTGAAACTGATTTAATTCATCTTGCATAGCTAGTATCCAATCAGGATCAGTCAATGCCATTTTATAGTCAGTAGGCTCTACATTAGACAGGAAAGAATAGAAAGCGCAAAAGTTTTGAAAGACACTTCTTCTCGTTTGAATCCCCTTATTTATATCACTAATTATTTGATCAGTGGGATGAGAGGCCTTATATCTAAAACTTTTGACATTAATACTGTTTTGTGCTTCCTCATTAAGTTGGGAATTAGCATGTTCATGAATCTCTTCTCTTTCTGAATAACCAGGAGAATTCACATTCATGCTGTTTCCTCTATCATTACTTACCTCAGGTTCAGGGGTGGTACCTTCTTCTGTTCCCCCTGAGCTCATTACCTGTCTATTATGTGTGGAACCATCAGGATTTGGTTCCCCTTTAGAATCCTCATTTTCTCCATTTTCTTCTCTAGGCACTTCATCATTATTATCTGGTGGAGTATCTGGTAGGCCTAGTCCTGCTTGCACTTCATCTGAGGGACCAGTATACTGGTTCCCCATGAAATCCATCAAACCAATCACTTTATCAGGTTGTACCTGCGCAATCTCAGAAGACATGTTAAATTCATCAAAAATGACATGGACACTCTCCTCAACACAGAGAGTCCTCTTATTGAAGACTCTATATGCTTTGTTGTGAGAAGAGTATCCAAGAAAGATTCCCTCATCACTTTTGGGATCAAATTTATCAAGCTGGTCCTTCCCATTATTATGCACATAACATTTACATCCAAAGACACGAAGGTATGTGATGTTGGGCTTTCGACCTTTAAGAAGTTCATAGGGAGTCTTATTTAACTTTGGTCTAATGAGACCTCTATTCAGTATATAGCAAGCAGTGTCAACAGCTTAACCCCAAAAACTCTTTGGGAGACCACTCTCAATGAGCATCGTCCTCGCCATCTCCTCAAGAGTTCTGTTCTTCCTTTCTACAACACCATTTTGTTGAGGTGTTCTAGGGGCTGAGAAGTTGTGATTAACTCCATGTTCCCTACAATAATCAATAAAGTTAGCATTATCAAATTCAGTACCATGGTCTGATCTTATCGAGACCAGCTTATGGGTGAGCTGGTTCTTCACTTGTTTCACCAATGTTACCCACTCTTCAAATGTTTCATCCTTTGTGTGTAACATCATTACCCAAGTGTACCTGGAATAATCATCGACCATAACACAGACATATCTATGACTTCTTCGACTTTGTACTCTCATGGGACCACACAAGTCAATGTGTACAAGTTCGAAGGGTCTGCTAGTACTCAAAACAGTTTTAGGCTTAAAAGAGATTTTGACCTGTTTCCCCCTTACACATTCAGAACAAACTTTATCAACTTCGCACTTAATGTTAGGAAGACCTATCACTAAGTCTCGTGCTTTAAGCTTGTTTAGAAGTGTTAGACTAGCATGTCCAAACCTCTTATGCCAAATCCATTGATTATTTTCAGAAACAGCTCTCAAACAGATGGACTTGTCTTGAGGGATCTTATCTAAGAAGGTGATGTAGACATCATGCTTCCTAGTTCCCTCACATACCAGTTCTCCTGTTTGTGAGTTAACTATGTGACATAGGTTGGCTTGAAACTCAACTCTATTACCTTTATCACATAATTGAGAAATACTCAAGAGATTATGTTGCAAGCCTTCAACATAATAAACATCATCTATTGTGTTAGAAAGTGTCTTACCAACCTTACCTAAACCAGTGATGGTTCCCTTGCTGTTATCCCCAAAGGTGACACTTCCTCCATCAAAGGCCACTAGTGAAAGGAATTGATCTTTATTCCCGGACATGTGTCTTGAGCAACCACTGTCCAAATACCAATAGGTGTCTCCCTTCACTCTAGCCTGTAAGATTGAATCAAACATTAGTTTTAGGAACCCAAGCATACTTGGGTCCCTTTTCAACAACATTAACATCATGTTTATCCTTTCTTCTCCACATATACATTATACTCTTGCTGTTCTTATTAGCACTAATTTTCTTAGCTGGACATTCATGTATTTTATGTCCATTCTTACCACAATGAAAACACACGTGCATCTCTTTAGTCATGACGTACTTACCTCGCTGATATTCAGTAATCCAGGTGGTCTCTCTGGGAGACCAGTTAGTCCTGGTTCTCTGTCTAATATAACCAAGACCAAATTTTCCTTTGTTTCCTCCTGATGAAGTCAGAAGGTTCAAAGTTCTTTGTGCATTCAGTAGCTTATCCAAATGTCTATGACTGTCATGCAATTCCCTTTCTTTTGTTTCAAGTGTTTTAACTAACAATTCGTTTTTCTCTTTCAAACACTCAAGATTACTTTCTAAAGTTGCAAGTTGTAAGTTATAATCTAAAACCGTAGGGTCATTTGACATGTTACTAACTGCTGATTGTTTTTCACCTTTTAGTTGATTGAATTCAGCATGTAACTTACAGATAGTGCTTTCATATTCATTAATCATACTGCTGACTTCAACGCTGGTTCCCGTGGGAAGACTAGGGGACTGAGCAGCTTTGAGTGAAGCAATTTCTTTGTGAGAATTTTCTAAGTTGAAAGCCAATGTTTTAAATGCCTTCAACAGAGACGTTCTATTGCAAGAATTTGCTTTACTTATGACTATAGAAAAATCAGGGACTTCACTACTAGTTGATAAGTCTCTAGGGAACCAGGAGATCAGATCTTCTTCACCATCACTTGGATAGTCAAGTTCAGAAGATCTTGCCCTTTCTAGTTCTACCTTGCACTTGTCCAATTCAACTTTTAGTTCAGCACTTTGATTTTTCAAGTTATGGCAAACCATCTCTAGATGATCACAACTAGCAATAGCAATTTCACATTCATTTCGTTTTTCTTTTAGTTCTCTCTTGCCTGTTATATAGGTTTCACCTAATTTATAGCATTCATCTAATAAAGAATCTATGCAAGCAAGCATATTTTCTCTATCATATTCATGCATATCTATTCTAATTTGTTCAAGGTTTACCTTTTGTCTTTGTAGTACATCCTTCTTAGCCATTAAGCATTTCTTGAATGTACTGGTTCCCCCTCTGGTTCCCGGACCAGTGCTGTTCTCCTTGATGTTTGTGAAGGCAGTTAGGCAAACATCAGAACTAGTTGTATCTTCTTCTTCATCAGATCCTGAGTCAGATTCTCCCCACATAGATGCTATCATGGCATTCTTGAAAGCCCTCTTATCTCCAGATTGAGATTGCTTGTCCTTCCATTTTGGACAGTCATGAATGATGTGTCCTTTCTCACCACACTTGAAGCAACCTGAAGATGAAGACGAGTTAGATTTTTTAGTGTTTTCAAAATTCCTACCTTTGAAATTCCTCTTTTGATCACGAAGAGATCTTTCAAATCTTTTTGCAATCAGGCTGATCTCATCTTCTTCTTCCTCTACTGTTCCCTTCAGTGCCATGCCTCTGGCTGGTTCCTTCTCAGACTTAGAGTCAATCAGCATCTCATGAGTCATAAGGGAACCAATCAGATGTTCCAAGGACAGGGTAGACAGATCCTTTGCTTCATATACTGCTGTTACCATAGCTGTCCATGTATCTGTTAAACTACGCAAAATTTTTCTCACAAGATCCTCATCAGAAAATATTTTACCAAGTGATCTAAGATCATTAACAATAGTCATAAACCTACGAAAGCAATCATTGATTTTTTCATTTTTATTCATGGTAAACAATTCGTATTTAGACATGATTAAATCAACTTTAGACCGTTTTACCTCACTGGTTCCCTCAAACGCAAGTTCAAGGGTGTCCCATATCTCCTTAGCACTACTGCAACCAGAGATACGATTTGTTTCGTTCTCACCTATTGCTTGTTGTAGAATTGACATTGCCTTAGCATTTTTCTCCAGCAGCTTGTAATCAGCAGTGACCAATTCGATATCCTTCTTGGGAACCTGTTTCCCATCAGCTTCTGTCTTGAGAATGATATTAGGACCATTTTTAACTACGAGCCAGCATTCATAATCAATACCCATGATCACATTCTGGATCCTATTCTTCCACCAGGCATAATTATTTCCATTAAACTTTGGTGTCTTGTTGTCCTAACCGATTGTACTTAATTCTTGAGTACTCATTCTTAACTCCTCTAGATGTTACTCTTTCGAGAAGCTTAGGCTCTGATACCAATTGAAGGTTCAATGGGCACTCAAGAGGGGGGGGGGGGGGGTGAATTGAGTGTTAAGTAATCGTTGGCAATTTTTACTTCTTTTCGGATTATGTGTAAGGAACCAGTTGTGCTGGTTCCCTTATGCAGCGGAATAAAACAAGGCAATAAAGAACACCACAGACTTAACGAGGTTCAGCCAACTCTAGCCTACGTCCTCCTATCCTAAGTCCTTTATTAATCTACTCCGAAAAATAAAGATACAGAACACTCTACTGTTTCCCTACTCCGAGAACCAGTAAACCCCACACTCGACTCCGAATGTGCTTTGAACTTACCCTCGTAAGTTCCTAGTGTGTTTGAACTCACAAACACTCACCAAGTCTTCAACCCCTCTGTCAAAGACTTAATACAAGATCAAGAACTCTCTAATGATCTAACTCTCAAAAGTCAAATAGAGAAAAACGTTAAAACACTATTATGCTCTTGTGTATCACTTAATAATTGAACTAGTGCTTTTAACTCTCAAAGACTAAACCCTATTAAAATTGCGTGAGAGCTGTACCTTTGATTATTCAGATCAAGATGTATTTATAGGTTAGTCGGCTAAACCCTCAAATCATGCATATAAGATATATATACGATTTTAGGATAAGTATTTATCCTAATTGATTTGATCATAAGATAAGATCAACTTAGGATAAGATACTTCCCGGTTTTTAGCTAACCAAAAACATCATCTTATCTTTTAGCTGCTTAGATATATCTTAAATCAATATATTTCGGAAAATATCATTTTTGTAAAATCTTTGTAAAAACCGCAGCTTGAATAATCTGTTCAGTTAACCTGGTTCCCTGACCTAGTTCCCTGAACTGAATATGTTATGAAATTTGTTCCAAACCTTGTACCAAATTTCATAACGATATTTAATATACTAAAAGCACTTTATATACTCAATTATATAAGTTGTACTACGGAGCATTTACATGAAGATCCTAAATAACTCTTCGAGTGTGGTCTTCCTTCATGCATTCGTTAAGTCTTGAAAGCTTCCATGAATGAACTAAATTATTGACCAAGGACCTTCCTTTAAGTTGATCGAAAGTCCTTTCAAGCTTCCAATCTTAGAAATCAACTTAGATGCATAACTCATTTATCATCTAGTTGTTCCCTGTATAAAGACAAGTTAGTTCAACAAATATCTCATATAAGTAATAACTTATCTAGGGAAACAGTGTTCTATTTTAGCTGGTTCCCAACTATATTGAACACTTTCAAAGACCTGTTTCCCTTAGCTGTTTGTCATCATTCAAAACTATCAATCAAAACCTAAGGGACTCAACATCTTGAGATTTTAAGGAAGTTGCATTCGATATATCATTATTAAATTCTATCTCACAAATGCCTTCATATGAAAAGTTCTTGAAGGATATCTTTTTTAACAAGAAGAAGATTGAGAAAAATGCCACAATTCCCCTTATAACAAAGTGTAGTGCCATCCTTCAAAATATTATTTCTAAGAAGCTAGGTGATCCAGGAAGATATTTAATCCTAGTGAGATTAGGGGATTTAGAGATTAAAAAGGCTTTATGGGATCTTAGAGTAAGTGTACGACTTATGCCACTATCTATTTGCAAGAGGCTCCAAGTAGGCAAGTTGAAACCTACTTGTATCTCTCTCCAGCTAGTGGACCGAACTGTGAAGTTTCCTTTAGGAATTTTGGAAGATGTTCCTCTTCGGTTTGGTAAATTCTACATTCCATGTGATTTCGTGGTTATAGAGATAAAAGAGAATGCACAGGTCCCGATTTTTCTTGGTAGACCATTCTTAGCTATACTAGGAGCTATTATTGATATAAAGAACAACAATATCACTTTAGAAGTTAGATAAGATAATGTGGAATACTCTTTGGGAAATTCAATTGGTACACCATCCATGGGGGAGACAATTGACAAAGCTATTGCCGATCATGTTAACACTAGTTCACCAAAGGATCCCCTAGAAGCAGTTTTGGTAGGTAATGGGATAAGAACTCTAGAGAGTCTAGAATTTTCCAACCTTTTTGAAAGTGTGCCAAGTAATGAGAAGGAGGAAAGGAACTTAGATCATCCAGCGATTTGCAATCTCTAGATGCTCCACCATGGTAGAACTTTATTTACTTCTATCTACACTCATAAATCTTGAAGATAATCATGCATCCTCCATAAAACCCCTAAGATGACTAAATCTAATTATGATGGAAGTAGTCTAAAAGGAGTTTCTTAAAGTACTTGATGTAGAGATAATCTACTCTAATTCTGAAAGTTAGTGGGTTAGTCCCGTTCAAGTAGTCCCTAAGAAAGGAGGCATGGCCATTATTAAGAATGACAATGGGGAACAAATCCCGATGAGGACAATCATAAGATGGCGTATGTGTATTGATTATAGGCACCTGAATAAGGATACTCAAAAGGATCATTTCTCCTTACCTTTCATTGACCAAATTCTAGAGAAGTTGGCAAAGCATTCTTACTTTTGTTGGTTAGGCGGATATTCAAAATTTTTCTAAATCCCTATCTGTATAGCCGATTAGGAGAAGAATACTTTCCCGTGCCCGTATGGTACTTATGCTTATAGTAGAATGCCATGTGTTTTATGCAATGCTCTTGCCACTTTCTAATGCTGTATGATGGAAATTTTCTCAAATATAATAAAAAACTCTATGGAGGTTTTCATGGATAACTTCTCAGTCTATGGATTATTTTTCAAGGATTGTATAGCAAATCTCGAAAAATAGTTTTTTAGATGTAAAGAAATTGGTTTAGGATTTAACTAGAAAAATGCCACTTAATGGTTAGAGAAGGTGTTGTTTTGGGTCATAAAGTGTCGAATAAGAGCATCAAAGTGGACAAAGAAAAGATTGAGGTCATAGAAGGTTTACCGATCCTTACATTGGTAAAAGAAATTAGGAGTTTCTTGGGTCAAGCCAATTTTTACCAAACTTTAATCAAGGATTTCCCCAATATTACAAAACCTTTACTAAGCTTTTAAGCAAAGATGCCCCGTTCATGGTCACTGATGCTTGTGTTAAGTCTTTTAATCGGTTGAAAGGAGCTCTCACCATAACTACTGTACTTTAGCCGCTTGACTGGACTTTGTCGTTTGAAGTCATATGTGATGCAAGTGACTTTTCCATAGTATAAGTCTTAGGACAGAGAAAGAATGGAAAGCTGAATGACATCTATTATGCTAGTGAAACACTTGACCCAACTTAAGTGAACTATGTCACCATTGAGAAGAAGTTATTAGTAGTTGTGTATGTAATAGAGAAATTACGTTCTTACATAGTTGGCTCAAGGGTGATAGTGCATACAAACTATGTGACACTCATGAATCTAATGAGTAAAAAGGATGCAAAGCCTTTTTAATTAGATGGATTTTGCTTTCGTAGGCATTTGATCTGGTGATAAAAGACAAGAAGGGAGCAGAGAACTTGGTTGCCGATCATCTCTTCCAATTAGTTCAAATAAAGAGTGTTGATTCCTAATCAATGGTTTTTTCCTTAATGAGTAGCTCTTTGCAATGTCTATTATTGATACACCATGGTATGCCGATTTGGCTAACTATTTATCTGTGGGTACCATTCCTCATAGTTACTCTTCATAGTAGTAGAAGAAGTTATTTCATTATGGAAAGCACCATTTTTGTGATGAACGATTCTTATACAGATCATGCGCAGATAGGATCATTAGGAGATGTGTTGTAGAGAATAAAGTAGATTCTAGCATCTCTCATTGCCTTGTTTTTCCTTTTGGTGGTCATGATAGCACCACCAAGACTTGTGCTAAGATTCTATAGTGTGGTTTCCATTGGCCGACCTTGTTTAGAGATGTCCATGCTTTAGTACGCACCTGTGATTATTGCCAGTGCATCGGGAACATTTTAAAGAGGAATGAGATGCCCCTAAACATCATTCTGAGAAGTCTAGGGTATGGATTTCATGGGTCTTTTTCCCTCTTCTTATGAGAATTCCTATATCCTGAGTCCTATAGATTATGTCTCTAAGTGGGTTAAGGTAGTAGCATAACCAACCAATGATGCTCGGGTAGTAAGTAAGTTTTTCAAGAAAACTAATTTTCCTATATTTGGAATTTCTAGGGTCTTGATTAGTAATGGGGGATGAAATTTCTTGGAGAATAAGTTTGAATCCATGTTAAAGAAATATGGAGTGCATTATAGGGTGGGTTGCTCCTATCATCCCTAGACAAGTGGCCAAGTTGAGGTATCAAATCAACAAATCAAGGCCATTTTGGAGAAAACTATAATAAACTCTTGTAAGGACTGGGTACCTAAGCTAGATGATGCCTTATGAGCTTTCAATACACCTATAGGAACGAGTCCTTATAAGTTAGTTTATGGGAAAGCATGTCACCTATCGGTTGAGATCGAGCATTGTGCTTTTTAGGCCATCAAGCCCATTAACTTTGATCATTTTAGAGGGTGAGAAAAGGATTTTGTAACTTAATGAGCTTGATGAATTCTGCTTGGATGCAAATAAGAGTTCGAGACTTTATAACGAAAAGACGAAGTGATGGCATGCCAAGCATATTGTGAGGCAAGAGTTCTAAGAGGGTGATAAAGTGATGTTGTTTAACTCTAGGTTGAAATTATTCCTTGAGAAACTGAAATTGAGATGGTCTGGGCCATTTTATGTGCAAAAAGTCTTCTCGTATGTTTCAGTGGAGATATGGAATGAGACAATAAGGTCTTTTAAGGAGAATGGGCCTAGATTGAAACATTAACACATTAGAGAACCCATCCATGGAAAGGCTAGCCTTAGCATTTTGGTTCTATCATTAAATTGCTAAGAATCAAGGGGTCGAGCTTAAGACTTGAAAAACAAGCGCTAAGTGGGAGGCAACCCATTTTTCTTACTTTTTTCCTTTGGGTTTTCTGATTTTTGTTTTGCTTTCTTAGTTATTTGGTGTAATTTATGCATTTTATTTTTGTTTTGTATCTCTTTTATAGGTTATTGGTTAGGTTGATCATTAGGAATATTGCATTGAGTGTTTATATGTTGATTGAATTGCATTTGGAAAGTTATATAGGAGTACAAGTGCACGCAAGACCCAAATTAAAGGCCTGGAAAAATTTGGTGATGTGCTGCAAAATGAAGAGACTTGGACGAGTGCCCATAGAACTTGAACAAGTCTCCTCTAAATCCTTCAATTTTTAGTTTCTAGGCAAAGCTGATAAAGTGCTCAAAATTTAAGAGACTCGATCGAGTGTGCAAAGCACTTAACCGAGTCCCCTCTAAAAAATACATTTTCATTAGCTTTTCCAAAACAACAAAAATTAAGCATTTGACCGCAAACTCTATCAAGTGTGTAGAACACTCGCCCAAGCCCTCATCCTTCAGAGCATTATAAGCTTGGGGAGAACGCAAGTTTTTCTTCTATCGCCTCTTGTCCCCTTTTGCTCCACACACTAATTAAACTCTCATTACCCACATCGTCTCTTCACTCAATCTTCAATCCTCCACCATCAAACACCCATAACTGTTTAAATACTACACTCCTTTTCTATCTCCAACCAAAATACAATCTAAATTCCTCTAATCATTAGCAAAAGGGGACAAGAGGCGATAGAAGAAAAACTTATAATGCTCTGAAGGATGAGGACTTGGGCGAGTGTTCTACACACTCGGTAGAGTTTGCTGTCAAATGCTTAGTTTTTGTTGTTCTGGAAAATCTAATGAAAATGTATTTTCTAGAGGGGACTCGGTTAAGTGCATTCAAAACACGCTCCAATTTTTTCAATTGATTTGGGGATTTTTTAGTTAGAGCGTGTTTTGAAAAATTAGTTGAATTTGGAGCACTTGTGTATGCTTTTGAGTGTTTCAACGAGAGTATTTAGTTCTATTTCATCCTACGTTACACTCAGAATACTCAAACCTCTATCTTTCCTTTATTTTCACTATTTCTTGCTTATTTTTTATTTTTATCATGTTTTTGCTTGAGATTGTGTTATATTGGTAAGATTATTTCATTGTTTTGTGCTTGAGCATTGGATTTGGTTATATCTTTAGTTTGGTGTTTGATTGTGGTATTGATAACCTTGAGGTTTGTTGGACGCCATCAAACACTCATAACTGTTTAAATACTACAATCCTTTTCTATCTCAACTAACTTTTTTAATTGATTTGGGGGTTTTTGAGTTAGAGCGTGTTTTGAAAAATTAGTTGAATTTAGAGCACTTATGCATGATTTTGAGTTTCAACGAGAGTATTTAGTACTATTTCATCCTACATTACACTTGGAATACTCAAACCTCTCTCTTTCCTTTATTTTCACTATTTCTTGCTTATTTTTTTTTTATTTTTATCATATTTTTGCTTGAGATTGTGTTATATTGGTAAGATTATTTCATTGTTTTGTGCTTGAGCATTGGATTTGGTTGTAGCTTTAGTCTGGTGTTTGATTGTGGTATTAATAAACTTGAGGTTTGTTGGACACCATTATAAGTCCTTGATCCTTACTTCCTTTCCCTTGTTGTCCCCTTGATCTATAATTGACTATGCCTCCACATAGGAACAACCTAAGGAGCACATCCACCTAAGGTTTAAGGAACCCTTCTCCTCCCCTAGCAATACAACCACCTTTCATTGAAACCTATGGGATTGACTTTGGAAACAATGAAGATACATGAATAATTTCATTATGAATAGCTAAAGAAAACTTATCCCTACATGTTTCTATGATCATTTAGCCGCGACATCTGTAGGGGTAGATGGAGCGATTCATGAGTTAGTTTCGAGGTTTGGGTGGGAGCTCGTACTTGATTTACACGCACCAGCTATAGGAATCTAACCTTAGAGATCCTCTCCACTTTTAACATAAACTGTAGCTTGGTCGATAACATCCCAACATAGATTTTATTTAACTATTTTGGCACTAGGATGCGATTTACACTTAAGGGTATTCATGAGGTTATGGATTTGCCCTTCAATTGGATGCTGACTCCCTAATACCCTAGGTTAGAGGACTATGAGAATAGTGTCTTCTAGAGAGACATTATAAGAATTAGTAACTACCATCTCAATAGGTCTAAGGTTATATGGATTATTCACCCACTAGTTAGAGTAGCTTTTAGGGTCCTAGCTTGAACCCTCTTTCCCAGAGATGCTAAGGGTGGTGTTTGTTCAACCCGTGAGCTTTACTTAATATGGCATGAGACGAGGCTGACGCTTAGGGAAGATAGGTCATTGGGTTTATGTATTTTATGTCTAGCAGTCTAGTTTATGGAGTATTTAGCCCAGGTAGTCGAGGGTTCCAATTAGATATCTTTAGAGGGTCTATTAACCGTACTTGTGCTTTCTCGTGATATAGATATTTTAGTTTGCAAACCCTATAAGGTGCGAGGACTTACGCACATCACTTTGTATAGTGTGCAGTCCATACGATTGACTTGATCTCATAGAGGTCAAAACTTAGGGTATGAATGGCTGGTGGGGTCAGCCTTTCTTGAATATCCCAAGCCCCTATGCCTTTCTACCCTTAGTGTAGCTCCTACCCTTACAAGGAGCATGGACTTGGATACTTCGCCTTGACTTCTAGTGACCTCCCTGATGGCATAAGGTGTTCTAATTCCCGTGGAGGAGGGGATGATGATTAGGAGACCACTACTCATATGGAAGAGGAAGTCTCAAACTTCGTAGAGTACATACTATGGTTAACATGCTCTTTTTTGAAGGAACATATGCTTTTGACAGTCCAATACTGAAAGAAGTTACGGTTTCTTCTAATCTTCTTTTTTTTATTTGGTTTATAGTTATTGAATATCATTTTTTTGATCATAATGTGTTTATATAATTTAATATTAGGCTCCATTGAAGTATGTAGCACGAGCAAGAATTAGAGCTACACTATTATTGTGTGACTTGAACCACCAAAGATCAAATGTGTTAAAGGAGCTACCGATATTCAAGAAAAATGTGGAGTACTACAAAGCAGGTTGCACAAACAAGGAAGAAAAATAAGAAAGTAACAAACAATGCTTAGAACAAGTATTAGGACAATCTGTTGTTTAAGCTTTTGGTATGTATTAGTATTTTGAACATTTGTCAAATATTAGTATTCTTACCTTAAACATATATTAGTAGTCTAACTTTTACCTTATGATGTATTCTAAAAACTAGTAGTTAATCACTTTAGATCAAAACAATGTTGTCTTGTAATTCATATTTGGTTTATTCAATGAAAGTAACCTTTCATTCCTAAAGATTCCATAGTAACCTTTTTAATTTGTATAGTAACCTTTCTTAATGCTATAGTAATAGTTTTTAATACTATAATGACTTTAGCTCTTATCATAGTGGCACCAATTCTTATAATATAGACTTTAATTCTTATTATAGTGGATATATTTTTTAACTATTATTATACATAATTCAGTATATTTGAAAAGATAATAATTATAAAGTTGAACATATAGTTATCTTTATATTTTTAATAGTACATGCAAAGTATATATCAATAGTTTTAATATCACATGTAGTTACCTAAGAATGATTAACATATCATTATTAATATGTGTGTGTATATATATATATATATATATATATATATATATATATATATATATATATATATATATATATATATATATATATATATATATAATGCAATGTATTTGAAAAGTAAAGTTCAAACACTCTATTTTCTACCCAAAGTTGTAAAATTAACTTATGACGCTAACTTATGACACTAACTTGATTCAAAGACATATAACATGAAAATCTAACAACCTCACCCCATTGAACATGATCCCATTTGACCTATATTGAGTAAAATCATAGTATTTCAAGTGTTAAGGGTATTTTCCACCCAAAAAAGGTCCCATTTGACCTATGTCGACCCTAATCGACATATTTAAAGTGTCGAGGGCGTTGTCTACCCAAACCGGTCCCATTTGACCTATTTCGACTCAAATCAATGTATTTCAAGTGTTAAGGGAATTTTCTACCCAAAACCGATCTTATTTGACCTATTTCGACTCAAATCGACGAATTTCAAGCGTTAAGGGCATTTTTTTTTACCTAAAATTGCTTCTATTTGACCTATTTTGACTCAAATTGTCATATTCGAACTATTTAGGGCTTGTTTAAATGGAAATACACCATTATCGATCCAAAACAGCTCTGATTTGACCCATATTGACTCATATCAATGTATTTCATGTGTTAAGGCCATTTTCTACCTACAAGCTCTCCTATTCGACCTATATTAACTCAAATCAATGTATTTCATGTGTTAAAAGCATTTTCTACCCAAAACCGCACCCATTTGACCTATTTTAACTATAACTGTCATATTCAAAGTGTTTGGGGAATTTTTAAGGGAAATACGCGATTATCGACTCAAATCTGCTTTTATTTGACCTGTATTGACTCATATCGATGTTTTTTAAGTGATAAGGCCATATTCTACCCAAAATTCTATTATTCAACCTATATTGACTCAAATCAATGTATTTTAAGTGTTAAGGGAATTTTCTACCAAAAACCGCTCCTATTTGACCTATTTTGACTCAAACCGTCCTATTCGAAGTGTTTGGGGGCATGTTCCAAGGGAAATACGCCATTATTGACTCAAAACATCTCCTATTTGACCTATATTGACTCATATCAATGTATTTCAATTTTTAAGGCCATTTTAACCCAAAATCGCTTCTATTCAACCTATATTGACTCAAATCAATGTCTTTCACGTGTGAAGGGCAATTTCTAGCCAAAATCGCTCCCATTTAAATATATTGATAACACTTACTAATTAACAATCCCGTTTAGCTTAATATTGTGCATTCACCAAGCCGAATTGAAGAAATAGATTTTCCCACTACCCACACAAATTATTAAAAGCATCTAGTGTGCACTACATATTAAGCAATAAGTAATTCGCAATATGTTTACATACTAATACATTATCGTACTCTAAAGTAAATGTAGGAGTTTTACCAATCCGTTTAAATGTCAAAGTAAGTGTATCTAATTAATTATTCATATATAGGGTCTAATATGACCATATAAAGCAATATTAAGTATATTAAAGTATTCATACATGAAATTCAAACGTTCCACTCAAAAATAAGGGCGAAAATGAACTTCGACCTAGCTTGTAGGGTTTTTGTGAATGCAAAATGGACGTACGTCTTTATCTCCTTGATGTTACCTTTGATTCTTGCATCCGAAGTGGCCTCAGGACACAACCAATCGACTAACGAGAGTAAATTGCACGGCACACAATCATCTTGGAGTTCCCTACACAATTAAAAAAAGCATTATCGAAATGGTTTAGAAATTAATAACAGTACGACATAAGTTAACCTATATCCTAATTATTTTGTGTACCTCATGAAGCATTGTTAATAAAAATATTCAATTGAACTCCCTATAAAACTTGGGTGATGTCAACATTCTCAAGCCATGTTGATCCGTCTTCAAAGTAGTGGAATAAGGCTCGATCTAATAGTACTGCAAAGGTATCCTTTTCCTTCATAATGGTTTCACATTAAAGTAGCCACTTGCACTCAAGACTAAGAGAAGCTTCTACATCTTCAATGTAAAGAGGTAGGTTTTCTACCACTAACTTTTTTGAGGTTGATTCATTGCTCCTAATCACTTTATTATCTGACATCCCCTTCATCTTCTTAGTGTGTTGAGTCACCAAAAAACACACAAGATGATAACTTTGATCATACCAAAATATAATTATAGATAAAATGTGATTGAATCTTTGATTTCAACCTCACTTATGGACTTGATTGAATATAGAGGCCACTCCACAAAAGTATCAATTTGTCGTTCAATGTCTCCAAGTCATACTGTGGAATCAAGACCGATAGTGCTACTCCCTTGAAGAAGTTAGGATCAGCCTTAACCTTCACCAATTTATATCCTTCAAGCCTTGTTCCTTCGTGAGTTGGTGTAAACTACTGGCCTAACTGACCTAGGTACGCGACACCACCGGCAACATTGTAGATCGTTCAAAAACTTGGGTCATTTAGGAGTAGACGACAACTAGGACCCAGAAAATTCAATATAAAATATCAATATTATATGTCATTAGTAATAAAAACATTAGTTATTCAAAAAAAAAGTTTAAAAAGATCATTTAACACACCTCTAGCCCGGAAGTAGACACCCATGCACTCTGGGATGCTACATGTTCGGCACTTACACTTAGAGTTTGGAGAATATCTCGTCCTTTATGAAGGCATCAAACTCTTATCTAAATTCTTCTTGGAGTTGAGCCTTCAAAGTCTCCTGATCTTCCATTGAAACTCTGCTTTGACTTATTTGGCTTGATCTCGGTAAAGGAGGTTGATACGACTGTCACGTGTCTACCAAAAATAAACCTAACTCTTACCTTCTAAAAATATAGTAGGGTAAGCTAGGGTCGATCCTACTGAAGATTGGATTTATCAAATTATTACTTGAATAAATTAGGAACCCATGTTTTGAAGACATACTAATGTGATAAAAAATATGAACTACGGACTAGAAAACGTACTAAGTACGGAGAAATAAAACTAACAGTATTGCTAAATGATCAAAATCAAGAATGACGAAATAGAATTTGAGAGATCTAATATAGCATTGGAATGTCGATTGTTCATCAAATTATATAAATCATGTGTTTATCTTAACGTTAATCATTGAACAAAAACAACCATTCGAAACTTCGCTAAATTGCAAATAAACCAAACAAGCTCTTTAGGTATTGTCTAACTAACTAACAATCTAGAACATGCTCTCTAGACTCGATTAATTAACAACATTAAAAATTAGGAAGCAATTAACTTAAGCCACAAATCTCACAAGCTCAGATTCGTGCAACTTAAAGGGTTGATAATCATAGGCATTCAGACAAATTTTAGTCATCCATCAAACACCTAATTGCTACTAAGGAGTATTAACCCGGATAATTACATATCACAAGATAATACTCTAGCAAATAAACTAGCAAATTATACTAAAGATGGCCGGTCTAAACTATAATCTGCCTAGTTCATATTAATAAAATAGATTATCAATCCAATCAAGATATAAACATAATACCCAAGAATTAAAACATATTCATTCTCACAATACGATAATCCGATGCATAATTTATCTCCCTACCCACTAACAATCTAACCTAACATATCAAGAATTAAAACTATAACAAGGGATATTGTATAAATCATATTTCTGAAATAGAAGATGAATAACTAAAATGGAACAAATTGTAAAATTATTCGATAAATTCTAATAAACTAAGAGTACCATAAACTGGAAAATTAGCAACTACCCATTAACTGAAATTCTTGGTGCAAAATTTATAAACAATCAATTAAACTAAGAGTACCAAGTCAATGGATGAAAGAACCATGAACGGTACTCTCACCAAGCTTCGTTGTTGTTGCATGTTAATTAATGTTGCTTTGTTTTGGCTTTGTTAGCCCAAAACAACCCCAAAATAGAGCACTTCTCTTCAGATCTGTTGTATTTGCTACCAAGCAAGAAAAAGCAATAAAAATAAACCTAAATCCCAAGTCACTCGTTGCCCAGAAATTCCCTATAAATTATAACTTTCAACCCCCAACAAAACAATCGGCCTATCTCGTCGCAATAGAGTTACATAATGCTACTCTCTGCCTCAATTCCTCCAAGTTGCTGCTGCTTTTTTGCTGCCCCGAAACCTATCCAATAAAGCTTCTATTCTCCTTCCTCCTTCGCAATTCGGCACCCCCTAAAATGTATAAAATTTCCCCCCAAAACAAACCAATAACACTCTTCCAATATTTGTTGCCCACAAACCCCGATTTTCTTGTTCCCATGATTATCCACTTTCATCCCCATCATCTTATTTGAGAGTAGGTTATTTGCAAGAGAAGTAGTGGAGCTACTTCTTATTATTATTTTTTTCTTTTGTTTTGACCAAGTAATGCTAGCATACTTAGCTTGTTCACATATTTGATGGGTTGTTGAGACATGTGTGAGAGGATTTGGCTTGTGGGCTTTGCCTCATTTAATCCAAGCGGTGTTAAAATATCACTTTGAAACCGTAATCTTCTTCCCTGAAAACAAATAAATAAAATAATAGTAGTGTGTGTCTCGGGGAGAAATTACTTAATATATCTTTAAAATCATTGAATATCAATAAAAATCAAGAGTTTAATATATATAAATATTATATTTTTCAACCATATCAAACTCCCCCAAGTTTATAATTTTGCTTGTCCTCAAGCAAAGACATGAAAATACAGAGGAGTTAGATTCTTGACATACATCAAAAATAGCTAAATATTTTGTAATAATCACTCCACTTTTGTCAATAACAATGTCAAGTCAAGTATATATGCAAGAGAAAAATCATGTTTATGATTACAAAACTAATTACCAACTCTTAAAAACAGTTATAGCCTACCTTTCGTCAACATTCTAGCGAAGTATATCAAAGATCCTTAGGACTTAAATCAAGGATGAAAAGGGGTAAAGGTAAAGCGAGGTTTTATAGAGTGTTTTAGATTGTGGTAAGAAAGATTAAGACTAAAAGAGGAAATCATACAACACTACAAACAAAACATAGGATCTCATCTCATAACCCTTGAAACTTCATGATTCTCTTTTTTTTTTAATGCGTTTCATAACTCTTAATGTTAAGTATCTGTCAAACAACCCATGCAGCGAGCTTTCAACCAGTGACTCGAGTCCAGTTGGCCTAAGGCACTAGGTTTTAAGATACCCCTACGGATTTACTAACTCGAGTAACTCAGTCACGATACATAAAACATCACACATACATATATGGGTTCTTTTCCCTTTTTTTCTTCTCTTTTTTTCTTTTTTCTTTTTTTTTGTTTTTAACCCGTATATTGGTACATAGAGCCTTTAACATGAAACTATTAAAATACAGATATCACCACCAAATTACATCATTACCACAACAATAATCCAATTAACCCTTCAATATGCTCTATTAATCTTATAAGGTAAGTATTTCGTGTTTCAAAAATTTCGTAAGAAGAGTAGGTTAATAAAGCTCAACTTGGGTTTAATAATAAATCATGTCAATGGTAAGCTTTTTGGCTTATTTTGTTCAATAAACTTTTATGCCTAATTCATTTCTTTATTATGACAATTCCACAATAGCGACTTCCACTAGGCTGGCCACTATTTAAAGCATCAGTTTTTTTTTTCAAACAACACAAAAAAAATTATTTCTACATATACAGAGGCGGAACTAGGCCTTGTTCCTGGTGAGTCACATGACTCACCAGGGCCCAAAAGAATATGAAGCATTTTTTTTAAAAAAAAAAAAAATTCAGAAATTCAGAAATTCTCCCCGAGACCGAGACCCTGACTTCCTTCCTTCAGCTTCTTCCCGAGACCCTAGTTCCTTCCTTGGCTCCTTCCTCCTTGCTTCCACAAATCTGGCCGCCCACTCCCTCCGGCTCCCCACTCCCAACAGACGAGAGACGACAGTCCCCACTCCCCAACCAGACTCCCTAGTCCGGCAATCCCCACAGGCCACAGCCCCACTCGCCCACTCGGCGAGACAGCCACTCCTGAAGTCCCGAGTCCCGACAGGCGAGTGAGGCAACGCCGACAGTCCCTACTCGGCGTCTCGGCTAGTCGGCTACTCCCTAGTCCGGTAGTCCCTACTGCCCTATAGCTACAGCCCCACGCCGCCGACGCCGGCACTCCCCCGGCCCCCCACAACTTCACAAGGCCACAATCCACACAATTAGGTATTTAGGTAATGTTTTAAACTATTAATGTCTTATTCTTATAACTCTTATTTGAATTTGATAATTAGGTTTTAACTACTTATTTCAATTATTTGTAAATTTGTATAATATGTTAATTGTTAATATGTAAATATGTTTATATGGTAATTGTTAATATGTTATATCACTAATCAGAGTAATCACTATATCAGAATATGTTAAATTGTTAATTGTTATTTTTGTTAATATGTTATATTGTTATATATGAATATGTGATCATAATTTCATATGTTTCATGTTTGGATAATTAGAATAATTGGATATGTTTTAATGTTTGGATAATTAGAATAATTGGATATGTTTCATGTTTGGATAATAATCAATGTTTGGATTATCGAAAAGTTGTGGTGATGCTTTTGTTAGTGATATGTTTTAATGTTTGGAATAATTGGATATGTTTCAAACTTTCAATATTAGTATCAAAATATTTCTTGATTTAGTTGAATATTTACTCAACTTTCAGAATGAAGAGAAAACGCACTCCAAACAAAATGCAAAACATTGCTAGCTTCTTTGCTAAAATGAATCCTACTCCAAATTCTCTTCCAAATCCAAGACAAAATGAACAAATTTTATCTCCAGATCAAGAAAGTGAACAACATTCATCTCCATCTCACTATTCAACTCAAAATTCCCCTCAAAATGAACAAGGCCAATGATCTCCTATTGCCCCAATCTTTGGTGAAAGATTAAGTGAATATGAATTTCCTAATCTTCCATAAGATCCGGGAAAGAGGAGAAAGATGAGTCAATTTCATAAAGTTGATAGAGATTTAGTGAGAAGAATTTACATTCAAAGAAAGCCTTGTCAGCCCAAAGACTTTGTATTTCCTCAAACTTCTATTTTTGGCAAAAAGCGTCGCTTTTGTGCCAAGTGGTTTGATACTTGGACTTGGCTTGAGTATAGTGTGGAAAAAGATACTGCCTATTGTTTCCCTTGTTATCTATTCAAGGATGAAAATGCATTTGGAGGTGATGCTTTTGTTAGTGATGGATTCAAATCATGGAATCGATTGGATTTAATAAGAAATCATGTGGCTAAATATTTGAGTGCGCATAATAATGCAGTGTTAGCTATGGATTTATTCAAGAAACAAAAAGCAAGTATTACACAAGCCTTGACAAAACAATCAGCGGAGAGTACAAATGCATATAGGAAGCGACTTGAAGCTTCAATTCAATTAATCCAATGTCTTTTACTCCAAGGGTTGCCTTTTCGTGGTCATGATGAAAAAGAAAGTTCCTTGAGAAGAGGTAACTTTCTTTCACTTTTGGCCCTTATTTCCAAAGGTAATCCTGAATTTTCTCCAGTTGTTTTGAAAAATGCTCCTAATAATTGTCAACTTACTTCTCCAAAAGTCCAAAAAGACATCATAAATGCATGTGCAAGGGAAACAACTAAAGTAATGCTTGAAGATATTGATGGTGGTTTATTTTCTATCCTAGCTGATGAGTCTGCTGATGTTTCTGACAAGGAACAGTTGGCTCTTTGTTTGAGATATCTTAATAAAAAGGGAAAAGTGTGTGAGCGTTTACTTGGTGTTATGCATGTTGTAAACACTGCTTCTTTGACTCTCAAAACTGCTATTGAATCCTTATTAATGGAGCATTCTTTGTCTTTCTCTCAAGTACGGGGTCAGGGTTATGATGGGGCAAGTAATATGCAAGGTTCCATTAATGGTCTTAGGACTCTTATAGAGAATGAGTGTAAATAAGCTTATTTTGTCCACTGCTTTGCTCACCAACTCCAATTGACTCAAGTTGCACGTGCTAAAAGGAATTCAGATTGTGCTTGGTTATTTGTTGATGTACTTGCACCTCTCATAAATTTTGTGGGGGGTTTACCAAAGAGGAAAGAGTTTCTTCGTGGAAATCAAGTTCAAAGAGTGGTGGAAGCTTTGTCTCTAGGTGAACTTGAAACGGGTTCAGGTTTAAATCAAGAACGTGGATTAGGTAGACCTTGTGATACTCGTTGGGGATCTCACTTCAAGAGAATCTTGAATGTGCTTGATTTATACCCCGTAATCCTTGGTTCTCTTGATGATATTAGAAAAGTATCTGATGCACTAGATTCTAATAGAGCTCAAACACTTACAAATTTGTTGATGTCCTTTGATTTTGTGTTTGTGGCACACTTGATAGTGAGTATATTTGGGATAACAAATAACTTGAATGTGGCCTTACAAAAGCAAGAGCAGGACATTGTGAATGCAATGGCCATGGTTAATGTAACCAAGATTAATTTGCTAAAACTAAGAGATAAAGGATGGGATTCTCATATAGAAAAGGTCACTTCTTCTATTAATGACTATGACATTGCAGTTCCAGATATGGAAGATAAATATGTTGTTCCAGGGAGGAGGTTGTTTAGAGGTAAAGGCCCTCAAGTGTCTAATCTACATCATTTTCGCGTTGAAGTTTTTTTTTGGTGTTATTGATCTTCAATCGCAAGAACTTGAAAATCGATTTCCCGAAATAACTAAAGAATTACTTGTGTGTATGTCTTCTTTGAGTCCTGTGGATCGATTTTCTAAGTTTGATAAGGAAAAATTGATTAAGCTTGCGAAATTCTATCCTAATGAATTTCCAATTTTAGAATTTATGTGGTTTGATCATACACTTGATAATTACATTGTTGCTGTTAGAGGAGATGAAAGATTTTGGAATTTGATGGGTCTTAGTGAGCTTTTAATCAAATTGGTTGAAACGGGATTGTATGAAACTCATGATAGAGTATATTTACTTTTGAAGTTGGTGTTGCTTCTTCCCGTCGCAACGGCAAGTGTGGAAAGGGTATTTTTTGGCATGAAACATGTGAAAGACAAACTACGAACTAGCATGGGAGATCAAATGTTGAATGATTGTTTGATTACTTACTTGGAGAATGATTTGTTTTTGAATGTTAGCTTGGAAGATATCATAAATCGATATCAAAATATGAAAACTCGTCGAGAACTATTGTAATATGTTTGTATTACTATTTAGTTGTATTTTATAGTATTATTTTGAACATTTGGTTGTATTTTGTACTATTTGAACATTTGGTTGTATTTTGTACTCTTTGAACATATTTGATTATCGATTGTGACTCAGCAGATAAAAAATCATGGGTCCGCCTCTGTACATATATACAAAACTATAAGCCAACATTAAGCATTGAAGAGTGAATATTGAATCTTTATATAAAGCAATGTCCAAATAAATATTGCTAGACTCGATACCATACCAAGAGATAGAATAGAATGCATTTTCCCCCAAGCTTAATTCACACATTGCCCCCAATGTGCTACCAAACGAAAAAAATGGAAGAAAATAAAGGGGAGGAAAGAGAAAGATAAGAAAACGAGCTCATCAGATGATGTGGAATGAATTTAGAGTGTGAACTATTATATTTTATCCCCAAGCTTAAACCCGATCACATAGTGAGGCGGGTAACATACTCCTAGGCTACTAAAGGTTGCACCGACAACAATGTTAAGTGTTGCAGGAAGAGTGTGTAACAACTCTCTAAATCTGTAATACTAAAATAAAGCAAGTTATGTTCCCAGAAGACTATGAAAGATTTGAAACTAAGCGTATCAGAAATTTGGAAGCTCTTGTCCCTTTTTTTTACACACTACATAACAGTTAAAATAAAATGATGAAAATTTAAATGAAAAACAATCATGTTATAATCCTAAACGTGAGTTGCCTCCCAAGAGCATTGTATTTATCGTCGTTAGCTCAACATCTTTCTAGCAAACTAGTCATTGTAATTAGGTGCTTCAAGTTCCATCACTTCAATGTTCTAAACCTGATACCCTTCATTAAAACTTGAGTCAATGACCATTCACCTTGAATTCCTTCCCCGTATCCTCACTACGAATCTCAACCACACCATGATCAACTAGTAGAAAATGATAAATATGCGGCAGGGTTTATAGTACCATGTGCGGCGTCAAAAAGCTAGCAGCAATACAGATAGCAGCAAATTAATCTATTTAATTTGCGGCGTAAAAAATAGGCCGCATATTAATAACTAATATGCGATGGTTCTAAGCTAAGTGACGCCGCATATTATTAATTAATATGCGGCGTCACTTAGCCGAGAACCGCCGCATATTAGTGATTAATATGCGGCATATATGACCTAGAACCACCGCATATTGTAATTAACCAGATTGAGGAAATGACCTATAATTAAGAAATATGCGGCGGGTCTTGGGGACACCCGCCGCATATAAGTTGGCTTTTTTTTTGGAATGCATTAAAAAATTTCCTACTACGCCCAAATGAGATACCAAAACCTGCTATATTACATTTGCAATTTTTGCAACCCAAGATACATATATACACATGATCCATCTCTCATTTATGTGTACTAATAGTGTTGTAAAAATAACCATTAATTGACATCAAAAATACAATCCAATTAATGAAGTTGACGTATAACAACACAAAAATACACAAGAATAAGGTAATGTAATGTACATAATCTAAAAAATGTTATATGTCCAATACTTGGCCAGTTTGTTGCGGACGACGTCGATTTCTTTGTTGGTGAAAGGCTCCTCGTTGAATCCTTTACATACCTAATGACTCTCTTCCCAGTTTTCTTGTCCTTCTTGTGCCGTGAACAAAACCAATTATCCTCACGACTTATCTGTGTGGTGCTGGATTCTATAGAAGAAGGTCCAGAGCAAGAGGGATAAAAACCCTCAGATATCCATTGTTGCCTTGCGTCATTGTATAGCTTGACTGCCCAAGGTAATCTGGATGAATGTTCATCTTGGCACTCTTGCTCGCCTTCTCGCGTTTAACTTGTCAACAACATAAAGGTATTTAACTTAAAATTAAAGTACAAAAGAGACCAAAACTGAATACAAATAAGTATTTAACTTACCACTGCAGCTTCTGAAGTCTTGTTCATCACAAAGGTTGCCCAGTTACCTTCCTTAATATGCTTCCATATTTCATAGGAAACCTATTAGCTTCCTCTTTGGACACTTTTCTTGTCTTGGTAATCCAACCAGTAACCAAATTTGATTTGAAATCCCAAAATCTATCGGCAACTGTAGATAGAAAAAGCTTCTTCAATTAGGGGTTGTCTAGAATGTGAAATAAAGCCTGAAATAAATTTAAATTGAGTTAATTTCATTTAGTAAGGTAGTTTATACAAATATTTAAGTAATTAAGATTAAGTTAGGAATACGTACCATTGTGTCCACCCACAAAGTCTACCAAAGTCCTTCATTCACTCCCGACCACTCCTAGTTGATGTTGATGTTGAACTTCCGAATAAGAAGTCCAATGTGCTGACCGTACTTGAGACGCCACCTACAAATGGGGAGGTGCAAATGGTCGAACTCTAGATGCATAGGCTCGGCCACTCTAAGGCTTCTAGTCGGACCTCTAGGTCGACCTATGCCCAGGGCACCACCCTTCCCCCTCCTGGTACCCGAACACGAGGGGATGACAATGTCCATATGTACATCATCCCCTAAAAGTGTTGTGGCTTCAGCAATCCTTTCGTGTTTGTCGAATAGTCTATCTAATCTCTGTGCTTCTAACTTAGCAGCCACGTCATCTGGATCACCTCGATCAGTTTTGAGGTTCACATCGTACTCCACATCCTCAGAAGAGACACTGAAATCTTCGTCACTAGCCATGATGCAAGTCTGTAACTGCATACAACAACAACAAGACAATGCAAATTGAGTTAGTGAATCGTATAACAATAGTATAGGAAATAAGGAAAAAATTAACATAAATACGAAATAATTAAATACCTAGACAATGAATACTACTCATCTATAGTAACTCCTTAATGGTGATCCATTCTCGTATAATTTGTTTTCGTTTCTAGTCCAGCATCCATGTCATCATTACATGACATTGAGAATGGTGGGAGATCATCAAAGTCGTTATACTCTTCCTCATTAGTGACATCACCAATTCTAAGGATCTGTCGTTTACCAGGGACAACAACAGCCCATCGAGGGTCATTTGTGTCTTTAATATAGAATACTTGTTTACCTTGTGATGCAAGTATAAAAGGTTCCTCCGTATCACGCATCCGACTCATGTGGACTACAGTTCAATTCGATTCATCCTTCTTCACCGAACCACGTCGGCGGATATATGCCCACTTGTATTGAAAAAGGGGAAACTTAAACCCATAGTATTCAAATTCCCATATCTCTTGAATTATCCCATAGTACGACAAGATCGCATCAACTGGTGCTTTATCTTTTAAGCTAGCATATTCTCGAGAAGAAGCTACTATTGAAACAACACTATTTTGAACATACATTGATTTCTTATCCCGACGTTCAGTGTAGAAGGTATATCCATTGATATCATACCCCTCAAAAGATCGAAGAGTTGTTCGAGGACCGTAAGCTAACCACTTGATTGTATCAGAAATGTTATGCCCCGTTTCAGACAATTCATGCATAACTTTTTCATGAAACCAATCGATGAAGGTGTTATTGTGTTCTTGCATTAATGCTCGTTCACCTTTAGACGGGTACTTCACCTTTAATTCATTCATATGCTTTTCTATGTAAGGATGAACCTCTGTGATATGGTGCAAAACAAATAATTGAGCTTGTCTCTCTTTGGGAAATGGAATTAAGACCTCCTTAGAACCCACGATGCCGTGCCCTTTTAACCTCCCTTCATGCCTCAATTTTGATAACCCAATTGCCTCCCCCTTGGATAAAAACTCACTAAGAAACTCACCTACCTCCTCTGTGGTTATACCTTAAATTATACTACCTTCAGGGTGTGCTGGGTTTCTCACCTTGTTTTTTAGAGTACCCATGTATCTCTGAAAAGGATAAGCCCATTTTAAGAACACTAGACCACACAACTTGATTTCTCGGACCAAATACACAACTAGATATACCATGATATCAAAACATGAAGGTGGAAAATACATCTCTAGTTGACATAAGGTCGTAACAACAGTAGCTTGTAACTCATCCAAACATGACGGATCAAGCTCCTTGCTGCATATTGTATTAAAAAAAGAACAAAGTCTAGTGATAGAATCCCTAACATGCTTGGGCAAAATATGGCGGATGGAAATTGGTAGAAACACTTGCATCATAACATGACAATCATGGGACTTCATATCCACTAATTTCATATCTTTCATTGATACGAAGTTATTCAAATTAGACGAATACCCAGTAGGAACCTTGATCCCATACAGACACTCGCAAAATATCCTCTTCTCTGCTCGGGACAAAGTGTAACAAGCCGGAGGAAGGTATGTGGATTTACCTTTTCCATTCCTAGGTGTTCTGTCTTCAGGCCACAACTTGGATCGAATCTTCATCGTCTGTATATCTCTCCTAACATAAGGACCATCCTTAGTCTTACTAGGTATATTAAATAGCGTTCCAAAGATGGCATCACACACATTCTTCTCTATGTGCATAACATCAAGACAATGTCTAATGGGTAAATACTTCTAATACTAAAGTTGCCAAAATATGGATTGTTTCTTCCATATCCCCTAAACATCTCTGGGTTTCACAATTTTCCCAAACACATTATCTATTCTTTTCACAATGTCATAAACCTCCCTGCCAGTCAACTGTATAGGGGCTCTATGTTGCTCAACTTTACAATCAAGTGAGATCTTTCTCTTACGATAAGGATGAAACCTATTCAAAAACCTCCGATGCGTGAGATACACATGTTTCCCACAATGAGGCAAATAAGTTGAGTCCATATCATCCACACAAATAGGACAGACTTTCTTTCCTTTCATCTTATACCTCGACAAGTTTCCATAGGTTGGAAAGTCATTAATGGTACAGAATAGGATGACACGGAGTGTAAAAGTCTCTTCACCATATACAGCATACACTGATATACCTTTATCCCACAATAACTACAAATCTTCAATAAGGGGAGTAAGATAAACATCAATGTCATTCCCAGGTTGCTTGGGCCCTGATATTAGAAGCGATAACATAACATATTTACGCTTCATTCATAACCAAGAGGGCAAATTATATATCATTAACAAAACTGGCCATGTGCTATGTTGACTACTTAATGTACCAAAAGGATTCATTCCATCTGTGCAGAGACCAAGTCTTAGGTTCCTATCTTCCCCGCCAAAAGCCTTGAAAGATTCATCAATTGTTTTCCACTGGGGAGAATTCGCAGGATATCAAATCATCCCATCTTTCTTCCTCTTATCTGCATGCCATCTCAAATTCTTTGCATCGCTCTTAATAAAAAACAAACGCTTGAACCTTGGTATTATGAGAAGGTATCACAACACCTTTACATTAGGACCTTTAATCCCCACTACAGGCTCTATCCCATGTGGGAGTTTGTAACGTGGCTGCCCACATTTAGGACATTGAATGAACTCTGCATACTCATTTCGATACAATATGTAATCATTCAGACAGGCATCAATCTTATTATATTCTAACCCAAGGGGACACATTAACTTCTTCACATAGTACGTGGATATAGGTAAATCATTACCCTCCAGAAACATGTCCCCTAATATTTTCAATAAGGTTGTGAAACTAGTATCAGTCCAACCATATTTTGCTTTCATGTTAAACAATGTTGATGTGGCAGACAATTTAGTGTATTTAGTACATCCAGGATACAACGGTTTCTTAGCAACCTCCCACAAATGCTTAAAAGTACGAGATTGACTACCAATTTGATCCCCAACCCCTTCAAGCATTTCATCTATTCGATCTTCATCACTAGGGACATTATCCTCTAATTCATCCTCCCTATCATCTTCCTTCTCGTCATCAACATTTTCAATGTCATCAGATTCTAATTGGCCATGATGGTCAAACTCAACTTGATAAATGGGAATTTCGTTAGAACACGACCCCATGTCATTAGAAGCAGGATCCTCACCACGCCATACCCATATGTGGTATTGTTGCCTAAACCCACGCCGGATCACATCGTCCCTCAACTCTCTTATACTACTAACTGTATTCACATTATCGCAATCAACATAAGGGCAATACACCTCATCATCTCTAATGATATTTAGGTGTTTCAACACTTGTCTACAAAACTCCTCAACTCCATTCATGAACTCTAACGAAGCAGGATTACCATACATCCATTTTCGCTCCATAATTTGTGTTATGCCCTTTAACATGTAAGAGATTAAATACCAATCTAATCCATACTCTGTTCTATGATTTGTAAATCACTACAAATTCTACAAAACTTTGGCAGAGTTTCCTTCGTAAATCCAACATGTCCCAATTTTGAAAATAAATTTTCAAACCTGTTTATATGAATTTATATACAACCACAACCAACACACAATGCCATTTACTAATTCATATACATTGCCAAATCAATTTCTACTAATTCATATACGTACTAATCCATATGCATTAACTAAATCAATTCAAACTAATATACAAAAGCTAACTTAGGTGTATTATTTTGGTGTAGACAAAGTTTCTTTTTTATGTCTTTCAATTCTTCTTGAAAAGGGTTATGGACTTCATCATTAATTACAAATGTGTACTCAAATTTTCTTTCTTTTAATCTAAGCAATGATTTTCATAGTTGCATACTTCATAACACAGAGCACCAAGTTTTTGGCTTTTTTTGAACATTTAATTTGTCATTTATTTGCAAAGGTATAAAATTCCTGAGAAATCAATACCAAAAGACGCATCTTATCATGCTAGATGGAAACCCAAGGCTGAATCTGTCATCTTTTGTTACTAACCCCTAACCCTAATTCAAATTCAACCCCTTCCCCTAACCCACCTTCGAAACCCCTTCCCCTAACACTAATGTGAACTAACCCCAACTAACCCTAAGTTAAATAAACCCATTCCACTAACCCTAAACACCTAAAATAAGAAGAAAATGAAATACACAAATAAAAAGAAGAAATCAATCAATACCTCAACTTTACCATCGAATAAGGTCTTTCTATTACAATAAGGATGAAACCTATTCAAGAACCTTTGATGCATGAGATACACATGTGTTTCCATAATGTGGCAAGTATGTTAAGTCCATATCATCCACATAAATCGGGCAGGCTTTCTTTCTTTTCAACTTATACCCCGACAAGTTCTCATACGCTAGAAATTCATTATTGTTATAGAAAAACATGGCACGGAGTGTAAAAGTCTCTTCAGCGCATGCATCGTACACAGATATACCTTTATCCCACAATAACTGCAAATCTTCATTGAGGGGATAACGATAAACATCAACGTCATTTCCAGGTTGCTTAGGCCCTGATATTAGAAGTAATAACATAACATACCTATGATTTATGCACATCTAATAAGGAAAATTATATATCACTAACAAAACTGGTCATGTGTTATGTTGATTGCTTTAGGTACCAAAATGATTTATTCCATCCGTGCAGAGACCAAGTCTTAGGATCTTGTCTTCCATGCCAAAAGCCTTGAAAGATTCATCAATTGATTTCCACTAGGGGGAATCAGCAGGATGTCAAATCATCCCATCTTTCTTCCTCTTCTCTGCATGCCATCTCAAATTCTTTGCATCGCTCTTAATAAAAAAGAAACGCTTAAACCTTTGTATTATGGGAAGGTACCATAACACCTTTGCCGAAGGACTTTTAATCCCTACTTTAGGCTCTACCCCATGGGGGAGTTTGTATCATGAATGCCCACATCTAGGACATTGAATGAACTCTACATACTCATTTCGATACAATATACAATCATTTGGACAAGCATTAATCGTCTTATACTCTAAACCTAAGGAACACATTAGCTTCTTCACATAATATGTGGATATAGATAAATCATTTCTCTATATAAACATGTCCCCTAATACTTTCAATAAGGCCGTGAAACTTGTATAAGTCCAACCATATTTTTCTTTCAAGTTAAACAACATTGATATGGTGGATAACTTAGTATATTTGGTACATTCAGGATACAATGGTTTCTTAGCAGCCTCACACGAACGCTAAAAAGTACGAGATTGACTACCAAATTGATCCCCAACCCCTTCAAGCATTTCATCTATTTGATCTTCATCACCGGGGTCATTATCCTCTAATTTATCCTCCCTATCATCTTCCTTCTCAGCATCAACATCTTCACCATCATTGTTTCTAATTGGCTATGATAATCTAACTCAACATAATAAATAGGAATTTCATTAGAACATGATCTCATGTCATTAAAAGCAAGAACCTCACCATACCATACCCATATGTGGTATTAATGCCTAAACCCATGCCGGACCACCTGGTCCCTCAACTCCCTTATACTACTTACTTTAGTCACCTTATCACAATCAACACAAGGGAAACACACCTCATCATCTCCAATGTTATTTTGGTATTTCAACGCTTGTCTACAAAACTTCTCAACTCCATTCATGAACTCCAACGAAGCACGATTACCATACATCCGATTTCGATTCATACCTTATTTGACATGTAAGAGAAATAACAAGCTAATCAACACTCAATTTATTACATAGTTATATGCACCAAAAGGGTCCTCAAGTATGTAGCTTGCCGAAAATAAGGTTAAGAAAACTCCACAATGACCCACAAACACTCTACAATTTAAGTTACTAAATTCTTCTAGCGGGTTCTATTCTTTTTAAATTACAACAAATTCTACAGAAATTTGGCAGAGTTTCCTTTGTAAACCTAACATTTCCCATTTTTGAAAATCAATTTTCAAACCTTTTTATAAGCCTTTAAATACAAACATAACCAACAGGCAATGCCATTTTACATCTAGCTAGGTAACCTAAGAAATTTCTAATAATAAGTTTAGTAATTTTACATCAAATGGAGTAGACAATGTCATACCTAGATAGAGGTTGCTGCTTTGGCTACTACTAGCTAGGGGCGAGGCTTTGTAAAAGGAGAATATCACCAAAGAGAGTTGCCATAAAAGGTATACAAGTAAGAAAAAGAAAATTTCAATTTATTCAAACTCCGTGTATAAAATAAAAGAGAAAAATATACACATCATAATATAGAATAATGCTTCTATAAAAACTTATTAGTATAAATAAAATTGAAGGATGCTTCAAACATAGGCATATGACCAATCTCGACTTATAGTGCATAGAAGTCATGTTTGCCTACTTACACTTATCAGTTAGCATGCCCTAGATATCATCAGTTCTACATAGAATCATATTTGTTCAACTTCCAAGGATAAATAACCCTTATAAAATGCCTCCCAAAGTATCAGTTTCCCTCAATCCCAAATTAATAGGTATGTGTATACTATAATTTGAACTAGTAACATTATAACATAATCTGGACAACGGGCTAAAGGAGTATTGTATATAGTTACATCAAAATGGTGAATATAGACAAATACCTTATACATACTTGTATTATATTGCATGGTGTCAAAATGAGCTAAATGTTATGATTAAGAAACCTAATATAAGGGTAGTCCATATTTTTCTTGATAGATGGTAGTATCATACTCGTTGTTGCACTTACACTGATAAACATACTACTAAAGTATATTTATGTGGACTCTCTTATAAACAGATGTGACCCCAATCCCTATATAACAAGTGCCTATCTAATATTTACGATGATAGTTTCCCGTTGAGTGTTTTCTTCTCTCCATTATAACATAATCCCAGGAAATTAAATATCTTTATTAAATCTGATAAATTTCATATATGGAACATATACTAGATCCTCTCATAATTATAAATTTCTAATTTATGTCTTAATACTCCTTATCAGATATAAATACTTAATTAGAAATAATTCAACATAATATGATACTAGGAACATGGCACTCTATTCAATTGATCTTAATAATAAAGGATATTAGAAATCATAACCAAACAATCAAGCATTCTATTAAACTTACGCATACAAGATCAAATGTACAATATACCCACCACACTTAGCAATCTTTAGAAAATTAAACAATTGAGACAAACATTTTTATTGATATAATGTCTAATAATCAATTCTTATTAGAAAAAATTAAAACAAGATGACCATGCCATCATAAACAACTGTGAATGATTCACCGATATAGAAGAATATATCACTCCTATTCTTGTACGCTCGATTACATTGAATTTTGACAAATTAGAGATCAAATCAGCAACCCAATTATTAATAAAAATAAGCAAATTTTGACAATAATCAGAAAAAACCTCAAATATTCACTCGAGTTTTGACAAACCAAGGAGTATGCTCATTCTTTCATGGACTATGCTAGAATATGATGTGCTTGTTTTAGAGCACGTTTACAACCCTATTTTAGTGTCGAGTCTCGTGCTTTTAAATTGGTTTTATGCACAATACATTCAATTTTACCTTGATCTTGTCCTCAAGTTGTTTTTAGGTCATTTTAGGTGATTTCGATGATTTCGAGGTAAAATGAGACGTGTTCAAGGCTTTGACACTTTTATCAAGAGTTTGGATACGCGTATCATAGTTTGGGCATGCGTTCCAAATCATTCTCGAAGATCCCATAAACTCTAGAAGCCATTAGACACTTCAAAGGAGCTATTCAGCAAGGTTCAGGTTCAGATTCGACCGAATCTGACATCCATTCGCTCGAATGGAAGACAGGGATTCAAGTACATAACTCAAGCTCTCGAGAAGAGCCGAATGAAGACTCATTTGGCCGAATGAAGACCCATTCGACCGAATGGTTGCACTCATTCGGCCGAATGGTGGACAGGGTGAGAAAAGTCGAGGTTTCTGATATGGGCGAATGAAGAATCATTCGGCCGAATACACCACTCATTCGGCCGAATCCTCCATCCATTCGGCAGAATACACCACTCATTCGGCCGAATCCTCCATACATTTGGCCGAATGGAACCTATGCCCGACTTTCTTGGTTCTTTCTTACGCCGGCGCCCGAGGGTTTTTCCTAGGGTTTTACCCCTTATGTCTCTAGGGTATAAATACCCTCTTGCTCTGTACATAACCCTCATGCCTACTTTAAGAGCTCTTGTGCCTTAACCTAGAACATCACTTTAAAGCTTTTCATTTCTTTCATGCATTAGTTTAGATTTACAGCTTTCATTGCACTTCCTTTCAAGCTTTGTATTTCGAATTCGGATTCCTTTTCATTCATGCAATTTTATTTATACAAGGTATTGATTCTTTTCTATTTTATTTCGTTTAATGCTTTCATTTATTGCTTTTGGTAATTTCATTCCTCTTGCTATTATTGTTGTTTCATTTACTGTTATGATATAGTAGTTGTCGGTTTTATTATAGGTTTTCGTTTTTCGTTCTCTTGTTCATTTCTGTTCAGTCTGTTCATGCTTTCAATCATGTTCCTTTTCGTCGTTTATGCCCTAGTTTTTATTACTATGTGTGAGTAGTTTTCTTAGGGGTTTGATTGGTGAAACCCTAGGTTGACTCGTTCTTCATGCGTAAAGTTAGGATTTGAGATTGTTATTGATTGATTGATTGATATTCGGTGCGAATCTTGTCCTGCCACTCCTTTGGAGACATAGGGCGATTATAGGTTGTTCGTATGATTTATAGGGTCGCAAACTTCCTCTCGTCATCTTGAGTGTCATGATTCATTGTTGACTGATTTCTCCTAATTTAGTGTATTGATAGTTCGGTTGTCCTTCCTAGGGTGGAACTGATCTGTCCCCATTTTCCTTCCATAGCATATTATCGTTTTAGTTCTTGCTTTACTTTTCTGTTATTAGTATAATTCTTTCAAATCTCCATATAAACCCTTTGCACCAAGTCTAGAAACTATCGCCCCTTGTCCTTGTGGTTCGATCCCCGACTTACCACTACACTAGTTGTAGTAGTATTAGGGTGTTTATAAATTTAGTTTGCATAACTATTCTTTTAGTTAAATGACCTAAAAGAATGGTTATCAGAATATACGCAAAAAATACACAAATAAACGAAAGAGAAAATGACACAATAACTTGAAGGAAGGTTGCACAACTCGAAGGAGAAGGTGAGGAGACGATAGCAGCACGACCTAATACACTTAACCCAAATAACGGCGGCACGTCACAAACAACGACGACACAAATAGATAAAGAAGGTGAGGGGGAGGAAAGAAGGTGGGGTGACATGAATTTGCAATGAACACAAAGGATTACGTTGGGGCGTAAGAACACGAAGAAAGGAAGATGCAAAGTGAAGATTTACAAAGTGTACAAAACTGAAGCAATGACTTTTTTTTTAAATAGGGCAGACTAATATGCAGTGGGTCTAATATAGCCATTACCCGCCACATATTATTGTAATTTGAATTAAATTGTGGCAGTTGTACTATATTTATGCTGCATATTATTAAAGAGGTATTAAAACGTGACAGTTCTAGTTATAACTCGCCACGATTATTGACTTCACTAATTAAAATGCTGCTATTTTAATTTTACGCCACAAACCCGTAGCCACAGTTAATTATTATTTTACTAGTGTATTACTCCTTAAATATTTCCTAGAGGTAGGTGTAGCAAGACAATGATTATGGCCTTCAAACAAATCTGAAAATACAGTATGTACCATTTAATTTATTAAGCTTTAAGATCAACTTTGCTTTATAACCAACTCGTTTTGTGCCTCTTTTATAACATTTAATACCACTTTCATTCTTCCGAACACTAGGTACCATAAAACCCTCTCTACTATAAATCAAATACTTTAAACCAATAATACCTCTGTTCTTGTAAGTAAAAGATGATCGGGGTTTGAATCCACATATTTTAGCATAGCAACGGTAAAACTCCACTGTCTTTTCTAAATTATCAAATACCATACCATCATAAGGCTTTCTATCTTTAGCACATAAGGAAACCACTCTCTAGTACCATTTTGAGTAACATGTGTTTTAGTTTTGGGTGTTTTGATGTAAGCTGGAGATATATTTTTTGTTGTCACTGCATTATATAAAAGGGTTACTATGTAGAAAAAAGAGTAACTATGCTCATCAAAATAGTAACTATGACTGTAACATTAAAACTAATAAAAAAATCCACATGTGAACTATTCAGGATGAATTACCCATAAACAAAGAGTAACTATAATGCAAAAAAAGGTTTAGAAAGCCTTGTGATATAAAAAGAGGAATAGCTTTCTAATATTACCAACCTCGATAAGCAATCATGTCTTATGCACTACCAAATAATGGTCACAATTACACTAACTCAACACATGCTAATTTATGACAAAAAATTATCCATAAGCAAAGAGTAACACCAGATATAACTGATAAAAACAATATGTCAAAGACTAATTGATTGAATAGGAAACTATAATCATGATATCGCAAATCATTTGAAACTAATTTTACCTTCAAAATTTGTTGTTGGAGCATTAGATTCTTGATTCAAAGATTTTGCAGTCGATTCTTGATTCGATCCGGGAAAATCATTAGTCGAAAGATTTGTTGTTGAAGAGTTTGCAATGACTTCAGTGCTTAATTCTAAGATGTTTTGAGAATTTATAGTGGAGGAAGAACAGAGTGATAAGTTTTGGGAAATTTTGAGAATTTGGCGAGATATTGGGTGAAAAAGATGATTGTAAAAATCTGAGTGAAAGAGCGTGAAAATTTCTGGATGAGATAGTGACTTTGGGTAAGATTGGCCATGGGCTTTGGCAAGGAAAACTGGTTCATTGTTGATTTTTGGTGACCATTGGATCTAATTAAAATCAATGCATGAAATTGTTTCTCACTCTTCCTACATTAACTAGCCTTTCTTATTAGATTTGTGCATATATATATATATATATGTATATATATAGGAGAGGGATTCAATGAGAAGGGTGCTTAAAACAAGAAATATAAGAAGAGATCTTGGTCATTCAAAAGGTAAGATCCAATGCTTGAGATTTCACGTAAAAAAAATGGTAACTATAACAAAAAAAAATAATTATTATAACAATAAAAAGTGTAACTATAATAATAAAAAGAATCATTATAAGTTAAAAAAAAATATTTGGTCACTATGAGTTTAAAAAGGGTCACTATGAGTACATAAAATATAATCCGTTGGATTTAAGAGATGAAGACCCAAGATGTCTTCTCATCCTTCTCATTTTAAGTACCCTTATTATTTTAACTTTTACCTATATGTATATATATATATATATATATATATATATATATATGTATGTATGTATATATATATATGTATATATATATATATGTATATATATATATATGTATATATGTATATATATGTATGTGTATATATATATATATATATGTATATATGTATATATATGTATGTGTATATATATATATATATATATATATATATATATATATATATATATATATATATATATAAAGTTAAAATAAGAAGAGTACTTAAAATAAGAAGGATGAGAATGCATCTTGGCTCTTCATCTTCTTAATCTAACGCATGATATTTTACTTGTACATAGTGACCCTTTTTTAACTCATAGTGACCAAGTAATTTTGTTAACTTATAATAACTCTTTTTATTGTTATAACTTTTTATCATTATAGAAACCATTTTTATTGTTATAGTAATCATTTTTTTACGTGAAATTTATAGCGTTATAACTTACCATTTAAAAGGCCAAAATCTCTTCTTATTCTTCTTTTTTTAACCATTCTTCTCATTGGATCTCTCCTATATATATATATATATATATATATATATATATATATATATATATATTTAGGTTATTATGAGAAGCCTCCTTAAAATAAGAAGGATGAGAAGTAATCTCATCCTTTTATTTTTTTTGGATAATGGCCACGAATCTGCTTGCCGGTTTGCATTAAATGCTTGCCCGATTTTTCTATTACTTTCTTCTTGCCCCCGGTTCAAGCCTTAAAGTTACCTTCCTCTCCCACTTTTTCTCCATTCTCCTGATTTTCAATTTTCATATATCACTTTAACCTTTCAGATTTTCTCTCTGTATCCTTGCTATTCTCTCCATTTGCTTTACGTTTTTTTCAGTGCTTTTCTCCATCATCATTCTACGGTGTTTCCTTTCATTTTTAGCACAATTTTTTGGCGGTGTTTTCGGTGGTGGTCGGTTTAATCATCAGCGGTGTGCACAGCAATAACGCTTCAATATTCGGTGTTGTTTCAGTTAGTTACTTACAATGTCATAGTTAATTTGTGTTAATTGTTTATTATTTTGTGTTTTTGGGTTTAATTGTTAGGTTTGTTTGTATTTTCTTAGGTTTTCAAATGGTGAGAACACGTGGTGGTCTACTTTCGAGAGACAGCGGTGGCAGAGGCGACGAAAGGAGAGGTCTCGGTGCTAGAGGCGGTAAACGTTGTGTTGTTGTCGTCAAAGCTTTAGGTACACTTTTTATTTTACATTATTATATTTGGCAAGCAAAATTATTGTATAATATTATAAGAATTCTCACTAGATATTGAAGTATAAGCTTAATTGTGTTTTTGTGTGATTATTATTAAACAATTTATAAAAAATCAAACATAAGGATAATATGTTATTCGATTGTTGTTAGGGTTTTGCATTAATTGTTATTGATTGTTAAAGAATATATGTTTGAGCCACATTATATTGAACAATTGTTGCTTGTATGTTGATTATTGTTCTTTTGTTGTTCTTTTGTGTTAGTTTTATGAGAATAGTTACTTTTTTCTATTGTGACCTTTTTTTATTTCTATGGTGACTGATGTGCTCGTTTTAGAGCACGTTTACTACCTTGTTTTAGTGTCAAGTTTAATAGTTTTATATTGGTTTTATGCATATTATGCTTGATTTCACCTTGATCTTGTCTTTGAGTTATCTTAAGTTCATTTCAAGTACTTTTGATGATTTCGAGGTGAAATGCAATGCATTTGAGCCTTTGACATGAGTATCATAGCTTGGGCAAATTTTTCAAGCCACTCATGAAGATCCCATAGAGTTTAGAAATGAGAGAAGTGAAAAGAGGAATGCATGGTCTCAGATTCAACCGAATCTGAGACACATTCGACCGAATGGTGCAGATTCGACCGAATCTGAGACACATTCGGTCGAATGAGAGGCAGACTTCAGAGCATTAATCCTTGGTCACTGGGAAGGACGAATGGAACTCATTTGGGCGAATGAGCTTCTATTCGGCCAAATCAACCTCTACATTCGGGCAAATGATGGACAGAGATCGAATCTTTGGAGCCTCTAGAATGGGCGAATGGAAGTGTATTCGGCCGAATGGGACTTGAATTCGGTCGAATGACGGTGTTTTCTCCGAAACAAGTACTTCTTTTTAGGGCTGGCCCATATGCATTTTAGGGTTTTCGTAGGTCTTTCATGTTTTGTTAAAAATACCCCTCCCTCTGATGAGAGGGAGGGCATCTAGGTTTTATATATTCTTATGCACTTTTAGTTTTCTTTAGCCTCCAAATTCTTTTAGTTTTAGCTTTCGGTTTTCAGTTCTCTCAACACTTTGTCATTCAAATTCTATTCGTGGATAATACGTTGAAGCTTTTGTGAGTTCTAATCTATTCCTTTGCTTTTAATTCATTCGCTTTATTTCATTGCATGTTTAGTTCTATGTTTATTGTTTATTAGCATAATTTCTGATTTTCTTTCATTCTCGTTGATTTCCTTTCATGTTCGTTTCATTTTCTTTATTGAATATCTCTATGTCATATAGCATGAATATGTGTGAGTAGTTCTTTTAGGGGTTTCGATTGGTGAAACCCTAGGAAAAGCTATGATCTTTATTGCTTACGGTTATAGAAATGATGATAATAAGTAGTTTTGGAATCCAGTGCGAATCTTTTCGTGCCACTCCTTTGGAGACATAGGGCGATTATAGGTCGTTCATTGTGACTTATGGAATCACCAACTTCCTCTCGTATTCTTGGATGTCCATGCTAGTTGTTATCAGATTTTCTCTAACCTATCATGTTCGGTTTTGAAAGCTTCATTTTCTCTATTTGATTTACTTCGTGATTTATCGTTATCTATGTTCTTATTATTAGTTTAGTTATTTCCAAATCCACATAGTCCGGTTGTGTTAAGAATTTAAGTCTTGATATCCTTTGTCCTCGTGGATCGACCGCCTACTCCACTATACTCGTATCGTTCGTAGGTTGGTATAAATTTTGTTTGCATAACTAATATTTTAGTAAAATGACCTAAAAGACGGTTATCAAAATGGCGCCGTTGCCGGGGACAAGGCGTAATATTTAGATTTTTCTGTTCTTGATATAACTTTATTTCATTTTATTTCTGTTTGTTGTTTTTGTTTTTCTTTTTGGTAGTGGTTGTCTTTGACTTTGCTGTTTGCATGCTCCATAGCACACGTAGGTCAAACCAGCCAATTACCCCTTATAATCCTGAAATCCAACGTGTGAGTAGACAACGCCATTTAAAGAACACCTCACAATCTGTCCAAAACCCATCCATATCCCTAATAGGCGACGAACATCAATTGTTTGGTCAATTCGGAACTCCTTGCTCATAAGAGTTCCAAGGAGGTGTAGTGCTCCCTATTACTACTACACCATACCAAATACACTCTCTGTTCACCAGAATGGTTAAGGAAACACCCTTTAGTGGCTTAAGGAATGAATGTCCTCTTCAACATTTAGAGACATTTTCTGACATTTGTGGACTTATCCCTCCTTGCCCTAATAGCCCAAATTATGTGCGAATGCACCTGTTCCATTTGAGTCTAGCAGGAGATGCCAAATATTGGTACATATGCTTAGAACCCAATTCAATTGTCAATTGGGCTCAACTAAAATCCGCATTTCTAGAAAGGGTTTATCCTACGGTTCGAACGCAATATTGGCGTAAGAAAATTGCATCATTCACCCAAGAGGATGATGAGAACCTTAGTGCTACCTGGAGTAGATTTAAAAGAATGATTAGAGCATGCCCCACCATGAGTATGGGGAATACCATCTCAACACATTCTTTTACGATGGTCTTAATGACTCCACCAAAGCACTCCTAGACTAAGCAGTAGGTGGCCAACTATCCAAAATTCCTTGCACCCAGGTAAAAGCCAAAATTGAGGAAGTTGCTAAGAATAGTGCCTGTGGAGGAACTAGGAGTCAGGGTTTACCTAGAGGCATGATAGAAAAAACTAACTTGGACAATATTAACGCTAATATAGAAGCAGTTATCGATAAAAAATTATCCAAATTAAGCCTAGCCGGTAGTTCAAACACCCCTCTAGTGCACGAAAAGCACTTTGCATGTGCCATATGTGGGGGTACCAACCATGATACATCTTATTGTGATGGTTCGCACTTCGAGCACGTAGCTGCAGTTGACTATGGAGGGTATAACCCAGAACCGCAGGTGATGAATTATGACGATTATGGGTATAACCCTGATCATGTAGTAGCCCTTAACTATAGTGGACAAGGCCAAGGAGTAGGGTACGGGAAGCAACCTTTCCCGAACCAAGCGTATAAGCCTCCCTTTAACTCAAACCAAAACCAGGGAAACTTCCATCTAGGATACAACAAAAATGCTCAAGGTGGGTCTAATAACTAAGGTTTCCAAGGAAACCAATCTAATGGGAATATACCTAGGCCTAATGTGTATAGACCCCCAGGGTTTAACTAAGGACCTAGAAATGGTTCAAACCTACCTTTCCCGCCTAGACCCTCATCATGTGGCTTCTCAACCACAACAAGGTCATAACTCAGCCAATGACCACTTAGCCTCCCAAGTAACAACTCTTGCTCAGCAGAACCAGAGTCTAACTTAGATTAATCAGACTCTCATCCACCAAATGCAACAACTTCTAGCTCAACAAAAGTTGTTTGAAACTCAACTTGCCCAAATGGATAATCCTCCTACACCACAACTATTCCCATCTCACCCTCAACCTAACCCCTATACACAACCTCCACCTCAACACCCAAACCCAAACCAACACACTGCTAAAGCTATCCACATGAGATCAGGGACTCAATATGACGGTCCTTCATATCTGGTTGATCCACCTTTAGTATGGGTGAGTGATGAGACGAGAATGAATAAAAATGGAAAAGAGGAGGAACAAGGTAAGGGGTCAGTAGTTGAAAATAAAAGAGGTAGGGAGGACGTCAATGATAAGATAGGGAGTGAGAAGCCAGTAGAGAGTGAGGAAGAGAGGAGGAAGAGGATTGAGGAGAGAAAGAAGTTATAACGCTTATATGCACCCCCGCTTCCTTTTCCCTATAGGAAAGTTAAGAAGCAACTTGATGATAAGTTCAAGAAGTTTCTTGAACATTTACAAAAGATGGAGATGAAAATTCCATTCCTCGATGCTATGGCATAGAAGCCAAAGTATGATAAGTTCTTGAAGGACTTATTATCTAACAAGAAAAAGCTTGAGGAAGAGGTAATCAGTCTCCCCCATCAGGTTAGCTCCATACTGCAAGGGAAAATGCCTATGAAGGAGCGAGATCCCGGTCCTTATAACCTCCCTGTGAAGTTGGGAAACCTTGATCCTAAAGGGGCGCTCGCCGATCTAGGGGCTTAGATTAGTCTTATGCCTCTATCGATCGCCAAAAAGCTCCCCTTTAACCTCAGACCTTTAAGGAAAACAATCCAATTGGCTAATAGGAGCATTAAAGTGCCATGTGGAGAGCTTGATGACATACCTATTCAGGTAGGAGAACTAGTGGTCCCTTGTGATTTTGTAGTAATGGCAATGGAATAGGACCCTTATACTGCACTTATCTTGGGCAGAGCCTTTCTGAAAACACTTCGGGTAGTTATTAATTGCCATGATGACACCATAACGGTAGAAGTAGCCCAAGTGAAGGTAGTCTTCAAAATCTCCCCTCTTTTAAAGAAGCATATGGTTAAATAGGTCTGTCACCTTGAAGTAGACGAGTACGAGCAACTTTGCGAGGTTGAGGAAGGTATTATGCATAAGGGGGAAAGTCCTAAGCCTTCCTGCCAAGTGACTTTAAAACCTATACCTCCTAGCCTAAAATATGCCTATCTCGATAAAGATGAAGGCAGCCCTGTCATAGTGAATTCTGAGCTTGATGACACTTCATTGGAAAAACTACTTGTTTTATTAAGGAAATATTGATATGTCATCGGGTCTTCACTAGGTGATTTAAAAGGGATTAGTCCATCCCTTGTTATGCACCGGATTCATCTTGACAATGAATATTTTTCCTCCATTGAGCCACAAAGAAGGCTGAATCCAAACATGAAAGAGGTAGTTAAGGATGAAATCCTCAAACTCCTCAAGTCCGACATCATCTACTCAATTTCAGATAGTAGATGGGTTAGCCCAGTTCATGTTGTTCCTAAAAAGGAAGGAATGACCATTGTCGAGAATGACAGAGGAGAGATGATCCCCACTAGAGCCACCACAGTATGGCGAGTTTGCATTAATTATCACAAACTCAATAAGGCTATAAGAAAGGATCACTTTCCTTTACCCTTCATCGACGAGATGCTTGAAAGATTGGCAAGGCATAAGTGCTATTGTTTTCTAGATGGTTACTCGGGTTTCTTTCAAATCCCAATCCACCCCAAGGATCAACAGAAAACAAGTTTCACTTGTACTTTTAGGACTTTTGTCTATAGGAGAATGCCCTTCGGTTTATGCAATGCTCCATCCACTTTCCAGAGGTGCATGTCAGCTATATTTGTTGATATGTTAGAGGACTTCATGGAAGTGTTCATGAATGATTTTTCTGTTGGAGGGTCTTCTCTTGACACTTGCTTGACACATCTCGAGAAAGTTCTATTAAGGTGTCAAGAAACGAATCTTGTACTAAATTGGGAGAAATATCACTTTTTAGTTCAAGAAGGAATTGTCCTAGGACATAAAGTGTCTTTCAAAGGCATAGAGGTAGATCCTGCTAAAATTGATGTGATAAGAAATCTTCCTGTACCCACCTCATTTACAGGAGTACGATCCTTTCTAGGACATGCAGGGTTCTATAAGTGCCTCATCTTAGGATTAATGAATTTCTTCAGAAAGAAGTCGATTTTAACTTTGATGAGAGATGCCTTAATGCCTTTAACAGGATAAAAGAAGCTCTGATATCTACGCCTATTATGCAAGCTCCTAATTGGAGTTTGCCATTTGAATTTATGTGCAATGCGAGTGATATTTCTGTTGGTGCTGTCCGCAGAAAAAGGAGGGAAAGCACCACGTAATATTACTCTACAACTGAAAAGGAGATGCTGGCGGTAGTCTACGCTTTTGAGAGATTGCGCCAGTATCTAATTTGTTCAAAAGTTGTAGTTTTAACTGATCACTCGGCTCTGAAATTTTTAATGACAAAGAGAGATGCAAAGCCGAGGTTGATCCGTTGGGTGCTCCTATTACAGGAGTTCGATTTTGAGTTGAAAGATAGGAAGGGTAGTGAAAATGTGGTAGCTGACCATTTATCTAGGTTACCCAAGCTTAATAATGACGCCTTACCTATCCAAGATGAAATGGTTGAAGAAACCCTAATGACAGCAATAGTAGTTGGGAAAGCCACTTAGTTCGCGGATATTGTGAATTATTTAGCTTGTGGAGAACTTCCAGAGTTCGAATCAAGGGCTATGAAAAAGGCTTTCTTTGGTAAAGTCGGGAATTTCTTTTGGGATGACCCCTATGTATTTCATGCCTACGGCGACGGCGTAATCCGTTGTTGTGTCACTGAAGAAGAAGTTCCCAAGATTCTAACTCACTGTCATTCATACGCGTGTGGCGGCCACCATGGTATAATAAACACTGTTGCTAAGATCGCCACCGCGGGTTTCTATTGGCCAACATTACATAAGGATGTTGAAACTTTTATAAAGAGCTGTGAGAGATGCCAAAAAGTTAGCAATATCTCAATGAGGAATGAGATGCCTCAGAACTACATCCTTGAGTGTGAAGTGTTTGACTGTTGGGGAATTGACTTTATGGGCCCCTTGTTTCATCTCATGGGAACCAATATATTTTGGTAGGGATTGATTATATCTCTAAGTGGGTGGAGGTCATCGCCTTGCCTACGAATGATCACAAAGTGGTTATTAAGCTTTTTAAAAGCATAATCTTTCCTCGATTCGGTGTTCCCAAAATAGTCATAAGTGATGGGGGTTCACACTTTGCTAAGCACGAACTGAACAAATTATTGAAAAATTATGGAGTCGTGCACAAAGTTGGTTTACCCCTACCACCCCCAAACTCAAGGATAGGTGGAAGTAGCCAACAGGGAAATTAAGAGAATTCTTGAAAAGGTGGTAAACCAAAATAGGAAATATTGGTCTCTAAAGTTAGACGACGCTCTTTGGGCCCACCGTACATGTTATAAGACCCCTATTGGCACCACCCCGTTCCGGCTATTGTTCGGGAAATCTTGTCATCTACCGATTGAATTGGAATGCAAGTCTTGGTGGGCGATCCAAACCCTTAATTTGGATCCTACCTTATTCTGCGAGAAGCGAGCCGCCCAATTAAGAGAATTCGAAGAACTACAGCTCGACGCATTCCATAACATGCACATCTACAAGGAACATACTAAGCGTTGGCATGACCAACATATCATCCAACGAGAGTTCCTTGTAGGGGATAAAGTGTTGCTCTTTAATTCAAGAGAAAAGTTATTCCCCGGGAAATTGAAATCAAGGTGGTCTGGGCCATTCGAGATTTTACAAGTTTTCCCTTATGGAATGGTAGAGCTGAAAGACTATCATGGAGGAAGTTTCATTGTTAATAGGCAATGATTAAAAATCTTCCATGAGAGTAGCCTTCATGAAGTCAACACCGTTGAGCGTATAAGGTTAGATGATGTCGAAGTCAAATGATTGGTATAATCATTGGCACTTATCGAGTATCTTAACTTCGAATCATCGTTCTTTAAAGTTTTATTAAGTTTTAAGTAGTTAGTTTAACTTTGGTCTTTGTTTCGTGTTACTTTAGATTACCCGAGCTACGTCGAGCTAAACAACATTAACCAAAGCACTTACGGGAGGTAACCCGATTTTATTTGGATTTTTGTAAAACATAATCACAGTACCATGATTGATTTGGAACAGCACATGTGATTTGATTATTCCAAGTTATTGATTTGCAAATTCACATTACATTCGGCCGAATGATGGTTCCATTCGGCCGAATGAGCTTGATTTATGAAGTTTAGAGGTGTTTCTGAAAATGCCGAATGAAGAGTAAAATTCGGCCAAATAGATCTCATTCGACTGAATAGAGACCCCGATTCGGCCGAATATATCTGCAGAGGGAAATATTAGGCGCTCCTGGTAACCCCGAATGAACACTCCATTTGGGTGAATGGTGATCCATTCAACCGAATGCTGGATTCAGTCGAATGGGAGCGAAGAATTCTTCGTAGCTCATATCCATTCGACCGAACAGGGCATCCATTTGGGCGAATGGAGTTCCATTTGACCGAATAAAAGTGAGGCCTATATATCAGTTCGTTCCACGGGATTTCGCCACAATATTTTTGTCAAACATAAAACACGCCTGAGCTCCCTCACTCAATTGCCATCCCTCAAACTTCCCATTTCCCTTCTCAAACCAAATTAATCACTATGGGTCCTAGGAGAACTTAAGAAATCCCTTCAAGAGGTCCATAAAGCATGGAGAAGGATCTTCTTTGGGTGCAGCACGGGAAGAACAACAAACCGGTTCTCAACAACCGGAGGGCCAACAACGACTTCCCGGCCAAGAATTATGGTTCGATAAGGACCATCCAACGGTAATTTTCGTATCTTTGGAGCAATATGAACGTTTCTAAAGGCTTAAGGTACAAAAAATTAACTCCACTCGTTATTTAGACATTTCTATTTTGCAATGAATGGGTATATATGAGCAATTTGGTACATTACTAACGGCATGTGGGTTAAAGAACTGGATAAGCATGTGGCACCCAACTCATAAGCTATGGATGCAACCTATTTTCTTAGTTCCTTAACCCCGTGTCAACGGGAAGGTTGGTTGCATTTGTCTTTTAAGCTATGGAATGCAACCTATTTTCTAGATTATGCTGCATTTTGTGCCGTGTTTGGTTTCAATACCGAACCTATTTCGAATAAACAACCAGACAACTCTCGAGTTTCTGAGTTATGGCCTAAAATTGATGGCCGGCTTGTTTATCCGAATAGAAATATATATGCTTCTGATGTACGGCACCCTGTTTTTTGTATGTTTTTCAAATTTGCTAGGGATACTTTGTTTCCTTCCCTTAGCCCTCACTTAGTCAGAACATATGAAGTGCACATTTTGCACCGTTACCTTGCACTACACAATGACACCGCACTAAGCCTGCCAATGACGCTGTGGAAGTTTTTAAACAACACAACCACCCTAGCTGGAAACACTAACCTATGCCTAGGGAGACATGTATTCCACATCGCTGAATTCCTTAACGTTATGAATCCTGTAGAATTCAGTGAAAGATATGCCAGTTCCACCACCCTTCACGAGCAATGCCCCGTACGGGCTGGTTTTATTTTCGGTGATCCCATATGATGGCAGTACTTGAAAGACCACACCATCCCCCTTCCCTATCCTCAATTACCCCCCTAATCCAGTTTGGGGCCTCGTATCTCTTAGATGGCGATGTGCCGAGATATGCTGTTGAGCCCCCCTTGTACCCCCTCCTCGCCCTCACACCCTTTTTATGCGTGACAGACCTAGGGCTTCCACCTCGGTCTTACCAGACCATGACGATTCAGATAATGAGTCTGAATCCCTAGGACATATAGAGAGAAGTCTTGACCAGGTCCTCACCACCCAAGCCCACCACACCTCCCGGCTCGATCACCTTGAGAAAAACTTTGAGCGGGCGCACTACCCATGGTATGACATAGCCTATCGCTCCCATATGGTCGGCAAAAGCATGGCCACCCCTTCTTGGTACCCTCGCCATAACAACTATAATGAAATATCATTAAGTCATGGGTTTGACCAGTTGTTGGTGGGTAGGCGTAGGTTTAATAACTTCACCCCACCGGCACCTAGGAGAGCCTCGGATGACTATGGGATGGATTACACGGGTGGGGAGGAGTAGGAAAATGAGGACAATGACTAGGGGATGATGAGGAATTTATAGAGAATGAGTTGTGGTAGACCTAAAGGCCTCCCTTGGCACCGAGGACCACTTCACCCTAGCCTGGGGGGTATCCATAGTCTACTACTTATTAGTTCGCGTGTCCTTTGGTCTTGGCTTTCAGTTTTAGTGTTGTGTAGTTTTGCGTTGCTTTGTGTTTTTGTGTTCTACTTTCTTGGTGTTGTTTTGTGTTTTGCGCTTTGCTTTTTGGTGTTGTTTTCACGTGCTTATATAAAAAGTTTCATATGCTGCTGCAACTACGTACTGGTATGATTACTCGCATGAAAATCCAAATTTATTTATTTAGTTATATTTGTATTTGTTTTCCCCTTCTTTCCATCATGTGCCCCCTTTTTCCATCATATGTTCCAAACAAGAATGCAAGCTTCTGTTGTGCACTTTACATTGATTTTATGCAAACTCGTATTCCCCTAGCCCTGTGCATGTTTTGGGTCTGAGTTTATAGACTGTTTTCACTTAGCTTATGGGATCTGGGCTTGCTTGGTATGTAGTTTGGATGACTACCTATTGAGGCGCATTTCGACTAACTAAGTGAGGATTGAACCTTCTAGGTCTTTATTATAAGTCATATGTTGTTGAGTGTTAGTTAGGGAATCTTAAGAATTGTGTCTGTTCTCCTTCAGCATAGTCTACTTTTCTAAAGGTTAGGGATGATAACACGTTTGTAGTTGAAGCTACATAGCCAAAGTGCCTACCATGAAAATCAATTTACTATAGGTTGAGCCAAATTTGTGCCTTTACCTTCTTTTTTGTAGCCACGCTATCTAACTCCACATGAGCCAAATGTCCCCTCTTTTTACCTAGAGGATAGTCATGTGATCATAGTAAAGTTGGTATTCGTAGCATTACAATATAGGATTTTGGTTTGGGAAAGTGATTATTGGGTAATTTGACTACATACACTAGTCTTGGTGTATTTCAAAGAAGTATTCACATGGAAAATTCAGAAAAGCTTGAAAAGCACAAAAAAAAGAAACAAAAAGAAAAAAAAAGAGAAAAAGAAAAGAAAACAAAAGGAAATAGAGAAAAGGTTGAGAATAAAGTTGGCATAGTGTATTAGAGTCCATTATTGGAAATTTTGGGAGAGATATGGTTGTCGGAAGGCGTAGTCTTCCTCGGTTTTATTTCCTTGGATCACTTACTGTCCTCTATTTTAACTCCACATTCTCAAACTCTACCCTACCTCGATCCGAGCCTACATTGCAACCCTTTCCAAACCTATTCGACCTAACCTGATTAGTAAGATCAGTGCTGAAGAGTAGATAAGACACAATTCTCAAGATTTCTCCCCATTTAGGTGTTTAATTCCTGATGCATCTTCAGTCGGACGATTTTGAGCGAAACACATACCCTATAAACACATGAGCATATTAGAAATTTCCCACATCTCTTGGGAAATAACTTCGGGAGCGTAGACTTGCGACCTTCTTAGGTAGTGGGCGGAATGAACTATGATGTAGCTTGCTTAATGATCCCGAGTAGGTGTAAAACGTTGATTATGCTCTTTAAATCCCATTGTACTTGCACACCCATGGCTAGGGAAGAGTTTTGCACATGCATGGCTTGCATTGTCTTGATTTTCACTTCACGTGTTCTTCATTCGTTTCCTCATTCGTTTCTATGGCTGTTTTCCCCTAAGCTATCACTTCACCTTCCTATTTCGTTTGCTAGGGACTAGTAATGGTTTAGCTTGGGGGAAGTTGATGTGCTCATTTTAGAGCACCTTTACTACCTTGTTTTAGTGTCAAATCTCATAGTTTTATATTGGTTTTATGCATATTATGCTTGATTTCACCTTGATCTTATCTTCGAGTTATCTTAAGTTCATTTAAGGTACTTTTGATGATTTTGAGCTGAAATACAATATATTCGAGCCTTTGACATGCGTATCATAGCTTGGGCAAATGTTTCAAGCCACTCATGAAGATCCCACGGAGTTTAGAAATGAGAGAAGTGAAAAGAGGAATGCATGGTCTTAGATTCGACTAAATCTGAGACACATTCGGCCGAAGGGTGCAGATTCGACCGAATCTTAGACACATTCGGTCGAATAAGAGGCAGACTTCAGAGTATTAATCCTTGGTCACTGGGAAGGCTCAATGGAACTCATTCGGGAAAATGAGCTTCCATTCGGCCGAATCAGCCTCTACATTCGGGCTAATGGTGGACAGAGACCGATTCTTCGGAGCCTCTGGAATGGGCGAATGGAAGTGTATTCGGGCAAATGGAGTAATATTCGGCCGAATGGAACTTGAATTCCATCGAATGACAGTGTTTTCTCCGGAACAACTACTTCTTTTTAGGGCTGGCCCATATGCATTTTAGGGTTTTTGTAGGTTTTTCATGTTTTGTTATAAATACCCCTCCCTCTGATAAGAAGGATGGCACCAAGGTTTTATATATTTTTATGCACTTTTAGTTTTCTTTAGCCTTCAAATTCTTTTAGTTTTAGCTTTCGGTTTTCAGTTCTCTCAACTATTTGTCATTCAAATTCTGTTCGTGGATAATACATTGAAGCTTTTGTGAGTTCTAATCTATTCATTTGCTTTTAATTCATTCACTTTATTTCATTTCATGTTTAGTTCTATGTTTATCGTTTATTAGCATAATTTCTGATTTTCTTTCGTTCTCGTTGATTTCCTTTCATGTTCGTTTCATTTGCTTTATTGAATATCTCTATGTCATATAACATGAATATGTGTGAGTAGTTCTTTTAGGGGTTTCGATTGTTGAAACCCTAGGAAAAGCTATGGTCTTTATTGCTTACGGTTATAGGAATGATGATAATAAGTAGTTTTGGAATCCAGTGCGAATCTTGTCCTGCCAATCCTTTGGAGACATAGGGCGATTATAGGTCATTCGTTGTGATTTTTGGAATCACCAACTTCCTCTCGTATTCTTGGATGTCCATCCTAGTTGTTATCATATTTTCTCTAACCTATCATGTTCGGTTTTGAAAGCTTCATTCCTAGGGTGGATCTAATCTTGTCCCCATTTTTCTCTATTTGATTTACTTCGTGATTTATCGTTATCTATGTTCTTGTTATTTGTTTAGTTATTTCCAAATCCAAATAGTCCGGTTGTGTTAAGAATTTAAGTCTTGATATCCTTTGTCCTCGTGGATCGACCCCCTACTCCACTATACTCGTATAGTTCTTAGGTTGGTATAAATTTTATATGCATAACTAATCTTTTAGTAAAATAACCTAAAAGACGGTTATCAGTGACCTTTTTAGTTTCTTTAGTAACCTTTTTTATTTCTATAGTCTAGAACCTATATACTTGAAGAAGCTTTCTTTGGTCAATTACTGAAAAATAGTTAAGTGGTTTTGATTTATCAGTAAGTTGTTATACAGTATACTCCAACCATTTGTTGACTAACAAAGATATTCTGAAAAGTGATAAATGTGTTGATGCTCTAATGTATTTTGAAATAGTTCATTGGTTTGTTGATCCGTATAAGATCGAATAGAGATCTAGAGCATAGTACTCATCTTGAGTGGAATAAATTTTATCTGGATACATGCTTGCTTTAGATTAACTTTCTGATTCATCAACCTTTTGCAATCTTCTATGAAATTAACTTGATTATTATTAAACCTTTATGCATGTAACTTCTATAGTGGTATTAAATGCATAACCTCTTTCATTTATTCATCGAGAATTGCCTCTATGCACTTAATTATAGTTATTGTAATATCTAAATGCTAGGTGTCTTTTGAAACGAGATCCTAATAGCTTTTAGGTGTAATAGCTTGTGACAATACTAAGTTTTTTCTTAATATAAAAAGATTATTATGAAATCTGAAGGATAGAGGGCTATTTGATTTTGACAGTTGCCTCTAAATTTTCATTTTTGTAAACTTTGATAAATATCAAAAACTTCCCAAATGTACCTTTCTTGGTTTTGTTCAAAGAGGCTTACTAGTTGAGTTGATACTCCACAGTTCACATCACAGTTCCTCAGTCAAGTTTCATAGACATTTGGGTCTAGATAAAATCCCTAGTACTATATTATTAATGAGGTATTAGGTCAAAGACTCAAGTAATGAGAATTTAGGCATTCCATCAAAACAAAAATGAACCCTCATTATCTACTTAATTTTGTGAGTGTTTTCCATGAATTTCTCTAGTTATCTGCTTAATTTTGTGCAGTTATGCCTACAAGTTTCTGTTTTGACAGTTACATTTCATTTTCATGTGCTGCTACTGCTAGTTTTTAGCCTTTTTAGTCTAGTCTCTGCTCTACCTAAGTTAGGACCCTATGTTAGGAAATCTAAAAAAAGGTGATGCTTTGTTTATGCTAAGGGCAGTTAGGACTGACCTTATACTTGAAAATCCTACAGTATGTATCTTTTTCTCCCTCCTTGAAGTTGATGATACTAAACTTGGACTACTCATGTGTTTTTTATCATTATCATCATCAATTGTGTCATTAAGTTTGATGATTAGTGACTTGTTTATCCTTACTAATATTATCATCAACTTAGATGTTGTAGTGACAACGTTACTATATTTTTTCTTATTTATATATAGTATTTGTGTTTATTTTTTGTTTGATCCATGCAGAAAAGAAGAATGCTGATGAAACAAAGAAAAGAAAGAACGATGATGATGATGTATTAATTACAAAAGTTCAAAAGGCTATTCCTTCTTCTTCCTCAGCTTTAGCTAAGGTTATATATACAACTGATGAAAATGAATCAAAGGGGAATAAACTTGAAAAGTTTGTGAAAGATAAGAAGAGGGGGTGCCAGGACATTAAAGTCGTGGACATTTTCAATCAACCAATTGCAAAAAGGTAGAGTATCTTTCATGTTGTAATATTTTTCTTAGACATAGTATCTTTCTTGTATTAATATTTGCTTATATTATCTTTTTTATCTTTTTATGACAGGGTAAGAACTACATTTAAAATGAAATGCAGACCTTGCCAATTAGTAAATTTAATTAGAGGATTCATAAGTGAGAAAAAACAAGCTATGAAGAATATAGGGTTTGGAGGATTATTTACTATGGAGTTGACAAGGAATCCAACAAATATGTTAAATTGGATTGTTGACTATTTTGATCTTGGGAGCCGAATGTTTAGCATTGATGTTGGTAGAAGCTTTCAAATATCTGAGTTTGATGTGTATGATGTGTTTTTCCTTCCCTTAAATAAGAATAGAGATGTTGAAATTACTTGAAGAAGCGCAAATATTGTGAACCCTGATTTTCCATTAAAACAACATTTTAGAAATGTTTTTGGAATAGAAGAAAAAAATGAACCTATCCCCTTGAATTTAGTGGAGCACATGATTCCACAAATGACCGATGGAGATGATGCATTTAAGCAACTTTTTATACTTCATGCTTTTTCTACCTTTTTAGCTCCTACACACAACTGTACGATTGATCTAAAGATTGTTAAGAGTCTTACTATGGTCGATCAAATTAGAGAATTCATTTGGTGCAAGTATGTCTTAGAAAAATTGTGTGAGGCTACCATGAAGTATAAAAAAGACAAGGTACAATAGTTTTGTGATTGCATTGTGATGATATAAACAATATACTTCCATAGGTTAAGATTTAAGGGTGTTTGCTTATCGACTTCTCTTCCTTTAATTAAACACTAGACTGATAAGAATGTTAGCTTAAAAATGAAGGAGGAAGGATTAGCTAACTTCTTTGGGAATGGGATTATTATTTCTAGTACATATCCCATTAGTGAACATTTGAAGTTTATGAATGGGCAAGTTATTGGAGTCTTTGATGAGGAAAATGTAGAGTAGGATTTTGTTGAAGGTTGTAATTCTGAGGAAGGAAATCAGAAGACTTCAAATCCTGTTGAAAATGAAAGTTCTTCAGAGGAGATTCATTTTACTAAAAAAATTCAGTTCATGTTGCCGGAAGACGAAAAGTCAAATGAAGATATTCATCGTCTAGCTGAAGATGTAAGTTACCTTTTTTGTTTTTAATTTTAAAGTTATAAATTTTAATTCTGGCTCAAAGTATCCTTTTTATGTTTCGTAGTATCCTTTTTTTGTTTCATAGTATCTTTTTCTATTCTATACTAACCTATGTCCTTTCCTTAGTGTCCTTTTTGCAAGGTGTTGAGTCCCTTAGGTTTTGAGTGACGAAAAACGATTACAGGAAACAGGTTACAATAAGCATTGCAAATAGTTGGCTGAAAACCAGCTGGAATTGGACATTGTTTTCCTAGACAAGTTATTACTTATTTATGTTATTCATTTAACTAACTTTTCTATATGTAGGAAATGGTTGGATGTAAATTGTTCCATGTACTGGTGGGAAACCAGTAGGAACTGTTTCCTAGACTGCTATGCTGAAAAGCAGTCACATACTCTTTATTGTACATTAACCATGTTAAATGTGCAGTAGTTAAGTTGATTCCAAGACTTGGAGCATGGAGGCCTTTTGAAGACATTAGAAGAAAGATACATTGCTCATGATGGAAGTTTTCAAGGAAGATTCAAGTCTTTAAGATTACATGAAGAAAAGAAGATTTGTACTTTAATGCTTAAATCATGTAATGTACTCCGTATTATGACTTGCATTTTTGGGTAAAATAAGTGCTTATAAGTGTATTGAGTCATATTATGAATTCTGGTACAAAGCTGGAGTAGAATTCATAACATACTCAATTTAGGGAACCAGGTTGAGGAACCAGGTTCACTGTACGGAATATCCGAGCTGCGTGTTTTGAGAAAAATAAAAGATTTTGTAAAAATCCTTTTTCAAAGAATTATTTTAAGAATATCCTAAGCAACTGGAGATTAGATGAGAATATTATGGTTACCTAAAAACTAGGAGTATCTATCTTATTTGATTCTATCTTTATGAGTAAATCAAATAAGATAAATACTTTCTTAAAATCACGTTGTTGCTTGTTCATCAAGATTACATGATTTAAGGAAACTAGGTTTTTGTATCCAAGTATATAAACTCATCTAGTCTCTCTGAAATTTAAGAGGAGTAAATTTTGAGAGCCATATACACTTAAGCACAAAAGCCTATTCATCGAGTCATATACAAGAGCACTCTTAGAGCTTAAACATTTTCTCTTAATTAGCTTTTAGAAGTGAGATTAAAAGAGAATATTTGATATTGTCAAAGCCTTTAATAAAGGGGTTGAAAGGCTGAGTTAGTGTTTGTGAGTTCAAACACAAGGGGCTTACTAGTGTAAGTCAAGCGCACATTCGGAGTAGAGTGTGGGGTATACTGGTTCCCGGAGTAGGGAAACAATAGAGTGTCTATGTTCTTTATTTTTCGGAGTAGATTAATAGAAGAGCATAGGGTAGGAGGACATAGGCCATAGTTGGCTGAACCTCGTTAAATCTTGTGTTTTCTTTATTGCCTTTCGTACATTCCACTGCTTATAGGAACCAGCCTAACTGGTTCCTCTCATAGATCAAAAAGAAAGAAAAATAGGCCAAGGCTACTTAACACTCAATTTACCCCCCCCCCCCCCCCCTCTTGAGTGCTCTAAAACCTTTAATTGGTATCAGAGCCTAGGCTTCTCACAAGAGTAACATCTAGAGGAGTCAAGCATGAGTACTCAAGATCTAAATGCTATGGGTTATGACAACAAGATACCAAAGTTCAACGGAAATAACTATGCTTGGTGGAAGTATAGGATCAAGAAGTTAATTATGGGAATTGACTATGAATGTTGGCTAGTTGTCAAGAATGGTCCCAACATCATCCTCAAGACAGATGCTGAGGGAAACCTGGTTCCCAAGAAAGACAGTGAATTAGTATCTGGTGATTACAAACTGCTGGAGAAGAATACCAAAGCAATGTCAATTCTACAACAAGCTATAGGTGAGAATGAAATAAACCAGATCTCAGGTTGCAGCAATGCAAAAGAGATTTGGGATACCCTCGAACTTGCTTTTGAGGTAACCAGCGAGGTAAAAAGGTCCAAAATTGATTTACTTAGGTCTAAGTATGAGCTGTTTGCTATGAATAAAAATGAAAAGATTAATGATTGTTTTCATAGATTTATGACAATTATCAATGATCTTAGATCTCTTGGTAAGAACTTTTCTGATGAAGATCTTGTGAGAAAAGTTTTACGCAGCTTGACAGATACATGGACAGCCAAAGTAACAGCAGTCTACGAAGCAAAAGATCTATCCACCTTGTCTCTAGAACAGCTGATTGGCTCCCTCATGACTCATGAGATGTTGATTGACTCTAAGTCTGAGAAAGAACCAGCCAGAGGCATGGCTCTTAAGGGAACAGTAGAAGAGGAAGAATATGAGATTGGCATGATTGCTAAAAGATTTGAGAGATCACTTTGAGACCAGAGGAAGAACTTCGAAGGCAAGAGTTTTAAGAAGTCTAACCTCTCTTCTGAAGGTTGCTTCAAGTGTGGTGATAAGGGACATCTTATTCGAGATTGTCCTAGGTGGAAGGATAAACAGTTCCAATCCAGAGATAAACGAGCCTTCAAGAATGCTATGATAGCATCCATGTGGGGTGAGTCTGATTTAGGGTCTGATGAGGATGAAGAATCACCTAACTCTGATGTTTCCTTGACCACCTTTGCAAACATTAAGGGAAACAACACTAATCTAGGAACCAAAGGGGGAACCAGTACATTCAGAAAATGCTTGATGGCAAAGAAGGATGTACTACATGAACATAAGGTAAACTTAGAACAAGTTAGAGAAGATATGAATGAATATGATAAAGATAATATGATTGCTTGTATTGACTCTTTATTAGATGAATGCTATAAATTAGGTGAAACTTACATCACTGGCAAAACAGAGCTTAAAGAAAAACATGTTGAATGTGAAATTGTTGTTGCTAGTTGTGACTACCTAGAAGAAGTTTGCCATGATCTGAAAAATCAAATGGAAGAGCTAGAAGTTGAATTAGACAAGTGTAAAGTGGAACTAGAAAGGGCAAGATCCTCTAAACCTAATTATCCTAGTGATGGTGAAGAAGATCTGACCTCCTGTTTCCCTAGAGACTTATCAACCACTAGTGAATCTCTTGATCTTTCAGCAGCTAGGGGTAAAGCAAATTCCTGTAGCAGAACTTCTTTGTTGAAAGCCTTGAGATATTGGCTTGCAACTTGGAAGATTCTCATAAGGAAATTACTTCACTTAAAGCTGCTCAGTTCACTGTCTCCCCTTTGGGTACCAGCGTAGAAATTAGTGATGTAATAAATAAATATGAAAATACTATTTGTGAATTACATGCTGAAATCTATCAATTTACAAAGGGGAAGCAGCCAGTAGTTGTTGACATGACTATTGACTCTATGGTTTCAAAGCTTAATTTACAACTTGAAGCCTTAAAAAGTAATTTTGATTTTCTAAAAGAGAAAAATGAGTTGTTGACTAAGACTCTTCAAACCAGAGAAAAGGAACTTCATGATAGTCATAGACATGTTGAAAAATTATTGACTGCATAGGAAACTTTGAGTTTTTTAACCTCTTCGAAAGGTAACAAAGGGAAGGTTGGTCTTGGATATACCAAGCAAAGAACCAAGACTAACTGGTCCCCTAGAGAAACCACTTGGATTAAAGAATTCAAAAGAGGTAAGTATGTTATGACTAAAGAGATATTTGTTTGCTATCATTGTGGTATGAATGGACATAAGATTCATGAATGTCCAGCTAGGAGGAACAGTGTGAATAAGAACAATAAACATATGGAATTAGTCTGGAGAAGAAAATATCAACAAGAGCTTATTGTTGTTGAAAAAGAACCCAAGGATATTTGAGTTCCTAAATCTAATGTTTAATTTGTTCTTGCAGGCTAAAGTGAAGGGAAGTACCTATTGGTATTTGGACAGTGGGTGCTCAAGACACATGTCTGGGGATAAGAAGCAATTCCTTTCACTAGTAGCTTTTGATGGTGGAAGTGTCACCTTTGGAGATAACAGCAAGGGAACCATCACTGGTTTAGGTAAAGTAGGTAAGACACTTTCAAACGCAATTGATGATGTGTATTATGTTGAAGGCTTACAACATAATCTTTTGAGTATTTCTCAATTATGTGACAAAGGTAATAGAGTTGAGTTCCAAGCCAATTTTTGTCACATAATTAACTCTTTAACTGGCAAGCTTGTGTGTGAGGGAATTAGGAAACATGATGTTTGCATTACCTTTCTAGATAAAATTCCTCAAGACAAGTCTGTTTGTTTGAGAGTTGTGTCTGACAATAATCAATGGTTTTGGCATAAGAGATTTGGACATGCTAGCTTGACACTCTTGAATAAACTAAAATCTCGTGACTTGGTGGTAGGACTCCCTAACATCACGTACGAGGAAGATAAAGTTTGTTCATAATGTGTCAAAGGGAAACAGGTCAAGATATCTTTTAAGCCTAAAATAGTTTTGAGTACCAACAGACCCTTCGAACTTGTACACATTGATTTATAAGGTCCCATGAGAGTACAAAGTCGAAGAGGTCCTAGATATGTTTGTGTTATGGTTGATGATTATTCCAGGTACACTTGGGTGATAATGCTACATTCAAAAGATGAAACATTTGACGAGTAGGTAGCATTGGTGAAGCAGGTTAAGAACCAGCTTTCTCACAAGCTGGTCTTGATAAGATCAGACTATGGTACTGAATCTGATACTGCTAACTTTGTTGATTATTGCAGGGAACAAGGAGTTAGTCACAACTTTTCAGCCCCTAGAACACCACAGCAAAATGGTGTTGTTGAAAGAAAGAATAGAACTCTTAAGGAAATGGCAAGGACCATGCTCATTGAGAGTGGTCTTCCTAAGAGTTTCTGGGGTGAAGCTATTGACACTGTTTGCTATATACTGAATAGAGGTCTCATTAGACCAAAGTTAAACAAAACTCCATATGAACTCCTTAAAGGTCGAAAACCTAATATTGCATACTTTCGTGTCTTTGGATACAAATGCTATGTACACAACAATGGGAAGAACCAGCTAGATAAATTTGATCCTAGGAGTGATGAAGGAATCTTTCTTGGATATTCTGCTTAAAGCAAAGCATATAGAGTCTTTAATAAGAGGAGTTTGAGTATTGAGGAGAGTGTTCATGTCATTTTTGATGAATTTAACATGTCTCCTGAGATTGCGCAGGTACAACCTAATGAAATGATTTGACTGATGGAGTTTATGGGGAACCATGACACTGTATCTCTAAATGAAGTACAAGCAGTTCTAGGCTCTCCTAATGCTTCACCAGATGATGATGGTGAAGAGAAGAAAATGAGAACAACGAGAATTCAGAAGGAGAACCAAGACCTAATGGCTTCCCAAGTGATAGACAGGTAAGAAGTTCAGAGGGAATGGATGAAGAGGCCTCCCCTGAACTTGAGGTAAGTGATGTTAATGGAAACAGCGTGAACATGAACTCTTCTGGTTCTACAATAGAAGAAGTGATTCACGATCATGTTGGTTCCCAACCTAATGAAGAAGCACAAAATGATTTCACTTTCAAAAGTTATAAATATCTACCCTCTCATCCCCCAGATCAGATCATTAGTAACATTAACAAGGGAATTCAAACGAGAAGAAATGTTTTTCAAAACTTTTGTGCTTTTTATTCCTTCCTGTCTAGTGTAGAGCCAACTGACTATAAAATGGCTTTGACCAATCCTGATTGGGTTCTAGCAATGCAAGATGAATTAAATCAGTTTCATAGGAACCAGGTTTGGCATCTTGTACCTAGGCCAAAGGATAGGTCAGTCATTGGTACAAAATGGGTCTTTAGAAACAAATTGGATGACCTAGGTACAATAGTCAGAAATAAAGCAAGGCTAGTGGTGCAAGGTTACAATCAATAAGAAGGAATTGACTATGATGAAACTTTTGCACCTGTAGCTAGACTAGAGGCCATTAGAATTTTGATTGCTTATGTTGCTCACATGAATATGAAATTGTTTCAGATGGATGTAAAGAATGCCTTCCTGAATAGCTACTTGAAGGAAGAGGTATATGTAGAGCAGCCACCTGGTTTTGAGGATAAGTTGTTCCCCCATCATGTATACAAGTTGGACAAAGCGTTATATGGATTAAAACAAGCTGCAAGAGCTTGGTATGAAAGGTTGTCTACATATTTGATGGAGAATGACTATAAGAGGGGAACAATGGATAAGACATTGTTCATCAAAACCAGAGGGAACCACTTGATTATAGTACAAATTTATGTTAATGATATTTTATTTGGTGCTACTAATCAGGTACTATGTGATGAGTTTGTTAATCTTATGCAGAGTGAGTTTAAGATGAGCATGATGGGAGAATTAGGATTCTTCCTAGGATTGCAGATTAAGCAAATGGAAAATGGAATCATGATTCATCAGTAAAAGTACTTGAAAGAGTTGCTAAGAAAATTTGGCATGGAGAACAGCAAGGCTTATGATACACTTGTTCCCACATCCACTAAATTAGAGGGAACAGATGTTAAAGCCTCACTATATAGAGGGATGATTGGCTCCCTTTTTTATCTAACAGCAAGTAGGCCTAACACTGTGTCCTCTGTTGGATTATGTGCCAGGATTCAAAGTAATCCAAAAGAGTCTCATTTGAAGGCTATTAGAAGGATACTTAGATATCTTGTGGGAACAACAGATCTGTGCTTGTGGTACCCCAAAGGTAGTTCAATTGATCTTATTGGGTACACGGATGCAGATTATGCTAGTTTTCTTGTTGATAGGAAGAGCACTTCAGGTATGGCACACTTTCTTGGCTCTTGCCTAATTTCTTAGGGTTCTAAAAAGCAAAATTTAGTGGCTTTATCCAAAGCAGAGTCAGAGTATATTGTTGCAGCTTCATGTTGTTCCCAGTTACTGTGGATAAGGAACCAGCTGAAGGATTTTGGTGTTGTTTTCCTATCTATTGTGACAACACTAGTGCTATTAATATTTCAAAGAATCCTGTCCAACATTCCAAAACCAAACACATTGAGATAAGACATCACTTCTTAAGAGACAATGTGGAGAGAGGTTTGGTGAAGTTGTTGTTTTGTAAAAGTGAAGATCAAATCGCTGATATCTTCACAAAACCTTTATGTCGAGAGTCTTTTTGTAAGTTAAGAGTCTTATTAGGTCTAGTTAGATTTTAGGTCTTTGGCTTCAATTACTTCCCTCAATGATTGGCTAGAATGGTATTCTTTTGTATAGTATGTGTATATACCTATGTTGAAATCCTTCAAGTTTTGTGTAAATGGTTCAAGATCCCAAAAGGGCTGAGAATTATTGGTGCAAGAAACAGGTAAAATCAGGCTAAGTTACCAAAAACAGGGTGACGTGGTTCTGTATAGGTACCAGCAAAGGGAAACAGCAGATCAACTCAGATATGTCATCCGATTAATATTTTTATATTTTTTGAAAGATAACTATAAGATCTTTCCTTTTGGAAGGAAATAATCTTATTTCAGTTATTTGACTTATTAATCAAGGCACTATATCACATGCCTAATTTTTAGGTCGATTGAGATATTCAAGGCAAAAAATCATTGCCAAAATTGATTTCAATTTTTAAATTTTGTGCCGTTGCTCTTCTTGGCTTAACCGACTTATTGTTTTTCCTCTCTTCTCTCCTCTTTCTGTGCTATAAATATATGATATCTAACCCTTTGTGCAGCACACAACTCTCTTCATCATTCGAAATTCTCTCTCTTTCTTGTGCTCTATTTAGAATTCTCTGCTCACAATGGTTACTATTCATCAGCGTTCTCTTCACTCTCTGATCTACAATTGCATAATCACCATGGGTAGAAAATGAACCACATCTTTAGCCAAAAAAGGCAAGGGAAGGGGACATGCAAGTGATTCCTCACAATCTCAGGGAAACACTGATGTGACTCCTCACTCTCCTCACCTCGATCAAAATCCAACCAAACCACCACCCAATTTCACTTCCATAACTTCATTACCCATAAAATTACCACCCACCATCCTCGATCCACCAGAAGAATCTACCTCACCACCAAAATCAACCCAACCAAAATCACAACAAACCGTGCTTGTTACCGATCCTTTAGAAGCTGGTGGTTCCATCATCAAGGAACTAGCTCAGTCTCAGGGGGAACATCACCATGAAGCACGAAGAACCCTAAGCCAAGAGTTGGAAGACGTCAGTCAGAGTGTAGGAGATGATGAAGTAGAAATAAGTGGTCACAAGGAGGGAACACTCATTGAAGAAGTCCTGGTACGTGGTAAGGTAACTCGGTCTTCAGTGAAGAAGACTTTTGAGGAAGTTTCGGAGGAACAGTTCACTGGTTCTTTTTATAGAACTAAGAGGAAACGGGTACCAGCAAGAACCCCTCGCACTACAAAAGGTACATCTGTAGAATCTCTAACTACTGGTTCTACTGACTTAAATGCTCGATTGGTTCTTTCTGGTTGTTGGGTTGAGAAGGGATATTTTGATGTGCCTGCTCTGTCTGAGTTTAAAAGTTTGATTGAGTATCAAGGATGGATGCCATTGTTTGATTGTAGTGCTGCTAATGTGTCTGGAGTTAGAAACTTTTATGTGAATTTGAAATAGTTGCCTGATATGTCTGTTGGTTCTCGTGTGAATGATGTGGATGTGAGCTTGTCTATTGCCACTTTGTCTAGCATGTTAAGGGTGCCCAGGGAGGATTTGATAAGTATTCTAGTGATTGGTGGCCCGTGTTGGTAGGGGTCACTCCTGATGAGATTTATGAGCATTTGTTTGGAGGAAAGATGTCCAAGAAACCGGGTGTCTTTAAATCTGCTAATTTGAAGGAACCAGTAATGCTAGTTCTGCATTCGTTGTTAACAAGGTCTTGATCCCACGGGCTCAAGGAAGGGGAACAGTATGCATCATGGAGATGGTTCTGATATATCTCATAATGAAGAGAATTAAGATTAATCTCCCCTCCTTGATGCTGGATCACATTATGAATTGTTATGGTTCATCTCACCATTCTCTGCCTTATGGTTCTATCATTACTCAATTGCTTATGAATAACAATGTTACTATGAGTGGGTCCACCGTGCCTGTCACGGTGTTCACAAAAGCCATCCTAAAGCTAAAGGGTCTTGACATAAGTGGTGATAAGTTAAATTTTAAGATTGAGGAACCAGCAGAGGAGATGAAAACCCCACCTAAGAAGAAAAAGAAGGTAGAGGAACCAGTAGGTTAGGAAATTATTCTGAAACGGTTGGAGAATCGGGAGGATATGCTGAGAAAGATAATAAGTTTGGTTCAAGGCTTATCAACCTCTTTCAGCACCAGGATGGAGCCGATGGAAAAAATATTAGCTGAAGCTCAAGCTCAGATGGCTCTGGGTATAGGTTCGGGTACTCCACAGACTCAGCCCGAGGAAGAAGAGCCTGGTGAAGAAGATGAGGAGGATGGCTGTTGTTCTGTATATTTCTATTCTAAAATAACTGATTCTGTTGGTCTGTATATTTCTCACTCAATCCATGAACTTTCCTTTTGATATGGATTTGGGTTCCTTTTATTGAACTTTGTTGGCTTATATGGACCATTAATTCTGCTATGGCATGAACTAGTTGACTAAACTCTTCTTGCAACATACTACTTGAATGGTGGTTGATGCCACTGTATGGATGAGCACATTTAACAATTTATGCACTTTACTTCTACTTTAGAGTACTTTTTAATGATGCCAAAAGGGGGAAGTAGTTTACGAAAGCCTAAGAAGCCTAAGATAGTTTAGATTGTGTCAAGTAATTCAATTTGATAGTTTAGGGAAGTTAGTTTGATAGTTAGTCTTTGGAACCAGTTAGCTTTACTAACTTGTTCATTTGAGTCTTGAGTCTGTTGGTTGTACTCAAACCTATTTGAGTACTGAATTAGAGTTCTTCTCTGTTTTTATTTTGATTGGTTGCAGGAACTTCAATAAGTTTATCATCATCAAAAAGGGGGAATTTGTTGAGTCCCTTAGGTTGAGTGATGACAAACGATTACAGGAAATAGGTTACAATAATCATTGCAAATAGTTGGCTGGAAACCAACTGGAATTGGACACTATTTTCCTAGACAAGTTATTACTTATTTATGTTATTCATTTAACTAACTTTTCTATATGTAGGAAATGGTTGGATGTAAATTGTTCCATGTACTGGTGGGAAACCAGTAGGAACTGTTTCCAGGACTGCTATGCTGAAAAGCAGTCACATACTCTTTATTGTGCATTAACCATGTTAAATGTGTAGTAGTTAAGTTGATTCCAAGACTTGGAGCATGGAGGCCTTTCAAAGACATTCGAAGAAAGATACATTGCTCATAATGGAAGTATGCAAGGAAGATTCAAGTCTTGAAGATTACATGAAGAAAAGAAGATTTGTACTTTAATGCTTAAATCATGTAATGTGCTCCGTAGTATGACTTGCATGTTTGGGTAAAGTAAGTGCTTATAAGTGTATTGAGTCATATTATGAATTCTGGTACAAAGCTGGAACAGAATTCATAACATACTCAATTCAGGGAACCAGGTTGAGGAACCAGGTTCACTGTACGGAATATCCGAGCTGCGTGTTTTGAGAAAAATAAAAGATTTTGTAAAAATCCTTTTTCAAAGAATTATTTTAAGAATATCCTAAGCAGCTGGAGATTAGATGAGAATATTATGGTTACCTAAAAACTAGGAGTATCTATCTTATTTGATTCTATCTTTATGAGTAAATCAAATAAGATAAATACTTTCCTAAAATCACGTTGTTGCTTGTTCATCAAGATTACGTGATTTAAGGAAACAAGGTTTTTGTATCCAAGTATATAAACTCATCTAGTCTCTCATATTCATGGAAGTCTCTCTGAAATTAAAGAGGAGTAAATTTTGAAAGTCATATACACTTAAGCACAAAAGCCTATTCATCGAGTCATATACAAGAGCACTCTTAGAGCTTAAACATTTTCTCTTAATTAGCTTTTAGAAGTGAGATTACAAAAGAATATTTGATTGTGTCAAAGCCTTCAACAGAGGGGTTGAAAGGCTGAGTTAGTGTTTGTGAGATCAAACACAAGGGGCTTACTAGTGTAAGTCGAGCGCACATTCGGAGTAGAGTGTGGGGTATACTGGTTCCCAGAGTAGGGAAACAGTAGAGTGTCTGTGTTCTTTATTTTTCGGAGTAGATTAATAGAAGAGCATAGGGTAGGAGGACGTAGGCCGTAGTTGGCTGAACCTCGTTAAATCTTGTGTTTTCTTTATTGCCTTTCGTACATTCCGCTGCTTATAGGAACCAGCCCAACTGGTTCCTCTCATAGATCGAAAAGAAAGTAAAATAGGCCAAGGCTACTTAACACTCAATTAACCCCCCCCCCCTTGAGTGCTCTAAAACCTTCACAAGGTATAGTAACCATTGTATTTACAACTCTAAATATAGTTAATGTTTATTGCAATTACTTTTTTAAAACATGTAGTCACCATTTATATGTATATAGTGTCTTTTTTATTTACATTTACTTTTTAATTATTTTAACTTTTTATAGTTACCTTTTTTAGAGGACATAGTCACCTTTTTTATATGTATAGTGACCTTTTTAGAAGACATAGCCACGTTTTATTTTCTATAGTGACCTTTTTTTATTTCTATAGTAACCTTTTTTATTTGTATATTGACTTCATAGTGACCTTTTTTATTTATATAGTATCCTTTTATATTTGTATAGTGACCTCTTTTATTTTGTATATTTATAGTTACCTTTTTTAGACGACATTGTCACCTTTTTTATATATATAGTGACTCATATATTTAAAAATCTTGCTTGCCTTCTGTCTGCTCACTAATGAGATCATAAGTTATTGAGTATTTCTAATGTTTATTATAGTTACCTTTTTAGATGACATAGTCACCTTTTTAAAATATATAGTGACCTCTTTTAATTGAACTTTTTAAACTGTTTACTTCGCCTTTTATTGTAGTTACAAATATATAGTCACCATTTATATTTATTTTTATATGTATAGAGACCTTTTTAGAAGACATAGCCACCCTTTATTTTCTATAGTGACCTTTTGTATTTATATAGTAATCTTTTTTATTTGTATAGTGACTTTATAGTGACCTTTTTTATTTATATAGTAACCTTTTTTATTTTTATAGTGACCTTTTAATTTTGTATATTTATATAGTAATCTTGCTTGCTTTCTGTCTGCTCACTATGGAGATTATAAGAACCTTTAAATGCTTATAACCTTATTAAATGCTATACAAGAAATACGTGAGCATCTTCTTCTAATGAAGTGAGACACTAAAGCGGTTTCAGAGTTTTATATGGAAAAGATTATTGATTTGTTAGTAAAAAGAAAAAAGTCTGAAAATGCTAAGAATGAAAATGTTGGATCTTCTTCTTCTTCTCCTGCTCTTTCTCAAACTCAACAGTTTTTTATGAATCCTAGTGTTTTAAACACTATTGATGAAAATTATTGAGTTGGTTAAGTGGGTGACTGAAATCCCAGAATCGTTGAATGAATTTGCAACATTTCCTGTGAGGAATAGTGATGTAAATGATGAAATATTGGAGGAAGTAGCAGCAGCAATTTCTGTGGAAGACAGAAATTTTAATGAAGTAATTGACAAGGGAGTAGAGGCATTTCCCGTTGAAGATAGGAATGTCAATGAGTTTATTGGGGAAGTATTAACTGATCTAAACATGAATGAAGTTACACAAGAAACGAGTAGTAGTTGTAGTAGTGAATTCGATAGTATTTTGAAGTTTGGAAAAACAAAGTGTTCGATTTAGCTACATGATAAAAATTTGGAGAAGGTTCTTTTTGTTTCCCACTTGATGAAGATGAATATGAAATATATGAGGACTCTGCCTATTATGCAACAAGAAATTGTTGATTATGGTTTCATCAATGACTTATGTGTTAAGTCAAAGTAAGTAATTTAAAATATTTTCACTTTTATTTTGTTCTTTCTTTTGTTTTTTATTTATATTATTTCTTAATGTTTTTTTAATAGTGAGTTGCTGGTAGATTTTGAGGATGTTTATAACATTTCTAGGCATGAGTTTTATTCTTTAGGAGAACCTTCAAAATACACGTTTATGAGCATTGTAGATTGTTGGGCCTTATTACTAAATGAGAATCAAAGGAACAATAAAGAAGGACCCAAAAAGTTTTACTTTGGTGCTACCCAAAGTGTGAGTGGTTTTTTAATTGTTCATAAATTTTATTTTATGAGCATTGTGTAGAAGTATTTTAACAGTTTTTTAACTTATTTTAGTGTGTTTTACTACAAGCGCATGAGAACAACAAAGCAACACAAGATGTGGACCATTTAAATGAAAGTTGGGAAAGTTGGATGAGTCTGATTTACAACAATTTTGATTTGAAGAATGTTGAACTGGTAAGTTACCCTTCAATTATTTAATTAACAAGGATGAACATGCAAGGGTGAATCATTTCGATATCAATGCATGATAAAACAATATGATTTAGATTTGACATGAAGTAGACCTTTAGATATTGTGATATATGGGATGATAAAATTTAGGAATTTAAAGATAAAGAACTAGGGAAGGAGCTGACAGTGTGTATCCTTTCCTATTTCATAGTTTGAACACTCCCATCAACACTATCCTTTCCTATTTCATAGCTTTCCTAAGTTGTTAAAAATTAACATTTTATCCTTTTCCTTCACTCATTATGGAGAAATCCACATATATGCATTTTTTTCATTGGAGTAAAACATACAGTATTAACATGGGTTTAATATTGTCAAATAATAGTCACTACAGTTAATAAAACAGTTATTATAGTAAATTATTCTTTATTAATATAGTTTATGTTTGTACAGATTTTTGGATGTTCTCATCAGATTTTTATGATTTCTCTTTAATGTACAGATTTTTGTCCCAATACTCAGGCATAGCTATTACTTCTTACTAGTTGTTAATTTGAAGATTGGTATAATACAATGGGTTGAAAATTTGAAATATAATGACGAGTCTCAAACTAAAATTGAAGAATTGTCTAACGCTATGGTATTTATTTTATCCTTGCATCGTTTCTGTTCTTTTCCTTGTATTGCTCAATATATATTTTCCAAGCATTCTGTTTGTTTTAAACTTGTTTATAGGCCGATTTGTTGGCAACATTTCTTGATGACAAGATTTCCAATGCGGATAAAATGTCAATATATAAAAATGGAACAAGTTGACACTCCTTGGAAGTCAAACATAAGTAATTTTGATTGTGTTGTGTATACTATGGTTAACATGCTCTACTTTGAAGGAACAGATGTTTTTGACAATCCAATACTGAAAGCAGTTACGGTTTTCTCTAATCTTTATTTTATTAGATTTTTAATAATATGATATTATTTTTTAATTATGATATGTTTATATAATTCAATGTTAGGCTCCATTGAAGCATGTAGCCCAAGCAAGAATAGGAGCTACACTATTGTTATGTGACTTGAACAGTCAAAGATCTGCGTTAAAAGAGTTACAAGAATTCAGGATAAAACGTGGACTATTTTCAATGGAGGTTGAGGAAAGGAGGAAGAAAAATAAGAAAGTAACGAAGAAAGCTTAGAATCGAACAAGTGTTTTTTAAGCTTTTTCTAATATAGTAGTTGTAGTTACTTCAAATTTTCTTAGAGTTACCTCAACTCTTATCATAGTGACCTTTATATTTTGTTATAATGACACTTGATTTTAAGAAATATAAGGTTACTATCATTGTTATTAAAGTTACAAATTCCATTTTTATAGTGTATGCAAAGCATAAAACAATAAATTCATTAAGCATTATCTAAAGTTTCCTTTATAATTTTAATAGTGACATATTTTTTAGTTATAGAAACCTTTTGGTTTAATAATGATGAGATGATTTCCTATAAGGACCCGTTTTTAAATTATAGAGACCTTTTTTTTATTATAGTGACCTTTTTTATATTTGATGTTTGATTTTTTAGTCTGCTTTATTTGATAAATAATTATAAATTATCTTATATTTTTATTTTTATATTTCATAGTAACCTTTTTAATTCGTATAGTAACAATTCTTAATGTTGGATGCTTTACACCTTACGATACTAAGAAATAGTTTCACCGGATTATAGTGACTAAAACTTTAATTATAGTAACCTTTTCTTTTATTATAGTGACCTTTAACTAAGTACTTTTGAATGATATAGTGACAGTTTTTAATAATATGACTATAGCAATTATCATTGTGGTAATGATTTTATAATTTTAATAGTGACATTTTTTAGTTATAGAAACCTCTGGTGTAATAATAATCAAGTCTTTTCTTATAGTGACCCTTTTTTAGATTATAGAGACCTTTTTTTATTATAGTGATCTTTTCTTTTCATATTTGATGTTTAATTTTTTAGTCTGCTTTATTTGATAAACAATTATAAATTATCTTATATTTCTATTTTTAGATTACATAGTAACCTTTTTAATTTGTATAGTAACAATTCTTAATGTTGGATGCTTTTTACCTTACGGTACTAAGAAATAGTTTCACCGAATTATAGTGACTAAAACTTTTATCATAGTAACCTTTTCTTTTATTATAGTGACCTTTAACTGAATGCTTTTGAATGATATAGTGACATTTTTTAATAATATGACTATAGCAACTATCGTTATGGTAATGAATTTTTAATTTTAATAGTTACATTTTTTTTAGTTATAGAAACCTCTGGTGTAATAATAATCAAGTCTTTTCCTACAGTGACCCTTTTTTAGATTATACAAACCTTTTTTTATTATAGTGATCTTTTCTTTTCATATTTGATATTTAATTTTTTAGTCTACTTTATTTGATAAATAATTATAAATTATCTTATATTTCTATTTTTAGATTTTATAGTAACCTTTTTAATTCGTATAGTAACATTTCTTAATGCTGGATGCTTTTTACATTACGGTACTAAGAAATAAATTCACCGGATTATAGTGACTAATACTTTTATAATAGTGACCATTTCTTTTATTATAGTGACCTTTTTCTAAATGCTTTTGAATATTATAGAGGGCTTCGGTTTTATTATAATGACCTTTTGTTTAAATATAGTGACCTTTTTTCTGAATGTTTTATACACTGAAGAAACACGACCATCATATTTTCATAAATATCAAGACATTGATGATACCCAATATGCATTATTCTTCACCTCATATGGTTTTCATCAAATATTGAAACAATGAGGTTAAATATTTAAAATAATACAAAGTACTTCATATATAATATTATCTATATATTTATTTATGTATAAACAAATCCACTAAAATAATCAAACAAATATCATAGTAATCAAACAAATTACAGACCTAAGAATAACTTTTTGTAGGGCAAGTACGACTGTCATGGTAATCATATGCCCCACAAGCTCTACATTTCCTCTTGTTCTTCTGACTTTACAAAATGCTTTTCTCTTTTTCCCTAACTATTCTATGTATCTTTCCTTTGTTTTTTTACTGAACTGGATTTTGGATATCTAGTGTTGAAGATGCACTAGGACCAACAAAGATCTCCATCTCTTATGCTTTTGTCATTACCATTCTCACATTATTTTCTTGTAGATTTAGGATGAATTCCTTCAAATTATTGTATAGTTGATGTAATTCTTTGCTTCTCTCTGCAAGTGCTACGCAATTAAATATTTCAGACCAAACATCACCTAACAGCTTACCCATAGTGCTCATTTTTTTTTTTTGCACTCTTTAATTATATTTCCATGCATATCAAAAACAGGCTTCTTTGTAACATGTTTTTTCCAACGATCAAGTATATAATGTTTTGTAATTTCTATTACTTGCCTAGCACTCAAAACACAAATAGAATGAGAATATAATATTCCAAGTCTGTTGAAAAGCTTACAAGAACATGATGCTGTCAAGCCCCCAGCTGAGAATGTAACTTGGAAAGTATTTTCTAGAACTGAATCTAGAACACTAAATGTTTCCATTTCATCATCCTTATCAATATTGAGAATATGACATTTGAAGCAAGATTTATATATCTCATATTGAAAAAGGTAAAATATGGTAAGAGTATAAATATCACCTGCATGTCTTTCCAACCGCAATGGAGTGTTGTATTAAGGAATGGTGTGTGTAGAATTTGCATTTAGCTTCTCTTATTTGTATCTTTGTGCATCCATGGCACTATCAAAATGCATATAAAAATCCACAAATGTCAAGTGAGGGTTTGTGAAGTTATTGAAGAAGCTATTCACACTTTCAGATCTCGAGGTTGTTCTTAATATTCCTCCCATCATCATGTCTTTGAAATAAGCAGGAATCCATTGTTCTCTTATACTATAAATATATGTGAACCAATTATGGTTTTCAAGGTCATACTTAGCCATAATTTCTTCCCAAGTCTTCTCAAAATCTGATTTACCTTGATCCATGTTCCAAACACAATTATTCAAAGCTTTCAAGAACTCTTCATCACTGTTCAGCAGCCATCCAAATTTGTCAGTGACCTTGCTCATCATATGCCACATACAAAGCTTGTGTCTTGGATTTGGAAACACCTCTTTAATAGCAATTTTCATTACTGGATCTTGATTAGTTATCAAATATGTAGGTGCACAATTACCCATACAATTTAGGAATGTCCTAAACAACCAATCAAAAGATTCTGCATTTTCTTTTGTAATCAAACCAACACCAAATGTAATGCAAGATCTATGATGATCAACACCTAGTAAAAGGGGTTAAAACCATAAAATATTTGTTTGTGTCATATATACAATCAAAACTAACCATTTCTCCCAATTTGCATAATTTTTGCGACTTACTGCATCTGCCCAAAATAGCACAGAAATATGGTTTTCCTCATCTAATGCATAATCAAAATAAAACCCATTATAAATGTCTCGTTTCCTGAGGAAATTTTCAATCAACATCTTCCTATAATCTCCTTTGATGTATTCTTTCATATCTCTATGAAAATTTTTAAAATCTTGCATAATTGCTCCCACATTTTGATAACTCCCTATGTTTTCCTTAAATAAGCGAAAAGATTTCACAGGACCAATGTTCACCCTTGCATTGCTTGAAATGCAACTTTTGTGAACAATGGTCATTTTTCTATTACTTCTTAAATATTGTTTAGAGGAAGGAGTAGCAAGACAATGATTATGACCCTCAACAAATCTGAAAATGCAGTATGTCCCATTCAATTTGTTAAGCTTTAAGATCAACTTTGCTTTGCAACCAACTCGTTTTGTGCCTCTCTTATAATGTTTAATACCACTTTCATTCTTCTTAATACTAGGTATCATAAAACCCTCTCTGCTGCAAACCAAATACTTCAAACCAATAATACCTCTACTTTTGCAAGTAGAAGATGACCTTGGTTCAAATCCACATATTTCAGCATAACAACAGTAAAACTCTACTACCTTTTCTAAATTATCAAACACCATACCAACATAAGGCTTTTTATCTTCAGCACAATAAGAAAACCACTCTCTCGTACCATTTGAAGTAACACATGTTTCATTTCTAGGAGTTCTGATGAAAGCTGAAGATGTAATTTTTGTTGTCACTGCAATATTTAAAAAGGTTACTATATAGAAATAGGGTAACTATGCTCGAAAAAATAGTAACTATGATTGTAATACTTAAATTACCAAATTTTCACAAGTAAACTATTTACCATGAACTATATATAAACAAAGAGTAACTATATTTCAAAAAAAAAAGGTTTACAATAGTATGTGCATCCAGAAACTCACTCTTGGCCGACTCATTATACCTCAACTAGTCCCACAAAACAGCAGAGAACTAATTCACTTGAACCTCTTCATGCCAAGCTTGAAATAATTATCAATATTTGACCTAGCTTATCTTGAAGGACCTTTCTTTAACATATAGTAATTTTTGTCGAGTATTTCTAGAAGCGAAGAACTAGATCATCAGCAAGATAACGCAAATCAGTTGAAACATTGTCATAACTTATTAAACATCAGATGTGACTGATAAAAAAATAGTTCTTGATTTAATAGAAATTATAATTAAGATATCGCTAATCAATTGAAACAGAACTATTATCTTCAAAACTTGTTGCTAAAGCATTAGATTCATGATTCGAAGATTTTACAGTCGATCCTTGATTTGATCCGACAAAACTAGACGAAACATTTGTTGTTGAAGAATTTGCATTGATTTTGGTGTTTGATTCTAAGATGATAAGAGAATTCATAATAGACGAAGAACCGAGCGAGAGTTTTTGAGAATTTCTGAAAACACAGCAAGAATTTTGGGTGAAATTTGTGAAAATCTAGGCGAGAGAGAGTGAGGCGAGAGAGGGTGAGAATTAATGCATGAATTTTTGGGTGAGATTTCTGGGTGTTTATGGGCGAGGTTGGGGCACGCAATGTGAGTAAACCGGTTCATCTTTCTTTTTTGCTAACCATTGGATCTAAATGAAATCAAGGTGTGGAAATGCTTCTCACTTTTCCTATATTAGCTATCCTTCTTATTAGATCTCAAGCATATATATATATATATATATATATATATATATATATATATATATATATATATATATATATATATATATATATATATATATATATATATATATATATGTATGTATGTATGTATGTATGTATGTATGTATGTATGTATGTATGTATGCATAAATTTTTTTTCTAATGCACTTTTGTTTGAAAAGAAAGCAAAAGAAACTTGTTCTTTTAATGAAATCTATACTAATAATTAGAATTAATATGGACCTATTATCCAAAAGCAAAGTAATGGTGTAATGAAGCCAACTGAATCTAACACCCAACTCCTAAAAGCATAAACTTAAAAACAAGTAAACAATTTAAAGAGAGGAGAGAAAAAAAAAGGTTGTAAGAAAAAAAAAGATGAATTAAGTCGGCCAACCATAAATGAAGTCTAGTAGCTCCTCCTCCTTGACAAGAATGTGATCCCTTCCCCTTCCTTTCCTCTTTTTCTCAATGACATTTCCATGGCTTTTACAAGTAGTTGTGTATGAGGGACAACTGAAGGATCTAACTCAGATTTTGTATCAGTGTCAAGGTCCTGCCGTGTCGACATGGGTACACGAATTTTTTTACCAAGTCCTAATAACACATTTTTACCTTAACAAAATATCATAGAGTTCTTACACATTCTTCACCCTTGTTCCATCTAACAAGTCTTTGAATTGTTTACTACAAAATATGGGACTTGTTAAACACCGCCCCCAAATTACTCCAACTGCCCCCTATATTTACGCTCTCGCCCTTTCCTTCCCACTCTCTCCCTAACTCACCCTAATTCTCACCCTCCTCCTCCACCGCCGCCTGCAAGACACCGCCGCCGCCTGCCACCTCTCCCACCCGCCGAAAGGTGCCACACCACCACACAAAGTCGTCGGTAATGAGTCGTCGACCCGGAAAGGATCTTGCATCCACCGTAGAGGGAGAAAGACCACCGCGTTAAAGGGTAAGTTCTTTTTTTTTTGAAATTTCTAGCCACCTGGCCGTCTAAAATTTCCGGCCAACCCCGGGGGGAGCCGTCCAATATTTCCGGCCAGCCCTAGGGCGGGCCGTCTAAGATTTCTGGATAGAGCTGTGCATGGATAATCCTAGACACGTGACGAACAACAGCAGGATCACTTCCGGTAACCTCACTCACGAGCGACTGGAAAAATTGCACATCTTGCGTTGGAGAATTAGGTTCAATAAGCACCTGCACGCTATCTCCTTCATTCACCTCGAGTGTTCTCCAAAATTGATGGACTTGCTGCAATTTAAAGAACTGACCGTCTGCAATAGTATCGTAAATCTGACATGCGCACGGTATCCCGTGGCTTGTCTGGTACGCACAACCACATAGATCATGCACTTCATTACCCAATGATTTCATCCGCTTCTCTTCCTCAACCAACAACTCCAAGCAATAATGGGATGTTCGTCCACACAGATGCTGGAACGGAATGTGTCGATATTGTTGGCCATGTGAGCGTCTCGATGCCTCGAGGGTTTGTCGAATCTCTATTAGCTGTGCATCAATGACTGTGTTAATTTTCCGCCAAACAGTATCAAACGGCCCGTTGGAGTATGACAACCAACTCTTCAGCATAGAATGAGCACTTTCAACCCGATAGTTAGTTGTATTCCCAAAATGAAGTTTCTCATTTGTCCACCGCTTCACGAACTTGTCGGCGTGAACGAGCCATTTACCCTCCAAATACGTTATAACAGTAGGGAATGTAGTTCCCCACGACCCATGAAGGACTCCTATGGCATGGTCATAGTCTTCTTGAGACTTCGCTTCCATGATACTCCTCCATCTTCCTTGCTTGAATCTCTCCCCGACCTTCTTATCTCTGCAAATTTTACCAACCCTATTCTCCACGTCCATGTTGATGTGCCATGTACATAGTAAGTTTGTAGTTCTGGGAAAAACCTCACGAATAGCAGCCATCAGCCCTAATTCCCGATCAGTGACAATTGTCGATGGAGACAAGTCATTGCCATACAACATCTTCAACTTATCTAACACCCATATGTAGCTACCAGTAGTCTCATCAGATAGGAATGCATATGCAATCAGGAAATTCTTGTTGCACGGAGTGACACCGCATATCTCAAACAAAGGCATCTTGTACATGTTCGTCTTGTACGTGGAGTCCATGCCCAAAACCCATGGATACGTACGTAACAAGTTCGCAGAAACAGGATGCGCCATAAACGCATGGGTGACAACATTCATTTCAGGATCAGAGCGTAAAAACTTCATGTACTTGCTATCAGTAGCAAGATGAAGGAACTGACTAATAAAATCCCGTCCACCAGCCTCCTCCCGTCTCATCCTATCTCTGAAATTGTAGATATGTCGCGCATTTGGATGATCATCGGGAAATTGAGAGTTCACCGCAGCCAAAATAACCTTGGGCTTCGCTTGAGCCACGGACATATCTCGCACCAACTTCTTTGCTTCGGGGCTAAGACTACTCATCTGCCGATTTCCCTCCAAATACTTAATCATTTCGTGATTGTGCTTACCATTATCCTCGGGACCCAATACTATCAACCACCTCTCTATAGAACATGAAATCTTAATCAGAAACTTACAACCACAAGCTTGAGATTTAGTCCCTGGTCGTTCAACATTCTCTAAATCTCTATTCGCTCCTCTGTTTCTCTCTCCCCGATTGCATCTTATGTACAGATTTCCTCTTTTGTACGACGAATGAACCAATTGAAATCCATGTTTTATAGCAACCGATTAGCCCATGCAGAAGCCGCATCTTTCGTCGGAATATATTTCCGTAGTCGTAAAATGAGGGTAATAATTAATACCATTGCCGCCAAAATCTTTTGTCGGAACCTACAAAAAAAAATAAAAAAAAAATTTCCCCGGTGGGTCAGCCGTCTGAAAAAAACGGCCAACCCAAGGGCTAGCCGTCTAAAAAACGGCTCCCCCTAGAGCTAGCCGTTTTTTTTAGACGGCTAGCCCTTGGGCTGGTCGTTTTTTTCAGACGGCTGGCCCCGGGACTGGCCGTTTTTCTTACACGGCTAGCCCACCGGCGACGCAAAAAATCCACTTTTCCGATCACGAACTACAATTTTTACCTCCGATGTTGTTGACAATGGCTCATCCATAGTTTTCGGTGAATTCCGGAGTCCCGAATAGCGGTTTCCGTCAACTAAAACACAATTTTCCGGCCACCGCTGAGGCCGACGACTAGTTGTCAGGAAAATTTAGTGGAATTCGTTTTTGTTACTTTTTTACGAGATAGTGAAGTGCGAAATTAGAATTGAAATGTATGATGTTCGATTTTATTAAAAACAAGTCAAAGGGCAAAATCATCATTCTTGGGGGCGATTTGAGTATATTGGGGGCAATAAATAGCGCTCCACCAAAATATTCTTATAATGAAATTATCTGTCAAATTTATGTACTGTTCTGTAAATTTTATCAAAATCTTACATCGTTTGGAAATAATACGTTGGGTAAAAGGTGTGTTCTTTTCAACATAAAAAAGTTTTTAGGAAATTAAAGTTACACAACAAGAGTTAGTCAAGTTTTATATGCGAATAAAAAAAATCATTTGAGAGAAGTGCGAATTGCTAAAACTATTTCTAACAAGTTCAAATAGTATCTAAAAAATTCATAAATGAATCAGGAGAAAAAATTACAATAGCTGACGCAAATCTAAATAAATACTACACGGGTGAGGCAACTTTCTACAATTCCAGGTAACTTTAGCTCAGCCTGCTATAGCGCATACAAGACATTCTCGCAACAATTCTATAAATAGCTTACACAGCATCTAATAATATAAACAAAACCTTCACCAATCTCCTTTTTCAAACCTTCCTCTTCCCACACCATCCACCCAAATATGTAAAATTGTGCATTCAAATACTTGATTTGCTTTCTGAAGCAACACCTTTTTTCCTTCGATACAATAGTACATATGCAGCATTAGTTTTCACTTCATCTTCACCAATAGCAGAGATATGGTTATCATCAAAGCTATACCATCTATTCTCATCAAGCAGCTGTAAAAGAACAAATATTAGAGTCAAGAACACATCATACAACAAATAGCAAGATGAGCCTGATGGCTCCAATTAATAGATACAATTCCAGCAACATCATAATGGAAGACAAGACTTTGATGGAAGGAGAAAGGAAACAAAAGGAATCAACTTATTTAATTTTTTTTGGTTCTTGAAAAGTTATAATCATACATGATTTCATAGGAAGGAGGAAATGACCAGAATATTTTTTATTGACCTGTTTAATGTCCGTTCCTTTCCCAAATATGGAGGATTTGAAGGGAAAGAAAAATAAAAAGCTGTCAAACCCCTTTTCAAATTTCTTCCTTTAATTTATAAATAACTATACAAAACATTAAATTCCTTACATTGAACCAAAAATCGAAGGCTACACACACATTCTTTTGCCTTCACTAAAAAAATGGAAGCATAGGGCTAGTGTGTGAAACATATTAAGGAGGGAGCACCACCCGCCAGATCATGCAAAGCACATGGACAATGCAGTACATACTCACTGGAAGCATAATATTTAACAGGCGCTCTGAATACAGATAGAATTTGTTATGTATTAATATTAAGAAACAGGGAATTAAAAGCTAAAAGAACCTGGAAAATGTGACCCCCAGCAAAAGAACCTGCTAGATTTTGCATCATACATATATAAAGTTACTGTGCTTTGACTGGCATTGCTAATGTTAAAAATATATATGAAGTTGTCAGATTGGCATCTAAGGTAAAAATTGTAGATTGCGTTGTAAGAGTCTAGTGATTACTTGTCTTCTAACTTTAACTAGATTTTAACCCTTGCAGCTGGGAGATCAAGTCCGGGCAGTATAATGTCTCGAGTCAGACACAGGCTCAGGATAGTCTAATCCTATCTAGATTTGTTTAAATACACGATTCCCCTTCCTTACCCTTCAAATAGAAAATGGTAACCCATCAGACAGAGATTGAAATGTTATCCTCCAATCAAAACCAATTGCCGAAAATTTTCATACACAGATTGCAAAAAACAATTTTAAAAAACCTACAAGCATACCATTTTAAAAATAACAGTATCTCACCTTGATATGTGCAGTGTAGTGCCCACTACCCATGCTTCCATAATGGTTGATCAAAGCATACAGTTCATAAAGCTGAGGATCAGAGTTGTTTTTGTTTGCTATATACTTGGTCACATCAAGATCATAAATAGGGAAGTTCACAAATGTATCTAACTTGTGCTTGATAGACCTGTTATATGAGAACCGTTTGAGATGGATGACTAAAACTTTTGGAAGCCTCCATAAATCTAGCTTCTTGCTCGCTTGTCGCCGCTCTTCACACTGAGGACATTTCCTGTATAACAAACCATGAAACAGAAAGTCAGTAAGCAGCAAAAGCAGGGGGGCAATTGGGTACTGGCCTTTATATGATGCACGCAAACAGTAGTATTGACACAACCTCCTAAAAAACCAGATCCTGATAACTAACCATATTATATTTGTCAATTAAAAAAAGCAAGATCTCAATAACAAAAATCATTGAATAAATTGCACCAGTACGTCCATAAGTCAAAATTTCTAGACGAGGGGGGAGTGTGATAATGGAGGTTCATCAAGTCCTAATTGTTAGCTCATCTCAATATATTATCACAATAAAATTCCTCCAATCATAAGGGTACAATGATCCCAACATGTGTGGAAAGGAGAAAACAACAGTAAAAGAGTTTAGTCCACAAGCAAAACTAGTTCCCTGAGTTACCTATAGAAGTACAACAGAACTCTACATATGTGAAGCAAACACATTAAATGAACAAAAATAACACAAACAATAAAGAGTTAGCTAAAAAAAACTAAAGCAATGCCAGTCAAAACACAGTAACAAATTCTATATAACCTATGACATGATAAAAATGATTTAATGACATGAATGTAATGTGAAAACCATGAACGATTACTTATTCCATTTCAATTTTCTTACCCCATTCTCCATTTTGGGGTGCCTCAACTCTCAAATTACTAGCCCTGTCTATTTAATTTTGTTAAAAAATGTGTCAACTTGCTATGGAGCAGGGAAAGAGTAACAAAATTTATTCATATAGTGTTTAATTGATCTTGATTATGTGAGAAAAGTGAAAGTGACTTCCATGCCTCTGGTGTACATCTTTGAAATCAACTTGCCTACGGTAAGAAAAAGTGCATGATACTAGGCACCTAAGCACTATTTTACACACTGGACGAACACTAGTAACTTATACATACTAGATCTCTAGTAACATATTTATTAGATGGCATATAAAGTGCCGCAACACATTGTCACTACAGCTTGGAAAACAGCCTAACACTACAACCTGTCCCACTACTATAACTTATGTGTCTCCTAATGGCCACAATTAGTCAATTCTCACATCATTTTCCTCCTACTACTGTACATCACACTTTGACTATTTTTTCTAAACTTATTCAAACATTGTGCCCCTAGCTGTCCAATGTTGCCAAAGTTTGACGTGTTTAAAAGTATCAGGTTGGTGAGAATGATAAGAGTAGGGCCAAAGTTTGTGAACCTAAGTAATTTCCTTATTCAAAAAAGGAGGGTGTAAGTCATTAGCACCTACACAAACAAAGGTATCTGATGGAAAATAACTACTTCCTTTATCCTATTTTGATAACAATATTTTAACTATTGCAGAATTCACCTACCATATGTTTTACAAATATATGAAAATGAAGGCTGATTTGTATTCCAGATTACCTGCATATGTTAATGGTTGAAGTTGTGAATTGGCAAGTGTGAAAGTGTATGCATGACAATTTAAAGAGAATGAAGTGTTTGTTAAACAGTCCAGTTCATCCCTCTGTAGATCATGAAATGAAAAGAACATAACATAAAATATATCTCCCATAGGTATTTTGATTCTGCGTTTCTTGAATGAAAGAAAGAATATTGGAAGATTTATTAGAAAAGAAGCCCAAAAGAGTAGTCAACAACAGTTTTTAACTATATATGTATCCAAGTGTGAGGCAGAAGTGTTAGAAGCGGTTACGTATCCAAGGGTCAAACACAGCCATTATATGAAAATTTTGCATGATTTTGGCTCAAATAAAATGTCAAGTATCACATCCAAAAGTCAAGTATCCGACAGAAATTTGAAGAAAAATGAAGAGTTAAAGTGACACAGTTGTGTAGTAATACTTAAAGAGGAACAAAGGGAATAGGAAGACTAAAAGAGAGAAAACTAACCACATATCTGGTTCAGAAACCAAAGGCTCTTCACGCAGAAAAGCTTCCAGGCAGCTATACAAGGACAAAGGTTCTGCACGAGTTTTCTTAACTGGATGTCCATTCTTGCAAACTTCAGGCAAATTTTCCAAGTATGATGTATCGTATTTTTCCAGGAGTTCCTTAGACCAATTGATAAACACTAATAGAGATTTTGATGACGAAGAAATTTTGACAGGTTTCTCTTCACCAACAGATAGGTCAATGCATACATTATTTTCATCAACCAAGTGAAGAGGCAACTTCCCCGATCCACAAGTTTCAGCATTGTTTATTTCGGTCCACTTTGATGATCTGGAAGATGGTTTAATAGCTGACGGAATGTCATTTGCTGATAAACCAGTCTGTTCTTCATGCTTTAATAATGGAGATAGCATTGTCCGAACCATCAACTGAACATCCCCCCTTGTAGTTACATAATCACATGAGATAGGTAAAACCAGTGGGGTTCCATAAGGTTTCCATCCGTTCACACTCTGAGCACTAACTGTCTCACTGAAATTTTGAAACACACAAATTGATAAGAAGAAAATATAATACATTGGGTATGGATCACTTAAGTAACCTAGCCACACTATATATTAACATTAAATTTGCGTAAATATCAAGACAAAACAACATGAATAGAATAGATGGTTTGTGGGCCTCTTTTTAGCCCCATAGCTTGGACTAAGTACTGGTTTGGCTAGGAAAGCACAACATACCCCCCCCCCCCCCCCCCCCCCCCCCCAAAAAAAAAAAAAAAAAAAAAAATTATAAAAAAACTCAGATTATGTTAGAAATTATATCCTGTAACATATTTGTTGAATTTAAACCCCTAATTACATTAAAGGCGTATAATAATCACAGCAACATAGATTTCTATAAAATAGAATACCTGAGTACTATGATAAGGAATTTCATTTACATAGAATTTTTGGGTATTGCAGTATCTTGAAATAAAGATAGCTTCTAGACTGACTATTGAAGGTTGCTTGGGTTAAAAGTGACAAAAACAACTAAAAATATAATATATTATTGTACAGATTTAACAGAGAAAACCGATATTAACAAGGCTGGACTATAATGAAATAAACATGGACTTGAACCGCTAAAAAACAGAGCTATGAAGCAAACTCTAAAACATGTCTCCAAGTCAACTTATTCCTTATCATTAGCCACAGGTCAGGTGGGATAGAGCACAAAGGACATCATGATAGAGGAACACATTCAGAATTGTATGGAACTCATAGAACATCATCACATGTGCCAATCAACGGTACCCCAATCTGAATCTTTATGACTGAAAGAAAACTCTCCAAGTTCCCATGCTCAAAGCAAAAAAGGTAACCATGAATAAGAAAAGAGAAATTTGGTAGAGAAAAATCTCCCTTTAAACCACTATCCTAAAAGAAAATGTCATCTATATTCTTCCTGTTCTTTTGTACTGATCAAGGATAAAAGAAACACTCCCCTCCAGCCTTAACTCCAAAGTGAACCACACTGCTAGACTGGAAAAATAAATCCAAGTCTGGCTTTTAAAGCATTTTAGAAACATAATTTTTTCAAATAAAGTTCTGCAAAAAAAAAACTACATATTCATAAATTATAACTGTTAAACACTACCATTTCCCAACTTCTAGCCATTGACTCAATTCTCCAGCATTAACTTCTCACTTACATGTCTCATCAATTACTAAACCCCTGTTTTTTACCATTTTCCTACCTTTTGTTCCCTTTTCTTTAATCACACTTTTTAGAGGGTTTGAAAAGACATGTGATCTGAGAAAGAGATTAAAACAGTACCTACCTTGAATGGTTATGTTGCAAATTGACTGGAATGTAATGGAATTGAAGATTCTAGCTTATTGTAGATAGAAACTCACTTGATGTAGAGAGTTGTGCGCTTACGAGAAGAGAAAAAGTGATGGGAAGAAGAAAAAAGGAGGTAAACTGAAAAGAAATGGGAGTAAGTCACGTGACTCAGACGTGGGAGGTTAACACCAGAGAATTAACTCATAGCCAGAAGGGTGGATTTTGACAAAGGGAATTTCTTAAAAGGAATGTTTTTGCCAGAAGGTAATTTCTCAATAAATGGGGTTTTTAAAAGATATCTGACATATTTTCCATACAACAATGAGCATTATAGCTATTTAATACAAAGAGGGGGGAAATATGAGTGAGTAAATAAAGCGCATAAGTTTTTCATACTTTAGCTAGACTAGAGGGTACTATAGATTACCGAGATCTAAAAGCTAAATCTTATCAGAATATATAATAATAAAATATAACAGTGTAGCAGACAGGCAATATTATATATTGATAGTTTGATACATACTTCTCTTCTAGACGATGAATTAATTGAAGAAATATAATTCCCTTTGTTGGCTGAGGTATCCTGTATGCAGCAAGGTGATCCTCATCTTTAATGTTGGACAATGATGTCATAGGATCTTCAAAGAACCGGTGAACTAAATGATTCTGTATCTGCAGACATACTTGAGAGCTCAAAATCACAGGCATGCTTTGATAAAGTACCAGAATCACAGGGATTCACAGGTAATGAACAATAACGTTCTAACCTCAGCAAGTAGAAGCTTCTCGTGAGATTTTAAGGAGCAAACAGCACTTAGTGCTTGGATCAAATCCCTGCATCGTCCTTGCTTTGGAATGGTGACAGTGCAAACATTAGGCAGCAGACTTCCATCACTGCTAAAAATAGTAACAGTCAAAGTGCGTGTAGCTGTAGACTGGAGAGGTAAAGACAGGTACATGAAAGGATCAAAGGTGACGGAAACTTTTCCACACACAGGGCAAACCAGAGTCGACTTGTATTGGCCCTGCAAACAAAGATGTTAAAACACTTAGAAGTCACAACAACTCAAAAGGCTACTAAAAACATCTAACTCCATTTTGACGTATAAGTATTAAGTCACCTCCCCCCTCCATGGGTACCAATACAATAACTATGAAATTTCAAGATTACTGAAGTTTAATAGCTAGTTATAAACTAGTTTTGCAAAAACTGTGAATCACTTATGGGCTTTTAGAGTTCCATTTTCGGATAAATGAAGTCAACAAGGAACAACTTAGAGCTTAGTTGATAGGTGTTGAATTGACAACAAATAATGCCACAATAAACAAGAAACGAAAATATTTGTAAGGAGCAAATTAAAAATCCAGATCATGTTCCTCTTGTTGAAGATCATGTACAAGATGAACAAGTTCATTCTACAAAGAATGAAAAAGGTGTTATCTTTGAGAACGTTTATGACAAAGATCCCGAAAAGAATTTACTAGCAAAGAAATTCAATTCTCTTTTAGCCCTGACCAAAATGGTACTTTTGGGATTGAAAAGGATCCAGCAAATCTTGTTTCTAGTTCAGATTTCATTATTCAAGCAGACGATTTTATGGTTCTATAAAAGTGAAGAGAAGAATGACATAATTTCAGGGTTCTTGTTTGTGATTTGTTTTCCATGATTGGCCACATTTAATGATAGATTTTTTCAGGGAGAAATTTTCAGAAGCAACTGTAGCGCAATAGACAAATTATTTCATGGATCTATATAACTTGAAGGCTTGGGCAATTTTACGGAAGAGTAAATCGTGATTATTATTATTAGTTGAGTATGACATAAAAAATGACAGTATTCATCTAATTAAAGTTACACACGTCAAGATAATTGGTGTAGTTCACCATTCATGGAACTAAATGCCAATGATCCAATGGACATCAATGTCTTGTGATTATTAGGTGAGAGCAACGATTACAAAAAGGTAGTTACCATCTCTTTGCAAATGTTAAGCAACAAGTGAAAGAGTTGCATGAGTTTTGTGCAAGGCAAGAAGTGAGCAACTCATTTCAAATTACTGATTGGACAAAAAGATCAATGTTGTCTCTTTTTTATTGATGCCAGTGATTGACATTAAGTAGAATTTATTCTAGCAAATGCCTTAGTAAGGATACTAGTCATTTAGCGGTAACATTTGTATCAACAAAAATCCAAAGTATATTTGATATCTTCTTAGTAGATGCTCATTAATTAGCATAATGTTTATTCTACCACTCAATTTTTAACAATAATTCTAGGAGTTTTATAGATTTATTACTTCCCCTTACATAAAGACTTTAGGTTGTAAAGTCAATCTACATGATTGAGTTAATGATGATTGATGACTATTTTGCTTGTTTATTCGATTTTTTTAAAACCAAAAGTACACTTGATGTGGTTGGGTGACATTTTATTCCTTAATTCATATACCTTTAGGGTCTCGTTAGATTCACATCTAGATAAATTACCTTCCTTAATATAAAGGTTTTATGTTTTAAATTTATTCTTCATATTTGAGTTTTGTTACAGTCATAGTACACTAGACGTGATTGTGTTACATTATAAACCTCAATTCTTGTAACACTCGAAATGAATTAAAAGTCACGTTTGAGACGCATGGAAAAGTGCCATTTTCTATCAAGACGAGGCAATTTGGTAGAGGCCCACTTGAGCACACCAAAGTGCGCACTTTTCATGTTTACCAAAAATTAAAGTAACACTTTTAGCCTTCAATACATATGACTTATCCTTATAATTCTTTTGAGTCTCCTAAATCCATATCTAGATTTAAATCATTCCCTTATAAGGCTTTAGATGGTAAAGTTATTCTTCATATTTGAGTTATGAAAATTGACAAGGGTAATACTTGTTTATTCTATTTTGCCAAAGCCTAGTACGCCTTATGCAATTAGTTATATCTAATTCCCGAAGTCCTCTAGTAGTTGAGATGGTTCTTTATAATCCTTTTGGGTTTCCTCTGGCAAAATTGTGTTTCTTATGATTGAATACTTTTCCATTGCTTCCTTAACTTGTGGGGCAAAGCATTTTTTCTTTTGCTAGCAAACAACAAAAATTGATCTAATGTTTGAACTCAAATTAAAATCTCCTCGATATGTGAGGAATTTAAGTCAAAGGACTAGCCATCATCATTAGTGGCATTGGAATCAAAAAATCCCAGGAATGAGTACCAAATTTGTCATCAATATGATCAAGATGGAATTGATAGATTAAGGATAGTACATTGGGTGTTAAGCTTAATTTGAGTCCCAAGTTCACTAAATACCAACCATACATCATCCTTAGATGCTACTATAGCTATATAGCAACCTTCCAAAAATGGAGATAGCTTTCTAGATCCAATACTATAACAAAATATAGCAATCTACTCATGCTACTTTCAAGATAAAGCAATCTATCAAGACAAACCCTAGGTCTACTTCTGATTTTCAGATCACCGAAACATTGAGTGGGGACACCAAACATGAACAAGATGTTTGTTAAAGGGAGAATCAGAGTGAAAAAGATGTGTTTGTATTGACATATAATACGCTTGAATCTAGGCACAGTGGACTTACCGACTCCACGCTTGGAAACTTGGGGAAGCAAAACTTGGGAAAAAATATCGAGGAGTCAGAGACTGGAGTAAAATGTTGTCTTTCAACTGACTTGCTTTCTATTATTTAATTTACCTTAAATTTTTTGTAAAAAAAAAAAGGTATGTAACCTCCTTTCTATGAGCGCAAAAAGCTAAATGCTATTCAGAGTATCCACTTTATTTCTTTGACTTTCCGAATAGTCATAAATAGTTATAGTTGATTCCCTAAAACAATTAGCTACTATGGTAATTCTAGTATTTCAGATAAGAAAATTGATCTAAATAACAGGAACACTTTTGGTTAGTGATGATGTTTATCTCCATATATTCAAGAGTGCAACGTAAATTGTTTTCTTTTTACATTAAATGAGCAACTTTTACTTATTCATGTTCAAATAGTATAGAGTTTATTCCAAAAACTCATCTCCAAGAATATTTGGTAAACTAAAGTAATTATTTGGTAAAATTATTAGTAAGACCCAGACCCAGACCCTGGTCAGAAATAAACAGACCCTTAAGGCTAGGGTAATGAGTTCCTGAATTATATATGTTCTGTTATAAGCTCTTTCAACTACTAAAAAGTTCATTTTTTCAAAAAATAGATACATCAGGTTTTCACCATATTGTTTGTCCCTACAAAGACTGTATACTGTTTCCAGACAGACATATTTAGAACGCTAAGCTGCTTGCAATTCACGAGCACTGTTTTAGCTGTTATGGCAATAGGCTCACTTCCATAGGAACCTTTCTGACACCATGGAAAAGAGTAAGAAACTAAGAACTGGAAATAAACCCCAAGGAAGAAAGTATGTCGTTCATGTTTTTCCCTTATACATTTTGGCCACCATATATGGAATCTGAAAGAGGCTCATGCCAATGAACTATTTGAAAAATGTTGGTTAAATTTACCTGGCAAACATCAACAATAATGGAATCATTACGAGCTTTATGATTTGCCCAGTATTCATCAGCAACTTCTTCATCAGGTCTTCCGTCTGCATCCTTGGAAAGTATGTAAGGTTTATCTTTGACACGATTCAAGTCTTCATGTAATCCATCCAAAAGAAATGCCAAAAGTTCCTGTAACCCTCCCCTATTAAGAACACAATTTACTACAATAAAGATAAAGTTGAGACAAAGTAATTACCTGTGAATCATGCTGGTTGTATCCACTAAACTGAGGAGCAAAGCGAGCAAGTTTAGCTTTAAAAGGCCGAGGAGCAATTGGCGTTCGTCCAGGAGCCCAAATTTTTCTAAGTAATTCACCAAATGCAAGAGCCAGCTCTCCCTGAAAGAAAAACTTACTATGATATTCAACAAATGAAACATGCTAATTTATAGCATGACTGATATGACATGCAACATACCAATATCACTCTAATATGAAAAGTTTCATAAATCATAAAAAGAGGTAAAGTAAAGACACCCTAGAGCAAAGGAGACTAAGCAATAAGATAAAAGGAAAATAGTAAAAATAAAAACTAGCCAGTAAACATTAAAGCTCAATGTCATCCAAGACATTAGCTTTAGAACAAGAAACATTGAAACACCTCAACGAACAGAGAACAGATAAGATAACAGATAACACACTATCAAGAGCTCAGCTCACAACTTAGTCCAAAATGTGGAGATGAGAGCTGCAACCCTTAGCTTGGAGGGGAGAATTGACCAAACTCGTGAGAGTCAAGAAACGCAAATGGCCGTGGTGAGGGAAGCTCAGCACAAATTACACTCAAAGTTAGAGTCGACAGTGGCCGGAATTCGAGCGTCTACCTCGCCTAAGGTGAGCGCCCAACCGGTGTTCACGATGGAAAAAGAGGGGGAAGCAGTAAGAGAGGCTCTGGAAGTTCGATGGGGTTTGGGAATGGTGGGAGGACACTTGAAGTATAGGAAGCTCGACATGCCGATTTTTTATAGATTGGACTACGATGGATGGTTGTTGAGGGCGGAGCATTATTTTGGGTTTTCCAGGAACGAGGATGGGAGATTAGAGCGGTTGTAGTAGCGATGGAAGGAGATGCTTTGAAATGGTACCAATAGGAGACTAAGAGGATTCCGATTCAGTGGTGGGGAGACCTTTGAGAGAGTATTCTCCTCCGATTCAATCCCAACAACGCTGGTTCCCTCTGTGAGCTCCTTTGGAGGACATTTCAGAATTTGTGTTGATGAGTCAACTCATCAACGGTTTGAGAGAGGAGGTGAAAATGAACCATAAACGCTGGAATATGCCATGGAGTTGGCTATTAGGTGGAAGAAAGGAATCGGGTTTCGACCCAGAGGAGAGGAGGGTATAACAAGAAGGGGGGAGGACAATTTTCACCTATTTTAAGCCCAATATGAGTGGGCCAGCACCCAACCCAGGATACAAAGGAGGTTCGTACCCAATAAACTCACCCGTCACTTAAGGGATTAATCCTAAACCCACCACACCGTTTGCCAAGCCACTGGGAGAGATCAAAAGGTTGTCAGAGAAAGAATTGCAAGAAAACGGGCTAAGGGATTGTGCTTCCGATGCGATGAGAAGTGGAGCTTGGAGCACCGAAGGAGTTCATTGTCCTATTTTTTAATGGGGAGGATGAGGATGAGGATTATGGAGGTGAGATCGAAGGTACGGAATAGGCAACACGAAGAGGAAAATACGGTGGTTTCAATGCACTCCATCGTGGGAATTTCGGATCCGAGGACAATGAAGTTGGGGAAAGGATAGGGGGAGTAGACATGGTGGTGATGATCTATCCAAGAGCGACCCACAATTTTATCTCCACTATGATTGTTGACTCCTTACAAATATCCACACTGAATTCGAGAGAGTTCGGGGTGTCCTTAGGGAATGGCGAAACAATTCGAGGAGCCGGTTGAGATTGAGATTATTCAAACCGGAGGTGTTAGGGTGGTTGAAGATTTTCTCTTACTTCGATTGGGAAACGTTGTCGTAATTTTGGGAGTGCAGTGGCTTAAGAAATTGGGTTTGGTAGCTGATGAAGTTCCAATAGCATGGGGATCCAACATTAGTGCATTCGAGAGTGTCCTTGAAGTCCATGATGAGGTTAATAAGAAAGAATGGAGGAGATTGGTGGCTTGAGTGCAACCTCCTGGCCATGAATGAAGCCGAGGCAAAGGAAAATCAGCCACCATTTTTGAGGTTCCTCTAAGGTACGATTGCTAACTATACCTCGGTTTTTTGTATGCCAAATGGTTTGCCTCCCAAGCGCAGCACACCATTGTGCTCAAAGAAGGTAGTAATCCCATCCTTGGTTTTAAAAAGCGCGCCGAGGGTGGAGCGCTTTTGTAAGGTCAGGCGGGGCGAATCCAGAAGGCGAGCGCCTAAGGCGGGGCGAGGGTAGGCGAGAGGCGAGGGCTTCTTGGTTTTTGTTGTGGGGAAAGTTGGAAAGGAGGTTATTTAATCGGGGAGTGGGGGACAGCTGGCTTCCACCTCAAATTCTCTATAATTCCTAATCTAAGCATGGGACAAAACACAAAAGTCACAAAATGGGAATGTGCTAAACCTAAACACCAAGCCGACTGCAAGAACCCATCAGCCATCACTCCCGAGCCGACTCATCAGCCATGACAGCCACCACTGTCAGCCACCAGCAGCCAGCCTTCGTTTCCACCCTACAGGTATGTTTTTAATTTTTTTATTTCAATTTTTTTTATCTTCTTCCTCCTTCACTAGATTTCTTTTCTTCCTCCTTTTAGTCTTCTTTTACCTGCTAGTCTTCTTCCCTTTCTTCTCTACTTTTCTGGTTTTTTTTATTTGGGGCTCGGGAAGTCGGGAGTTGGTTTTTTTTTTATTTTTTTACCCCATACCAAAGTATAAAATCAATAAGATGGAGATTATTTAGGAAATGAGGACGAGTTTGATGAGAATTAGTTTAACATAGATTTATCTAGTGAATAAGTCATTTAGGGAGCTATTTAGGAAGCTTGAACACTTAATTTTCTTTTCATGTATTGACTTTTGATTGTGTTATTTATGTGTTGCTTAACTTGCTTTTAGTATTTTATAAGTACTTTTTCCTTTTAATGATATTTAGTGACAAATTATGCTTCCCCTTATCATTTTTTGCACTTATTATATGAGTATTATGTTGTTTAGAGTACAAAATACAATTTACAAGTATTAAATTTGATTTTTGGCATAATTTGATTTTTGGCTAGTGCCTTTGATTAGCGCCTAGCACCTAGGCTCCGGGGACCCCTAGCACCTAGGCTCCGGGGATCCCTAGCGCCTAGGCTCCAGAGACCCCTAGCGCCTTAGGGCGCCTCGCGCCTTTTTAAACTAAGATCCCATCACGCTATCCGCAAGGTCAGAAGGATGAAATTGAGAGGTTGATTAGAGAAATGTTGGCAACGGACATCATCAGGCCTTCAATCAGTCCCTTCTCTAGTCCTGTACGATTGGTGAGAAAAAAGGATCAGTCGTGGCGATTATGTTGTTTACAGGGCCTTAAATAAGGAGACAGTCCTTGATAAGTACCCTATCCCATTTATCGATGAATTGCTTGATGAATTAAGCGGGTCAAGAGTGTTTTCCAAGTAGGACCTTAAATCTAGATACCATCATATCAGAGTGAAGGAGGAAGACACCCACAAGACGGCTTTCAGGACACATAAGGGGCACTACCAATTCTTAGTCATGCCATTTGGGCTGACTAATTCCAATCCCTTATGAATGCTATCTTTCGGCCCTATCTCCGTTAATTTGTCTTAGTCTTCTTCGACGACATCTTAATCTACGGCAAGTGAGAAGAGGATCATGTGTTCCATGTAGCCAAGGTGTTGGAAACACTAAGGAGCCAGAGTCTCTATGCCAATTTGAAAAGGTGTGAATTTGGAAAGAAGTGGCCTATTTAGGTCACGGTATCTCAAAAAATGGAGTGTCTGTGGACTGGGAAAAGGTGAGAGCCATGTTGGAGTGGGAAGTGCCAAGGAACCTAAGAGAATTGCGTGGGTTCTCAGGGCTTACGGGGTACTATAGGAAATTTATCATGTGGTATGCACAAATGGCTTCTCCTCTAACACATCAGTTACGCAAGGAAGCCTTACCAATAGAGTGAAGAAGCGACGGCAGCCTTTGAGCAACTTAAGAAGGCCATGGTCTCGGCTCCGGTGCTAGTCTCTTGTGGTGGAAACAGATGCTTATGGGCATGGATTGGGTGCGGTTTTGACGCATGAGTAGAGGCCCATTGCTTTTTTCAGTAAGATATTAGGGCCACGATGAAAAGGAACTAATGTTTGGCAGGGGAGAAATGGAATCATTATTTGTTAGGAAGACACTTCATTATCCGCACTGACCAACAAAGCTTAAGGTTCATCACAAAGCAAAAAGAAATCGAGGTCGCCTTCTAGAAGTGGGTGCAGAAGCTGATTGGGTATGATTTTGAGGTTTAGTACAAAACAGGCGCATCCAATAAAGTGGAAGATGTTCTATCGAGGAAAACATCAGGGCCTATGGAGTTTGGGGCCTTGACTTCAACTTATATAATAGACTGCGGTGCCTTAGGTGAAGAAGTAGAAGCAGGCTTCTTTACAAAGGCCGAGTTGTAACCCCCAGAACATTTCGATTTATTCACTCATATTGAATGAATACCATGATTCTCCAACGGGGGGCCACGCAGGAGATCCCAAGACATATATGAGGATGGCTGGGAGTTGGTACGGGCAAGGTATGAGGAAGAATGTAGCTTATTATGTGCATTATTGTAAGATATGCCAAGTGAATAAGGCGTCCAATCAAAGACCAGAAGGACTATTGCAGCCGTTACAAATTCCAACTAAGGTTTGGGATGAGATCTCTATGGATTTCATTGAGGGATTGCCGGCATCCAAGGGGTTCAATTCAATACTAGTGGCGGTTGACCAATTGCGCAGATATGCGCATTTCATTGGGCTTAAGCATCCTTTTTGTTCTTCTGTGGCAGGGGTCTTTGTTAAAGAAGTTGTGAGGCTTCATGGGTTTCCAACGTCCATAATGAGTGACAGGGACCAAGTGTTCATGAGCATCTTTTGGAAAGAGCTTTTTCGTTTGCAAGGAACACTCCTCAAGCATAGCACAGCTTGTGAACAAGACTTTGGAAGCTTATATGAGGTGTTTCATTGATGGAATTCCACGGGCATGGTCAAATTGGTTGGCATGGGCTGAATACTCCTACAATACCTCACCCCACATGTCCACTAAAACAACACCCTTTAAAATATTGTATGGCAGAGATCCCCAACAATTGTTAAAGTGGCGAAGAGGAGAAACTACAGTGGGAGCCTTCGATGAGATGTTGCAGGAGAGACGCTATTTTAGATGAGCTAAGTCTAATGCGGATTTGCCCTGGAGAAAAGAGGAATTTGATGAAGGGGACATGGTGTACCTTAAGTTACAGCCCTATAGACAAAAATCTGTGGTAAAGAGGCTTTTTGAGAAGTTCGCAGCTCGTTTCTATGGGCCTTACAAGATACTGAAGAAGATCGGAGCGGTGGCATACAAACTCCAATTACCAGAAAACAGCATCAGTGTTTCATGTTACAGGGTTGAATAGGGCATTGGGTAATTGTGAAGCTATGGCAGAAAGACTTAGAGATGATAGTTAGCCTAGAGGAGTAGTTGGATGCCCGGAGAATTAAGGAGGGAAGGGGGGGGGGGGGGGGAGGTTAAAACTAAAGTGTTGATTTGCTGGAATAATTTGTCTTTAAAACCACTCGGGGAAATTGAAGCTAGATTTCCAGAGTTCCACCTTGAGGACAAGGTGAGTCTTTGGGAGGCAGGCAATGTAATGAATCGTCCCAAAGCCAAGGATATTCAGCACACATACAGAAGGTGAAAACCAACAACATAAAACAGAAAAGAGCAATAGAATACGGTTGTAGGAGTGCATGCACAACTGAAAGCGGTTACACAAAAAGAATACCTTAAAGAATACTTTATTAGAATAATGATGTAAGCATACAGCTAGAATATTTTTATTTTGCCAGTGGGGTCTATGAGTACAGAGAGGGGGAAAAAGGGAGTTAGGAAAAATATTGTAATTGGTGCTCTGGGAGAGTCCTAGCCTCTTGAAAGATAGATACTACTTTCAATACATTTAGCTTCATCATCTTTTCCTTTTGGCCAATCTGTATGTCTCTTGGTACTGAAGTGCTTGGGTTCATTCCAACACATAGCTAGTTCCACAACCAGGCAAGCATTGTCCAAGTGATAAAATACACCATTTTACGCACAAATGAATTTTTTAAAATATGAACTGTCTCATCCAAGGGCTGTATAGAACTAAGTTTTCTTTTTTCGAGGTATTGTCTATGTTGAAAACCAATTTGCAGCTGGGGAATTCTGCTCAAATCCTCCTATAAAATCAGCCCCTCCACCTCCCTCGCCCTTGACTTGGATGCTTGAGTACCCAACCTTTCCTCTGGTTAAACAAACATTGATGCCTCATGAAAAGTTACAGATTTGGAAACAGGCATTGCATGTGTGGCCAGAAAAACTTATGCTTATTGGATACTAGGCTAGGTTAAAGAAACATTGATGCCTCGTGAAAAGTTACAGATCTGGAAACAGGCATTGCATTTGTGGTGCAGAAAAATTACGCTTATTGGATACTTGGCTATTGGACAAGGAAAAGCACCTTAGTTTTAAAAGGCATGAGGCGTACCAAAAGTGCAAGGCGAAGCAAAAGCGGGTGTGGTTGGTTCATTGGAAATCATTCTGAATTTCTTAAATCACACAAATTTAAGCCCATATAAAGTGGAGAGAAAACAGAAGAAAACCAAAAATGAAGGAAAACTATCAAGTTAAGAATAAAGCAGAAAATTAAGAACAGAAAATTTAGAAAAAGAACATAGAATGAAGGGGAAAAAAGAGAAAAATGAACAGAAAAATCACAAAGAAAAGGAAAAGAGAAATTAAGCGAGGAGAAAATTATGACTAGAAAAGTCAAGAATAAGTAGAAGATAAAACTGAGAGGAGAAAGTTAAAAATAAACAATAATTGAAAAAAAAAAATCATATCTGACAGTCAACGAGACTTGGTAAGATCAAACGGCCAGCGAATCCTGATAACAATGGCGAGGTGAAAGAGAGAATACCTCCAGTATATCAAGCTTTTTGGATTTGAACTGGTCTCTTCAATGTAAAGCTTCTCAATCTCTCTCCTGAATTCTTTTGACCCACCTTTTTTTTTTATGAGACTTTTAACAGTCATGTTACTTGCCTAGTGGGATTTTTTTAGTATAATAACATTTTTTCAACTGCAAAACAATAAAGAAACCAAGTAGCGGCACTTTCTATCACCCTACACTTTCTGGCTTAGGCACACAAAGGCGCGCTCTTTTCCTCACTTTCAGGATTTCGCCTGGCTATCTTTGAGCGAGCCGTTTCAGGCTGTGCCTTAGGTCACACAGCGCTTTGAGCGCGCTTTTTAAAACTAATAAAAGCATGCATACTGCCTTTTCAGCAGAGCTAAATGTTGTGGAAGTAGTTGGTCGGATGGCAAAAGCAGGTTTAGATTATTTAAATGGAATTGAACTTTTAATAAATATCGCATACTGTGTTCAAGAAATTTGTAATATAACTTCAACGTCTAGCTTATGGTGATTGTAAACTTTTTTTTTAGTTATTTGATCAGTACTATTATAGCCCCAAATAAAAAAACATATCTAATCCCATTATGCTATCAACACAATATCAACTACGCGAGTCAACAGCAACGGGTAAAGAGACATCCTACCAACCTGCCCTTCTAGCATATCCATGATGCTAGACAGTCCTTGAGTTCTTCTTAGGTCCTCTTCTACAGTACATAATAGATTTATGCTCCCTCTCTCAATAACAACTGTCACCATGACAGTGTCACTTGTACAAACAATTGAAACTGAAGATCTGAAGGATAACATAATAAGACCATAAAGTAGTATGCATACAGAGGGGAAAAAGGAAGGAAAAGGAAAGGAGGACTAGGGACAGTTGTCATCATGCCCCAAACTAATAGCACTAAATAAAAGGATTGAATAATTTTTTTTTTAAAAAAAAAAATGGGCCAGAAGTCAAAAAGTGCAAAAAAGAAGAGAAAAAACGGGGTGACTGCTGTGAGACACTCCTAACGAACCCCTGCCTATATTTACTAATTGTCTAGAGACAAAACCCAGGTAAAGTGTTGCTAAATCAAGATAAACCCTCACTACAACCAGCACAGCTACCATTGTTGATGCTTGACGAAAATGAACAAGTACACTAGTTTTTTGGGCATTAAGAAGATACAACAATTTTACTTCATCATATTTTATTTAAGTAATTATAATATAAAAAAATTATATATGTAGATGAATATATTATATAGATAACTACATTGATGCTCAAAAGAATTTTCAAGCTTGGAACTTACAAAGATTAGACTTCTTGAATAAAAGATGGAATTTAAATGGCTACTTCATTGCTAAAAGCAAATTCTATTTTCTAAACACTTATCCGGAAAAAGGAAATTAACTATAGACCTTCATATTCATTAAAATATCAAATCAAACAACTCTTTTAAATTCTTCCTTTTTTGTTGCTTTTTTCCTCTATACCTATCTATCACCCTCCACTATTTGTAGCTTGGACCTAACCCAACAGAAAATCAAAGAAAAAAGTACCAGATTCACCAACACATCAACCAAGTATAGCAAAAAATATTAACTAATTGCACTTGAAATTAATCTTGTAATAGTTGTAACTAGTGAAAAATTGAAGGCATTCACATTATAAAGGAGCAACATACTAAAGCTACCACTCGTATGGTTTCCAATCTGTTCCAAATCTACTAACAATTTGATCAAATATAAGACATATTTTCTAAAAATGTCAAGGTTTCAAGTAAAAAGTAGACCTACAGAAAAAGCAAAAGATTAAAATGACATTAATGTAAGGAAAAAAGGAATACAAATGAAAGCAGTATATTAGGCTGAAGCAGTATTGATATCAATGAGAGAATTATTAATCAACGAAGTATAAGTAGTCAACATAAAACAATTCTACATGCATGTGACAAGAAGAGGAAATGCATCATAGAGGATAAATAAAGTATTCGTATCAAAAAGATACTTACAACCATGCCCATTGGATTCTGCCAGTTAATTTCTCCACGATAATCTTCCCGAAAATATCTAGTGAACTCGGGTGTATGGACTAGGCATTGTATAGCGCTATTCATATAACAAGTATTTCCAAGATTTAGCAGACCAGTGAGTCCTGCAGTAGCACCTCTTGTGGTAACACCACTTGTCTCTGGCACATTGTTTGATTCCTGATAAGCAGGCACCTGATTCTGAACTTGTGTGAGCTCCAAATTGCAGTTTTTGGATACACCTTTTGTAGCAGACAAACCTCCAGCTATTGACAAGCCTGACTTTGAAGGTTCTAAAAGAAAAGCATTTGATTGTTTCCCAGCTGGATCATTGTTTTTCATTGTCACAATTACCTCCACAAGAATCTGTAACAAGGAGATAAACATAAAAAATAACAAATTCAAACGAAGCCTTTTATTAAAAAAAAATTATTCAATAGTTGTGTCAAGAGTTGGTAAGTGAAAACCAAACCACAAACTCAAAATATTTGGGTTTTGAACAAAATTGTTTACCTTAATGTCAAACCTAAAATATATGAGTTGGTTATATTTTTTTCTAGAAGCCAGTAGGTTTCGTTCGTAAGAAGATTGTACTTGTTTAAATTGTAACTTAATCTATAGAGGATATATTTGTTTCTTACAATAATGTGAGCTCTATACTACCTTCAAACATTCAACTTGCTAAATAAGTAAAATGATGCATCTAAGAATAAATTTAGCATTCACTTGACTGTTGATGACTTACTAATAGAATTGAATCATCTTCTACATGATAACCCTATGCAAGTATTTTATGATATAAAAAAAAAACATAATTGTAACAAAAATATTAATGTAAAAGCTACCACGGCTCACAAACCTACTCTTTGAAAGCAAGGACGACCTGCAAAACCTAAGCAAAATTTATTGTTGTAGTGAAGAATTTCATTAGTAACACTTTGGACTTCAGTTCATAATTTTATTTTTGTTAACTCAAACCAAATTATAGTTTTGAGGAATTGAAAATTCACGAGGAAGAAATGAAATCAAAGATGAATTATTTCATATTTAAAATTGTGTTAAACAATGAGATGGTATAAGATTGATATTTTGGCATGACACTAAGATACAAATTTGTAGTTCTCCAGGAGAAAGATCAACATTAAAATAATACCAAAAAAGAAGTACAAAAGTATGTAGAAGGCATTAAACAACACTAAAAACAAACAGTGAATCTTTCACATAATTATTCACACTCATGCCGTGATTGAAGTTATCAATCTACCGGGTGGAGCCAGGTTCAGCTCAGTTTCCATGACATATTCGGTTTCAGATTCGACCACTTCTCAGGTTTAATCAAATCAAAATCTGGTTGAGTTCAGGTGGAGGTATCTTGGGTAGAAACAGCTTCTAACATTTCAACCATGACAACTTCAAAATAGAATACCCATAGTACTAAGCAGCAGGTGTGAAGTAAGACTATGAAGATTTTTCAAGCCTACTATGGAAGAATAACTAGGAAGATCCAACATAAGCTAACAGATACTTACTTCTTGATCCATTTGTATGTTAGCATCATCAAGCGTTTTATCCATATCCATCAGCAATGCATGTTTCTTCTGCCCATAATAGTCATATATACGTATCTGGAATAGTAATAAGAAAGGTCAACAGTGATGCAAATTAGTAATAGGGCAATGACATATTAGAAATTTCCAACAGACTGAAAAAAAAAATATTTACTTGCTCAGGATCAAGATCAAAAATCTCACAAACTCTTCTGTGAAGTTCCCTAATGGTGTCCTGTCATTGTACAGAAAAACATTAAAGACAATGCACCAGACCCTTTCTTGTGCAGTTTTGTTTGGCCAACATGAAGGCAGGGTTCCCTAAAACATTATACAAAAAAATCCAATTAAACATATGCATGATACCTTTTTGCTGATTCGTATGGAAGAACGATCGCCTTTAGGAGAAAGAAGTAACTCAAGGTGCAAAGGATACACTTCTACGGCTAATTCCATTTGACTGAGACCAGAACTGATCACCTTTCTCGCCAATGTTGGTCCCCCTCCATACCTACAACAAGAAAATAATGTAATTCACATTAACAGTCCTAAATTCAAGGTTAGCAATACAATCAAACACTTCTTAGCAATCAAACTGTCATGCGGCACACTTGAGAAATACACATTTATCAAGCTGGGTATGGGAGATAGTTGGCACTAACAATTGAGAGACAATTGAAGAGAAGAATGGCACAGCAACACAAAAGATAATACTGGACTTGGGAATAAATTTCAGAGATAGACGAAACACATACATGAACCCCGATAACATGCAGCCATACACCATGCAGAAAAAAATAAGGTAAAACGCCAATAAACTCCAAATAAATTTGGAAGAAATAGAACATTTGAACGACAAATACATGACACATTAAAACACCAAAATTCTTTACAATGATACAAGCGGCTAGTTTTAGAAAGCGTGAGGTGCACTATGGAGCAAAGGATCCCTGGAGCCTAGGCGAAAGATACCATTAGTGTTCACTAGTAGACTATGCCCAATTTGATTTGGAAGGCAGGATCATGGCATGAAAGCAATGATATTATAAATGGCCCTGAATTTAGATAAATCAGTTCATAAATTACTGGATTACCAGTGCAAAACCACAATGGCATCAAGCTTCCAGTACAAGAACAGAAACCACCAATTGACATAATGCTGATGATCAACCAAACAGCATAGCATGTCCCACGTATCAAGTTGCCAATGAACACATTCCGAAATCTAAAAAATACAGATTTCACCATGGACCAGTATCGACAACAGACTGGGTCATTGATCCCAAGCAAAGGCTTCACAGTACGAAGAAAATTACATTGATAACGGACCTTGCGTCCATGCACATCCTAACCATATCCAAGCTCATCAAGAGAAGAGGAAAAATACTTCACAAGTCTTACAATAATTCACTACACATATTGCCTCATATTGACTACAAATCAATGTATAAAAATTCTCAAGGCCCACCAAGGCAAGAGAGGTCCTTCTGGTGTGCACTATGTCAAAATTAAATAAGATTTGGCTGATGTGCACATCAAGATGCACCTTACATATGCATCATGCGCTTCAGGTGTGTGATACGCTTCATGGGCTTCAGGCACACCTCATATGCCTCAAGTGTGATTCCTTAATGCCCTTTCCCGAGATCATAAAAAGCGCCTTACCCCTATGTGCTTATTCAAACACTAGACCTATAACATATTATCTCTTTGAGCATGAGTTCAATTATCATTTTTAAGACAAAAAAGAAAGACTAAAGTTAGTTAGAGCAACATTGAGTGAAAATAGGAATGTTGAACAGTTAGCTTTTATGGATTAGGAAATAAATGGACAGAATAGTTCCTTTATCAGACCTCTTCACAACTCAAGTCAGTGGAGGGGACATCTATTAAAAAGTCCTTGAAGTAAATCATAGGATTGCAATTCATTATCTTTTTCTATCCTTTCCATTTCAATTAATCCACAAGTCAACACAATTTATTTTAGAGCCTCGCCTGTTGATTACATACAACTAAAAAAGGTAGGGACTTAAGAAAATGTGAAGAATGAGGCAAATATAGGAAAAGAGTATCAAAAATTTGCATGATAGAAGATAATGGGTACTAGGTCCAAATACACTTCAGTAACAACAATTCCAGCACCATTTACACAGAACATGTCATGCATTTTACTCAAAACCTGGATCACAACTCTTCTCCTAACAACATAATAAATCAAAAAACTTTAACTCACTAGAGTTCTATTTTTCTGTTAACTTAATTTTGATGAACTTCTGATTGACCCTCTTCGTATTCTTTTCTTACATCAACAATATTCATCTAAGCATGTTAAAGTGAACTTCTTTTCCAACAAATCCCTTGGACCTAACAATATCCCATCATATAAATATGCTGAGTTGGCAGGATAATCAGAGGACATGACATGTCATGAGGTGGGAATAAATAGAGGTACAGGGGGGAAGGCTTGGGTATGTGGTATTTGGTAATCATTAGTTCCGGAGTGCAGTGGGCCACTCGAAAGTCCATCCTATCAGTTACCAGTTTCCTTTTGGAAAAATTAATCAACAAGCTTCCTTCCACAATTTCTCTTCTTGTCTCTTTTCTCTTCTTATTTCCTCTATGAATTGTAATTTCTGCTTGTATTGCTTCAATTAAACTTCTGTTTTACAGCTTAAGTGAAGTCAAAGCTTCACAAATATACCCTTGAGTTTTAAAAAACACAACATATACCCCTTAAGTTTGCAATAAATGTCCCATGTGCCCTCTTTTACCAACATATATCACAGGTGTTGTTGAAAAATCCTCAAAATAAAAATATCAATACAAACAAAATTGTTGAAATTGATATAAGAAACAAACAAAACAAAAGTAGCACAATTTAGGGTTACGAAGCATTTAGGGGAGTTAGTTAACAATATTTTCGAACATCATTGGTAATTACCCCTATGGCCTTTCTACTCTTTAGCAAATTGTGGATTTCTTACAGCTATTAATAATAATAAAAATTACAATAGAGCTAGGACAGTGCATGAAAACCTGTCAACCTCAATGCCACTCTCACAAAAAGCTTCATACACATACGCATAAGCAATTAAAACCACAACACAAGGACATTGATTAGAATTTTCACACAAATAATAGAAAAGACAAATGAGGGAAGAATAAAAGCCAGAAAGTCAATATCAAACACTTCAAAACGCAAAAAAAAACGAGAGAATGATTATCAAAGTTTCAGCTGCCAGTAGTGAACAAAACAGAAAAAATAAAAATAAATAAATAACAGGATAAAACATCGTCCAACTACATCATGCCAAAACACAGAAAAGAAGCAACAGAGTCATATAGTAGATAAGCTTGGAGCGATGAAAATTAGCATGGTGCAAGCTAGGCCACTGAACAAATGAGTCATGAAATAAAGTACCCCCTTGACAGAATCATACAGGCGTATTCTATCCTGCATAAAAGGAGGTAGCAAGTATTTTATGAAATTGATCGAAAAATGGATTGAAAAATTAGAGCTGATTCCCTTATTGTTCATTGAAATAATTATATAATGCATTTAACTTCAACATAGGGAGTTTGAACAAAGAAGCCTTGGACTAATTTTATCTCTCTGTTTCATAGTAGGTAATGCCATGAACCAATAAATCCTTACACATAGTTCACACAGCACTACTTTATGATATGATAGAGGATATCAACTTCGAAGGATTGATTGAAGCTTCAAAGAAGGATGCTACCATGGGAGAGTTGTTGGCTTATGGAGACACGAATCTTCTAGGTGCATCAAAGGGGAACATTTGCATGTGCATGATAACATGCAAATATGAATGAGGATTGGTGGACATGGGAAATAAGTTGGTTTTGCCTATGAGTTTTCCCCCATTTCATTTGATAGGGTTTTTCTAATTTTTGGCATAGGTTTGTTTTCAAACTTTCCTTTTTCAGGTTTTATGATTCTATAATGTGTGGCAGCCATGGAGGTGATGATTAATGGAAGGCCTTGATCAAAAGCTAAAATCTTGGAGTATTTTTCGAAGATTGAAAATTTTGTCCAAGGAGGAAAATTTTAAGACAAGGGGAGGTGCTTGTTACATTGAACGGTGCTTATTATATCTTGTCGGTGCTTTATTACAACTTAAGTGACATGGCAAGTGACATGACATGGGTATGGACGTGGCTACACACATGGGATTGGATATTTAGTGTTTTACTTTAAATAAAATAGGATTAGAGTAGTTAATTTGTAATATTATCTTTTTAGGTAGGATAAGATTCTAATTAAGATAAGATAGTGTTAGAGTTTTGGTAGGATTATGTAATAAATAGGTGGCATTATCCTATTGGTTATTAGGAGTCCTTTTAGAAGTAGGAGGCCTAGTCATAATATGATTGAAACTCTCAAGCTATGGGTATAAATAGATGTGCACCCAAGCTTGGAAAAATCAGATTCGAAGATTCTTTTCTTCGTATTCTTCAATAAACTTAGAGATTTGTTGTTTTTCTTTGTGTGTAACAAAGAGTTGTGAATTGGTGCTTATAGCTTTAGATTCACGTGAGGAAGTGTAGGAATGGAGGGTGCTTTGCTTTAATCAATTCTTAAACTTTCGCCCTAGATTTTAAACCTTTGGTGCGTAGCTTTAGAGGGTTTTATATTTAGTTCTATCCCTTTGTGTGGATTAAGGTTTCAATACCTAGATTCATATCAACGTTTGGTGCTCTCGTTGAGAGAATTCGAAGCATACTCAAGCAATATGGATTCCAGTGGTGATGATGCACACGAGATGCCACCAGGCTTCAAAAAAGGTTTGACCTTGCAAGAAGCCAAAGCCTTGTGCATGGAACGCGAGCTGAAGGAACTGAAGGAACGTATTTGTTGCAAATCGTGGGGAAGAAGGAAAAGTCCTCAAGCAAAGGTAAACTCTCATCCTATGAATCTAACTCTAGCGAAAGTGATGGTGAATCCAGTGTTAGAAGCTTAAGGAGGCCTAGCAAGAGGGACCCATCCTCTTCAAGTGATGATGAGGAATCATATAAAGGGCGTAGGAGAAAGAGTTTAAGGGGGAAAGAGGATCAAAGCTTGAGACTTGAAATCCCTAAGTTCAATGGCAGTTTGGACCCAGACAAATTCCTAGATTGGATCCGCAGAGTTAAACGAATTTTCAGATATAAGGACTATGATGATCATAGATCCTTTAAGGTTGCTGAACTCAAACTCACTTCTTATGCAAGTTTGTGGCTTGAAGGTTTGCAAAAGAAGAGGAGAAAGGAGGGGCGTTCCAAGATCTCGTCTTGGACAAAACTAAAGAAATACATGCAAAAAAGGTTTGTTCCTCAAGACTTTGAACAAAACAATTTTATAAAAATGCATACTTTGAAGCAAGAAAGGAGGTCTGTGGAGGAATACTTGATGGAATTCGAAAATCTAGCCATGGTGTGTGGGCTAGAGGAGAAAGAAGACCACAAGGTGGCTCGTTTTGTGGCTGGGTTAAATGATCCAATCAAGGAAAAGTTGGAATTACAACCCTATTGGAGCTTTGATGAGGTGTGTACAATAGCAACTAGGGTTGAAAGGCAAACACGTAAACCTAGAGGGATCTTTCGATCATTGAAGCTAAAGGGGTGCGTGAGATGTCTAATGTGAAGCCTAATCTCGAGAAATCCATAAAGCCACAACCTTTTGGGAGAGATAAGGGAGGAGGTTTGAGGCCCCCTATGGGAGATCAACGAACTTGCTTCAAATGTAAGGGACAAGGCCATATCCAAAGGGATTGTCCCCATGCTAGGATTGCTACTACTCGGACTTGGGAGGAAGATGAAACCTTTGAAGAAGAGGAGCATGAGCTTGAAGAGGAAGAAGGTAACACATCTTTTGAAGTCCTAGAGGAGGATGTAGAGGAGGTGATGGCAGAAACTAGGGAATCTAGCCTAGTGTTGCGAAGGGCATTGCAATCCAAGTCCTTACCATTAGAGGAGAGCCAAAGGGAGAAAATCTTCCTCACAAGATGCAATGTCCAAGGAAGACTATGTGATGTGATTATAGATTCGGGGAGTTGCACTAACGTGGTTCCTACACTCTTGGTGGACAAGTTGGAGGTGCCCACTCAAATCCATCCTCAACCATATAAGCTCCATTGGCTTAGCAATTCAAGTGACGTAAAGGTTAGTAAACAAGCATTGATTTCGTTCAAAATTGGCAATTATGAAGATCAAGTGCTTTGTGATGTTTGTCCCATGGATGCGTGTCATATTCTCTTGGGAAGACCTTGGTAATATGACAGATTTGTGAAGTTTGATGGGAGGACAAACATATATGTTGTGAGGAAGAATGCGCAAGCCAAAGCATTTGCTTTGAAGCCTTTAATGACTCCAAAAACTCGTTCCAACAAAGATGATGGCAAGGGAGTGTTATTGGTGGATGGAAAGGAATTGGAGAAGGAGGCAAAGGCAAGTAGCATGGTTTATGTGCTGGTGGCTAAGGAGGTAGAGAACGGAGCCCACATGGTTCCAAGATCTTTAATACCATTACTCACCGAGTTCGAAGATGATTTGCCTCCGGGCTTACCACCAATTCGAGGGATTGAACATCAAATTGATCTCATTCCGGGAGCACAAATACCTAACAAGCCAGTTTATAGGTGTAATCCGGAAGAAACAAAGGAAATTCAAAGGCAAATCGAAGAACTCATGGCACGTGGGTATGTAAGGGAGAGTATGAGTCCTTGTGCAGTGCCTACTTTGATTGTGCCAAAGAAAGATGGAACTTGGAGGATGTGCATTGATTCGAGGGCAGTAAACAACATCACCATCAAATACAGGTTTCCTATTCCCAGACTTGATGATTTATTGGATGAGTTGTATGGTGCGCAGGTCTTCTCCAAGATCGAACTTCGAAGTGGATATCATCAAATACGAATGAAGGAAGGTGCTGAATGGAAGACAAGTTTCAAAACAAAACTTGGGCTTTATGAATGGTTGGTTATGCCTTTTGGCTTAACTAATGCACCTAGTACCTTCATGCGTTTGATGAATGAAGTCTTAAAACCATTCCTAGGTAAATTTGTTGTTGTTTACTTAGATGATATTCTAATTTATAGCACTTCTATTGATGATCATCTAAGCCACCTAAGGAGTGTGTTCGAGGTTTTGAGAAAACAGAAATTGTATGCTAAGCTCGAAAAGTGCTACTTCATGGTGCCTAGTGTCACGTTTTTGGGCTATATTGTGTCCAAGGATGGGGTTTCGGTGGATCCATCTAAGGTAGAAGCAATAAAGTCATGGCCTATTCCTAAAACTATGACAGAGGTGCGTGCTTTTCATGGGCTAGCCTCATTCTATCGAAGGTTTGTGAAGAATTTCTCGTCCATTGTTGCTCCTATGACTGAATGTATCAAGAAGGACAAGAAGTTTGAATGGACCAGAGATGCAAACAAGGCCTTTGAAGCTATTAAGGAGATGCTATGTCATACACCTATTCTAGCCTTGCCGGATTTCTCTAGACCTTTCGAGGTGGAGACTGATGCTAGTGGAGTTGGAATTGGCGCTGTGCTCATTCAAGGGAAGAGGCCCATTGCATATTTTAGTGAGAAGCTTAATGGGGCCAAATTAAACTACTCAACTTATGACAAGGAATTTTATGCAATTGTAAGGGCTTTGGACCATTGGAGTCACTATCTAAGGCCAAATCACTTTATATTGCATTCTGATCATGAAGCTTTGAAGCACATCAATGGTCAACACAAGCTTAATCCACGACATGCCAAGTGGGTTGAATTCTTGCAATCCTTTCACTTTTCTTCGAAGTATAAGGACGGTAAGTCTAATGTGGTGGCAGATGCACTTTCAAGGAGGTATTCGTTGCTAGGTGTCCTAAACTCCAAATTACTTGGTTTGGATCTCATTACACAATATTATGACCAAGATGAGAATTTTGGGCCAATCATGCAACAACTCAACAAAGGGGCCATGGGTTCCTATGTTCTTCATGATGGTTTCTTGTTCAAGGGAAATCAATTGTGCATTCCTAGGTGCTCAATTCGTGAATTGCTTGTGAGAGAAGCGCATGGTGGAGGAATAGCAGGACACTTTGGGATCACAAAGACTTTGGCTATGCTCCAAGAACACTTCTATTGGCCAAAGATGATTGTAGATGTTGGAGCCATCCTATCCCAATGTGCAACGTGTCAAAAGGCAAAGGCTACTTTTCACCAAGGTCTTTATACTCCATTGCCTATTCCGGAGTTTCCTTGGGAGGACGTGTCTATGGACTTTATTGTGGGGTTGCCAAGAACTGCTAGGGGGAAGGATTCAATCATGGTGGTGGTTCATAGGTTCTCCAAGATGGCACACTTCACACCATGCCATAAAACAGATGATGCAATGAATGTTGCAGATTTATACTTTAGAGACATCATTCGCTTGCATGGAGTTCCAAAGACGATTGTGAGTGACAGAGACACGAAGTTCATGAGCTATTTCTGGAAATTATTGTGGAGATTGATAGGGACTAAGCTTTTATTTAGCACTTCTTATCATCCCCAGACAGATGGACAGACGTCACGAATCGAACTTTAGGTGTTCTCTTACGTGGTTTGGTGAGTAAAACACAAAAGGATTGGGATTTGAAGCTAGCACATGCAGAGTTTGCCTACAACAGATCTCCAACCTATGCAACAAAACATTCACCATTCGAGGTTGTCTATGGAGTGAACCCAAGACTACCTATTGATTTCATGGGGATTCCTAAAGGGGAATTAGTTCACAAGGATGCGAGGCCAAGGTTGACTATATGCAGAAGCTTCACGCCCAAGTGAGAGCAAGGATTGAGAAGGTCAATGATATGTATAAGGCTAGAGCTAACAAACACAAGACTCAACATACTTAAAAGGAGGGAGACTTGGTTTGGTTGCACTTGAGGAAGGAAAGATTTCCTAATCAACGTAAGAACAAGCTTATGCCTAGGTGTGATGGTCCATTCAAAATCATTAGTAAGATGGGTGATAATGCATATAAGCTTGAGTTGCCTGGAGACTATGGAGTTCATGCCACATTCAATATAGGCGACTTAGCACCTTATGTGCCATGATCAACTTCGAGGTTTGAGGACAAACTCTTTTGAAGAAGAGGAGGATGATATGATAGAGGATATCAACTTCGAAGGATTGATTGAAGCTTCAAAGAAGGATGCACCATGGGAGAGTTGTTGGCTTATGGAGACACGAATCTTCTAGGTGCATCAAAGGGGAACATTTGCATGTGCATGATAACATGCAAATATGAATGAGGATTGGTGGACATGGGGAATAAGTTGGTTTTGCCTATGAGTTTTCCCCCATTTCATTTGATATGGTTTTTCTCATTTTAGGCATAGGTGTGTTTTCAAACTTTCCTTTTTCAGGTTTTATGATTCTATAATGTGTGGCAGCCATGGAGGTGATGATTAATGGAAGGCCTTGATCAAAAGCTAAAATCTTGGAGTATTTTTCGAAGATTGAAAATTTTGACCAAGGAGGAAAATTTTAAGACAAGGGGAGGTGCTTGTTACATTGAACGGTGCTTATTACATCTTGTCGGTGCTTTATTACAACTTAAGTGACATGGCAAGTGACATGACATGGGTATGGACGTGGCTACACACATGGGATTGGATATTTAGTGTTTTACTTTAAATAAAATAGGATTAGAGTAGTTAATTTGTAATATTATCTTTTTAGGTAGGATAAGATTCTAATTAAGATAAGATAGTGTTAGAGTTTTGATAGGATTATGTAATAAATAGGTGGCATTATCCTATTGGTTATTAGGAGTCCTTTTAGAAGTAGGAGGCCTAGTCATAATATGATTGAAACTCTCAAGCTATGGGTATAAATAGATGTGCACCCAAGCTTGGAAAAATCAGATTTGGAGATTCTTTTCTTTGTATTCTTCAATAAACTTAGAGAGTTTGTTGTTTTTCTTTGTGTGTAACAAAGAGTTGTGAATTGGTGCTTATAGCTTTAGATTCACGTGAAGAAGTGTAGGAATTGAGAGTGCTTTGCTTTAATCAATTCTTAAACTTTCGCCCTAGATTTTAAACCTTTGGTGCGTAGCTTTAGAGGGTTTTATATCTAGTTCTATCCCTTTGTGTGGATTAAGGTTTCAATACCTAGATTCACATCACTTTATCTATTGCTTATTATGTTGTACATGAATTCCACTAGAAGCACTACTCAACAGTAATGGATTTTATAAAAAATTTGAAGTAAGTCACAAATCAAAGTCCACGGTAACGTTATTCTATCCAACATTCCCCTAAAAAGGAGTTAGTGTTTGCAAATTTCACTACCACTTGTCACCAATCTAAAAGGCTGGTATTTAGTGGCAATAGGATTTTAAGAAGAAAAACATGTACTTAGAGGTGGAGAAGCATTACTATGCACTTGACAAGGACTTACACAACAAATTACACATACAATCATTACCAATGCTGCCATTTATAACCATCCACCAAATGGCCACAAGAGTTTCACCAGAGTAGTATGCATAAATAGTTCACACAATGATCAGCAATAGTTCACTAGCTAACTAATAAGGCAATTTAAAGTTACTAGGCGACTTCTCATATTATGCCTCATACAAGTATGGGAACCAATCACTCAGCCTACTATTACAGAGAATGACATATAACCAAGTCAAACAGCAAGAATGTTTGCTCCATAACATATGGGACAGGAGTGGTTATGGGTGTTACAGTGGATCAGCAAACTTACCAAGAGAAAAGCTGATTCCAGACTTCCTCTGGCAACAAAACATAATCACGGCCTTCCACCAAAGTGTCATGAAGTTCAGCCACATAGCTATCACTTGATGCCGATTCATATATCAGAGTTTTATTATCAATATTAGAAGGCCTCTTTGATACACAACCATCTTCTGAGTCAACAGAGTTCGGAGAAGGCCCCTCATTCCCAGCATTTATTTGATCTTGATTGACATAATCAAGCCAGTTTTGCCACCATCTGTGATTTAAAACTCATAGACAGAACTAGAAAGATTAGACACTAACAACAAAAACCTGTGCAAATATTCTATTATCCAATTAAAAGCCAATATAAAAATGTCTGGCAGTATCAGTTTTATAGGGCCTGTGCAACACTGTGCTGAATACTGTTCTTCAGATAGTGTCCCATAATCTTTCCTACACTAGCTAATAACACATATCAACCACGCAAAAGAAAACATTCAATGGACCAGCTCTCAATACACACTGACAGGCTCTATTAAAGAATATCCACGTGGGATAAATCTATAAAGCCTACACCATTTATCCATACAGAAAACAGAGGACAACCAGGTTTATTTGCCACAACTGTGATAAATCTCCAAAATCAAAAATTCCCCCAAAGTACACCATAAAGGCCAGGCTTGGTTGGTTTATTCACTTTGTCATGGCAAGCAATTGGAAAAATGGCAATCATGATAAACAAGCACTCCTTTCCAATATAAACAGCACATCAGTGTATCCTATCAAGTGACAAAAAAAAACATATGCAAGTGATAAATTATTGAGGCTGGGCAACCAAGACATGTAAACAATCTTCACCAAAAGATTTGCCTCTTTAAAATGAATGGATGAAGTCATCTATCATTGCATCTCATAAAGTAGAGGAACACCCGAACAGAAATCCTTTTGAGTCTCCTCTAACACTTATCGTTGGCAATGAATCTACCTACAACCATTGTATAGAATCTTTCACGCCTCAGAGGCAATTAGATCATTCAAACAAATGAAAGAAAAGTGGTAAGAAGTAAATGCAAATGTCATAAAGTCAACAGAACACCCCATAAGTATCAATCTACAACCTCTGAAGAAAAGGAACTAACTATTCATAGTGCAAAGAAACCCGCTTCCTCCAAAATTATCATGCCATCTCACATGGGAACAAAACTCACATAGAGATACAAAGTGAATAAACCAAGCCTGGCCTTTGCTTTTGGTCATACAGTATACTCAATCCTGATGTGATTGTCTTTCAAATTTCCCCCAAGTGAAAAATCCTTAAATGCAAACGGTATAAACACCAATTCTCATTCTATGGAAACTTTTCTCAAATGCTGAAGGTATACACACAAACACCAAGAGTTCCCTTAATTCAGGTATACGCACCAATGCTCATTTTAAGTAGCATCAAAGTCTATTGCTCATAAAATTTTAAGACATTTGCCACAAGTATCTTGGACATTTTTAAAAGTAACTGACTCAACACAAAGCTCTTTCCCATTGATCCAAACATTTGAGTAGATGAAATTGGGAGACCCCTTGAGAATGTTCCTCAATAACGCGATAAAAAGATTGAAAAAAAAATCCCAATTTGCATTTATTTTATACTTGTTTAACAAAGGAAAGTCCACTTTCAATCAGCAAAACGAAGCCAAATTTATTAATTTATTATTTTTGATTCTGAAAGAAATAGCAAACTCAAGTAGGTTATGATTTGCCTGATTTATGCTTGACATATATTCCCTTTGATAACATCATAAGATTCCTTGACTCAGCAAATTAAAGAAGAGGAATGACAAAAAACACCTCGATGATCACTCATCAGTAAATGATGTCATCATTTATAGTTAATTCCTGATCACATTACACATCAATCAAACAGATACATTTACACTAAATCATCCTCGATTCCTTGCCATCCCAACAGTCCCAATTAATTCAGATATGGAATTATGGCACTAGTTATACTGACTCAAATTTCATTTCGATTGCAAAAAAGTAATCTGCACCGCCAAGTTAAAGCCCTAGATAAACAACAACCATATCAGAATCAGCTGTTTAACAAAACTATAAGCTAAATGAAACAGCTTTGCAGCTCAAATTTTAATTCAAATTAGTAAAAAGGAAGGAAATTGAAGGAATAAAGCAACGGAAGAACCAACCGTTGAGTGATGAGATAGAAAGTGTCCCCCTCTTTGCTTTGGGCTTCAGCAGCCAAGGAAATGTCTCTGATTTTCAGCCTCTCTTCCTCAGGCGTCAGCCTTGCATGACTTCGCGTAGAAGTTTCGGCCATCTAGTCCCAACTGTTATCCCGGGATAGACCCAAGTCGTCCCTAAAAAAGACCAAAATCCAACTGATCAAAAACATCCCACACATGAATTCGAATTCAAAATCACAGCAACTTTCTACGGAATCAAGTTACAAGTTCCTGATCAATCACAGCCAAAAATTACCCACACAAATTAACTTAATTAAAAACACATCAAATTAACTATCAATTAAATTTATGATTAATCTGATTTGTGATTAACAAGGACTGACAATTACTGATTAAAATTAGCATTAAAAATAAAAGTTTACCGAGGAGAGAGTGTAGAGGTTCAAGCAAGAAGTGGTGGTACGGCGGTGCAACGGTGTCGAGTGAGACTGGTAGAAATGTCCGTTGGCTGAGCGAGAGTGAAGCGGGTTTTAGAAATGAGGTTTAGGCAGAGGAAAATGTGAACAACGAAATGACAAAAATTGAAGAAAAAGTTCAACGGGAGACAGGGAGTTCAACCCCAGGATTCTGCATTCAAGTTTCGGGGATCAGGCTTTATTTATTTATTTATTTATTTATTTAATAACTAAACCCAAAAAACTAGAATTGTCAAGAAAATAATATGACTTAATTCTGACATTACTTAACCCATTTTTTTCAATTTAGACATTAGTTCTCAAATTGAAACCCATTTCACACACATTATAAATCATTGATTTTACTCAAATATCAATCAAGATATTTTGTCATATTTTTATGACATATGGAGGATATGGAGGGTAGATTAGGAATTAAATATTATATCTTATATGATTTTAGTATCTTTTTTTATGTTTTTACTCTTTTTGATAATTTTCCTAAATTATATTCATATAATTGCCTCATATTCTCAAACTTTTCCATATTAGTCTTAGTATCTTTCCTAAATTATATTTGTGTGATTGCATAATAATTTTTAATTTATTTTCATTATTTTATAATATCTTTCTAAAACTACATTAATTCGATTTTCTACCTTTTCAATACATTTCCATATTATCTTCTAATTTTTATTGTATATATGAATATGTTAATCAAAATACTCTTAAATTAATTTTGAAATTATATTTTTAATAACTATATGTAAATATCATATCCCAATTAAACTTATTCAATACAAGGGTTTAAAATTTAATTAAAAATTATTCACTACAGCTGAGTCTTGGCTTAATTGGTGCAAAATTAATTTATTTCTATAGTTATGATGATAAAATAGATATTTATTATTTTTGTAGATCAAAACCTTGGTGAAAGTACTCAACAAGGGGGATGACTAAGTATCGAACACTTGTACATATTTTGAACATTTTCATTTTAAATCTAGTAAATGAGGGTTATAGTATGTTAAACTTTTTTACTTGGATAAGACTAGTTTACCAAATTCATCTTAGATGCAACAAAAAGAAACAAGTAATAAATGTTCTAAAAAATCAAAATGAATGGTTTTGATCTATTTGAGAAACACTAGAAACTAAGTGTGTAATTTATTTCATTCAAGATAAGTAATAAGATTAGTAGGATAGTAGAGGACATATGACCTATCATAAGATGAATTATGTTAAACCTTTGAATGGCTTAGACTTATTAAACATGATAGAGTGGTGAGTTTTAAAATGATTACAATAAATGTGCTATGTCTGTAAACTTAGCAAATGTTGGTCAATCCACATGGAGAAAAGTTCTGTTAGTATTTTCTTATTAAGCCATATTATACAGTGTTTTCTAAGCATACTTTAATTGTTTTCTAATTTTATGCATAATTTTTTTTTATCATTTTGTAGTCTAATATGCTTCGTTGTTGTTTTCTTAATGTTTTAAGTCATTTTCGAAGGTAGTTGAGCAATTCTAGAGTAATTGGAGTTAGACTCTATTTAGTTGACCAGAAACTTGCTTATTTGATCTATTCTAATTTTTTATGGTATGATATCAAATTATTATTTTTGATAATTCTCGATGGTACTATAGGGGGAAAAAATCTGCTAGTTGCTCGGGTGGATAGCTCAATGAGTAAGCTACAATTATAAGGTTTGGTTTTTTATAACTCAACCCTCTCAGTATCTCTATGAAGATAAGAGATAACACGTTTTATAGCTAGCCCTATGGCTTGCACAAATTGGTTAGGGTCTGCATTGTGGCTTAATGAGTATCCTCGTATGCATTGGGGTCAAAGGGTCATAGGTAATTTGAGGAGTTGTCACCAAATACTTAATTTAGTTTGGACAACTTTTTGGGTTAAAATCCTAAATGACCCGCAAACAGGACTCGATTTATGAAAGATGGGTTTGGGAATGAACAATCCATTTTAATATGAAGATGATGTACTTGAAAGCTTATTTGTGATGAAACAATATAAGATTAGGTCGGTTCATAAAAGTTCATCTTGTAAGCATCTAGATTTAGGTTATAACTTCTTTCGTATACTCAAGAATATTTGAGTCCTAAAAGTGGTAGTACAAGAGTTTTATCTTATTAGGCGTGATTCCTTTCAATAGATCTTGAGTTAGTGCAAAAAATTAAGGTGGAATCACAATTTACACCCAAGTAAGGTTCTTCCATATATAAAGCGCAAAAATTTAAATAAAGCAGTAAAGGTGCGATATTTAAAGGTGCAAAATTGAAAGATGCAATTTATAATTTATGCGAGCAAAGTTGAAGATTTAACTTATCAAATGAAGAAGAGACTTAGATAAGTTCTTCCTCATGAAATACTTTAACTAAGGCTATGAAGGCCTAAAACGGCATCAAATCAAAGATCACCAATTAGGGTTATCCCTATTTGCATGCCAAACCCCATCATGTCCGCTTCATATCCCGATTATGTTATCGTGATTCCTGCGACATGCCTTACCATGCTACTCAAAATTTAACTCCACAAATCCCTAAACACGGTAATACTCAAATCTTACCTCTCAAACTTTCGATACTTCAAAACCTTACCTCTTAAATCTCTTAAACATGGCAAAATCAAACAATGCATCTTAAAATATTCCAAATACGGTGAAAACCTTGCTTCACCTCTCAAACCTCCTAAAGACCCGATTTTTTCAATTTGGCAAAAACTAATTTTGCCATCAAAAAAATCCCGAAAAAACCTCGCCTTGGTAAAAACCCTTGTTCTTACCCCTCAAAAACTTCCAAAAAACAATGAGATCATGCCCCTCCTATAAAAAAAATTGAACCTTATCTACAAACATCCTAACCATGGCATAAAACTTATCTTACCCCTAAAACCTATAATCACTAAGATCCCAAATCTACCACTGAACATCTTATCAAGTAAAATTCTAAATTTACCCCTAAACCTCCTATGCGGTAAAATCCTTAATTTACCAAAGAACCTCCTACCCGAGTTCACCTCTAAAAGCCACGATCGGCAAAAATCCCAAAGTTTCCTTAAATTCTATATGGGATATTCAAACCCGAGATCGCCCCTAAAAATATATTTGGTAAAATCCTAAGTTTACCCTTAAACTTTTATTCAATAAAATCCTGTGTTTACCTCTTAATCCCTTAATTGGAAAAACCTCGAGTTTACTCCTAAACCTTGCATTTGGTGATCCTTGAGTTTACACTCGAACCTTTAATTCGGTAAAACCCAAAAATCAACCCTGAACACTCTATATGGGGTAAAACTCTGAAATTTACCCACCTACTTGGCAAAAAAATTAAAACTTCCCTAAACTCTTTACGGGTTAAACTCCGAAATTACCTCTCTTATTTATTAAAAAAAACCCTAAATGCTCATGCACTCTTAATGGTGTAAAATTCTGAAGTTTCCCTTCCTATCTCACAAAAAATCCAAAATTGCCGCTGAATCCTTTATAGGGTAAAACTCTAAAATTATCCTTAAGCACCAGAACAAGCCTTACCTTAGCTTGACGCATTTTGTCCCTTGAGTCCATGTTGTTATGTTCGTCTCATGCATGAGAATCATTCTTGTAATGGAGACTATGTAACACCCCAATAATTCCCCCTTTTCAAAAACCATAACCTTGAGAGAACTACTAGTGTGCTACCTTCACGTGTACAAACATTAAGGGTTTAAATCAGAATTTTGCAGTGAAAGACATAAAACTTTAAAATGCCAAACTCAATCAAATATATGAAGAAAATTTCTTATATTTCAATAGCAGCCATGCTAATTGTAAAGACTAACTTATGGAGCAAATTTCTTATATTGGCTGAATATCTCTCTTTTGGGCTTTATTACATGAACATAATGCCTAGAGTTTTATGTTTGGTGGACTAACTATAGGATTGAGTCATTGAGATCTTCATTTCCTCTAGGATTAATATCTTTAGCTAAGTGACAAAACTAGAGAGTAGGAGACAGAAGCAGACAACCTAAGGGGGACAAATATAATAGAAATTTAACATTAAGAAAAAGAAATTTGCTGCCATCAGCCACCTTGAGATATTGAATAGCCATCTTTAATTATTTTTTTATCTTAGGTAATAGCCTCCTTAGATTCACTTCTTAGGGATGAGGTATTGAATATCCACTATATATTCTTTTCAAAATTACCTGAAGATTCACATGGAGCTTATTGTCCTAACTACTTACCATACTTTTATTTTAATGGTGCTTAATTATTATCCTTCTCTGTTATCACAAAGAGATTTTGTTGCTGGATCCTTTATCCTATACTTCACAGTTTAAAAATAAATTGAGGACATCTTAGTTAGATATCTGCATCAGTCCATTGTAATCCTTATCTTTAGTCCATCTATAATTTTCTTTGCTGTAAATTTATTGCATGCATATCCTTACAAATAAAGCTCCTCTATAGTTCTTATGTCTTCTTAACTTGATCTTGAGATGTTTCCTCCTTGTCGACAATTACTAGAAATTTTGACTTCTTGTTTGCAAGTTATAGAGAATTATCTAAGCTGACTTAATCTTTGCAGATATATGAACTGAGAAAACAAAGTAGTTCTACATCTTGACATCTGTTTTATTGTAGGAATTCAACATTTAGGATTTTTACCTAATGCGTAGCAACTTTCTGCCCCAACTGGAAAATGGAATTTGTTATTAAAATAGTTAATAAGCTGGTCTTTGTAACTAATTGAAGACTTAGTTAGGTTTTATGAAAAACCCATGACTATTAAGTTGACCTCATGTAGGTTCTCTTTATACACAGGAGTATGGTTTGGATAAGGGATAATATATAGAGTAGATAGGCCTGTTTGCTGCAATTTTGTGACATCAGGGCTTTGATGCAAGGCATTTGTTCTTTAAATTTGTGCTCTATGGTGTAATAGCATTGTAATAATTGTCTTTTAAACTGCATTTTGGTGAAGAACTCATCAAAAGTTTACTACTGACAAATTAGTTATTAATGGTACTACTGACACGTATCAATATCTTAATAATACCATTGATAATTACCCTTACTTTTACAAAATTACATTATATTTACATAATACTTCCAATTATTGGTTTCAAATGGAAGTAAGGGTATCTTGGTTGACCAGTTGATTAAGGGACCTAACCTAAATAAGTCCAAATTTTGTCTTAGTTTCTAAGTCTTATTACTAGAAGGCATGCATCGTTATGGAGTTTCTATGAAGGCATGTATGGAATTTTTGATCTTTGGGTAACATACATTGGGTAGATATTACTAGAAGACTATTCACTAGGGTAGTCTTTCCTTTGATGGCACCCTCCATGCCAATACTGGTTTCTGCTAAGTTTATTAACGTTTATTGGGGTTCAGATTATTAAGCTAGCCCCTATCTCTTGTCCTAAGCCTCCGTAGCAAGACCATTAAATCACGGCCATTAATGGCAGCCACCATGCCTATAGTGATTTCGTAAAAATAGTTGCTTCCCCCCCCCCCCCCCCCCTCCCCCCCGTATTGCTAAGGCAAGCAACCAATAAAGGCTAATTGGCTTCTCCTTGGTCGGGTAAAATATGGAAAGAACAAAGGGTGGGGGAAGAGGAAATAAATGGAAGTTACGGTAGAAAAAGTTTGAGGTGAGTGAGAAGGAAAGAAATGTGTATTTTCCAAAACTTTGCCAGCTATTTTCTGAAATAAGTGCTTGGAAAATATGTATTTCAGATTCCAAAAGTGTTGTACTTTCTATTGTGTGATATATTAAGATCAATCTAGATAAGCTTGGCACAAATTTATGAAGATGGTTCAAAAGAACTACTTGATGCTACACAATCAGTCTTGGATGCCATAAATCATTCGATATTTATTCTATACTCATTTTCTCTCTTATTAGATCAAATCAAGATGTATATATACAATCAGTGTTTTACAAAACTTTTAATTATATGTTGGTTTCTGTGAATGATTGTTTGGAATTGGAGGATAAGACTATTTGACCATCGTTAACCACAAGGTTAACGTGGTATGACATTATTTAGTTGTTTGTGATTTCAAATATGTCTGAAATCAATTTTTATAATGGAAATAGTTAATAATACAATGGAGATTTTGACAAAGTTTTTAAAAATGTCTATATTTGATGAGAACATCATATATTGTCTTAAAATTCAATTGGAATTATTAGAGAAACTTGGAATATCTAGTTCTGGTCATGTTTTTCAATTTTTGTGGTGAGACATGTATAAATTATAAGGTGTATTTTTTTATTTATGTATATTTGATATGATAGATACAAACTCCTCTTATTTCAAAATTTTTACTTAAATGATTACTTTTTTTATTTGTTTTGAAGGATAAAAATGACAAGTGCGCAATGGAGAAGCAAAGATAATAAGCTTTAACATCAATATAGAGTTTTCGTTTATGTTTTTTTAGGCGTATAATTATTAATTGCACAGATTCAATTTGAAATAATGTTTAATGTTTTTACAAATAGGCTTATGTGTGTGTGTGTATGTGGCTACGTACTAGCTTAATTATCTTATATGAAATTATTGTTGAAGACATATGTACATACATCTTGTACAATACATTTAAAGTTCATGTATATATATTCTCATATTCCGTTTTTGAATCCTTATTATTATTTACATAAATATTGTATTGTAAATATATTTTATTTTTTAATTAGATATCTCAATGCATTTTTAACTGTAGAAAGAAGGCCTATTATATTAACTTTTTTATATACAAAAGAGCGTCGACAAATCTATGGACAAAAATAGTCGTCGGGAAAGTCGACACCAAAATATGTCAACAACAAAAATAGACACCAAAAAGCGTCAAGAAAGTTGATAGTAAAAAACGTCAAGAATTACTTAAATATAACAAATGTATGAATATTTCAACAATATGGTCAATTTAAAGCGTCGAGATTGTCGGCACAAAAAAGCTTCGAGAATTCTCGACATTGATTTTCTCGACGCTTTTTAGGGGCATCTAGAAATAAATTCTCGATGCTTTTTGGTGACGAAAATGTACAAAAACAGCGTCGAGAAAACAAGGGATTTGTTATAGTGATTGGTTTACCTAAAATGCATAACTATAAACTCGTAATGCCCATATCTAGTTCTAAAGGCGGTCTTCAAAATTATTTTATAGAATATTTGTAGTTGGTGATACCCTGGCCCAACCTCAAATCTAACTTTGAAAACACATTCACCCCCCTTCCCCTAGTCAAATAAATCATCTATTCTGGGTAATGGGCACTTATTATTAACAGACACATTGTTCAATTCCCTGTAATCAATGCACAACCTCTGGCTTTCATCTTTCTTCTTTACAAACAATACTAATACACTAGGTCTAATAAACCCCTTAGCTAATAATTCTTATAATTGGGTCTTTAACTCTCTCCTAATTCAGCTAGTGCCATTATGTAAGGTGCCTTAGAAATGGGTGTAGCTTCCGAAATTAATTCTATAGTGAACTCAACTTCTCTACTAGGCGGCATTCCCAAAACTTCATCTGGGAAAACATCTGAAAACTCATTCACTCTGGGAATGTCTTCTATTCTTTTGCACTCTCCCATATTCAAATCCTAGACACTATAAAGGTATATTAGGCATCCCTTGGTAACTAACTTCCTCATTTCCATTCCCTTAGGTTTCCCAAATAGTCTATAGGATACGTTTTTCCCCAAAAGACTTCTTAGGTGCACTTTTTGTATTTCACAATCTATTTTGGTCTTGTATAGACTTAGCCAATCCATCCCCAATATTACATCCAAGTCTCCCAAGTCAAATTCTATGTAATTGGCTTTAAGTATCACTTATTTGTAACACTTTTACATGTCTAACTTTCTTAAAAATTGGGTAACACTTTTTCTTTAAGTAGCATTATCATGTTACACTTTTTAGATTGATAACACTAACATATAACACTTTTAAATTGGTAACACTAAAATGTAACACTTTTTAAATTGGTAACACTAACATGTAACACTTTTTAAATAGGTAACACTAATATTTAACACTTTTTAAATTGGTAACACTATCATGTAATACTTTTTATATCAGTAACATACACATAACACTTTTCGTATCAGTAACATTTAAAGGTAAAATTTTTATATTTTATATTTATAATTTTTTTATGAGAGTAAATTATTTTTACTTTTGAGTATCTTGTATTAAATTTTTATGGTTAAGTATTAATCCCAATTTATACCGCCATACATCAAAAAAATTCTATGTTACGACCTAGCCACTTACATTCCATTGTGTATCAAACTTTTTTTTAACCTCAATCTCTAAACATCCATTCTGTATAGTATTGCAGCATTTATCAAACCCCCTTCCATACCCCCTTTCATTCCCCTTTCTATACCTAATTTTGTAGTGTGCATTTGTGCGCTTCTGCTCCATTCTCCTTGATTCCCTCCAATCACCTATCACCAAAACTTACCTTCTTTCTCGAAAAATCAACAATAATTCCATTTCATTCTGTCTTTGATTCGTTACAAGCAGACACAATTCCCCTAGATTTCACTCGCCCCTTCGATTCATTACAAACCAATGGCTAATCCTCCTTGACCTGCGTTTGATAATTTATTGGCCAATTTTCAAGTAAATCATTGGTTGATTGGGGATTAATGAATTGATTTACAATTAAGCTTGCATATCAAATCGAATTATAACTGATTATATTAAGTCTTACTAATTTGTCCCTGATGTAAATATACCCGTACTTTTTGGAGTTTTTTGTCACTACTTTTTGGTATTGGAATCGAAATATGGTATTGTTTGCAGAGTTTCCCTTGAAATTATGCTTAAAGTGATTTATGGCTATGGTTATGGAAAAGGGGTTGCTTTGTGGTTTTTGGTGGTATTAGATGTAATTTAATTTCTGTACTTCATTCTCCATGTCTACAGTTGATAGAACACAAAATGTATGAATGTATGATTATCATCGTCAAGGTTTATATTTCTTTGAAGAAGATAACACTATCTATTCAAAAGATAAAAACAAAACATGCATATTGTAGTATCGTATAGTATAATAAGAACAATAATTTTTTATTATTTCGTTGGGAATCATTCTTTTTTTTGAAGAACACAAATAAATTTTTAAACATTTAGTCATTCTCTCAATATTAACCATTAGTCAATGCAGTTGATATAGGTTTTTTGGATTTTGTTTTCTCCCTAATTTTTGGTATATTATATGAAAGATGGTGGATAGTTTGTTGGTGTTGGGTTGGAAGTGAAAGGTAGGGTAGTATACTTTAGGAAGTGTTTCTCATGCCTTTTTTCGTCTCGTAAGCCTATTAGATTTATAATATTGTGCCATTTTTTTCTCCATAGAACCACCTGATTCAGAAAAGAGAATGTGATTAGCATATTGAAATCAATGATTTGTACATCTTTAATTCATATGTGTTCATAAACTACTAGTTATGTTATACTGGTTGTGATTGTGTTGATTACTCTAGTAGTAGACACCTAATTGTGCATATGAATGTCTTATTAAATGGTTTAGCCTACTAAAACTCTCTCTAAAAGAAATTGAGATAATCTTTAATTATAATGATCAAATAACTAGGTACTAAAGAATAGAAGGGAAGATCGTCGAACCATGTTTAAGTTGAAAAATGTTATAGGGTTATTGAAGAAAGTTAATAAGGTGACAAAAGAGATGTTTGCGCTCTCTTGTTACATTTCAATGTGATATATGGACCCAAAATTACATATATCATGAGAATAGTGGAGTGGTTATGTTACTAATGTAAACCAACTACCTGCCTAAAATATAACTTGTAAGCCAACTTTCCAAGGTACATGTCATTAAAAAATAATTCGTAATTACTAAGGCAGGTTTTCTATCAACTTGCTGAATTTTAGACCAAAATATAATGTGAGTAGTCTCATTACTAGATAAAATCTGGATAATTCCTTTCTTCTCTCTAGAGTTGCCATAAATCTATCAAATTCTCATGTAGAATTAATTGTGATTAGAACCCCTTTTCTTGTCCATAGCTAAACCTACCATTTCTGATACATTATTAAATTATAGATAACTTTTGATTGGAAATCCACTATTCTGAGAAGCTGCTCAAGGTTTTTTAATGTTTTATTTCATCTGAGTATTTTGGCCTTTCTCTAATTTATGTCATCTTTTTTTTTTCTTTCTTATATGTGTCTATTTCTGAATCTTTATTGGGTCCTAGTGAATTTTTCTATTATGTATTTGGTAGTAGTTTACTTATACTTTTCTTTTTGGAGATTTTTTTTGTTTCTATCTTCAATTACTTAAAAAAGGTTGGTTATGCATCTTCTTTCCATTCTGCGAGGTTCAGGTCTAGGAGCATAAGTTTGATCTTCTTCTTACATGGTTGTAGGATTGGACAATAAATCTTTAGTATTCATTAAAAGTAATCTTGTAAGTTTCATCTATCCCTTTTTTGAGTAATTGAAGATAGCAACATATGTTTTTTTCCCCTTCCAAAACTCCTACACTTTTTCCCTAAAAGGTTTTAAGTCATATACTTCAGTGATTTGCGAGTGGTTTTTCCCCCCTTCAATGATGAGACCCTATTTGATCATACTAGATGAGAGCATACATTGAACACATGCTGAAACTAAGGCATTAAACACAATAAAGTTTAAGTTCTAAACACCTAGATTTGAGACTCTGAAGTAGAATCGATGTAGAAATCCCACAATACCATTGTGAATAGCCAATTAAGTTGGTTATAGCAGTTTTTAAGAAGAAGGGCATCTTGGTATGTTTGGTTCTTAAATTAATCCTCTTCACAAATGCCTGTAAATTATGAAGCCTAGTATATTTGTTACGTGTCAGAGGATTATCAACTTCGCTCAAGGAAAGGGAAAAGTGTAGTTATTTTAACGGATGGCTGATTGTTATGTGTTTCTCTGAAGTTATTCAGAAAGACATGGAATATCTCATGAGAATAGTGGAGTGTCTATGAATATGGAAAAGGGTTAGGGTTTCTTTGTGGAGTTTCTCTTGAAATTATGTTTGAATTGATTTATGGATATGATTATGGAAAAGGGTCGGGGTTGCTTTGTGTTTTTTGGTGGTATTAGATTATAATATGTACGAATATATGACTATAAAAAAATATAGATACCTAATTCACACATGTAAATGGTTTTCATGGGACAATGACAATTATTTAGGATAGAACTTTTGATGGTACTACATAGTTAGCTAGTCATTGTAGATCAATATGATTTATTTATGATCTGATTTTACATTTATTTTCTCATCATCACAAAGTAGTTACGCTACCCCTTAAGCCTTAATTTGGAGTCTTATTATAGTTAAACTAGTATGGTATGTGGTTGTTGTTAGATAATGAAGCAGGATGGATTCCTATGCAAATAAATACAATACAATGGTAGTCAGATACTGAAATCAGTAAAACAATTGGTTTATGGTTGCTGTTAGATACTGAAACTAGTATAGTCTATGGTTGTTGTTAGTTTATAAACTTGTAATTTTAAAGGATGAGAAGTGGAGGAATTTCCTATTGCTCGTCTTAAAAAAAGGTTGGAAATCTGAAAAGAATTCGTTGTTACAAAGTATATCTTTACTAACCAAGCAATCACGCTCGTTGTTTGGTATTGCAAACCAAGAAAGATAACAAAAGATTAATTAAAATAGAACGAAACCTAATCATGAATCTGAATTATTCAACTCCTCTAAAAATTAGAAATTAATCCTCGTATCTAACACTTTTATTTTCAAACAAAAGCTAAGCTAGTGCCTAATGACTACTCTAAACAAAAATTTTATAGTTTGTTAGGTTTTAAACTCATATTATTACATTTTATACCCATGCGTCATTTCCATGTCCCTTCCCTTCTGCCTTTTGTCCCTAAACACTAGGTAATCTGTTGAACCTTTTTAGTAAAATTGTATATTTTTTCTCTCAAACTTTTCTGTTTCCTAGTGCTTATTATTTTCAATTCTCTACCCCCTTCATCTCTTTTCTCGTATCTGTACACAACAGTAGTATAATTGGTTCGACATAAAGATCCTTAAAAATGCATGGTGGACTTTTGTTGAGTCGTGCTAATTTTTCCCTTTATTTTGATCTTTTCCTTTTAATCTGTTGTGCCTATTTGTATTTTTCTTATATTAGTTTTTATTTACTTTATCATACCTTTCAATAGCTTGTGGTTATGTTTTGCTTATGTGTGAACTATTGATTTTCAAGATATGGGACTTTTGATTTACTCTTCCCCTTACAATTTCATTCTTAATCATTAATTTAAAAAGTTAAATGAAGGCCACGATAACATTCTTAAAAAGTAAAATGACGGCCACATAAGCATTCTTAAAAAGTTAAATTATAATACTAGCTAAATTAAATCCTCAGAGTTGTATTAGAGTATTAATATGTCTTAAAGGGTATTACTATAGATTCTGCCTTTTCATATTTAGGGTCCATTTTCTGTTATGAATACATTTGGACACTAAGGACTTGAGGAGATAGGGTTATAAGGAGGTTTGGAGAAGCACGAATTAGATTATATATGATCTTATTCGATAGTCTACCTAATAAAAATTTATAGTATGTTGGTTGGTAATTGTCGGATTTGATTTTGACTATTTTTATCAATTTAGATGATCAAATAAAAAAGGAAAATGAGATTATGTAGCCAATTTTAATCAAAAGGTTCATGACATTGTACAGTTGGTTGTAATTATTTGTGATTGAAATAGGTACAAATCATTTTTTAATATGAAAATTGTCTAAAATACAAAGGATACTCTGCCGAAATTTCTGAAATCAAACTCAGATTAACTAAATACTATGATTATGTATGTGTGTAATTTATTAATATTCTTATTGAACTAATAGTATTTATAGGAGAGGTACGTTTAATTCATATGAATCACCTTATATTGTATTCCATTTTATTTCATGACAAAAAGTTAATCGCGTTGATTGATTTTTCTAATTTTATACTTCTTTATACAGGAATATGAGGATAGAATAGAAACAAATATAAATGATGATAAGTCTACATGGAACAAGTACGCGCAGATCAAAATGAATAAAGAGATTTATTTTTGAACTATATTTTATATGTTTATTTAGATAAATTATTCGATCTTTACAAATATATATATAATAATGATATTTGCGCACGTGTATGCACAACTTTTTTTAGAAGGAACAATATATGTACTATTTAAATAGAATAAATTTATTAAATTGAATATCAGTTTCGTCATATTTTTAATTATTATCGTTATTAATATTTTATTATTAGTGTTATTATTTGTTTATTAGTTTTATGATGATATTTGTTAGTTATGATTATCAATTGCCAGTAACATTTTAAAAGTGTTACTATAGGTATTAAAAAGTTTTAAATATAGTGCTACCTGAATAGAAGAAAGTATTTCCTAATACTAAACAAAGTGTTACATTAGGTGGCTAAAAGTGGTGCATAAGAATATATAAAGTGTTACAATAAATTAGTTGATAAGATGAAATAGTGATACCGAATGTTAAAAAAAGTGTTGCATTTGAAATAATTAGTAACACTTTGAAAATGATACATAGGCATAAAAAGAGGTACTCAAGGGCATTTAAAGTAACACTTGTAAAAGTGTTACTATAGGCTTATAAAATATTACCTAAGAGAATAGGTAGCAGTGACAAATGTATCACCTATAAAAGTGTTACTTTAGCTTTTATAGTAACACTTTAAGTACTTTGTGTAACACTTTTTAAATGTTACCTAAAGCTAGTTATGTAGTAGTGTGAGTTCAGAAGGGAAGATAGTCTCCCCGATCTTCAAAGTAAATTATTATGGAGTCCAGTACAAGGAATTACCTTACCCATAGGTAAGAAGACAACTCAATAAGACTTGACTTAGATAAATGTAATTGGTTCGCTATGGATGCAACAATAAAAGAATAGGTTGCTCCATAATCAAATAAGGTTTTTTTTACAATAATAAAGTGAATAGAGAAAGTACCAGTGACTACATCGGAGGATCTCTTCACCTTCTTCCTGCCTATCATAGACAAGCGCCCGAAATTGTTGCATTTGTTAAGACTAGTATTGCTGCTAGTGTTGAAGTTGTTGTTATTGTTGCCAGAGTTATTATAATGGTTGTTGCTATTTCTATTACCACCGTTGTAGAGCTTTCCATTCTAGCTACCTAGTATGTTGTTTTCCCCCCTTGGTCAAATGTGGTGGTTACTCACTGCTGATTGTTTGCACCGTTCTCTTCATTTTTCTTCTTCATGTAACACTCGTACTCCCTATGCCTCCTCTTTTTGAAATATTCACAATTCACTAGATTTCCATCGCATTCTTTCCTAGGGTGGTTCTTTTTGATCCTCTTATAAAAGTACCTCCTATCCCTAGTTCCCTGGTTAGTAGTGTTACCCAACTCTCGGCTTCTACTCTTGATTATGTTCCCATTCCTAGGCCTCTTTGAGTTGTCCTGGTTGGTCCCATAGTGCCTAAAGTCCTTTGTTTTGTCCCCAGCATGACTACCCGTAGTGGGATCCCTAACACTCAACCCATACAAGTGAGATGCTCTCTCATAGATCTTGTCTAGGATTTTGAAAACTTTTTCTTCCAAATCTCTCTAGAGTTGTCTAATTAGCCCTTGCTCAAATCTTTGTGCCTTTAATTCCTCAGTAGGCACTACTTCAGGGGCAAACCTAGCTAAGATAGTGAACTTGTTATAATAATTTGAAATGGTCATACTACCCATCTATAGGTTAATAAATTCTTAAGCTTTCTATTTCCTCAGGTAAGGAGGGTAAAACTTTTCTCTTAGCACTATTTTAAAGGTTTCCCACCCAAAATTTGGTTAGGCTTTCAGTCTAGCAAAATGGTGTCTCCATCATCTATCAACCTCATCCTTTAAATACGTAGTTGCTTGATCTACTGTCATCTTCTCGGGACATTTCATAACTATAAATATCTTATCAAACTCACGTTCCTAATTTTCTAGGAAGGTAGGGTCAACTCCCCTTTGAAGATAGGGCTTCACTTGAGCTAGTTTCTTAAACACTTTTGCATGGGGGTCAAAATATTCCCCACGATTCTAGCTTGGTTGCTTACTAGTGCGCATATCCTCAGCTAAAGCAACTTCATTTCTATTCATTGCACTTCTACGCCTAAAGGGTATAGTAAATTGGTTCAGGCTTCCAACTTTATGTGCAATCACTTGACACCAAATTCCAATCCACATTCACACGATAATTTGTGTAAAGAAATTCCAAAATAAAATTTTTCCTTTTTACTTTATCACAATTCAAACAACCAAACAATACATCATATATTTAAACATTCCAAACAAATTAAATAATTAAAAATGGTTCCCTCCCCATGAAATTCTCACTCAATTAATAGGGAATTAAACTGAACCTCAAAAAATGGTTGTTTATAACTACCTAAATGGATTATAACTAGTTAGGTAATCCTATATATAATAAATAAATAAGTATGGTAGTAATAGGTAATCCTATATATAATAAATAAATATGGTAGTAATAATAAATAAATTAATATTATAACAGGTAAAATACGCATAGGGTCTTAATAATGTACTATTTACTCCAACCATTTTATAATATAATGTTAATGAATCATTCTTGTAGCTCTAAGTACTTATTTAGATTCCTAAAATATTTTGAATTACTTAAGGCGCTACATTCAATTCCTTATCCTTGATCTCATTGTAATCTTCCAGATTAAAAACAGGGTTTTTTTTTTATCCTTTGAGTCTTCTATAATAATAGCTTTATACATGGGTTTCCTATTTCTAGTGGCCCGTTTTCCAGTATGTGGGTCCACTGGTTCTACTTTTAGCCATTCTAAGTTCTCATCATCGGATGCAAAGTCTAAGGTGTACTGGTAAAAAAATTCTATGTAAGTCTTCACTTTATTCTTCTTTTTCGTCTTATATTCGTATCAGTCTTAGTACATGCATTTCCTATGATCACTCCAAATTACAGATTTGATACTCATCTCTCTACATTACCCCAGCAAAATAAAATAAATAAGCTAATTACACATGAAAATATAAAAGAAACTAATGTATGAACATAAAACATAAGAATGTTAACTATATGCATGCCCTTCTTAAAATACCCCAAATCTCACTTATTTCCGAAAACTTAAAATTTAATGAATTTCAATAAATAGAAAATATATAAAAAATTAGAAAAAATAATAATTTATTAATAACTAACAAAATATTAAAACGATTTATTTAACCTGAAAAAAAAAATTCACATTTTAACCAATGTGTAACTTTATAAAACTAACACTTATATCATCGAACCTTATTAAAATATATGAAACACCTATCAAGCCAAATCCAAACTAGTTTCAAAATATCTAGAAAACGTTAAGTCAAACAAAGAAAGGAAAATAAATTACTCTCCACTCATCCCAATAATGCATACGAATTCCCCACAATACCTATTAGAAATCTGCTTCCCAACATTACAAGTGTAAATATTGGATCATTAAAGGGTCATTGCAAGTCAAAGGCCATGACCAAAAGATTACACACAAAGCACTTAATCAGTAAAGCCGAGAACATAAAGTTTACGAAAAACAAAATAAACGAGATGATTTGTAAGAGTAAATGCATGGCATTCCTACTCGTATAACACAATCTTTTACTCAAATTAACTCATTGTTTAATTAATTAATAATTTGGGTTAAGCAACAGACAAGGTTGTCTCTCCATGTGCCAATCAGGAACATCAAAGTAAATAAATAAATCCATGCACTCTCGTAAGAGGGCATCAAAAACAGTATAAATTCATATGGCAAACGGGCACGACTCCAATTTTAAGTTTAAAACTTTATAAAAGAGAGAATGTTGATCGCATGGCCTCCAAGAAAGCCATAGAGAATACCCCGTGAAGCCCCAACCCTTAATTGTCAATACTCTAGAAGTGCACCAGCCTAGAGTTTTATTGCTTAACCTTCTTTCATTTTACGTGATTTATAGTTTTCAAATCACCAAAGAACACGCATGCAAAATATCACAATTACACAATCAACCTCTTTTATATTGAAAATTTAACCCTTTGATTTCCTACTGAAATTTTAACTTGTTGAACAAAGTCAACTAACCTCGTCTTTAAGACTTGAAAATGACCTTTGCTCAATTCATACCATTAGTAATGAAAGAGTAATAATAAAAAAACTCATGGATTAATTACCAAATTATAAATTCCACTTGAATCAATTGAGATTTCTAACCATACATAATCCTCTCCTAATTAGTATTAACAAATCATAATTCATAACTCACCAACAATGCTAAACTATGCTTCTAAATAAAGAACATGAATCCTTTCAAATAGATAATCAAACAATCTTACCCAAAAGGTTCCCTAAACATGATACTAAGTTTTCTTTTTTACCCTAAATCATGCTCCTAAAGGCAAGGTTTTCATAACTTGTACGTACCTTGAATAACATAATCGAATTGTCACTTTCACAACTATGAATCGTCTCTTACGAATCATTTTCCTTAACCAAATAATGCAACATTAACCAATACCCTAATAAGTTTACAACAATCATACCCTTTTAAAAAAAAGCTTTCGAAAATCATGTAAATGCTTTAAACCTTTATTTTTGATACTTAAATCCTTGAAATATAATGAAAATCAGTTTATAAATTTTATAAATTTTCCAAAGTCAGTAAAATGTTGATTACAATGTTCAAAACATGTATTATATTGATTAGGATCATCTACTACACATAAATTATAAAATCCTTCAAATTCTCAACATAAAAATTTAAATTTCATTTCCCATGAAATTTGGAAATTTATTTTGAACATAACATCATTAGATTAATCACAAAATACTCTTAGTTCCATGAAATAACTAATAGTATATGATCATAAACCCTAAAACATGAAAACTAGTGCGTTTAACCCATAATTTTATATATAACAAATCTAATAATTTGTAAAACATTTATAAAGTCATTAAACTTATAACTATAAAAACTTTAATATATAATTAATCATAAAAAAAAAATCAAAACAATCACTAAAAGAGTTTTCCTAAATCATGAATACTAGGGCATAAAATTAAGGAAGAAAGGAAGAAAAAAGAAGGAAGGACCGGTGGTGGTTGGCTGTAGGGTGGGGATTGAATGACAACAAAGAGAACTAGTTGCTTCGAGGGTTTCCCTCCTCTTTTTTTTTCTTATTTTTGAGTAAATGAGTAATTAGGATTTGAGGAGGGTAGATTTGCATTTTATTAGGCTTAAAGTGGGTTGGGTATTTTTTGGACTTTTGAGTTTATGATGGCTTAAAAAAAAGTATTTTTATAAAAAATAAATCTCATGATTATTTTAGGTAAATAATTAAATACATATTTTTTTAAAAATATAAATCTTGTTTAGTTTATATTAAAATTATACATGGAATAAAATGAATTAAAATCTCATAAATTTACAAGGGATTACAATCTAACCTTTTTAAAAGAAGTTTTGTCTCCGAAACTTAACTCAAAATTGGTGATTTTAAACAAAAATGGTGGGATTACAAGATGACTCTTTATACCAAGTGTACAAACAAAACCGTGTCTCCTCGGGTCACGGTCTCAAAAGAACCAACCCTTGCAAGTGGATCTAGCTTATCTCAAGGTTGAATGTGAGGAAACCAAAAAGTCCTTAAATAACCTAAAACCTTAAAAGCACTAAATGCAATTAAGCCCAATCCTTAAATGACCCAAACAAAAAACTCAAAAGCCTAAAAGCATATGCTTAATCACTAAGAAAACCTAAAAAAACCATCTTAAGCTAAAATTGCTCGGAGTACTAATGCTGAAACTTAACGTCAAGCACCTACAAGCAAGACATCCAATGCAATATTTTGGTACTATTAAAGTGTTGGATACCTAAGCCTAGTGTACAACGCCCCAAAACTAGGTGCACTCCGAAAACCTGGTCCCTTGCAGCCTCATAAGCTGTTGAACAAAAGATGTCGTAACCATGTCATTGTGGAGGAGCGCATCGCGATATAGTTATCTAGCATCACTATGAAATCTTCCCTCATCAGACAAAACTCGATCTGCATCAACCTCATCTTCTCTTCAATGGGTAGGTATTGCATACCCATGGGGATATGGACCTAGGGCTTTGATGGGGGCTAGGGCTGAGGCTATGGAATATCCTCCGCCATAGCAGCTACCTCTTGGGCCTTACTACCAACTAGAAGTGGTATACCCTTGAGAAAAGGTGGGGGCCACTAAAATATGGAGTGAGAATCCACGTTGCTCTATCATCCAACTCAAAGGTTCCCATATTAGGAAGGTACGCATAGGGAGCTGAATGGTGGAGGTTAGGCTCTCCTACAAGCCACTCATAGCCTAGTTGCCTTGATTTCGTCTATTATGGATCCACATAATATACCTCATGGTTTAGAGTGACAAACTCGTCAAACCAGGATCTACGTACCCTTCATATTCTACAAGATCAATGTTAGTGGAGAGTACAATAAGCATAATCATACTCCCGATAACTATCTCACTTAAACCCTCAAGAACACATGCTAAGGAATCCATAAACCAAGCCCTCGGGTTTAGGGTTCTCACATCCTTCTCTTCACAATCAGGGAGATCCTCAAGGCCATTCTCAACTAAGTGCCATAAGAAGTACAATTCTTTGGTGGAGCATACACCCCAGTATTGTTTCTTACAAAAAGGGTCCATGAGAGGAGGCAAGATGCAATGCAAAAAGAAGGGTGGATGATACATGAGGCTTAAGAACAGCTAGGGTCATACTTGTCAATGGGTTTATACTTTTAGCAATTGGCTACTTCACAAAGTGAGTGATCAAGAAAAAGACCTACAAGTAAATGGTTTCCAAGTAAGTGGTTTAACTCTTATAGGAAAACATCACTCGTAGGTATGGTGTTCCTCATGAACTTGTTAGTGACCAAGGAGTACATTTCCAAGGCAAATGCAAAGATCTCCTTAACAAGTATGAGGTCCAACACCATCAGCCATCCTCGTATTTACCTTAAACAAATGTCATAAATAGAAGTCGCCAACAATAATATAAAGGTCATAATTCAAAAAATGATCGAGAATTACAAGGATTGGCCTTAAAAGCTCCATTTTTCTTTATGGGGTTATTGAACTTCAGTTTGAACCTCAATTGGTACAACCCCATACTCACTGGTATATGAGATGGAAGGACACTAACCAATTAATCTTGGACTTCTTCCAATGAGGATAGTTCTCAAAAGCAAGCTACTCAAAGCAGTTTAGGTCAACACTAGATATGATAAGTTAGTTTTGCTAGATGTAAGACTCCTTAAGGCCGCACACCATGTGCAAGTCTATCAAAGACGTATATGTAGCCATTATAACAAAGAGGTTCGCACCTAATACATCAACGAGGGTGACTTAATGCTTAAAACACTCCAAAAAATGTTATAGATCCCTAGGGTATATTCAAACCGAATTGGGTGAGGCCATATCTTGTTAAGAAGATCCTCTCTCACAAACATGGACGATAATTTGTGTCTTTCACTAATGAACCTCAACCAGTTAAAGAAATTCTATGCTTAACACCCTAACATTGTCCATGACCAAAGCTACGTTAAGACCTAATTCTTATAACGGATACATAGGCAACCTTGCCTAAGATCTGGCCACCATAATGAGTTTTAAAAACCTGAATAAGACTTATAAATCACTAAATTAGTCCCTAAAGCAACGAGTTTTCAATCCAATGTAAGACTTTTGATAAACATGTGAGTTAAGCTCTCCCATAGCGATATTTGACCTAATTCCTAAAAGAGATATGTTAGCAACCTCTTTTGAGTCCCGATCGCAATAAGAAAACAAGGTTTATACCCGAGAAGGCTCCTAATCATCAAAAGAGAGCTCCAAATGCAAATATAGGGGTAGAATGCCTAGATTCAGGCATTAAACACCCAAATTCTTGGTGTCTGTTGCCCAACCTAAGCATTGGACGCTTATTTTCCTAAGCTCCTCTAAAAGAGCTCTTGACATCTTAACCCTGCATAAAGCATTTGATGTTTAAGGGAAGCATTTGACACCTAATACCCATCATCATCCAAAAGTTCTCATGACTCATATGGACTACTCTAACATCTAGCAAAATAGCTCCTATTTTTGGGTTCATCTTTTCTATTTCTTAAATTAAAAAATTTTCCTTACTATATAATTGAGTTTAGGCATATTTTTCCTTAATTTATTTGGCTTGCTTAGGCCTTAGTGATCGATATTAACTTTGTAAATATTGTAATTAAGGTAATCCTTAAATCATTTGATTACAATTCGTAATTTAAAGCTAACTTCTTGATTTCATTTCATCAAAGAAAATGTTACAAAACTCCTTAATTGTGGCCTAATGCCTTCATTGATAAAGCTAAAAAGAAAGAAAAGTCTAATTTTGAGGAGACAAAGCAAGTATTTTAAACACAACCATTTTCTTTCTACATATAAAGTCGTCCCCTCCTAAACCTAAATTGGTTAGCCCTTTTTCTTGCCTTGGGTGTGCCTTTCTTTAGCTGGGTTCACCCTTTACCCTAGCCTCTTCATCGATGGAAAAACCTACATGCCGAATTGTCCTTAACTCTAACCTCTTAGAATTAGTTTGATTTAGAAAAGGTTAAGGACTATGAACAATTGAAAACATATCTTGCTTAAAGTGCAATCATGCTTGTCATTTATATGTACAAATCTCGCGAACTTTTAAATTATTGAATTTATATTTCAATTTCCTATTGTGTATTCATCAATAGCGAATTTAATTTATGCAAGTTTCATATAACTCGTATGCCTAACTTCCAACATCATTATGCACCTCGATTAAGTATGGTATTTGATAAAACCTACGCCCGAAGACCCATGTGTCCTCTCACCCACCAAAATTTAAGCTAGAGTCTCCCTTAAATTTTTCCATCTTATTTTAAGAGAGAGTTCGTACCCCTTCATGTACCCTTGAAAAATAGGGCACATTTTTGCCCTGTGTACCTATCTTTACAATATACATTCATACAGAATTCATGCATCATGCTTAGGAGAGACAAATTAGAATCACACATCATCAAAAGCAATAAATCAAATAGAAGCCCACAAATCCAAAACAAAAAATTCCAAACACAGATCTTAAAATATGTTAAATATAAATCCAAATTCAAATCAAATTATCTAAACATAAATTCTAAAGTGTGTCAGAAGTAAACACAAAGCAACTAAACCCTATAATGCATTGCTAGAGACTCAACCCTACAATATCTTTGGCTAATAAACTAGAATAGGTCACCAAAGAGGATCCCCTAGGAAGTGGCAAAGGAGGGACAAAAATGTTAGCGCATAGCTCATTCATTATTTGGGTGATAGGGGTCCCGCACTCATCAGCGACTTCCTTGATCCTAATCTCTTGAGTACCAGACCTCACCTCTCCACTAAGTAAGAAACTTGAGCTAGCACCCATCAAAGGCATAGCTCCACCCATTTACATATCTAGTTACATCTACTAAAAGAAAAATGGGTCCATTGTAAGAATTTGATATGACTTACCAAAACCATTGATCGAGTGCCAACCTGGTTCAGATAAGGCCTGTATAGATATATCACTTAGAAGCTTTGCCTTACCCCTGCCCCCTCCTTGAGGCCAGGTCTTTGTTTTAACTCGAGAATAAGACTAAGACTAAGATTATATCCTGTTTACTAAACATATTAGAACAAAAGAAGTTACAGAAGTGGAAATTTAGGTATGATTGAGAATTCCTTACCTCAATATTGTGGTAAGGAAACTTCTTTGTAAGCTAAATGTAATTTCATTTTAGCTTGTCTATCACCTTTGTGAAGGTGCCCACCTTCTTCTTACTTTGTGTGGGAAAGAAAATAGTAAGAGCATTAGATGATAAGAGCATGCAAAAATAAGGAGACGTATTAAAGAGCCATCCAATTAATTGTGGAAACTTAGTTGGCATGCCTTTAAAGGCATATAACTTGGGATTAGAGGCCTCCTTCACGAGCTAGCTAACCCTCATGAGTTGATATATTGAAGGGCAAGGTTAGTGTGAGGGAACTTAGGGCCCTCCTCTCTAGCAGTTTAGAATCTCAAAACAGCAAGAATGCAAAATGTGTTGAAAACTAAGATAACACAAAAGGATACCTTAGGCTTTTGTCGCCTTAGCCACTTTCTCCCTAAGGTACCAATTGGGCTTTTATAACCCTTAGAATAGAGTCCTTATGGTAGTAAAAAAAAAAAAGAGGCCATCTCCATGCTCTCTAAAGGCTCCATATCGACCTAAGGGAAAAAGTTAACTTATTCCAATAATAAAAACATAATGAATAGTGAATTCAAGGAATGAGAGCATTTAAGAAAAGGGCTAAAAATCTTATCGTCTCAAGGGTAGATCGAAACAACGCCTTTTATACTCGCCCGAGGGAAACAACTTTCTTCATGTGACCCATCTAGGAGGCCTTTATTAAGGAAACCCAATCCCTAGGGTGAGTTTGAGCGAGTGTTGGAAAATACTCATGAGCCTACAATAACAAACACATGCAAACTCACATCAGCATGTCTAAAAAAGACTTTGAAACTAAAATAAACAAAATAAGGGTAAAAGTCAAAGGAATTTATAAGTCCCAATTATATTTATAAATATTTGGTATTTTAGGTCTCTTTTCATGTAGTTATTCGCATTTTAGTTTAGTTTTAAATGAATTTTGTTCATTTGTTATCATATGATGTGTTCACGAGTTTTTGCATTATTTGTGTCATTTTTCAAGATTTCTAAGGACTTTGTGTCATGGAACAAGTTCAAGATCAAAGGAACGAGGCTCAAACCAAATGAAGAACACAGACTTAAGAGAAATCAAATATAGGATAAAGTAAAGGAATAGAATTAGAGTCAAAATCAAGAGGACTTGGTCGAGTGTGTAGAGGACTCGACCAAGTGGAAGTACAAAAACATGCAGAATGTAGCCTCCAGACGAATAAGTAAAGAAAACGAGGACGCTCAATCGAGTGTGTAGAGCACTTGATTGAGTCCTTTCTCGAATAGTAATTTCTGACCTGATTCAAAATCTGAAGAAAAAGACTAGACTCAATAGAGTGCTCCCCGTACTCGATTGAGTGCCTTAGTTCTAGGCCAATTTTCTATGCGTGTTTTATTCAAGCCCAAACTCCTTGTATACATATCTTAGGCTTTTCTAGGTCATTAAGCATGGTTTATATTAGAGAATACATCATTAGGCAGCAATATTGCTTAGGTTTTGCTTAGGTAAACATAAAAACTCTCTCAAATTCTCTCTAGATTTCTATTTTGTTCTTAGATTTACATTGAAACTTTAGATTGCAAATCTAGCCTTGTGACTACAATTAGTTTATTTTATAGTAGTAATTTTAATATTTTGTTCTCTCTTAATTGCTATGCATTATTTCTAGTATTAATCATGATTATTATTATTGCTTTTGTTGGTTTTGCATTCAATATGTGTGAGTAATTCTCTAATCTAGAATCCCGATTAATCCTACTATGGATTAGGTATTGATAAATCCCAAGAATTGAACTTAATATCTTTAATTGGCTTTAATTCCATTAAAATAATAGACATAGTTGATTAATGGCATGCATTAGGTTCGCGGCAAGAGTCGATTTATAATCTACAATAGAATCACTAGTTAAGGTGTGATTGATTACGAAAGTAGACATCATGACCATTAGGACTATTAGAATATCATGTGTTAATGTACTAGCTTTTTGTTGCATAAATCCACAAAAGTAGGTAGGATTTCTTTAGGAGGAAGAAATAGGTACTCGCCAGAGATACTTAGTACTATTTAGGGTGCATTCGTCCTAGGAATTACTTTATGTGTTGAATTCATGAGATTGGGATAAAAATCTATATCTAAGTTATATTAGTGAGGATTCGTGTCCTAGATATTCATCTTATATTGATATCAATTTAGTTATAATTCATATCCTAGTTTAATTTAGTTTAGTCCTTAGAATATAAATCTTCTTTGTTTGTGACATTCCTAGTAGAAATTAGAACTAGCATAGACAACATTAGAGCCTAATAGTCTCTCGGGATTTTGACCTTACTTACTTGAGCTACATTAGTTTAGGTGAATAGGTTACTTTTGATAGGGTAGCGACAGCCCAGCCAAAATTTGGCGTCGTTCCCGAGGACTAACAGTGATTTTTTTTAGTTTAAATTTCTATTAGGATTTTCAGTTTTCTTAGGTAGTTGCTTTGGCTATTGTGTTTGTCTATTTAATCTTTTTTCTTTTCTACTATTTTTTTCATGTACACTCAAATTACAAGTTATGAGGACCTTATTTCTCTAGATCAGGAGATCGAGAACTTAGCTTGGAAACAAGAGAAAGAGAAAACAAAAGCAAAGAAATCGAACAATATGGCTAAAAATCTGCCTCAAAAAACTCTATTTTAGTATGACATCCCTAATCCTCAAAAGATGTCAAGTATTTCTCTGCCGCAGATTACAGCTTCACAATTTGAACTAAAACCAATATTTATTCAGTTCATCTCAAGCGATTCATTTGCAGGGCTTTCTATAAAGTGCCCTATTTCACACATTTAGAACTTTCTGGAGAAATGTGATACCATGAAGATGAAGGATTGTTCCAAAGATGTTATGAAACTAAGGTTATTTTTATTCTCTTTAAGGGATAGTGTGCATAAATGGCTTAGAGATGAAGGTTCGGGTACATTTGACACATGGGATAAGCTAGTTAAGGGTAATTTCATGAAGTTCTTGGATTAGGATAAGAAGGCTAAGTTAAAGTCCGAGATAAAAAACTTTCAGCAGTTGTATGATGAGTCACTCTATGGACTTGGAGATGGTTTAAAAGGATGCTAAAACGTTATACTCATCATGGATTATCGGATTGGATTTTGCTTCAGACATTCTACAATGATATGAACCATGATACCAAGCTGTACATTAATACAACTTTAGGAGGTAACATCCAAATGAATGATGCATAAGGTACCTTAGCACTAATAGAAAAGATGGCTATAATAGATACTTTACATTCTTTAAGAGCAGATTATAGAAAGGAGTCATCCCCTTCATCAACAAATTTGGATATCTCCAAGATGGTATCTTCCATGCAAGCTCTAACTAAAAAGTCTGAGAAAGATACATGGAAAGACTGCTAAGGTTGCATCTTGCAAGGTTTGTGGTATTATGGGGCATGATATGGGTTAGTGCTAGTACACTGCAGGTATCTATGTAGTGAGCTAGTCAATGCCATTTACAACAACCCAAAGAGGTCGTTCCATCCATTCTCGAATACCATAATGAAGGTAGGAAGCAACTCCCAAACTTCTCCAACAATAATACCCAAAATGTATTAATCTCGATCCAAAACCAAGCTTCACTACATTTCAACAACTTCAACCATTCACAAGGTCCATCAGATTTCAACACTGGGAAATTTCTTAATCCATCTACCTTTAAATAGCCACAAGTTCCTCAAAAGTCTAATTTAGAGATCATGTTGGAAAATTTCGTAGTTTAGCAGACTAGGTGCAATGAGAATAATGAGAAACAGTTTGTAAAACTTAGAGCTTATACAAAATAGATAGAGACTTGATTAGACTTAATGACTCAACAGTTAAATCAAACGTTAAGGAATTCTAGACATGACTCGGAGGGTGTCAAAACTCCTCCTAGGGAGTAATTAAATTTATGACCCTAAGGAGTGTAAAGGAGTTAGAAGGTCCATCAATGGAGGCCTCTACTCCTCCAACCAAGTTTAAGAGTAAAGAACTGAGTGAGAGGGTAAAAAAGGAAAAGAAGGAGAAGAAGAGTCTACTTGTAGCCCCTATATGTACAACCTAGTTCCCTAGAGGTTAGCCCAAGGAAATTTGGAGAAGAAATATGGAAGGTTTCAGGAAATTATGAGAAAGTTGCATATCAACATCTCATTCTTAGATGGAATTTTAGAAATTCCTTCATATGTGAAGTTCTTAAAGGATATGCTTTCTAACAAAAAGAAGATCCCTCACAGCTAAGTGTAGTTCTATCCTTTATAACGCCCTTCCCAAGAAGTTAAGTGATCCCAGGAGTTACTCTATTCTAGTGAAGTTAGAGGATTTAGAGATCAAGAAGGCCTTGTGTGATCTGGGAACAAGTGTGAGTCCTATGCCACTGTCAATTTGTGAAAAGCTCCAAGTGGGTGAATTGAAGGCTGCTAGAATCTCCCTTTAGCTAGCAGATCATACTGTGAAGTTTCCTCTAAGAATTTTAAAAGATGTTCCACTTTGGGATGGAAAATTCTATATCTTATGTGACTTTGTAGTCATGGAAATGGTAGAGGATGCACAGGTCCCGATAATTTTAGGTAGGCTGTTCTTAGCTACAGTGGGAGAGATCATAGATATGAAGAACAATAACATTACCTTTAAGTTTAGAGAGGAGAAGGTGGAGTATTCCTTGGTGAACTCAATGGGAACACCATCCCATGGGAAAAAATGGTCTATAAAGTTAATGCCATTGATGAAGTTTTTACTGATCATATTGATGTTATTTCTTTATAGGATCCTTTGGCAATATCCTTAAAGGGAGGTAAATTGGAAACTTCAAAGTCACTATAATATGCAAGTCTTTTGGAAGATACGCCACATATCGAGAAAGAGGAACCACCAAAAGACTTCTGATCGTCCAGTGATCGCCCTCTACAAGTACCCCTCCACAGGTAGAACTAAAACCACTCCCATCTAAACTCAAGTATGATTTCTTGACCTTAATAAGACATGCCCTGTTTAATTGAATGATGCACTTGATGGTGATCAAACTAACAAATTACTAAGAACTCTCAGGTTACATAGGAAAGTCATTGGGTACACTATTCATGATATTAAGGGTTTAAATCCCTCTTTTTGTATTCATAAGATCAATCTTGAAGACGATCATGCATCCTCCATAGAACCCCAAAGATGAAATCCAATTATGATGGAAGTAGTCTAAAAAGAGGTTCTTAAATTACTTGATGCATAGATAATTTACTCTATCTCTAATAGAAAGTGGGTTAGTCTTATTCAAGTAGTCCCCAAGAAGGAAGGCATGACCATTATCAATAATGATAAAGGGGATAAATCCAAATGAGAATAGTCACGGGATAGTGAATGTATATTGACTAAATGCACCTAAACAAGACTACTCAAAAGGAATATTTTCCCCTTCCTTTTTTTAACCAAATGTTAGAAAGATTGGAAAAGATTCTCCAAATCCCGATTCATACAAATGATCAGGAGAAGACCACTTTCACAAGCGTGTATGGTATTTATGCTTATTGTTCCTCTCTCAAACTCACTAAACTCTCCTCTCTTCTACTCTAATCCTCTCACCCAAATCACTCAACCCACTCCATAAACCTTCAAAAATTCTTGATTTCTTTCAACCCTCTTCACTCCAAAACCAATTTTAACTTCAAAATTTCGCCCATTCACCCAAATTTGGTACACTCTAATTTTTCAAGAAACTTAGGGGTTTTTGATTTGGGATTGTTACATGAAATTTGGTGGTTCTTGAAGCTTTAACATATGTATTTTAAGGATTCTACAAGGGTTTTTGCTACTACATTGCTCTCCAAGGCTTTGGTACATCTAAACTTTTTCCATACTCATATACTTCACTATTCACTCTATTTTTCTGATTTTTGTTCAAATATTATGTTGGATTGTGTTGTGTTGTGAATTGGTTTGGTTTTGTTAAGGATTTATATTGATTGAACAAACTTTTGAGGAATTTTTGAGTAGTGAACCCTATATAGTACTAGACTTCAACCCATCTTTCCCCCATACCTTATAACCCTTTAGTATTTAAACTTAGTGAAAATGTCTTTCTTTAGGAGAATTAAGTCAAGAAGACAAAGGGAACCCTCCCCAATTCATATCCAAATCTTGCAAATGGAAATGTATGAGATCGATTTTGGGACCAATGATGTATATGCATAATTTTGTTAGGAATTCCAATATAAACCTCATCTAAACCCAATTCTATGACCCATCGGTCGCTAGGGTCTTAGGACATGAGGGACCGGTTCATGAGCTCTTTTGTAGGTTTGGGTGGGAATGATTGCTTAAACTTATTGTCCCGACCTATAAAAACCTGACTCTAGAAGCCCTTTTAACCTTGAATATCAACCATAACACTGATTATACCCCTTCTGGGATCTATTTTAATGTTCTTGACACTTGATTATGGTTCTCCTTAGAGGATGTTCATATACCACTAGGCTTACCCTTGAAAAAGGTTCTCACCCCAAGCCACCCTAGGCTAGAAGACTATCAGGTAGAATATTCTAGAGAGAAATCACTAGTATTATGTCCTATGACCCGAGCCAATCGAAGGTGACTTGGATTATCCACTTGGTGGTAAAGGTAGCATACGGGGTCCTAGCTTGGACCTTATTGTCCAGAGACGCAGGGGGTGGTGTTTGCTCATCTCGCAAGCTTTATTTCCTTTAAAATTTAATTATCAATGAGTCTAGGCCTATTCATGGGGTAGATGGGGCCTTTGGTACTAGGATTCTTTGCCCGGCGACCTAGTTTATGGAATACCTGCACTAAGTAGCTGAGGGATCAATTGAGATTGTCGTAGGAGGCCTCATTACCCTTCTAGTGTTATCCCGTAATATTGACCATTCTAGTTGCTTCCCCTATGGGGTGCCAAGTCTCACCCGTATATCTTTGCGTAGCATGTAAAACATACGCTGGATCTAACCTTGTAGAGGTTAGGACCAGTGGTTTAAATGGCTCGTGGGGTGCTCGACTCTGAATATCCCACCCCCTTACGCCTTCTTACCCTAGGCTCATCTCCCGCTTCTAGCGGGAGCTAAGACATGGATTCTTCCCCCTGACTTCCAGTAGCCTCCCTCGATGGCCGAAGGAGCCCCACTCTCATTAAGGGTGGGGACATCGATGATGATTGGGAGGCTTCCACTCAGATGGAGGAGGAAGTTTCCATAGAATGAGGCGAGCAATAGTCAATCTTAGTCCTATGAGGCTCAGTTGGCTGTCCTACGACACAATTTTGGTCTTTTAAGGATCGATTTCATGATAAGCGGACTGATTATCATGCTATACAGGAGTCTTACCGAGCTATGAGTGTATAGTATGATTGAATGAGGACTAACTACCGCTCTATGAGGGCAAGCTTCTCCTATATGGAAGAAGCTATGTAGAGATATTTTGAAGGTGGTCCCAATTCTTCATCTAGATATGATTGCCTAGCTATGGACCCTGCCCACCCCCGGATTAGTAGTTTTTTCCTTTCTTTTATTTTATTTTGTTTATTTTTGGTGTGTTTTTAGATTAAGGGTGCATTCTTTCCCATTTGGCTTCCCCTTGATGTCTAATGCTTGCACTGAGGACATTGCAAGGTTTAGCTTAGGGGGAGAGATCTTTTAGAGTATGCATTGCATTGTGGTATAGTTTTCATTATTTCCTTGTTTTTTTTTCCTTTTAGAGCATTCTTAATATCCTTAGTTTTTCTTTCATTGTTCATTTTTTCAGTCATTATTTCCTTGTTAAGTTTTTCTTGCATTTCGTAGTTTAGAGCATTGCATATATACCATAATTTATCGGTATAATTGGGATTAGCCTTTGCGTGAGGATAAATAGATACATATATCTCTTTTTTGAAATGGTTTTACTTGATATACTAGTTGATTTTCGAAAATCATGAACATTAGACTGTTGAGAATTAGACTATCACTCCCTTTTTGTAATTAGTCTCACCCAATGTTATAGACTTGTGTTTACCTTTGAGGACTTGAGCCTTAGATCGATGCCATTATTCTGGTCTATTTCTTTTCATGAGAGTTAGATTTCGTTCTTTGTGTGTTTTTACTCTTGGGTTTGCTATTTGGAGGTTTGAGACTTTTTGGTGCAACTCATAGGAATTATTGAACTCTCCTTAGAATTAGAGCCATTTTTCTCATACTTAGGTTAATTATTTTCCCACAAAATTATTTTTCTTTTCATTTACCCCTAGGATGAAATCCGTTGAGCTTGTATTCTCTTTTTTCTTGATGCTTATCACTAAAAATCCTTAGAGCCTTTTGTTAGGTTTATTTTCGGAAAAGAGTTATGCAATTCTTAGAGCCTCTTATATCAAGTTGATCACATCCTATAGAAGAGTTTCAGATTCCACTCACTTCTCTAGATATTGATAATGAAGAGAAGAGTAGTAGTAAAGGTAAGAAAAAGAAAAAAATGAGAAAAAGAAAAGAAAAGAAAAAATAGAAAAATGAAAATAAAGAAAAAATGAGAAAAAGAGAAATGGAGGAAGAAGAATAATAAAAGTGGAAGATTTCCTACAGTCTTTGCTCATCATCAATAGAGTAATGAAGTTCATATCTATGACATAGTTAAGGTGAAGCATCGATCCAAGTATGAAGAAAAGAGGTTGTGTTCCAGAGTATAGGAGGTTTGTAAGTGGTTTTGAACCCGTACATCATATATTAGTAGAGTTTTATTGAGGTTGAGCACCATTTTCCTAAATAACATCACCCAACCCTATCTAACCAAGCCTACCTATTTAGAGAGTCATGACCTTAATGAGTGGACACCATGTTTAGTATTAGAGAAAGATAGAATACAAACCTAAATAGGATGATTTCACAGAGTTAACGTGATTACTAGGTTGAGAGCAAACAATCTAAACTCAAAAACACATGAGTGACTTACTTCCCTATGTACACCTTGACATATGACCGAGACTAGCTTAGGGGAGGAATATAGTTGACATTCTTGACTATCAATTTGTTCATTGATTTTACCTAACTCACATATGTGCTTGTTTGTTTTGAATAATGTTTTGACATGGAGTTTTATAAAATTGAGACATGTTATGTTTCCTAAGAGGGTGTTATCTCATTTCTCTCATTTTTGCTCTTGAACGCTTGAGGACAAGCATTCATTTAGCTTGGGAGAATTTGATAAGTCTCAAATATACTTATAAACATATGGTATATTAGGTCTTTTTGTATGTAGTTATTCGCATTTTAGTTCAGTTTTAAGTGAATTTTGTTCATTTGTTATCAAATGATGTGTTCACGGGTTTAATAGTGTTTGTGTCATTTTTCAAGATTCCTAAGGACTTGTGTCATGGGACGAGTTCAAGATCCAAGGAACGAGGCTCAAACCAAATGAAGAACATGGACCTATGAGAACCCGAACATATGATGAAGCAAAGGAACGAATTTAGAGTCAAAATGAAGAGGACTCGATCGTGTAGAGAACTCGACCGAGTGAAAGTGCAAAAACAGGCAGCATGTTTTCTTTAAACGAAAAATTGAAGAAAAAAAGGACACTCGATCAAGTGTGCAGAGCACTAGATCGAGTCCCTTCTCAAGCAACAATTTATAACCTAATTCAAAATCAGAAGAAAGAGACTAGACTCGATCGAGAGCTCCCTATACTCGATCGAGTGCCTTTGTTCTGGGCTAATTTTCTGCACGTGTGTTATTCAAGCTCAATCTCCTTATATATATATATATATGAAGAATCAATAAGGAGATGGAATATGATTAATTATACTCTAGAGGGGGGGTGAATAGAGTATAACCGATTTTTGCGTTCAGGATCTCAAGGTCTTGAACTGACTTTCAAAGGCGGAATATAAGCGTTAAGGCTTATCTTTGAAACTGGATGTCAAAGCCTTGAAATTGGTTTCAAAGGATTTTGCTCAGGCTTTGACTGTTCGCTGCTTTGATTGATGAGCGAAGCAAACATAAAACGTAAGCAAAACATGGAGATTTGATACGAAGTTCGGCAACTAATTTGCCTACGTCTCCGCCTAGGGTTGTCGATTCCTTAGGATTTAACTCGCTCTTTTATTACTTCCCTTAGAGACCTAAAGCACCCTAGAAGATCTTAATCCCCATCTTCTACTCCATAGCACCCCAGCTACACTTTAGCATCTCAGATCCTAGTAATAAAAAGCTCTCTCTTTTTCTATACGTTTGAGTATTATGGGTATACTCTTAGTATAACACTCTCTCAAAATATTCTTTTAAACACTCAAGAGATTATACTTTGATTTTCTCTCAATCTAAATACAAGATAAAGTTTATGGAATTAGAGAGAAAATAATGAAGCTTTGTTGACGTGCTTGTGACTGAAATTCATAATTAAAGCTTCTGCTCTTGTCTTACTTTTTGTCTCATTGAGTCTCACGTTGTCTCTCTATCTTTCTTCAGCTTCAAAGCTTGGAATATATACTGAACTTGATTTCAGGCCGTTGAAAGGAGGCTCAAAATAGGCTGCTGAAAGTCTGATTTGCCTTCAATACTTTCAGCAAGATTTCCTCTAATATGGTTGTAGAGAATAGTTCATTTTGGTTGTTGAAGATTGATATCATTGAATATTTTACAGCAAGAATATTTCCACTTTATTTGCTGCACCTTGAAGCTTCAAAACAGATTTCTTTTTCCATAACCACAATGCTTGAATTTTGGTAATTACCAAAGTTAACTTGAATAATCTTCAACATATATGAGCATCACTTATTTGCTGAAATTAAGAGATATCTTTGACAGTAAAATCATGTATAAATAAGTTAGGTTAGAGCATAAAATAAGTGAAAATAGGGAAAGGATAAAACACAAGATTTAGGCAATTAGAGTATTCTTATCCTTTGACAAAGTGTTTGAACTATGCTGACTGCTTTGAGACGTGGCTCAAGCTTTTGAAGATGTGGCTCAAGAGTTATTCTCGTCCTTTGACAGAATGCATAAAGCTTTGCATTATAGCTTCCATCATATTTTCAACTCTATTTGACTTTGCATTTTGGCTTTCATCATATTTTCAACTCTATTTGACTTTGTATTTTGGCTTCCATCATAAGACATAAAAACGTTAGTAATCAAGGTGGAGTCTTCAATATATATATATATATATATATATATATATATATATATATATATATATATATATATATATATATATTAGGCTTTTCTAGGTCATTTAGCATGGGTTATATTAGAGAATACATCATTAGGCAGTAGAATTGCTTAGGTTAACACAAAAACTCTCTAAAATTCTCTCTAGATTTCGGTTTTGTCCTTAGATTTACATTGAAGCTTTGGATTGCAACTCTATCCTTGTGACAACAATAGGTTTGTTTTATATTTAGTACTTTTAGTATTTTGTTCTCTCTTAATTGCTTTGCATTGTTTCTAGTTTTAATCGTGATTATTATTATTGTTTTTGTTGGTTTTGCATTCAATATGTGTAAGTAGTTCTCTAATCTAGGATCCCGATGAATCCTAATTTGGATTAGGTATTGATAAATCTTGATAATATGAATGCATAAAAATAGTTTCTTTAATCTTTGATTGGCTTTAATTCTATTATTAAAATACTAGACATAGTTGATTAATGGCATGTATTAGGTTCGCGGCGAGAGTCGATTCATAATCTACATTAGAATCACTAGTTAACGTGTGATTGATGATCACGAAAGTAGACATCATGACCATTAGGACTATTAGAATGTCGTGTGTTAATGTCTTTCTGTTGTATGAATCCTTGAAAGTAGGTAGGATTACTTTAGGAGGAAGATATTAATACTCGAGAGAGATCCATAGTACTATTTAGGGTGAATTTGTCATAGAAAATACTTTTTGTGTTGAATTCGCAGGATTGGGATAATAATCTATATTTAAATCATATTAGTGGGGATTTGTTGTCCTAGATATTCATCTTATATTGATATCAGTTTAGTTATATCTCGTGTATTAGTTTAGTTAAGTTTAGTACTTAGTTAGAATATAATTCTTCTTTTTTTGGGACATTCCTAATAGAAATTAGAACTATCATAGACAACATTAGAGCCCGATATTCTCTTGGGATTTCGACCCTACTTACCTAAGCTACATTGTTTTAGGTGGATATGTTACTTTTGATAGGGTAGCGACAAACCGGTCAGGAATACCTTAATCACTCACCGTATCCCTTCGACCGAGAATTGATTCTCGAACACGCGACCCTTCACCTCTTCCTTCATCTCCTAGAGAAGCTGAGCATAGGCTAAGCCACCCTAGTTGATGCGTGCATCAATGTGAATGACGAGCATGTTGAAGAATTATTCCAAGAAAGTCAAGAAAGCATGAATCTATACTTGGAAGCTTCTTCAATAGGTCAAGCGTACTATCTGGGGCATCAAGACAAAGCCACGCTTTGCATGGTGGCGTTCTTGGGAGTTTCTTGAAGCCTCTTGATAGTTCTTTAAGGTTTCTTTAAAAGCCTTCTTAGATTTTTGTCTACAAGTTTTTACCTTTCACTTTGAAAGGGTTTTTCTTGGTTTAGACCCTAGGTTTCTTTATTTTCTTTATGTTCTTGATTATTTTGTACGTGTGAGTAAGTTAGAGTAGTTAGTTAAGAAACCGTATAATGTTACTTGGCGCCCAAGGTTACGTTTCATATTTCAAGATGGATTCCTACTCAAGGTTACGTTTCCTATTTCAAGAGGGATTCCTACTCAAGATTGAATTGCAAGGTGGCGGCTGCTTGGAGATCAAGGCGAATTAAAGGAGTTTTATTTAAGCTAGAATTCTAATATGTTTAGGAAAAGAAGGAGTTTTATTCAAGCTAGAATTCTAATATGTTTAGGAAAAGAAGGAGTTTTATTCAAGTTAGAGTTCTAATATTTTTAGGAAAGGATTGCTATAAATATTCCTTGTAATTCACGGTTTTGAGAGACATTCACGAATTTGATTAATAAGAAACACATTTATTTACGAGTGATATTTTGGTTGGATTACCTAAATATTTCTTTGGCTAACTTGCGAGTTAGTTGCTGTTTTGGGTGTTTTAGTTAAAACATTCATTGGTTTGATTAATTAGGTGGACTCTTAATTAATTAAACTCGGTTCTAGCCTAGTTCTTGGTGATTTATCTGTATAGGACGAAGCTTAGAACATATCCTTGTGAAAACTTGGTTTTCGGATCAAGAATCACATCACTAGTCATAGCTGGGTAAATCCTCTAGGTTCCTTAGAGATGGAAGGAACATCAGCAACGCCAAAGTGCTCTTATCGGGACAAATCAGTTGACTGACCAACATCAGGAGCATAATCCTCATCATCTACTCATTAGTGGTCCCTTGAAACTTTAGACCATCAACCAACTTACCTTACCTGATGTTCATAGCCACACTAGAGCTCCATGGACCTTGTAGTGAACTTGAGAACTGTGATTAGAGCAAAGTTAGTGGGGGTGATAGTCAAATCCCCCTGAGGGGAAGTGGAAGGTGTTGGTAGTATCCCACCACCACTCTAGCAAAATGTGGGTCCATTTTTAAAACATATTGTTCACTTGTCGGAAGACAATTTATTTTATCGAGTACTCTAAAAGTAAGAAAACTCCACCAGTTTTTAATGTTCATTTTAGTTAACTTGTTATTCAAAATATGTAAAACATGTTTGTTGATGTAAAATCATCGTAAATTCATAAAAACAAGGATGTTTCGTTATTGGAAATTATATGTTCATTTTCTTAAAATAGTTTGAAACATAACCATGTAATCTATTCTTAGAGCACTACCGATAGTGAGTAAAATTTTCCCCACGAGTAAAAATGGTGAGTAAAATGAGTGACAAAAGCATTACAGCAGTGGTCATCCATGAGAAAACTCATGAGAAAAATATAGGTGGCGAGTCCCATAGCTTGCTGAAGTGGCTACACGCATGGCAGCAAACATGCTGATGTGGCGTTGAGTAAAGCAATAAGTCCCACAACTTCCCACATTTCCACGTGAATGTAGTGTTTGGAAGGAGAAGAAGATGAAAAAAGCATGTGTTGTTGACTGAGCGCGTCAAGCGAGCCAATCAAAGCTCGTGTCGTGTCTTAGTCAGATTCTTGGCCAATCACAAAATAGAGATTTAATGTTACTGTTTTAAACTTTAAAGGCTATTTCCAACATTTAAACATTTTTAAAAAAAAAAAATTACCAATGGTCATAAAAAAAAATTTCTATAAAATGACAGTCATTTTGCGAAACTTTGCCATAACTTAAAAAAATACATTTTCCTAATTAATTTCTTTTTTCACCATTATTTACTTCCCAACTATTATCCTTAGTATTTATTTTTACAAATCTTTGTTGAAGTAAATTTACTCCTTATTTCCATATTTATTGTTATTAGTTTTTATTTCATTATTATTATTATAATTGTTGTTGTTGTTGTTGTTGTTAATTAGTGAATATGGAAGAGAGAGAAAGTGTGGTGGAATATTGAAAAAAGTAAGAGAGAAATTGGTGAGGAATTGTTTTTACTCCCTAATGAGATGACATTTTTCTCACTAAAAAACTCATGAGTAAAATTGGGTAGGAGGAGTGAGAAAGTGGGTAGAAAGAGAATTAGATGAGAAAATTTTGCTCACTACGATAGTGGTATTAATGGTCAACATGGTTAAACTAATGTTCAATTGTACAATTTTAAAATCTTGATAAAAACTATCATGTTCACTTTTAATTGACTTCATGATCAACTTTGAATGATTTAGGTTCATTATCATAAAAAAATGGAAAGTCATGAAAGACTTATATATTCAATTTCAATTGGCTTCATGTTCAGTGCTATTGCCTTCATGTCTAGGTTTGATAGTCGTCATCTTCATTATCATAAAATTAGAAATTTAATCATAGACGACTTACCATCGAGACAGATTTCGGTTGAGTTTGCAAATATGTTAAAAAAGGCCCTAGAAGTGTTCTCGAAAAATAATATTAAAAAAGTTCATTTCTAATAGTACAAGTTTACTTATAATTCAAATGTTCATTGTTCAAGAATAATATTAATTATTTTTATCCTAATGTTTAGTGTTTATCTAAAATTCATTTCAAATAGAGCAAGTGTAATTTTTATAAAAGTTCAATTTGTATAACCTAATATTCAATTTGTTTAAGTCTTCACTTGTATTTATTCAATAATAAAATTACACATAACTTTATATAATTGAGCAAACAATATGTCGAATAGTGATGGCAACGGGGCCGGTCTGAGCGGGTTGGGCTGAGCCAGCCATCGGGATGGGCTGGGAGGGGAAGGGCAGGGACCAGACCGGTCCGGGCTGGGGTTGAGGCCAAAAAAAGGGATTCGTACCGAATCGAAAACCGAATCACGAACCAAATTAAACCGAATTCGCAAACCGAAGCAAACTGAATCGAATTGAATTCACTAACTGAATCAAAACTAATCAAACCGAATCAAATCAAATCTCACCTAATGACATTTAGAAATTAGAAGAAATGAATTTTTTCGATAGTAATTAACGTTTATATTCATGAATCACATAATGACATTCGTTACGTTGTAAACTTTTATATTCAACTAATTCATTTTCATTTCTTTTGTCAATATTTTTCATTTTTCAATACATATTTACATAACTTACATATATTACATATAATCACAAAAAGACATAATCATATTCGATTCATATAAACTAAATTATATTCAGCTAAACTAACATTCATGGATTCATAAAACTAAATTATATTCAACTAAACTTACATTATTCATATAAACTAAACTATATTCAACTAAACTAACATTCAATGATTTTTATAAATCAAACTATGTTCAACTAAATTTAGTTTAAACTAATATTCATATAAACTAGTTAAACTAAGATTCACTTAAACTAAGATCCAACAAAACTAAAATTCATTGATTCATCTAAATTAAACTATATTCAACTAAACTAACATTCATATAAATTAACTTATGTTCAACTAACTATATTAAACTAAATTAACATACTAATTCATATAAACTAAACTATATTCAACAAAACTAACATTTCATATAAACTAAACTATATACAATTCAACTAAATTAACATTTATTGATTCATATAAACTAAATTATATTCAACTAAATTAACATTCATGTAAACTAAACTATATTTAACTAAATTAGCATTCATTAGTTTATATAAACTAAACTATATTCAACTAAAGTAATATTTATTGATTCATATAAACTAAAATATATATAATTCAACTGACATTCATTGATTCATATAACCTATATTAAACTAAACTAACATTTATATTAACTAAATTATACTCAATTAAACTAACATTCATATAACTAAATTAATATTCATTGAGCCATATAAACTAAACTAAATTTAACTATACTAACATTCATTGATTCATATAAACTAAACTATATTCAACTAAACTAACATTCATTGATTCATAGGAATTAAACTAAAGTATATTCAAATAAACTAACATTTATATAAATTAAACTATATGCAAATCAACTAACTTTCATATAAATTAATTTATGTTCAACTAAACTAACATTAATATAACCTAAAATGCATTTAAATAAACTAAATTTTATAAAACTAGAAGATTTAGGCAGACCAAATAGGGTCGGGCCGGTTTAGTGGGCCAGGCTGGTTCGAATCATTGGCCGAATTGAATTTTTTCTCAAGCTGAATTGAATGGGGTGAGAGGTGAAAAATTTGGATTTGGATTCGGCCCATATTTTTGACGGGCCAAACCAAACTTGACCTTGTCATAAGTGGGCCGTGCTAGACTGGGCTTTGACTGGGTTGAGTTGGGCTAGACTAGGCTGAATCGGCCTAGTGCCCACCTCTAATGTCGAATGTGAGGCACTAATATGATTAAAATAAAGAACAAAACGCTAAAAACGTAGTTTCGGAACGCTTTGGGTTAAACACTCCTTCCCTTGTTCCCCATCCCACCCAACGGGCCCTTCCAAGTTCCTACCGCATACAAAATCTCCCTCCACCATCTCTAGTCGAAAAGAAAACGCAAAATCGGATAGAAAAAATGCTGAAGAGAGAACAGAGCAAGCAAGGAGGATCCGGAGGTGGCGGAACCCCCACCCCGGCGCCGAAGAGGGGACGTCCTCTAGGAAGTGGAACCAACAGTGCTGCCGTCGCCGCTGTTGCTGCTGCCGCAGATTCCGCCGCTCCGCATACTCTACTCGGCCCTACTCTTCAGGTCCACAGCGCCTTTGCTGGTCTGTCTCTTCTTCTTACTCCTACCTCTCCTCTTCCTTTAAATTGCTTGAGATTTGAATTTTGTTCCCTTTTCCTGACTGTATTCTTAGCTTTCAATCTCGGGTGCATATTATTTTCTCTATTTCTTCTTGGTATTGCTTGAATTGGGGCACATAAATGGGAAGCCATTGTCCAATTTTTGTTTTATTTTCCAGCCCTAATTTAATTACTCTAAATTTATTCGTAATCGGGTTGAAAACTTCTGAGAGTTCACAATCTGGCTGAGCTCTAAAATACGTGGATTAGCCTCTATGATCAACTTCCTGTAATTCGTAGTTGTAACTTCCTCATATATCATTGGTTGTGTTTAATTATTGACCATTGTCTTGTCTAAGATAAACTTTCTGGAATTCATAGTGTGCAACATCATCATAAATTTACTTGGCGATTGACCTTTGTATTGTAATTGTAAAAGGGCTGCTCTAACTGTTTGGAATTCGTATTCTGTGACATCCTGATATTGCCACTTGTGTTTGACATTGACCTGCTGTCTGATAAAAGATTGTTTTGTTGCAATAATGTTGAAAGTGCTCTTGTCCTTTGTTTGACTTGATCCAAAAACCTTAAGGTACACAAGCCTCCCCTATGAATTTGAAATTATGGAGTACATTGAAGTTGAACCAGACTAGCTGCATTCTTGTTACTACGACATTCTAAACTTCTAAAGATATCTTCTGTAGAGCAGCTGCCTTAGCGTGTTAAAAATCATTAAATGTTACATGTCTATATCTGTATTCTATGATGCATAGTAATGATCCAGTATACGTGTTAGATTAAGAATTTTACTTATTTTGCATTGTGGGTGTGATGAACATTGTTTAGGTGTAAAGAAGGATATGAAAATCCGACTTTTCACCCTGTTGCTTTTTGTAAGTTGTGAATCAATTCTTATATGGACAAAGCCTTTCTTTTAGATTCGTTTTCAATTTAGCTGAAACAGGATTCTTTTACATATCTGGGTGGGATATAGCTCCTAGGACTTCAATGCCTCTATCTGCATCAGAAAATTATGAGAGAGTTTCTTTAATGAGGGAGAAAATTGTAAGAAATACTAGCAAAATAATTGCTAGAAACAGTTGAGAAGAGAAATCAATGTTAATTTTTCTTTTTAATGTGTACGGCAATGTACTTGCATGTTGAATTGTTGATCCTTGCCAGATAATAATTCTCGTAAATGTGTAATCTACATTTATTAAAATAATTAGTGCTTTCTTGAATTTTGGTTGTTTGCTTTTCTTGCAAACTATCAAAAAATAAGGTTGCTGGATGACTGACCTGATGTTGTGGTCTTTTCTTGACAAGCCAGGGTGGTAGAAAGCAGATCATTCACTACTGAAGTACTTGTTTGAGGGATGTGATTGAAAATCTAGTCTAGCAATTTTTTTTAATCTTAGAGTCTTTTTTTTTTTTTTCTTTTCAGTTTCTTCTGTTTGTTTTTGCTGCTTCTGTCATTGGGGAATTGTCATATTTGGGTTGCTCTTATAATAGCTAGGTATGTTAATTTCACTATATTGTTGCTTGACTAAGTGCGGAAGGGTCTTGGACATGAGCACAAGGTGAAGCCAAGGAATGTACATCATACCCCTGAAAACAAACAAACAAAGTCAAGCCTTAATCTTTGATGGGATCTGCTATAGGAACCAGCATCCCATGTCATGTGATCATCCACAAAAACCCTTCTCCTCCATTGTCTCCTTATTAGAGCCATATTTTCTTGCAAACCCATTTTTTTGTTGTTAACTCTCTCCTTCCAAGTCTGCTCTACCTCGATGGTGTTTGAGGTTTGCTCTACCCTACACGTTTCTCACTGGTGCATTTACTCAACTTCTCACAAGTTTAAACCATCGTAATTGATTATGTTTTATATGCTCAATATTCGCTACTTCGACCTTCTTTCACATAATTACTTTCTAATTTTGTCCCTTTAAGTATTTTTACACATCCACCTTAATATATGCATTTCTTTTACTTATACTCCTTAAAAAGCCTAAAATTCCGACTCATATGATAATGTAGGTTTGATTGTCATCCTATAGAATTTCCCTTTTAATATTAAGAGTACACTAATATCACACAATAACTCTCTATTGAGCTGCCCAAATATAATCTATAGGTGACATTTTGATCAATATCTCCATTTATTTGTAGAATCAATTCCCTTGGCATTATACTCTTGAAGCATACCTAAAATGTTTGTATCACTCATAGACTACAATAATGAAAATCACATGATAAATATATTATTAATGCTCAAGACCAAGCCATGGGATATTGTATATCTACTATTCCAATAGTTACCATAAGAAATCATTTTTCATTGATAGCTAAGGATAAGTACTAAGATGTGAACAAGGAAAATAGAATATAATATCAAATAACAAAGTTCTTCGAGATCTTCATTGAGTATAATTTTGGATTATTATCATAGTTGTTGTGCTCCTTAATTGACTATGAATGTCATTTACATCAAGATAATCTCTTGTTTCGTGCACGTAAGGTGGTTCTATTTTGAGACCATAGTGTCCAATCGCTTCAATCATTGTATGCTATTAAATATGATGAAATTTTTTGTTTAAAACTACCTTATAAAAATTATTTGTTTTAGAAGTTACCTCATATACTGATAAATTACCTTATAAAGCTAAATTTATTGGAAAATGGTACCTAGAGCTAGGCATCGTATTGGGCCTATGCCATCGTGGGCCACGCCGTACCGTGACTAGTGGTTGGATGGGCCATGTAATGTTGTGCCTAGGTCTCTAAAGGCCGGACGTGGTGGCCCGTTGTGCCATGCTAGCCCATAATTTTTTTTAAAACTTTTTTTAAGTACTCAATAATTTAGAATAACTAATCTCGGACAATTGTTATTAATTCGAAAAGTAATTTCAGAAAAAATAATCTTGGATAATTGTAACATAATAGAATACATTACTTTTGGACAATTGTATTTACTTTTCGAACAAATGTAATACAATCGGATATTAGGATATATTAACGAAATAAATATAAAATATAACTTCATTCATTATTTAATATAACTCCTCGTGCCAACAAGGCGACCGGCCGTTTGCTGGTGCTAAAATTCAATAGCTATGTCCGTTGCACGTATTTTCGTGCCTTATTTCGGATCGGACTAGCAGCGGGCCATGCCGCCCGTGTGGCAGCTGGCCCATGTCGACCTTTAATGTTACCTTTTCCATGTTTTGACGGGTATGAGTCTCTCTATCATTGACTTTTTTTCCGCCATTTTTTTCCTTCCCTTTTCTCTCTATTTTCACCTTGAATTTTTATTAACCCCTTTACTTCTTTCCTCTCATATAATCAATTATCAATTGAATAAATAGCATTCAAATAAATTATTTGTGTAAAGATTTGAAATTCATCACATTTTCAATAATTGTTGAACCTTAATTGAAAACTGAGAAACACCCTTGTAAACTGATAGAAATTAATATAGAATCATTAAATGAAACTTTTAAGTGAAATTTATCGAAAGGAAGGGAAAAGGTGAATAAAAACCAATGATTAACATTGTATAAAGTCAAGCTCGTTGAAATCCAGCAAAAAGTAATCATTTCATAACAAAACATGTTTTAAAAGGTAATTTCCCACAACATTTATTATGTAATGTAGTTTCTCCCCAAATTTTCTTGTTTTTTACATGGTGGTTTTGACAAAATTTTCTAATACTGTTTGCTCTAAATGCAAAACTGCATTGGAAAATCACATAAGTATCTCCCGACAAGCTTGGTCATTTAACTCCTTTCCATTTGGTTTATCTCCTCTCATTTTCCGTCTCGTTTTTACCTTTGATTGCATTTTAAGGATTAAGAGTGAAGTGCACATCAATTGGCCTTGTGTATAGGTTTCTTTGTGATTGATTCTACAGCTAGGATGATCCAAATTACTATTTGTTCACTTCAAGCTCACAGTGATACAAATTTTTTGCAGTCTAATCTAAGTATATTTTGCAACATCTCACTTTCTCCAGTGTATGTTGCTTTTTGAGAATAAATGACTTCACATCTCTGTGAAGAAGATCACTTCTCTGAATCTTCCAACTGAGTTCTTCTTTAACCAAAATAATCCTCCCATGGGTTACTTTTTGACCCAAATCGCTATTATAACTGCTCATATTAAACAAATTACGGTGTTTTAAAATTCTTGCTGGATTTTAAGGTTCCATGATCCCCTGGTGATGCAAGGCGAATATGGGGGATTTGTAGAATTTATTTCTCAAATTTCAATGTATCAAGTATGAAGATCAAATAAAATGCACAATTTATAAATATCTTAGAAGCTGATTTATTTTTTTAAATACAAACAATTAATAAAAAAAATAAGTAATTTACGAGGGGTAAGTGAGTCATGATGAGTAAAAAAACAGAGTATGATGGAGTGAAGAAAAAAAACGATTAGAGTTATTTTCCTTTTTTTTTTTTTTGGGGGGGGGGGGGGGGGGGGGCGAGAGGTTATAATAAACGGCTTCAGCTATATCACTCAAGGAGGCACCAATATGATAATAGAGGAGCAAGACAGGTGCTATGAACCAGCTTAAGTCACCAATCACACAAGTCTATGCACGAAGGAAGAAGAAGAGGAATCCACCAACAGCAATACCCAGCTTAGCAATTTAGTTATAAGGATTAATATTGCAAAGGAATGTAAGAGAGTTTGGAGAGAATATAGTAAATAATTATCTGTGTAGTTTGTTACAAGGTTGGTTAGTATGGAGTCAGTCTTTTAGAGCCTTGTTCTTCGTCTTCACTTCTCTGACTAATTTGATACCCAGCAACAGCAAAATCAAAGAGAGTAAATAGTGGAGATGGAAGGGAAATACAGACATTATAGAGAAAAATTACAGAGATTAGAGAAAACTAGAGAATTAAAAGGTAAGAAAGCATACAATAGGTCTTTGAGAAAAAAAGGGCACAAGGAGTCAACGCTTTGTGCCTTGTTCTTCTCATGAGATGCCTGAAGATACGCACCTCCACATGCCTCTTTGCCCCTTGAATGTCATTTCTTCCAGGGGTGTCCGATGTGACCGGGGATGAGCCTCCGCCTTACACTTACTCTGTTATAATATTTATCATTTTTATTTGATAATAATATGATTTTAATTCAAAGTATTAATATGGAAAAGGCAAAAGAACAAATCATTTCATTTAGGCATCTTATAATACACTAAAGATTCTCTACTTATGCAGGTATTTCATTAAGATTTTAAACTCTTTCAATACATATTTTCAGATCAAAACCAGAAAAGGATTGTTTTGGCTTTGCAGAGTGGCTTGAAAAGTGATCTGACTTGGGCACTTAATACTCTCACTGTGCTATCTTTCAAAGAAAAGGACGAAATTCGCAAAGATGCGACCCCTCTTGCTAAGATTCCAGGATTACTTGATGCTCTACTTCAAATCGTATGTTACGTCAGAACTAATTTGCTGTAGTTTGACTTTCCACACTAGGAAATTTTGAACTTGTTAGGTGATCTTGAACTTCCTTTTCTATATTACAGATTGATGATTGGCGTGACATAGCTTTGCCTAAGGATCTTTCCAGAAATCGGCGGGTGAGGTTGTTGGGTGCAAATGCTCTTGTAACAGGTTTTGGAAGTGAATATGAGGCTTTGGCTTCCAGTGACAATCACCCACAATCCATGTAAGTTTTATTCAGTATTATCATCCTTCTGCTTGATGTATTTTGAATTTTAATGATAAGGGTCTTACAGCCCTTAAGCTGATAATGGTACATGTTTGTATAGTGTTTCCTCTGGTCTAGATTCTTCGACACAAAAAACTGCACTAAGACATCGACCTACAGGATGGTGGTTTGAGGAAGATGGCTTATTCAACCTAGATGATGATGGCCGTGCAGAGAAGCAGCTGTGTGCTGTTGCTGCATCTAATATTCTCCGTAACTTCTCTTTCATGTATGAGAATGAAATCATAATGGCCCAGCACCGTCATTGCTTGGAAACTGTGTTCCAGTGTATAGAAGATCAAAACACTGGTGAGAGTAAATAAATACAAACAAGTTGAAACATGTTGAAATGAACTTAGTTATCAAAAGGATAGATTGAATCCCTTTCCGTGGGTGCTTTGAATTTTGGAGACGTTCCTACAACACTGTCCTCATAAGTTTGATCATTAGACATGTGTATCCACTTGGTAATTTGCTGCATGAATTTATGATAACTGTTAGTGGTCAAGTATCTCTATATTTGTCTCAGATTTATTCTATTGTTGCAGTTTGAAAGAGGGGGTGAATTGTTTTTTTATCAATTTCATTTTTTTCTTTTGCTTAAATTGTCCTGTTTGAGTCCATTCTGTTATGATACTTATTAGCTTCCATCTTTCTTTTAGAGGATGAAGAACTTGTGACGAATGCCCTGGAGACAATAGTGAATTTGGGACCATATCTTGATTTAAGAATATTTAGCTCATCAAAACCTTCATATATTGACATAACGTGAGCATTTATCTTTCTTCTATTTTGATGTTATTTTATTGCTGAAAGTGTGAGCCTGTTATTAATATGCTTCTTGGATCCAGGGAAAAGCGCGCAGTTCAAGCTATCATGGGCATGCTTGATTCTCAGGTGAAAGCATGGCATTGTGCTGCTGCAGAACTACTGGGTCGTTTGATCATAAATCCTGATAATGAAACCTTTCTTCTATCATTTGCTACTCAGGTAGCAGCTACATCCCTATCATGACCTCTATATTATCTTAGTTTTAAAAGTCTGGATTATCTTGATAACACCCATGTCTTTGCAGATTTACAAGCGATTAGTTGATCTTCTGAGTTTACCCGCAGTTGATGCACAAGCAGCAGCGGTAGGGGCATTGTATAATCTTGTAGAAGTTAATATGGACTGTCGATTAAAGCTGGCAAGTGAACGATGGTGAGGTCACTTTCCAGGATTAGTTTATTGCCTGCTTGAGGATGTTCACTTACCATGTATAGCGCAAAATAATTTTCAGGGCTGTAGATAGACTGTTGAAAGTTGTCAAGGCACCACATCCTGTTCCAGAAATTTGTCGAAAAGCTGCTACGATTTTAGAGAGTCTAGTCTCTGAGCCACAAAATCGAGTTCCCCTTCTTGCATATGAGAACGCTTTTGCGGAGATTCTCTTCTCAGAAAGTAAGCATGCTGATACTTTTGCTAAGATATTGTATGAACTGACATCTCGGCCAAACAACAAACAAGGATCTGCGCGTGGAGTATGGGGACTGTAGTAAGAAGAGTGCTTTTGCTTGATGATATGGTTATTGTTATTAATTCTCAGCAGTAATCCCCACCCATGTACACCACTTACTGTTTCTTTGGTGTATGTCGCTGTAATCATTTTATGTATAAGCAGATTTAGTAGTTTTAAAACCAGAACAGAAAGGCTTCACCTCGTGTCATGACTTAGTTGGGCATTGAATGTGCTATTTTCTAGCATTGTTTATGGGACTGATCCTATATTCATTCATACGTAAAAGCTCACTGTTAATGGCTGTAAATTATAGCAAGAGGAAGGGGAAGGGAAAGGGGAAGAGAGGAAGAAGATGATGATTCAAAAGCCAAATACTCTAACCCCCTTTACAAACACCTAACAACTTGACCAGAACAGAGCAGAACGGACCAGAATTAAGGCATTCACGTTGACACATCTTAGTTGCCATAATCAATCTATGCCTCAGCGGGAGCCAACATCTATAGAAAAAGCTATTGTGAGGTTAACGGAGGAGGGTTAGGCGTGGTTGGTGATAGGACTTCATCTACCACCAGTCCACCACCATAGCCACTACGCATAAATCAATGCCCATAATTACCGTAGGTACACAATAGTTCTACTATTTCCACGGTGAACACCCTCAGAGCTAACACCGACTAGCGAAGTCATACAAGCATAAAACAACCACCACCACCATACCCCTTATATAACTCTAACCATTTGTGATATCTATCTATAAGTATAACTAAAACAAAACCCTGCTGACGTCATCTTCTTCCAAAACTCTATACGTGTCTCTTTCTCATACTTTTTTCCCGCCTAAATGTCAAGATGATGTCATCAAATACATTATCCCTCTTAAATACTGGACACTCTAATTATCACTAAGTACAATGAAACTCTTCAACTTATCTGGCAAACAAAGAATTTGAATGAATTTGGAAAGTTGTTGCCAAAATTCATGAAAGTCTGAAAGTTTGTAATAATAAATCATAGTTGTTAGGGGTAAAAATCTACCCGATCCAAGCGACGTAACGCATGAGCAACTCGACGTGTAGGGCAACTAGATGTAAAAAACATATGGCCAGATTTGTGAGAGGTAGTACATGGTGTTATGGGTAAAAAACCGTCTAGCACACCCGACATGACACGAAGATTGTCCGACGTGTAGTACAGCTAGGCGTAAGGAAGCTACCAGTCGAACTAGGGCAAGCATTATATATTAATGAGCAGTTACAAAAGTGTAGTTATTGTAACCGATCGCGTGATTCTAGGCGTCGATTACGGGAAGTACCAGGTCAACATCTACGTGTAACGAGAATATCGATAAACGATTGAGAAATGGCATTTGAACAAGTCAACGAGAGAATATCGACTATAGAGTTGAAACAACTACAAGATTCCAGGAGTCAACCCCATTTGTCCGAGATTCAGGGCGTTAGTCCAACTGCCCTAGATTCTAGGCGTCAACGTCAATAAGAGTATATGCCACAAACGCTTAGGCATCGGGAAGAGAAGTGGTTGTAATTAAGTGTTTGAAGGTCAATCCCAAGATATATGAGTATCAAGCAAGCTTCTAGTATATTTTTTACGGTTAGTTAAAATATCAACTCAAGGTCATGACGGATAGCCAGAGAAGACTGAATCAAAACACATGTGAAGCTGCATTTTCGAAAAGCAGTTGCAACAAGATAAGAACAAGTCAATCATGCTTGTTGCCCATGACTAGCATCTATAAAAGGAAACTTAAATCAATGATAAGGGAGGGAACACACACCGAGGTCCATTCATTCACAAGCCTAGATAAAAATACAACCCATTATCATTTACATATCTCTCATTAGCTCCAATAACACTTGTCTCCTATTGTACTTTTTTACTCGTTTACTCTCAACCTTTTACTACATCTCTTGTATACTCAACGAAAACACTTTCGTCAACATAGTGGAACGACGACCTAATAAGCCCCTGCGGTTTTTCCCAAGTTTAGGTTTTTTGCGTCACCAATTTGGTGTGTCATCTGCATTATTTCCTTGCTTTATTCTATATGTTATTGTCCACATGTAGCTTATCTAGTTGTAAAATGTCCCAGCCTTAAGTTGACACTAGGTGACGTTTTTTGGCAGAAACAATAGTTTACAAGGAATCCAAAAATTTATGAAAGTCTGAAAAAGCTGCACTAATTACAAGCCAAAACAATGAATATGAAGTCTGAATATAAAAAAAAATGAATCTGAAAATGAATCTCAAAAATATTAAGAGTCTCAACGTGAATATGAACAACAATTTGAAGAGTCTCAAAAATCTGCAGTAATTGGGCAGCAATGAATTCAGAATCTAAAAGGTCAAACGTTGCAAGGTTATCAGAATTTCAACATTTTGATTTGGGTACTTGCCATTTGCCAATGAATGTATGATGTGCTCATTTTAGAGCACGTTTACAACCTCATTTTAGTGTCGAGTTTCGTGCTTTTATATTGGTTTTATGCACGTTACATTCAATTTTACCTTGATCTTGTCCTCGAACTGTTTTTAGGTCATTTCAGGTGATCTCGATGATTTCGAGGTAAAATGAGACGTGTTCGAGGCTTTGACACTTCTATCAAGAGTTTGAATGCGCGTATCATAGCTTGGGCATGTGTTCCAAGTCACTCTCCAAGATTCCATAAACTCTACAAGCCACTGGGCACTTCAAAGGAACTGTTCAGCAAAGTTTAGGTTCAGATTCGACCGAATCTGACACCCATTCGGTCGAATGGAAGACAGGGATTCAAGCACATAAGTCAAGCTCTCGGGAATAGCCGAATGAAGACTCATTCGGCCGAATCAAGACCCATTCGGCCGAATGGTTCCACTCATTCGGCCGAATGGTGGACAGGGTGCAAAATCGTCAAGGTTCTGTTTTGGGCGAATGGCCACACCATTCGGCCGAATGGCCACCCATTCGGCCGAATCCACCCTTCATTCGGCCGAATGGCCTTCTTTCCCGCATATTTTGGTTCTTTCTTTAGTCGGCGCTCGAGGGTTTTTCCTAGGGTTTTACTCCTTTTGTCCCTAGGGTATAAATACCCTCTTTCTCTGTACATAACCTTATGCCTATTTTGAGAGCTCTTGTGCCTCAACCTAGAACATCACTTTAAAGATTTTCATTTCTTTCATGCATTAGTCTAGATTTACAGCTTTCGTTGTTCTCGTTTTCAAGCTTTGTATTTCGGATTCGGTTCCTATTTCGTTCATACAATTTCGTTTATGCAAGGTATTGTCTCTTTTCTGTTTTAGTTCGTTTAATGCTTTCAAGTATTGTTTTTCTTAATTTCATTCCTCTAGCTATAATCGTTGTTTCATTTACAATTTTGATAGAGTAGTCGTTGGTTCGGTTATAGTTCTTAGTTTTCGTTCTCTTCCATTCAGTCTATTCATGCTTTTAATCATGTCTTTTATTATTACTATGTGTGAGTAGTCTCCTTAGGGGTTTGATTGGTGAAACCCTAGGTTGGCTCGTTCTTCATGCGTAGAGTTAGGATTTGAGATCGTTAACAATTGATTGATTGATATTTGATGCGAATCTTGTCCTGCCACTCCTTTGGAGACATAGGGCGATTATAGGTCGTTCGTGTGATTTATAGGGTCACAAACTTCCTCTCGTCATCTTGAGTGTCATGATTCATTGTTGACTGATTTCTCCTAATTTAGCGTATTGATAGTTTGATTGTCCTTCCTAGGGTGGAACTAATCTATCCCCATTTTCTTTTCATAAGTATAACATTGTTTTAGTTCTTGCTTTATTTTTCTGTTATTAGTATAATTCTGTTCAAACCCCATTTAAATCCTTTACATCAAGTCTATAAGCTATCGCCCCTTGTCCTTGTGGTTCGATCCCCGACTTACCACTACACTAGTTGTAGTAGTATTAGGGTGTTTATAAATATTGTTTGCATAACTATTCTTTTAGTTAAACGACCTAAAAGAACGGTTATCAAAATGGCGCCGTTGCCGGGGACAAGGCGTTGTGTTTAGATTATATTCTTGGTGTAATTCATTTTAGTTTTATTTATTTTATTGTCTAATAATCTGCTTGTCAGTACTTACGCTTGGTCTCTAGTGTTGTTTGCATGCCATATAGCACACGTCAATCAAATCAACAACTAGAACCATTCAACCCTGAGGTTCAACGTAGCAAACGGAGAATTCCAACCCAAACCTCATCACAACCAAATACCTCCAACCACCCTACACCACCAATGGACGAAAACCACCAACAACTATTTGGTCAATTTGGGACGCCTGGTTCCCAAGAATTTCAAGGAGGTGTAGTGTTGCCCATAGCCCCGAACCCCTATCATATACATCCTCAATTCACCCGGATGGTGAAAGAGACCCCTTTTTGCGGTTTGAGAAATGAATGCCCTCTCCAACACTTGGAGGCATTCTCAGATATTTGGGGTCTTATACCTCCATGCCCCAATAGCCCGGATTATGTAAGGATGCATCTATTTCACTTGAGTTTATCCGGTGATGCTCGGGAGTGGTATAAATGCTTAGAGCCCAACTCAATCATTAATTGGGCTCAATTAAAGACAGCGTTTCTAGAAAGGTTCTATCCCACAGTTCGAACGCAGGATTGGCGTAAGAAAATTGTGCCATTCACTCAAGAGGATGATGAGAACCTTAGTGCCACTTGGAGTCGGTTTAAGAGAATGATAAGAGCATGCCCCCATCATGAGTACGGGGAAAACCATCTTAATACATTCTTCTATGATGGTCTAAATGACTCCACCAAGGCACTCCTAGACTCGGCTGTTGGTGGCCAACTTTCGAAAGTCCCATGCAATCAAGTGAGGGCTAGGATTGAGGAGGTTGCTAAAAATAGTTCTTGGGGAGGAGCAAGGGGTAGTGGATTACCGAGAGGAGGGATGGATTCAAGCAACTTGGACACAATTACTTCAAAAATTGAGGCTATCATGGATAAGAAGCTGTCTAAGTTCAAATACGCCCAAGGTAGCTCTAATGTATCATCGGTTAAAGAGACGCCCTTTTCATGTAGAATCTGTGGGGGCACCAATCATGATACATCATATTGTGGGGGTGTAAATTCCGAGCACATAGCGGCTGTTAATTGCGGGGGGTATAACCAAGAAGGACCCCCGATCATGAACTATGATGGATACGGGTATAATCCCGATTATGTGGCAGCAGTAGGATATGGTGGTCATAACCAAGGGTTTGCTCAGCAAGGTCTTTACAACAATCAACCCTCTAGACCTCCCTTCAACCCGAATTCTAACCAAGGGAACTCCTACCAAGGGTACAACTCTACCAATCAAGCGAATGGGAGTTTTCCTAGGCCGAATGGGAATAGGCCATACCCTCCAATGCCAAAACCCAACACCAACCCATCCTATCCATCTATACAGCCTCAACCAAACCCGCCTCCAACTAATGAATTCCTTTCCACCCAAGTGAACTCCCTTGCGCAACAAAACCAAACCCTCTCGCACATCAACCAAACTTTGATGAACCAAATGCAACAACTTCAGGCGCAACAAAAGTTGTTTGAGTCACAGCTTGCGCAGATGGCTAGTCCACCCCCACCATTGCCATATCCTTCTCACCCCCAACAAAACCCATCCACCCAGCCTCCACCACAAAATTCTCCTGACTCTAACCCTAAGCATCACACTTGTAAGGCGATCTTCCTAGGATCTGGAATCTCACATCCTTATCCAGCTGTAGCCAATGGAGATGATTTAAGGGAAGAGCCCTCGATGGGTAGTGGTTGTCGAAGAGAAACTGAGCACAAGGAGAACCTTGAGGGAAGAAAAGAAAAGGAGGGTGATGAAGGGACCGAGGAACCAAAAGTCGAAATAAATGAGTGTGAGGGGAAGAAGAATGACGAAGATGAGAGATGGAGGGAGATACAGGAAAGGAGGAAACTCGAGCGTCAACATGCTCCGCCTCTACCTTTTCCTTACAAAAAGGTAGAGAAGCAACTTCAAGAAAAGTTTCTTATATTCCTAGAGCATATGCGGCAGCTTGAAATGAAAATACCATTCCTAGAGGCCATGGAGCAAATGCCACAATATGCTTCATATCTGAAAACCCTCCTAAGGAACAAGAGAAAGCTAGAGGGCGAAGTGATTAGCTTGCCAGAGCAAGTAAGTGCCATCATTCAGGGCACGTGGGCAAAGAAAGAAAAAGCTAGAGGACCCTTTGTGCTCCCAGTCACCCTTGGAAAACTCAATTCTAAGGGAGCACTCGCTGACCTTGGGGCCTCCATTAGCCTAATGCCGATGTCCATTGCCAAGAAACTCACTTTCGACCTCAAGCCATCACAGAAAACAATCCAGTTGGCCGACCGTAGTATAAAAGTGCCATGTGGGGAGTTTGAGGACCTTCCGATCCAAGTAGGGAACATAGTAGTACCATGTGACTTCGTGGTGCTCGATATGGCCGAGGATCCTTATACTCCTCTCATCTTAGGGAGGGATGCTTTGAAGACTTTGGGTGCCCTGATCGACTGTGAATCAGAGACTATAACCGTTAGGGTAGCCCACGAGAAGGTTGTTTTTGCCTTTTCTAAATCTTCAAAGGAACCCATGGTCGAGCGGATTTGTTCCTTTAGGGTGGTCGAGAATGATGCTGAAAGAGAAGTCAAGAGGTGTAGTGTTTCTGTTGCTCCAATAACAGTTGAGGTGCCAGATGGGGAAGACGCACAAAAACGTCTTATTTATGGGGTTGCAAAGGGAATTGCTCCGCCAACGGAGACATATTATAAATCTGAGGGAACTGACGAGCCAGCCCGTAAACGGAAACGGGCTAGCAAAAGAAAAAAAAGACTGATGGCTCCACCCTGGCTTGGGGGAGCCCCGCATTCTAACCCACCTCCAGATGACCCTGGTTCTCCATTGCTTACTTCCGCCACTACGGCTCGGTGGAGAGTTTTGACTCCCCACGCTAGAGGTGATGGTGATGCTAGGAGTGAATCCACTCCTACGGCAGGTATAATTTCTTTGTTTTCTTTTTCTGTATAAATTTGTGCCTAAATGTGTCGAACTTACCGACGTTAAACAAAAGTACTTATGGGAGATAACCCGGTGTTTGTTTTGTTTGTTAATTTGTATAGCAACAGCCTCCATAATGCTGATCTTTCTCCCTTTTGTTTCTTCTCTCCCAAGCGCCGGGACGGCTCTTGAGCTAGCTTGGGGGAGGGTCCTTGTGTTTTCAAAGCTTTGAAAGATCCGCATTATGGAAACTATTGCCTTTTTTTTTTAGTTTGCATGTCTAGGTGTATCATGATTAATGTGCTTGAGTTATGAAACTGACATGCTAGCTCCTGACGTGTACATTATAGTGGTCTTATGCATACTCATGCTTTTCCTAGCCTTATGCCTGTTTTGGGACCGAATAATTGATTGTTTTCCACCTGACTTGGGGGATCTGGTCCTGCTTGGTTTGCGGCTTGGATGACTACCTTTTGAGGCACATTTTCAACTAGCCTAGTGAGGATGGAGCCTTCTAGGACTCCATTATGAGTCCTATGTTATAAAGTGCTAGTTAGAGAGTCTAAGTATTGTGTCTGTTCTCCTCCAGCATAGTCTTCTTTTCTAAAGGCCAGGGATGATAACACGTTTGTAGTTATAGCTACATGGCCAAATTGCCTACCATGAATATTGATTGACTTTAGGGTAAGCCAATTTTGTGCCTTTACCTTTTCTTCGTAGCTACATCACCTAACTCCACATGAGCCAAATATTCCCTCTTCTTTCCTAGAGGATAGTCAAGAATTACAGTAAAGTGGTGCCCGTTGCATTGTGGTGAAAGATTTTGGTTGGAAAAATCGTTGTCGTATGATATGACTCTTTACATTACTCTTAGTTTATTTCAGAAACATTTTCTTGAAAACAAAAAGAAAAAAAGAGAAAACAAAAAAAAAGAAAGAAAAACGAAAAAGAAAAGAAAAAAATAGAAAAAGAAAAATTCGAGAATAAAGTTGGTGTAATGAGCTCATTTATGCGTCTCCGAAGAATTTTGGGAAGTGGCATGGTTTTCGAAAGTTGTAGCCATCCTTGGTTTGATTACCTTGGATTGCTTACTATCCTCTATTTGAACTCCACATCCCCAAATTTTACCCTACCTTGATCCCAGCCTACATTACAACCGTTTCCAAACCTGTTCGACTTGGCCTGATTAGCAAGTTCTATGCTGGAGAGTAGATAGGATGCAATCCCTAAGATTTCTCCTTGATTGAGTGTTTAATTCCCGACTCATCTTAAGTCGGATGATTATGAGCGAAACACGTACCATATTAAACACACGAGCGTACTAGAAATTTCCCACATCTTTTGGGAAATAGCAAGGGGAGCGTGGACTTGTGACCTCATTAGGTAGTGGGTGGCATGGCCTGTGTTGTAGCTTTTCCAGTGATCCCGAGTCTGTGGAAAACGTCTTTTATCTTGGTATTATGCTCTTTTGAGCCCATTGTACTTGCACACACATGGCTAGGGAAGAGTTTTGCGCGTACACGGCTGGCATTGTCCTGTTTTCCGCTCACCTTGCTTTTCATGAGTTTTGCTCACGGTGCTACCTTGCTAGTTCATTTGCTAAGGACTAGCAAAGGTTTGGCTTGGGGGAAGTTGATGTGCTCATTTTAGAGCACGTTTACAACCTCATTTTAGTGTCGAGTTTCGTGCTTTTATATTGGTTTTATGCACGTTACATTCAATTTTACCTTGATCTTGTCCTCGAGCTGTTTTTAGGTCATTTCAGGTGATCTTGATGATTTCGAGGTAAAATGAGACGTGTTCGAGGCTTTGACACTTCTATCAAGAGTTTGAATGCGCGTATCATAGCTTGGGCATGTGTTCCAAGTCACTCTCCAAGATTCCATAAACTCTACAAGCCACTGGGCACTTCAAAGGAACTGTTCAGCAAAGTTTAGGTTCAGATTCGACCGAATCTGACACCCATTCGGTCGAATGGAAGACAGGGATTCAAGCACATAAGTCAAGCTCTCGGGAATAGCCGAATGAAGACTCATTCGGCCGAATCAAGACCCATTCGGCCGAATGGTTCCACTCATTCGGCCGAATGGTGGACAGGGTGCAAAATCGTCAAGGTTCTGTTTTGGGCGAATGGCCACACCATTCGGCCGAATGGCCACCCATTCGGCCGAATCCACCCTTCATTCGGCCGAATGGCCTTCTTTCCCGCATATTTTGGTTCTTTCTTTAGTCGGCGCTCGAGGGTTTTTCCTAGGGTTTTACTCCTTTTGTCCCTAGGGTATAAATACCCTCTTTCTCTGTACATAACCTTATGCCTATTTTGAGAGCTCTTGTGCCTTAACCTAGAACATCACTTTAAAGCTTTTCATTTCTTTCATGCATTAGTCTAGATTTACAGCTTTCGTTGTTCTCGTTTTCAAGCTTTGTATTTCGGATTCGGTTCCTATTTCGTTCATACAATTTCGTTTATGCAAGGTATTGTCTCTTTTCTGTTTTAGTTCGTTTAATGCTTTCAAGTATTGTTTTTCTTAATTTCATTCCTCTAGCTATAATCGTTGTTTCATTTACAATTTTGATAGAGTAGTCGTTGGTTCGGTTATAGTTCTTAGTTTTCGTTCTCTTCCATTCAGTCTATTCATGCTTTTAATCATGTCTTTTATTATTACTATGTGTGAGTAGTCTCCTTAGGGGTTTGATTGGTGAAACCCTAGGTTGGCTCGTTCTTCATGCGTAGAGTTAGGATTTGAGATCGTTAACAATTGATTGATTGATATTTGATGCGAATCTTGTCCTGCCACTCCTTTGGAGACATAGGGCGATTATAGGTCGTTCGTGTGATTTATAGGGTCACAAACTTCCTCTCGTCATCTTGAGTGTCATGATTCATTGTTGACTGATTTCTCCTAATTTAGCGTATTGATAGTTTGATTGTCCTTCCTAGGGTGGAACTAATCTATCCCCATTTTCTTTTCATAAGTATAACATTGTTTTAGTTCTTGCTTTATTTTTCTGTTATTAGTATAATTCTGTTCAAACCCCATTTAAATCCTTTACATCAAGTCTATAAGCTATCACCCCTTGTCCTTGTGGTTCGATCCCCGACTTACCACTACACTAGTTGTAGTAGTATTAGGGTGTTTATAAATATTGTTTGCATAACTATTCTTTTAGTTAAACGACCTAAAAGAACGGTTATCAATGTATAAATTTGAAATAATCAATGCATATAAGTGGACTCTTTAAGGATTCCTCAAATACATTATCACTATATAAACATGCTTTAGTTTCAAGCAATACATCCACCTACCATAATTTGTTAAGTTTCTTTTAGGTTTGCCTAATCAACAAAATGACAAATACCTATAGTTTTATTAAAGAAATAATACCGATTAATGAGACTATGACTATCAAGATTAGGGTTGTATGCTTGTGGAAGCCACCAAGTTTTGATAACCTAAATGTGGATGGAAGTATTGAGATGGTTTTTTTGGGTGAAAGGGTAACATATTTTTCTATACTACACTTTTTTTAAATCATAGTACAATTCATACTAATCATCTTGCTTTCTTTTTTTGTTGATGTAGGGTGGTAAAATACAAGCGACGGTTAAAAAGTCATAGATATGTAGATTTTTTCTGACAAACTTGTGGAAGGCAAATTGCATATTATCGACAATTTTGGTGTTGGCCAAAATAATGAAAATTATAGAACAACTAGGCATCTTTACAAGATAAATTTCTTTTTCACAATCTCTGTCAATATTTGTGAAGAATAATTACCATTCTGTTGTATGGATTTAATTTAATATCATTCAATGATATACAATCAAATAGTTTGGATGATAAATTTTTAATAGGTAAGTTTATTAATTATAACTACTTTGTAATTCACTCTTTACTACTACTTGAGAACATATCTATAACTATTTGTTGGTGATTTTTTATTCATTAGATACTATTGCTCAAATTGTAGTAGTCGGTCCTTTAGAGACTAACGAAAGGAATGGCAAAGCACCTAAGAAGCTTATAATGGAATTAAGTGATACCAAGTATGTTTCTATTTTATATTTTAAAACTAATATAAAAGTTTGATATCAAATATATTTATTGGTTCCAATCAAATAACAATGGTAAAAAATTAAAATGCACTTTGTAGGACAAATATGCTACAGAGGCCTCAAACTTTCTTGGTGATAGTAAATTTGAATTTATTGTTCTTATTATACAATTTACAATATTAGAAGAGTGGAGAGGTATGTAATTTTATAACATATTCATGTTTATTTTACATGATGATTTACTCTCATCACTTGAATATAACTTTTTCATTTGAGTAGGTGAAATTACTTTGTCAAATTCACTATTTTCAACCCGTCTATTTTTTAATGGCAACATTGAAGAAGTTAGTTTATTTAAGAACAAGTTTGTTCTGTAAAATTTAAAATAATACTCCTATTTTACAATGATTTTGCAGTTATTTCCTTGATCCATCAAATAAGAGCTTTTGGGATCACCGCTCCCTCTACTCATGCTCCTCTTGAATCCCCTTTAGAGGACGAAGCTACTACTGAGTAAGCTTCCTCTTTTCCTTTCTCATAGTTTTATGCATCTCCATAGTGAGGACACTGTGTTTCATCTACCTTGGGGAGGGATACTTATCTTTATTGCTTTCTAAACTAAAATAAAAAAATAATAGTCGTTAGTGTGTTTCATATTCTCCCTTGATGATAATATTGGATTATATGGCTTAGTATTATTCCTTGTGCCCTATGGTTAAAATATTTTGAAACTTGTGATTGTTTAAACTAGCCATTCTAAACTCTTGGTTTCTTTTAAGATTTCTTGGTATAACTGGAACATGAGTTTTTGAGCCTTATTGTCTATTATTTGGAATAGGAAAGAGTTTAACTTTTAAGGATTTGAGCCTTAATTTCAATCTTATTTATTTTCCTTCTTATGTGATTAGTTCCTAGTATGATTTTGATCTTAATCTTGGCTTGATATTGGTCTGGCAAGGTATATAATTGTGTGATGAGCATGATAGAAGACCCTCTTTTGTTAGGACCCGCACTTTATTGGTTTTAAAAGACTAAAATTTCCATTTGATCCCCTATGTTGAGCTTTTACCCTTTCATTCATGATTAACCACATTACAAACCTTTTGGCTTCAATGGATTAGCCCAAGTCTATCTTGGGGGAGCATTTTAATTTATTGGTGAGTGATGTCGTTATTATTAACATCTTGGCTCGTTGTTTGAGTTTAGTTGATTGTTTTTCTTCTATTGGAGTTTACTTTATTGATTTGTTGCATCACCATCATCTATTTGAAATAAAAATATTTATGCAAAAAAATAAAAATATGAAAAAAAGAAAAAAAAGAAAAAAAAGGATTTCAATCCTTTTACTTGGTGGTATTTGTTTGCATTTGCAAGCTACAAAGCTATCCTATTTTGATGATGATACAATGGCACTTTTCAATTGTTTGGCTGATGGGATATTGACTTTGAAGTTGGTCGGAGTTGTTTTGAGCCTCATTTTTGGGCTATTTTCTTATCGGATTTTGTTCCCCCAAAATGGACGTTTTAAGCTCACATATTCCTAAATATTATCCTACCCTTGACCTAAGCCCCATTATAAGCGTGATAAAGACCTTCTTGATAATCCTGTTTTTATACGTGTCTTCTAAATTCAATGTCTTACCAAGATTATAGAGTATGTGCATACATTTCGAGTCAACTTTTCAAGAATGGGTGCTACTAATTTCCCTTTCAAACACATGAGTGTTGGTAAGGTGCCTTTTTAGTATTCTAGCCTAAAAAAAATAATTCATATGCACATCTTTTGAATATTTATGGGCAAAGAGCGATCGAGTTTACCTTATACTTGCCACAAAGAGAGGAGTACCATAATTGAGAACTCTTTCCTTGATTCCTAGTACTTTTTAATCAATAAGGCACGATTTCCCTTGAACGATTTTTACTCTTGGATAAGCATTAGACTATTTGAATTCTTTGACTTAGAGGATTTCATCACAAGTGCTTCACGATGTTGTTTTTATAGTGTGAAACTTAGCAATGTTTTGAGAATCTCGTCTTTTTTGCTTGGGGTCAAGCAATAGTCTAGCTTGGGGGAGTTCAATGAAATACAATTTTATAGAGCTTATAGGCATTTTTAGGTTGCACTATTAGTGAATATTAATTCTTTTAGGTATCATGTGCATAGATTATCCATTTTATGCTCTATTATTCTTTTTTTTTTGTTGTTTTCCTAATATTTCATGTAATTTTATGACTATTTGAATGATTTCGAAGTGATTTTGAATGAGTTGGATAATTGTTGAAAATGTAATCAACTAATTGAGGATTTCAATTGATGGATTCATGCTCATGGATGGTTTTATTGATGTTCATATTCATATGAAGCTATTTTGGTATCCACAAGGGTAAAATATAAGCTAACAAGGTTAATTTTAGTTGAAATAAGGAGATATAGGAGTTGAAGGGTGAAGGTTTTAGAGCATTCAAGAGGGGGGGGGGGGGGGGGGGGGGGGGGGGGGGGGTGATTTGAGTGTTAAATAGCCTTGGTCTATTTTTACTACTTTTTCGATCTATGGGAGGAACCAGTTGTGCTGGTTCCTATTAGCAGCGGATTATATGTAAAGCAATAAAAGAAGACACACAATTTAACGAGGATCAGCCAACTCAGGCCTACGTCCTCCTACTCTATGCTCTTTTATTAATCTACTTCGAAAAACAAAGAACACATACACTCCACTGTTTCCCTACTCTGGGAACCAGTTCACCCCACACTCTACTCCGAGTGTGCGCTCGACTTACACTCGTAAGCCCTTTTGTGTTTGAACTCACAAACACTCTCCCAGCCTATCAACCCCTCTGTTGAAGGCTCTTTACATAATCAAACTCTCCTTTGATCTTGCTTCTAAAAGCTAATATGAGAGAAAAAAATATAAGTTCTAATGGTGCTCTTGTATATGACTTAATAAAAGGTTTTTGTGCTTAAGTGTGTATAATGCTCTCTAGAGATAAACTCAATTTTCTTCACGTGAGAGACTTATTGAATTAGGTTGATTAGATGAGTTTATATATGTGATTACAAAAACCCTAGCTTTCCTAAAATCACATAATCTTTTGAGCTGTCATCTTATGTGAGTTTAGGAAAGTATTTATCTTATTTGACTTAATCATATAGATAGAATCAAATAAGGTAAATACTCCTAGTTTTTAGGTAACCAATATATTCTCATCTAATCTACCAGCTGCTTAATATATTTTCCAAAATAATTCTTAGAAAATATTTTTACAAAATCTTTTCAAAAATACGTAGCTTGATATTCCATTCAGTAAACCTGGTTCCCTGAATTAAGTATGTTACAAAATTCATAACATGACTTATCACACTTAAAATACTTATATCACCTACTCATATAAGTCATACTATGGAGCACATTACATGAAAAACTAGATTAACAGTAAAGTACAAATATTCTTCTTTTCATGTAATCTACAAGACTTGAATCTTCCTTGGATGCTTCATCTTGAACAAAGTATCTTTCTTCGAATGTCTTCGAAAGGCTTCTATGCTCCAAGTCTTGGAATCAGCTTAACTACTGCACATATAACATGGTTAACATGCAATAGATAATATGTGACTGCTTTACAGCATTGCAGTCAAGGAGACAGTTCCAACTACTTGTGACCTGTTTCCTGTAACTGTTTGTCATCATTCAAAACATCAAAGCTTAAGGAACTCAACAAATTCCCCCTTTTTGATGATGACAAACTAATTGAAGTTCCTGCAATCCAAGCACATTAAAAACATACAAACTCCAATAAAGTACTCAACTAGGATTGAGTACATCAACAATCTTTAAGACTAAAAATGGACACACACTAAAAAATTCTCCTAAGTTAACTTGACTCGACTCTTGTTTTACTTAATCTAAAAATCCTAAAAGGCTAAGAAGATCCTAGGCTTCTGCTTCAACTCTTTCCCCCTTTTGGCATCATTAAAAAGTATACACAGGTAAAAGTAAAATGCACAAATTATTAAATGTACTCATCCATGCAGTGGCATCAACCACTATTCAAGTTAAATGCTGCAAAAATAGATTAGTCAAACTAAGCATGACATAGCAGAAATAAAATTGTTCAAAACAAATACCAAACAAAGTTCAACTAATTAAAGACCCCAACTCCATATCAAAAGAACAGTTCATGGAGTGGGAGGAAGCAAACCAACATAATCAGTCATAAGAGATAGGGTAGGCAAACAAAAACAGAAAACAGAATCAATCTTCATCATTCTCATCCTCCTCTTCTCCTTCAGCACCCTGGTCTCCATCATCAGCTGGTTACTCATCTTCATCTCCTTCCTCAGCATCATGCATCTCTTCTTCAGGGGGAGACTTTGGAGCAGCATCACTCGTACCAGGTGCTTCTTGATCATGAGATCCAGCAAGCTTCTTTTCCAGATTATTAAACCTAGAACTAATAGAAGAGGATAATTCTTTGACCAAACCAATGATGTCTTTGAGCAAAGTCTCCTGATCCTCCAACCTTTTCAAAACTAGAGCCTGACCTACTGGCTCCTCTACTTTCTTGTTCTTCTTTGTTGGAGATCTCACTTCCTCCACTGGTTCCTCTGTCTTAAACAGCAGCTGATCCCCACTTATATCTAAACCCTTATGCTTTAAGATAACCCTGGTAAACACTGTAACTGGGACAGTGGAACCACTTAAGGGTACATTGTTAGATTTGAGCAGGTGGGTTATAAAGGATCCATAAGGCAAGGAGTGATGAGATGACCCATGACAGTTCATCATATGGGCCAACATTAATGCAGGAAGATTGATTTTCACCTTTTTCATTATCAGATACATCAATACCATTTCCATTATTCTCACAATACCTCTACCCTGAGCCCTCGGTATTAAAACCTTGTTACACAAAGAATGTAGAACTAACATAATTGGTTCCTTCAAATTAACAGACTTGAGGACCCCTGGCTTTTTGGGCATCTTCCCTCCAAACATAAAAGCATATATCTCCTCTGGTGTGACCCCAAAAAGCATAGGCCACCAGTCACCCGAGTACTTATCAAATCCAGCTCTTGGTATGCTTAACAGACTTGACAAAGAAGCAACCGATAAACTTACATCAACTCCATTCACACATGAACTTATGGACATATCAGGCATTTGCTTGATATTAACATAAAATTCCCTAACTCCAGACATATTTGCAGCACAAACATCAAACAGTATTAACCAACCTTGATAATCAAGCAACTTCTTGAACTCAGATAATGCAGCAATATCAAAATACCCTTTTTCAACACTACACCCAGATAACACTAATCTAGAATTTAAATCAATAGAACCAGTAGGAATAGATTCTACAGATTTACCTTTTGAAGCATGAGAGGTTTTAGCAGACAACCTCTTTCTCTTGGTTCTTTGCATAGAATCAGCAGACTGTTCCTCTTGGGTGTCATCAATTTTCCTTTTTACAGAAGAACGTGTGAAACGACCACTTCTCCTAAACTTTTCATCAGATGATCCTTCCTTGAACCCAGTAACCTCAACCTCTTCCACTTCGTCACTGTGCTCTTCAGCACTACTAACCTCCACCTCTTGACTCACAGTTTGCTGAGCTTCTGTCTCTTGTTTCCCCTGAGATGGTACAGGTTCCTTGATGACAGAGTCATAAGTTTCTGGAGGATGGAAGATAGGCTTAGGTTGTTTTGATGAGGGTTTGGTCGATTGTGGTGGTGAGGAGGATTTTTGAGGGGAATCAGGGGTTGTGGTAGGAATTTCTGAAGGTGATGAAGCTACATTGGGTGATGAAGGTTCAATTGGGGTTTGTTCTTGTTGAGAGGTTGGTGGAACAATGATGGGGGTTCCTTTTGATTGAGTGGAGTCACTAGCATACCCCTTTCCTCTTCCTCTCCTAGATGAAGCTACAGTCTTTCTTCCCATTGTGACAAAGAGAAATTGAGAATGAAGATGATGAATAGTATTCTAATGTTGAGCAGTACGCAAAACAGAGAAGGAGAATGATGAATGAGAAGTAATGAAGCTGCACAAAGGGTTGGAAAATATATATATTGGAAGCACAACAAAAATATGGAAGTTCAAAAAAAATGACGGTTAAACAATTTGATAAGTATGAGAAGTTTTAAATTTTTGAAAAGATAGCTATCATTACTTGCCATAAATATCTTAACCATCCTATAAACTAGGCAAGTGATTGATTTGCCATTATCTTTATGGTAAATGACTGAAATAAGATTCTTTCCTTGCAAAAGGAAAATATCTTATAATAATCTTCCAAAGATATGAAAATATTATTCGGAAGACATATTAGTGCTGATCTGCTGTTTTCCTTTCCTGATACTTGATTAAAACCACCTCATCCTGTTTCTGGCAACTTAGTTTAATTTTACCTGTTTCTTGCAACAATGATTTTTAATCCTTTTGGGATCTTAAAACATTTACATAAAACTTGAAGGATTTCGACATAGGTATGTACACATACTATACAAGAGAATACCATTCTAACCAATCATTGAGGGAAATAGATGAAGCCAAAGACTAAAATCTAACTAGACTTAGTAAGATTCTTAAATTACAAAAAGTTTCTCTACACAAGGGTTTTGTGAAGATATCAGCTATTTGATCTTCACTTTTGCAAAACAACACTTCCACTAAACCTTTTTCTACATTATCTCTCAGAAAATGATGTCTAATCTCTATATGTTTGGTTTTGGAATGTTGAACTGGATTCTTAGAAATATTAATTGCACTGGTGTTGTCACAAAATATAGGAACACTATTATAAACAACACCAAAATCCTTGAGCTGGTTCCTTACCCACAGTAGCTGGGAACAGCATGAAGCTGCTGCAATATATTCTGCCTCTGCTGTGGATAAAGCCACTAAGTTTTGATTTTTAGAACCCCATGATATTAGACAAGAGCCAAGAAAGTGTGCCAAACCTAATGTGCTCTTTCTATCAACAAGAAAGCTAGCATAGTCTGCATCAGTGTACCCAATAAGATCAATTGCACTCCCTTTGGGGTACCACAAGCATAAGTCTGTTGTTCCCACAAGATACCTAAGTATCCTTCTAACAACCTTCAAGTGAGATTCCTTTGGATTACTTTGAAACCTAGCACACAATCCAACAGAGAACACAATATCAGGTCTACTAGCTGTTAGATAGAGAAGGGAACCAATCATTCCTCTATAAAGTGTGGCTTCAACATCTTTTCCCTTTAGATCATTATCTAATTTTGTGGATGTGGGAATAGGTGTATCATAAGCCTTGCTGTTGTCCATGCCAAATTTCTTTAGCAATTCTTAGTTGAAATTAGCTAACAAGGTTAATTTTAGTTGAAATAAGGAGATATAGGAGTTGAAGGGTGAAGGTTTTAGAGCACTCAAGGGGGGAGGGGGGGAGGAACCAGTTGTGCTGGTTCCTATTAGCAACGGATTATATGTAAAGCAATAAAAGAAGACACACAATTTAACGAGGTTCAGCCAACTCAAGCCTACGTCCTCCTACTCTATGCTCTTTTATTAATATACTTCAAAAAACAAAGAACACATACACTCAACTGTTTCCCTACTCCGGGAACCAGTTCACCCCACACTCTACTCCGAGTGTGCGCTCGACTTACACTCGTAAGCCCTTTTGTGTTTGAACTCACAAACACTCTCCCAGCCTATCAACCCCTCTGTTGAAGGCTCTTTACAGAATCAAACTCTCCTTTGATCTTGCTTCTAAAAGCTAATATGAGAGAAAAAATATAAGTTCTAATGGTGCTCTTGTATATGACTTAATAAAAGGTTTTTGTGCTTAAGTGTGTATAATGCTCTCTAGAGATAAACTCAGTTTTCTTCACGTGAGAGACTTATTGAATTAGGTTGATTAGATGAGTTTATATATGTGATTACAAAAACCCTAGCTTTCCTAAAATCACATAATCTTTTGAGCTGTCATCTTATGTGAGTTTAGGAAAGTATTTATCTTATTTGACTTAATCATATAGATAGAATCAAATAAGGTAAATACTCCTAGTTTTTAGGTAATCAATATATTCTCATCTAATCTACCAGCTGCTTATTATATTTTCCAAAATAATTCTTAGAAAATATTTTTACAAAATCTTTTCAAAAATACGCAGCTTGATATTCCATTCAGTAAACCTGGTTCCCCGAATTAAGTATGTTACAAAATTCATAACATGACTTATCACACTTAAAACACTTATATCACCTACCCATATAAGTCATACTATGGAGCACATTACATGAAAAACTAGATTAACAGTAAAGTACAAATATTCTTCTTTTCATGTAATCTACAAGACTTGAATCTTCCTTGGATGTTTCATCTTGAGCAAAGTATCTTTCTTCGAATGTCTTCGAAAGGCTTCTATGCTCCAAGTCTTGGAATCAGCTATGGTTAACATGCAATAGATAATATGTGAGTGCTTTACAACATAACAGTCAAGGAGTCAGTTCCAACTACTTGTGACCTGTTTCCTGTAACTGTTTGTCATCATTCAAAACATCAAAACTTAAGGAACTCAACTAAGGGGAACAAATCTGACATATGTTTACTCTTTTGATCATAAATAAAGTTCTACAAATTATGTTGATTTGATTCTAATTGGGTTAGAAAGTAGACTTGAAGCGCTTCCTAATGTTAGGTCACACGGCATGTAGTAGTTCCTAGAAAAAAGTTACAGCGTTGCAAAGTGGACCCTAAAACCTTACCGTGGAGAGCAGTGAATCCGAGTTATAGTCGGATGCAACTACTAATTCGTCCCTAATACCTAATTTAGTCATCTTATCTTTTTGTTTTAAAATAATTTAGTAAAAAATAAATAAAGTAGGGATTTATTATAATTATTATTTTTAGGCATTATTTTCATTAGGCTTTATTTTCTTTTAGGTTTTCTATCTCTAAAATATGACAAGCTTTTTTCCTCTCTTCCATGGAGAAAAAGCCCTAGTTTATATTTTCTCCATTTATCAAAACTTATAAAGGTATGTTTTCATTGCTTTCTTCTTTATTTTTTTTATTGCTTTAACTTCGATTATCGCTGTTTATTAGTATTTCTCTCTTTATTTCCCATTCATGAATTTTATGTTTGTGATTGTTATTGTTCTTATCAATTTAGTCATGAATCGTGAGTAGATCTCTTTCTAAGGTTTTCGGGATCCATGAACGTTCAATGAATTGGTTTTGAGTTTACAACTGAATTCCTATGATTGGTTTATCATTGCTTGTAATTGAATTATGGCCATGTTTAATTGTATGTTGGGTAATTGTTGAATTTGATGCTGAGAGGTAAAATACCACAATAAGACCATATAATAATAGGCTTGACAAATCTAGGAAAGAGAGAGTGCTTCTAGAAGAGTCTTGAGGGAGTGGAAGTTTGAGAGAATTAGTGAGCCTTAGTTCGATGAATTAATGAAACTTGTTAGTTATCATTTCTGAATTGATTTATTTGTTCATGGTGAGCCCTTACCCTAGGCTTTAGCTAATATATATCAAGTATTCACTAAAGTTTCATAATTATTTTTTTAGTTAACTTCACTTCCAACCAAGGTCCTTTTATACAATTTAAATTTTTAAGAGCTAATAGAATTGCATCGCTTCCTTGAGGATACGATCCCTACTTCTTTAGCTATATTAGTTGGTGTTGTTGGTTTATTTTTGAGAGGTGTACAATAGCATGTTCAATTGCTCAAGAGGAAAGGGTGCGTGGCTTCACTCGCGTTAAAGAAGAACATTATTGAGCCCTTAATTTTGCTATTAATACCGAGGCGGACAGGGGGCGTGCTTGCAGTGGGTCGGATAGACCGGTATGTGAAAATTGTAAAAAGGTCGATCATGAGATTGCTCGATGTTGTGTTGACTATGTGTGTAATCATTCTAAGAAGAAAGGCCACGACAAAAGTCGTTGCTATGATCCTCACGGATTTCCTGCCAACTAGAATGATGGTGACAAAAGAAGGGAAACCAGGTGGACGTTCTCGTGTTAATGCGGCTTCTGGAAACAAAATGTTTCTAGCATGAATACTAAACAACCTGCTGTCATCTCTTCATCTAACCACCTATTTACTCCGGAACAATGGAAAGTCATTACAAGGTTTATTCGTAATACCACAATTTCGGATAATCGATTGAATGTTAAGTTTGATAATAGATCATGGATCATTGATACATGTGCTACACATCATGTAACCAATATAAAAGATTGTTTATTTGATGAATAAAAAATTAATTTTCCTGTCGGATTGCCTAATGGTGATATAGTAATTGCCTCGTTAATGGGATTAATTTGTTTGTCTGACAAAATCACTCTACATCATTTTCTGTGTATGCCTAATTTAAGTTTCAATTTAATTTTCTTTCAAAACTTAATGATGATTTGCAAACATTTGTCCAATTTGATAGTTCTATGTGCACTATACAAGACCAGGCAAAGGAGCTGATTGGAATGGAAGTTAGATGGGGGTAGACTATACTATTTGAGCAAATCCGATGCAGCTCAACATGTGGTAGTAGTTGGGGTTTCATCAATTTTGGAACTGTGGAATAGAAAAATGGGACATCCTTTTGAAAAAGTAGTTAAATCATTTCCTCATGTTAGTGGTGATAGAGGTAGTTTAGATAAAGGATGTGAAGTTTTCTTTCGTACTAAGCCTCCTAGGGATAAGTTTCCTATGAGTGAAAATAATAGAACTAGCATTTTTGAATAAATCCATTATGGATGATTTTTCTACAGTTATTTGGATTTACTTATTAATTGATAAAATAGAAGTGTTTCAAATGTTAATGTCATTCATGGCTATGATTGACATACAATTTGATCAAACAATTAAAATCATTCAAAGTGATAATGGTACTGAGTTTAACTGTCTTATAGATTACTTTTCATCCACGAGTATACTTTTTCAAACCTCCTGTATGGGTACTCCCCAACAAATGGTAGATTCAAAGGTAAACATAAACATATTCCTCAAGTTGGGAGAGCCTTGAGATTCCAAGCAAACTTACCACTCCAATTTTGAGGAAAGTGTGTCCTTACAACAGCTCACTTAATTAACCAAACTCCTACTCCTCTCTTGTAAATAAATTTTCTTTCATAATATTTGATTTAATTCGTACTTTTGTTTGCCTATATTTTGTTCATAATTAGCGAAATAGTAGGGATAAATTTTCTAGCAAGAGTAGGAAGTGTGTATTTGTGTCATGTGATGTTAAATTCATTGTGAATGCTTTTCCCTTTAAATCCCTACAAGAAGTTAATATTTAGTTTGATAATAATGAAGAAGTACATATTGATTTTTGTGAAAGTTTAGTGAGGAGGTTATATTAGGGATGCATGACAGGCACATGACACATTATTCCAGGCATATCTCCAACTCTCTTCAGCAGCCCACTCTGCAAGTAGGCCATGGACAGAAAGAGACCGCCACAGGCCTAACGTAGAGCATCCTGCTAGCAGAGGTCACTACAAGCGTGGATGTGAGAGAAGAAGCACTGGTAAGTGAGGAAGAATCGGTGAAAATACAGGATCAATTGTGACAATTTTTAGTAAATTATCAAAAGCTTCTTGCAGCTTTCATTAAATACAGTGATCCAAAATTGTTTAAAGAAGCAATTTAGTTCGCCAAGTGGAGAAAGTCTATGCGAGAAGAAATTACAACACTGAATGATAATGGTACTTTGACTTTGGAGCCATTACCTCCAGGTAAGCATGCTCTTGGGTGTCAATGGGTCTATAAGACCAAATATTTTTTAAATGAAGAGGTCAGACAAATAAAGTCTAGATTGGTAGTTATGGGGAATCATTAGCAGGAAGGAATTAATTATAAGGAGACCTTTGCTCCTGTGGCAAAAATGGCAATTGTTCGGTCCTTTCTTGCTATTGCGGCATCAAAAATTGGGAGCTTCACGAAACGGATGTCTATAACGCATTTTTGCATGGTGGTCTTTATGAAGAAGTCTACACAAAGCTGCAACCAAGGTTCTAGAATTAGAATCCTTCCTTAGTTTGTAGATTATGGAAGTCTTTGTATAGCTTGAAATAGGCTCCCAAGTGTTGGTTATCTAAATTGGTTACGACTTTGAAAGATTACGAGTTTCTTTAATCTTATTCTAATTATTCTCTATTTACTCTTGCTAAGGGAACCATTCAGATTAATGTCCTAGTAATGTTGATCATATTATAATTTCTAGTAATGATCCCACTACTCTACATTCCTTTAAAGCTTATCTCTATGATTGCTTCAAGATGAAAAATTTAGGTCCTTTAAAACATTTTTTAGGTATTGAAGTAGCCCGTAGTTCAAAAGGACTATTTTTTTGTCAACAAAAGTATACTCTTGACATCATTTTTGAAGTAGGTTTGATGGGAATTAAGCCGAGTAGTTTTCCTATAGAACAAAATCACAAGCTCGGTCTAGCTAATGGATCTTTGCTTTTAGATCTAGAGTCCTACCGTAGGCTTATAGCACTAGTGGAAAAATTCACATATGCTACATATTAAATGCTCCGGTTCCTTGAAGTAACGAAGCATAAAAGTATTGGAATTACGTATGCTACATATTACATGCTCCGAGCTTATATAAACCGAAGCGTATAATAATTATATGCTCTGGGCCTGTATAAATCGAAGCATATAATAAGCTTATACTTGGAGATTGTACAAACCACAGCATAAAACCCCAGAAATTAAAGGGTCTATAGCATCCTGCCAGGCCACTTCAATTCCCTCGTATTCGCTCTCAAGTCTCACCCAAAATCTAAAACGAACCCTCGCATTCAGCTTCCACCCACAAAACTCTCACCTAAAATCTCATTCCCTCTCACTGTCATTCAAATTTTCTGACCTAACTCTTGCATTCTCTCTTACATGAAAACTCTCACCCAAAACCTTTGCATTTCGACACTCCAACTTTTTTTAGGGTTTCTTTCTAAGCTGAAAAGTTGAATATCAACTTTGATTGTGGCTATGTACTAAATTTTCAACACTCCAATAAGGTTAGTTAAAATAAATTTATGTATTTCTAATTTTGCCGTGTTGTTTTATATTTTGTGGTTTTATCATCTTGGTGTTTTGAAGAATAATTAGTTTTATAATGTATGTAGTATTTATTGTTATGATTAGCAAATGAGTGATTGCTAGGGAAAAATAATTGGTTTATTTTAAAATAATTGGGTAATAATGAGGTAAAGATTCGAACTTGGTCAGTTGAAGGATTTTAATGCATACATTATTTGACAGTGTAAAGTTGATTCTTATTTCCTCTGTTAATTGTTGTATCCACATGTTTTGGTTTGATATTTGTAGTTATTGTTGGTGGTATATTTCAGCCTCGTTTCTCCTCTTATTTGTATTCATTTTTTTTTCTGGGTCAATATTTCTAGTTTATAACGGTGGTTCATTTTGGCTTGGTTGATATGTTATGGATATTGACATGTTTTCGTCGGATATTATGGTTATACGGGTGGTTTCATTAAGGTTTGTTTGGTATCTTATGGGTACTGCCATGTTTTGATTGGACATTTCACATTTGTGGTTCTAGTACATGGTTCATTTTAGTTTGGATGGTAATTTATGGGTATTGAGTACACTTCATTGGAAAACTGTGCTTAATCTCGATTGCATGTCAGTTTGGTGGTTATGTTGTGGGTATTGAGATGTGAAGAGGTTGCATTTTGGTATTGAGATGGTTTTAGTACCTACTACTTAATGTAATGACCTTGATTTTTTTTATCGCTGAAATATTGTTATTATCTACGGAATATGCAATGGAATATATGCAGCTTCTTCATATGTTCTTTGAGTTCCATCATTTGTTTTGGCTTGTCTGAGTGTGTCATGAGTATGTTGTTAAGTTGAGTGTTTCTTGTGTGTTTTAGCATGTTTGAGTAGGTAATGAGTATATTGGGTAATAATGAGGTAAAGATTCGAACTTGGTCAGTTGAAGGATTTTAATGCATACATTATTTGATAGTGTGGGTTCTTGGCTTGTTTAGTTATTGGAGATTGTTAGAGAAAGATATCAACTTGGTTTTTGTGACCCAAGCATAAATGCAAGTATGGATGCATGCGTTTAAAACATAATTTGAGAATAACTATGAAATTTTTTTTAAAAAAAAACACAGTAATTTAGTCTATGTACTTATTTCTGATTATTGCATTATTATTGAACAACATAGATACATAAAATGCAAACTTAATACTTGTTTGTAAGATAAGGATTTTTATGAAATTCACTTCATATTAGTTGCAATATGGAGTATTAGAATTTCAGTCAATGATCATCAAAAGTCAGTACCATTTAGTTTTTAACTAAGTTAAGCCTTAACCCTTGAAAATAGTAACAAAAGGGGGTTGTACGAGGCCACGGGAAGGTAGCAAAAAATTGAGCTTTCTTATTGCCTTGATGTAGATTACAAAAATACAAACAACCGGAGCATATATCTTATAATTTTTCCCGCGTGCATTTTTCTTCAAGCTAATTCAAACCTACGACTGTGTGCAACACCAGTGTAAGGGTTGCATGCCTAAAACTGTGAACTGGACTAGTGGACCTGTGTTACTTTGTTGCCAAAAATTGCGATTGTTAATGCTATAAAATATTATACACTTATAGCTTGTTGTGTAATTTTATATAAGATCATTTCTAAAGTGTAAGCTAACATATTACTTATCTTGAATGGGAGGAGTCCTACTTATTAGACTTTTGAGTCAAGATTCCACTTTAATATAATTTTCCATTTAGGAATATTTCTATTATATTGTTAGTAAACCAGATTATTTATAAATGCTTTTTATTTTCAAGGAAGTCGTTCAAGATTGACTCATTACTTATAAGTCTTATAGGTTGTCTCATTTGTCTTGCTGTGACTCATCCTGATTTAGCATATTCTATTCATGTTCTATCTCTGTTCATGTAGGAGCTCTGTAGTGAGCATTGGTTTGCGACTCTTATGGTGGTTCATTACTTGTAGGGTACTCCAGGTCAGGGTATCTTGTTTTGCGTTGATTAGGTAGCTTGTGTAGTGATGCGTCGTTCTCTCACATTCTAGCTTATATTTTTGGGTCAATCGCGAGTGTCATGGAAAACAAAGAAATATCTCACTATGTCACGTTCTTCGGTCGAAGCCAAATACAGATTTATGGCCACAATTGCTAGTAAGTTAAAGTGGTTTAAAGCATTGTTGTTAAGTTTAGGTGTGACCATCCAAAGACAATTAAACTATTTTGTGATAGTCAGTCTGCTCTTCATATTGCAAAGAACATGGTTTTTAATGAATTTACTAAGCATATTGAAATTGAATGTCACTTTGTTTGTGATGCTATCACAGAGGATTTTATTTCACCATCATATGTTTCTACTAGTTCTCAATTAGCTGATGTTTTCACTATGGTGCTTAAAAAAGTCAATTTGATTATCACCTATCCAAGTTAGACATTTTCGAACCCGATGCTCCAACATGAGGAAGGGTATTACGATAGATTTATTATTATAGGATAAAATATTAGATTATTATTTTTATTAATCTCTCTATATATATATTGTATTATGGTGATCAAGATGAATCAAGTTTTTCAGTGTCAATTTTCTCATATTTTAACTATGATGTTGGAAACGCTTAGAGGTACCTTTAAAATGCATAGAGATACCTTCAAATATTACTGAATTATTAGTGCTCTTTTGTTCCCATATGGAAGGTTTGTAAAATAAAATAAGAATTGCTATGGTTATATGCTTGTGAAATAATTTTTAGACTACAAGGTTGAAAAAAAAACTAAAATTTTTGTCGGGCTGGGCTTATGTTGTATTAATTGGGTTCAAGCTAATCTACTATTCTAGCATAGCCAACCATCTTAATAGAATTGAGAGCTCAAATTTTAGAGCATCAAGCATGATCTATTATAACGAGCTTGAGTCGAGCCCACAAGGGTCTATAATAACAAGCTTGAGCCGAGTGCACAATTGATCGAGCTCGATTTCACCCCTAGGAGTGGCTATCATATAAGTTGTATAGTTAATTTATGTGGCTAGTTGAATGCGTATACGACCAAGATATATAAATATGTAATTCGGTTGAATGAGTAAACACTACTACATTTTCAATCTAATCCAACGGCAAATTCCGTTGTATTAGGTGTCAAAAACCGTTGTATTAGACCTAATCCAACGCCTTTGTACCGTCACATCTGCTAGCGTTGTATTAGGCCTAATCCAACGGCATAAGACATCTAATACAATGGCATTAATACTGCCGTTGGATTAGGTACAACCTAATACAACGGCTGCCGTTGGATTAGGTATCGCAGCTGTTGTATTAGATTGTACCTAATCTAACGGTAACCGTTGTATTAGATTCATTGTACCATTGGCTTAGCTTCCTTGTACTATTGGATTAGATTGTACAGATTGTACCTAATACAATGGCAGCCGTTGGATTAGATTGCTTGTGCCATAGTATTAGATTACTTTTTTTTTAATAAATATAAAATGTAGCATTATTATATATAGAATACGATGAGCATTATATAATATTTTTAATAAAGGTAACAATAAATATAAAATGTAGCATTATATTTATTTATAACAATAAACTAAGTATATTACATATTTATATATATACCTTACATTACAAAATCAAATATACTATCTTACTAATAATAAATAAAAGTTACTATCTTACATATTTATATATACTATCTTGCTAATAAATAAATAAAAGTTTACTAATAATTAACCATCGTGCAATAAGTTGTCAAATCTTCACACGCTTATCGATCAAATTTCTTCATTCATCTCTATTGTTTAGCTCGTCATGCACCTACCTGTAAAAAGAAAAGGAATTTATATATATATATATATATATATATATATATATATTTATATATATATATATATATATATATATATATATATATATTCATTTCAAGTCTATGAGTAGGTGGTGAAATTCGATTAAATATAGTTAGTAAAAATGTTGGATGTGAATACTTTTACCCCGTATTATATTAAGAGAGCTCATAAGATTGTTGAGTAATTTATACAATTCACTAAGTATAGTTATGCCATAATCTTTACATGTAAGGATAGAATAAGGGATAGATGCCAATTGTCAATTCCTCAATTCAATTCTATTATAGCTAGGCTTAGTAATTCTTCTTAAATCTGGAAGAAAAAGGATATAAGTCCACATTCTTAGTACTACATTTTTCAAATATTGTTTCATTGAATTACTAGAGTGAATAAGAATCAAAATTTTATACGCTAACCCTAAAGAAATAAGTGTTGGTTTACCTTTAATGATAAGAAGTCTAACCATACATCTGCTTCCTAGAAAAGTTGAAGATTAAATCCACCCATATCATATCCAGCAATCAAGATGCTCAACCTTCTTTGCTGTACACATTTTTTTATTAGCATCATTTTCCATGCACCTCATTAAAATTGTACCATTCAGATGCACAGTCTGAAATTCTGAAATCTCAAGATCCAAAAAGAATTAGCAAACTTACTTTCTTTTTCTTTGATCAATGCCACTCCTCATATCATTCTTTGCAACTCCAGATCCAGGAGGGGCTGCGTATTGCATAGGGGAAAGGGCTAGAGAAGGAGCTGATGAGGGAAAACCAACAGATGGAATGGGTGGTGGAACAGCAGTTGAAGCTGGAAGTTCAGGAGCACGTTCAGCAGTTGAAGCTGGAAGCAAAAAGTGCTTCAGCCTATTGTTACAATAGTTCTTCTAGAAATAAAACTGTTGTCTGTGTGCCACTTCCTGGAAATTCAAAGCATTTAAAGATCAAACATTAGTGCATTACCCATCTATTAATCCTACATCAAAAATTTAATGAAGAAAAAACAGTACATAATACGAAGTTCTATTATCCGAGACACTAACATATAATTTCCTAATAAAATTATAAAAATCCATCACCATTACTGCCATATTATCACCCATCAACAGATTGTAAAAGGAATTGTGGCATAAATTGCCTGAACCAATAAGAAATTGAAAACCAAATCGAAAACCTTGATAACCTTCCAGAAATATACCATGGGCCAATTCATAACCTGATATTCGATATTTTCAAACCCCCTACATCTCCTGATCCTTAAATCTTAAACACCTCTCCTAAGCCAAGGGACAGGCAGAACCATTTTTAAACTGGCAACAGGTATAAGCCCTTGAAAGAGGCAGAAATCTCACAATTCCTAGGTATACAAACATTATTAAAAGCTTTAACTTTCAAATGACTAACAAGAATTCTATCAAGTTCTCCAATTTTAATTTTTCTCCCATTGCTATCGGAATGATCAAACCAATTTTTTTTTATGAAAAACCAATTTACTTATCAGTCACTGCTGTAGCTGAAAGATTTGATGGAAGAAGACCTTTACCAAGGAGAGGGATGATCAAAGAAGTCATAGCAGCAAAAGCTTTCCAGTCCATTCGTTAGTTTCTCATTACATTCGTTATGGGACAACAAATAAGGGGGGTCTGTGCAGAGGGGGGGGGGGGGGGTCTGTGCAGAGGCATCTATGCAGGGAGGTTATGCAATCTGTGCAGGGGGGGTCTATGTAGGGAGGGGTTATGCAGGGGGGCATCTGTGCAGGGGGGGTCTGTGCAGGGGGCATCTGTGAAGGGGGGGTCTGTGCAGGGGGGCTATGCAGGGGGGGTCTGTGTAGTGGGGCTATGCAGGGGGGCATCTATGCAGGGGGGTCTGTGCAGGGGGGGGCTATGCAGGGGGGGTCTGTTTATACTAATACATACACTTTGCACAGACAACTTAGTACTAGAAAGCAGTAATACAAAATATGCAACAAGAAGTATCAGTAATACACAAGAAAACTTCAAATTATTTATCAGTAATTAAATAGCTGACAGAGAGTATCAGTAATACACAAGAAAAGATCGCTTGTGTGGCACATGAATAGCTAACAGAAAGTACCAGATAAACACAAGAAGAAGGTGAGTAATTTTTCGGTTCAAATTTTTTTAAAAATTGGCATACTATATTTTAAAAACTTAAAAGTACATAATCAAATAAGTGAAAGGTCAAGATTATATCATAGCCATGATCAAGTACAGTACACACTAGTGTTCAATGATCAGGTTAAGCTACCAGATGATTTCTATTTTTCTCAAATCCATAGCATAGCCATGGACTCTTAAATTGATGAGCATTGTTATTTATCTATCTACTATCATGTCAAGCCAACACCTTTTATAGGAGAGCAATGAAGCAGCAAGAGTTAAGAAATGTGCAAAAGCATATTATGCAAGTGGGAAAAAACTTGGAAATCATCAGGACCAAATTACATCTACTTATTCGTATAATCTTTTGACAGTGTAAAAAAAGAAAATAAAAGTTATCTGTAAGAACTTTTACACTATACATGAAGAGATTACCAGTCACATGAAGATCAGCTCAATTCATCTCGATTTTGGGACAAGTTCAACAGCCAATATCTGCCTCCATACTAAATTTATGTTCCGAAAACTATGAACCATCTGAGAACTTTCCCCAAAAGTCACCTAGAAATGATAACACTATTGTACAAACGAAACCAGCTTGTCAATGACAATCACGGGTATGCAGCATCTTACAATAACAGGAAGGAAAACTCTTTATTTGTGAAGTATTACTTTTTCTTTGTGATTTAATTAATAATTCATGCTCAACTCACACCACAATATAGTACTCAGTATTTTTTAACAGATTTTGTGCAAAGTGGAAGAGTCATTAGTCGTTTTAAAGGAAACATTATCACCTTTGTAAGTGTGTTTTGGATACGACTTTGATGGATGGATTTTTATGAATTTATGCTTTAGATCCATTGATTTTTGAGCTACTCCAAGTATTGTTTAGAGGTTTCTAATGCTACTACTATCTTAATATTATTCTTAGATTATAACATTTAAGTATATAACATCAACACATATATATGATGTAACATTACCATGTCATTTTTTACATAGAAATATCTTTATTCAAACAAATACTCTATAGTAGCAGTATTCTTATTATGACAAGCCTTTAAGAACAAGAAAGAAATGTTTCAATTAGTTGTTGTATTAAAGAGTTTTGCCAAGTTCGGAGTATAAATCTTGGAGTTAAGTATATCTGTTAGATATTTTATTTAGAAATCTTACTTTGAAGGAAATGCCCATAAAATACCAAAGTACTAAATGATGACAAGAAGCATCATTGAGAACCTAACACAAATGGAGTTAATTAATAATAAAGGAATGAGTGCTACAGATCTAAAGCTTAACCACCACTCCATCAAATGTTTACATGTACAATAAACAAGTAGTATTTGCGGCAATTGATGCAACTACAAACTTCTGGGTAACTTCTTGATTTCAAGTGACTTGGAACGCGTACCCAAGCTTTGATACCAGCGTCTAACCTCTTGATAAGAGTGTAAAAGCCTCAAACACGTCGCATTTTACCTTGAAATCATCGAAAATACTTGAAATGACCTTAAAACAGCTCGAGGACAAGATCAAGGTAAAATCAAGTGTATTGTGCATAAAATCAATCTAAAACCATGAGACTTAACACTACAATGGGGTTGTAAACGTGCTCTAAAACGAGCACATTAGCATCACCTTGTAAAAGTAAATCCCTTTGTCTGTAATGAAGACTGCCTTTTCTTAGTTGTCTAGGTACATTAGTATTTGGTTGTATCTAGAGTAGGCGTCCATAAAGGTTAGTAGTTCATGCCTAACCATTACATCTACCATTGTGTCTATATGAGGGACAAAAAATAGGTCTTTGAGAAACATCTTGTTCAAGTTAGTGAAGTCGATGCATACTCTCCTCTTCCCGTTCTTCTTGCCGACTACTACGACATTTGCCAGCAATTTAAGGTAATTGACTTCTCAGATTTTCCTAGTGTCCATCAACTTTTGGACTTCTTTGTTGATGATCTGGTTTCTTTCTGGTGCAAACATCCTTCTTTTCTACTTAAATGGTGGGTTGCTAGGGTCTACGTTTAATTGGTGACAAATAAATTCTAGGATCCCGTCATCTCCATGTGTCCCCATGCAAAACAATTAACATTTTCCTATAAAAAGGTTATAACATCATGTCTAATGATACCGGTTAGTAAAGACTCTATACATACCATCCTTTTGGGATTGGTCCAGTCTAGCACCATGATGTTTAACATCTGCTCATCTAGCGTCGTAGGCACCGACCCTTGATGTAATTGTTATGCGACTGTCTTAGAGGGCTTTACCGTAGTGTTGTAAAACTTTTTGGCGACTTCTTATTCACCCTTTATCTCCATGACTCCTCATTTTTTCAGGAACTTCAAGCACTGATGAAACATTGAGGGGACTGCTTTCATAAAATGTATCCATGATGATGAGGTTATATGCAAATGGGGCATCCATCACACTGAATTTTACTCTCTTGTTCACACCTTTAGTGAATACCAAAAGTTCAATTTCTCCCAAGGTATACGACAATTCCCTATTGAAGCCTACTAGTACGGTGGATCTTCTAATGATATCTTCTAAGCTAAGACCCATACCTTTCAATGCGCTTAGGAAGATGATATTTTTGGAACTCCCTCCATCTATTAAGACTCTTTTGTTCCCATACCAAGCATTCAACACTTTTCTACATATTGGTTATAACATCTTCTCTAATGCCACTGGTTAGTAAAGCCTCTATCCTTATCGTCCTTTCGGGTTTGGTCGGTTCTAGAATCACGTCGTCTAGCATTTACTCATCTGGCGTCGTAGGCACCGGACCTTGATATAATTGCTATGCGGCTGTCTTGGAGGGATTTAACGTAGTGCTGTGGCACTTTTAGGTGATTTCTTGTTCACTTTTTATCTCCATGACTCCCCATTTTGTCAAGAACTTCAAGCACTAATGAAACATTGAGGGGACTGTTTTCATAAAATGTATCCACAACCTACTTATGATGTGTTTATAAGAAAAGGGGCATCCACCTTACTGAATTTTACTCTCTTTTTCACACCTTTAGCAAATATTGAAAGTTCAATTTCTCCCAAGGTATTCAACGATTCCTCACCAAAACCTACTAGGACAGTGGATCTTCTAACAATATCTTCCTAGCCGAGGCCCATACTTTCCAATGCACTTAGGAAAATGACATTTGCGAAACTCCCTCCATCTATTAAGACTCTTTTGAGTAAAAAATTCCTCACCACTATCGAGATTACGAGTTTGTCATAATGATGCTTAATCTCACCCAAATCGCTACCTCAAAAGTAATAGGAACATCGCTTAGCATTTCCTCAGCCATTACGTATAAGACGTCTTCTATAATTCTTGTCACTTTGTAAGACATCTTCTTGGAGGCCCCGATATCCTGCATACATCCGACCCCCCTATTACGACGTTCACTACCTGAGAATGCACCGATTTTGTCAAGGATGTAGCTTTTTCATCAAATCCTTTGGGAGGGTCTCACAGCTCCTTCTCTTCTTGCAATTCTTTTAAATGGCCCTTTTTCACCAAGAAGGAAACCTCCTTCTTTAATATGATGCAACTTTATGTCTGATGCCCATGATCTTGATGAAATTCACACAAGAGTAACTTATCCTTCTGATCATCTGGTTTGTTGCTCTTTCTTAGCCATCTAACGGTTTCCCGTAGTCCCTGTATTGCACTCACTAGATCCAAGGTGTTATTACTAAAAATGTATACTTTCAAATCTAGATAATTACCAGTGTGAACGACGTTCATGTTTCCCTTGGTGTCGTAAGTCTTAAACCGGAAGTCATTCTTTCTAGACGTGAGCCTTCTCCGCTCGCCGTTAGCTCCGGTCTTTTGTTCTTGATATCTTGCTCTAGGCAGGCGTCTAGATGCCCTATCGTCTTCTAGCTGCACTTAGCCTAATGCTCAGTCCCTTAGGTCTTCAAAGGTAGTGTAGGGGTACTTGGTCTGCTCAATGTATAACTCCAAATCAGGGATTAGTCCATGCTTGAAGAATTCAATTGCTAATGTGAATCTAGGTATAAGAACCTTATTGCTAGTAGAAAATGATCAATATGCGGCGGGGTGTTTAGTACTATATGCGGCATTAAAAGGCTAGCAACACTTAGGAAGGCAACAAATTAATCAAATTAATTTGCGGCCTAAAAAATACGCTGCAAAATAATAATTAAAATGCGGCAGGTGCAACAACATACGCCGCATATGAATGATTAATATGTAGCAGTTTAAGGCTAACTGACGCCGTATATTAATGATTAATATGTGACGGTTCTAGGCTAAGTGACGCCGCATATTAATACTTTCCAGATTGAAAAAAGTTCCTATTACAGAGTAATAAGCGGCGGGTCTTGGGAACACCCGCCGCATATTACTGGTTTTTTTTTGGTACACTTTGATTTGATCCCTACTATACCCAAATTTCCAAATTTAAACCTGTTATATTACATTTGCAATTTCACCAACCAAGGTACATATATACATATGATGATCCATCTCTCATATATATATATACTAATAGGGTCGTAAAATTAACCATTAAGTGGACATCAAAACTACAATCCAATAAATGAACTTGATGTATTAAAACTATAACACACACAAAAAGGTAATGTACATAATCTAAAAAAAGTTATATGTCCAATACTTGGCCAGTTTGTTGTGGAGGGCATTGATTTCTTTGGTGGAGAAGGGCTCCTCATTGAATCCTTTGCATACCTAAGATTGATAACCATATCATTAAAGTGTATACATAATACAATGTATTTGAAAAGTATAGTTCTAACATATGGTCCCAATTACAAATCCGACCTATATATATTGACTCATATTGATGTAATAAAGTTAAATACGTCATTTTCTATCCAAAACTGCTCTCATTTGACCTACTTTGAGTCATATCATCCTATTAGAAGTGTTTGGGCCATGTTCTAGGGGAAATAGGCATATATCAACCTGAAACTGCCCTATGTGACATATAATGACTCATATCGATGTATTTCAAGTGTTTATGGCATTTTCTACCCAAACCTCTCTTGTTTGACTAAGTTTGACTTAAATTGATGTATTTCAAGTGTTTATGACATGTTCTAGGGTAAATATGTCATTCTCTAACCAAAACCAATCCCATTTGACCTATATTCACTCATATCATCCTATTTGAAGTGTTTAGGACAATTTCTAGGGGAAATACGCCAATATCGACCCAAAACCACCCTATTTGAGATATATTGACTCATATCGATGTATTTTAAGTTTTAGGTCATTTTACACCCAAAACCTCTCCCATTTGACCTATTTGACTGAAATCGACGTATTTATAGTGTTTATGACATGTTCTAGGATAAATACGTCATTCTCTACCCAAAACCGATCCCATTTGACCTACCTTGACTCATATCGTCCTATTCGAGGTGTTTGGGTCATGTTTTAGGGGAAATACGCCAATATCGACTTGCATACGTCTTTACCTCCTTGATGTTGCCATTGATCTTGCATCTGAAGTGGCCTTAGGACACAACCAACCGACTAATGAAGGTAAATTACATGACACACAAACATTTTAGAGTGCCCTACGTAACCATGAAATGCATGACATATACAAATGGTTTAAAAAATTAATAACAGTACCACATAAGTTAACCTATATCCTAATTGTGTATACCTCATGAAGAATTGAATAACATAAATGCTTAATTGAGCTCCTTGTAAGAATTGGGTGATGTCAGCTTTGTCAAGCCACGCTGTTCAGTCTATAGAGTAATGGAATAAGGCTCGATCCAATGACACGTCAATGGTATCGTCTTCCTTCATCATGGTCGCACATTGAAGTAGCCATTTGCACTTGAGACTAAGATAAGCCGCTACATCTTTAGTGAAAAGAGGTCGATTTTCTGCCACTGACTTCTTCGAGGCCGACTCATTGCTCCCAATAACTTCATCAACTGATATCCCCTTCATCTTCTTAGCTTGTGGAGTCACCTAATTAAAAAAGCACATATCGCACAACCTCAGTCATAAAAAAATATAATTATAGAGGAAATTCGATTAAAACTTTGATTTCTACCTCACTTATGATCTTGATCAAATGTAGAGGCAATTGCACAAAAGTACTAATTGCGTCATTCAATGTCTCCAAGTCATACTATGGAATAGGGACCAGTAGTGCTGGTCTTTTGAAATAGTCAGGAACAGTCTCAACCTTCACCACTTCATGTCCTTCAAGTTTCGTTCCCTGGTGAGTTCATGTAAACTACTAGCCTGACTGACCTAGGTATGCGATATCAGCGACCACATTGTAGATCGTTCTCGTACTTGGATCTTTAAGGAGTAGATGGTAACTGGTAGGACCCTAAAAATTGAATATAGTATGTCAATATTATAGGTCATTATTTATGCAAATAATACTTATTCAACATAATATTTAAAAAGGGAATGTAACACACCTTTACATGGGGAGTACACACCCGTGCACCCTAGGATGCTAACTGCTCGGCGCTGTACCAATGTCTTGGAGTAGGGAGAACAACTTGTCCTTGATAATGGCATCAAACTCCTGTCTAAGTTCCTCTTAGAGTTGAGCCTTGAAAGTCTCTCGATCTTCCCTTGAAACTCTGCTTTGACTTTGTTGTCTTGATCTTGGTGGAGGAGGTCCAAATACTTATCGGTACCCAATATTAGTCTCTCCAAGTCCAACACATCGTTTGAGGTGATCTGGCTTCCCAATGGCCATAGCTAATGTGTCTTGGGCCCTTACGGGAACAAATTCCCCTTGAATTTTCTTATCTCGGAACTCTAACTGAAAATAAAAAGGAAAAGATTAGAAATGAATGTCGTATCTTATAAGCAGTGGTAAATTTACCGATTTGCAAATAAAATTCTTAAGTATTTCTTAGCCTTAGCCTACGTCTTTTTGTTTAGAATGACTCTCTCCCCAGTTTTCTTGTCCTTTTTGTGCCGTTAACAAAAATAGTCATTCCCATGACTTATCTATGTGGTGGTGGATTCTAAAGAAGAAGGTCCTGAGTAAGAGGGATAGAAACCCTCTGATATCCATTATTGCCTTGTGTCGTTGTAGCTTGACTACCCAAGGTAATAGAGATGAATATTCATCCTAGAACTCTTTCTTGCCTTCTCGCGTTTAGCCTGTCAATAACATAAAGGTATTTGACTTAAAATTAAAGTACAAAAAAAAATCATTTTCCAAAACTGAATACAAAGAAGTATTTAACTTACCACTGCAACTTTAGATGTCTTGTTCTTAACAAAGGTTGCCTAGTCACTTTCCTTAATATGTTTCCATATTTCATAGGGAAACCTATTAGCTTCTTTTTTGGACACCTTTCTTGTCTTGATAATCCAACCAATCACCAACTTTGATTTGAAGTCCCAAAATCTATCGGCGATTGCAGATAGAAAAAGCTTCTTCCATTGGGGGTTATCTCGAATGTGAAACAAAGCCTGAAATATATTTAAATTGGGTTAGTTTCATTTAGTAAGGTAGTTTACACAAATATTTCAATAATTAAGATTAAGTTAGGAATACGTACCATTGTGTCCACTCACAAGGTCTGCCGAAGTCCCACATTTACTCCTGACCACTCCTAGTTGATGTTAAACTTGTCAATAAGAAATCAAATGTGCTGACCGTACTTGAGACACCACCTACCAATGGGGCGGTGCAAATGATCGAACTCTAAATGCATAGGCTCGGTCACTCTAAGGCTTCTATTCGGACCTTTAGGTCGACCTAAGCCCCTAGCACCACCCTTTCCCCTCTCGGTACCTGAACACAAGGGGATGACAATGTTCATGTGTACATCATCCCCTAAAGTTGCTACCGCTTCAGCAATCCTTTTATGTTCATCAAATATTCTATCCATACTCTGAGTTGCTAACTCATCAACTATGTCTTTTGGATCACCTCGATCAGTTTCGAGGTGAACATCATACTCAAATTCCTCATCAGAGACACTGAAATCTTCGTCACTAGCCATGATGTAAGACAGTAACTGCATTAAAGAATAATAGTACAATGCAAATTGAGTTAATGAATCGTCTAATAATAGTATAGAAAATAAGACAAAAATTAACATAAATACAAAATAATTTAATACCTAGACAATGAATACTACTCATCTATAGTAACTCGTTCATGGTGACCCATTCTTATATAATTTGTTTTCGTTTCTGGTCTAGCATGTCATCATTATATGGCATTGAGAATGGTGGGAGATCATTAAATTCATCATGGTCTTCTTCATCAGTGACATCACCAATTTTAAGAATTTGCCGTTTACCAGGGACATTAACAACTATTGGGGGTCATTTGTGTCGTTAATGTAGAATACTTGTTTATCTTGTGATGCAAGTGTAAAAGGTTCCTCCATTATACACATCCGACTCATATTAACTAAAGTCCAATTTGATTCATCTTTCTTCACCAAACCACGTTGACTGATATCTGCCTACTTGCATTAAAAAAGGGGAACCTTAAAGCCGCAATATTCAAATTCCCATATCTCTTGAATTATCTCATAGTAAGACATGGTTGCATCAACTAGTGCTTTATCTTTTGAGCTAGCATATTCTCGAGAAGAAGCCACTATTGAAACACCACTATTTTGAATAGAATTTGATTTCTTATTTCGACGTTTAGTATAGAAGGTATATCCATTGATATCATACCCCTCAAAAGATCGAACAACACAAGGCCATAACAACACAAGCATGTAACTCATCCAAACATGATGGATCAAGATCCTTACTGCATATTATATTGAAAAAAGAACAAAGTCTAGTGATATAATCCCTAACATGCTTGGGCAAAATATGGCGGATGACAATTAGTAGAAACTTTTGCATCATAACATGACAATCATGAGACTTTATAGCCACTAATTTTAAATCTTTCATTGATACGAAGTTCTTCAAATCAGATGAATACCCACTAGGAATGTTGATCCCATATATACACTCACAAAATATCCTCTTTTCTGCTCGGGACAAAGTATAACAAGCCGAAGGAAGATACGTGGATTTACCTTTTCCATTCCTAGGCGTTCTATTTTCAGGTCACAACTTGGATTGAATCTTCATTGTCTGCATATCTCTCCTAACATTAGGACCATCCTTACTCTTACCAGGTATATTCAATAGCATCCCTAAGATGGCATCAAGATAATGTCTAATGGGTAAATACTTCCAATACTGAAGTTTCCAAAATATTGATTGTTTCTTCCATAACCCCTAAGCATCTATGTACTTTAAAAGTTTTCCCAAAAACATTATCTTTTCATTTCACAATATCATAAACCTCATTGCCATTCAATGTTATAGGGGCTCTACGTTTCTCAACTTAACCATCAAACGTGGTCTTTCTCTTACGATAAGGATGAAACCTATTCAAGAATCTTTGATGCATGAGATACACATGTTTCCCACAATGTGGCAATTATGTTGAGTCCATATCATCCACACAAATAGGATAGACTTTCTTTCCCTTCACCTTATACCTCGACATGTTCCCGTAGGCTAAAAAGTCATTAATGGTACATAATAGCATGGCACGGAGTGTAAAAGTCTCTTTAGTATATGCATCATACACTGATATACCTTCATCCCATAAAAATAGCTAATCTTCAATAAGAGGAGCAAGATAAACATCAATATCATTCCCAAGTTGCTTGGGCCTTGATATTAGAAGTGATAACATAACATACTTACGCTTCATGCATAACCAAGGGGGTAAATTATATATGACTAACAAAACTGGTCATGTGCTATGTTGACTGCTTAAGGTACCAAAAGGATTCATTCCATCAGTGTAGAGACCAAGTCTTAGGTTCCTATCTTCCCTGCCAAAAGCCTTGAAAGATTCATCAATTGTTTTCCACTAAGGAGAATCAACAAGATGTTAAATCATCCCATCTTTCTTCCTCTTCTCTACATGGCATCTCAAATTCCTTGCATTACTCTTAATCAAAAACAAACGCTTGAACCTTGGTATTATAGGAAGGTACCACAACACCTTTACACTAGGACCTTTAATCCCCACTACAAGCTCTATCCCATGTGGGAGTTTGTAATGTGACTGCTCAAATTTAGGACATTGAATGAACTCTGCATACTCATTTCGATACCATATGCAATCATTTGGACAAGCATCAATCTTATTATACTCTAACCCAAGGGGACACATTAACTTCTTTGCATAGTACGTGGAAATAGGCAAATCATTACCCTCTAGAAACATCTCCCTTAATATTTTTAATAAGGCTATAAAACTTGTATCAGTCCAACCATATTTCGCTTTCATGTTAAACAACATTGATATGGCAGACAACTTAGTGTATTTAGTACATCCAAGATATAACATTTTCTTAGTAGCATCCCACAAATGCTCAAAAGTATGAGATTGACTACCAAATTGATCCCCAACCCCTTCAAGCATTATCCTCGAATTCATCCTCCCTATCAACTTCCTTCTAGGCATCAACATCTTCACCGTCATTAGATTCTAATTGGCCATGACGATCTAGCTCAATATGATGAATGGGAATTTTGTTAGAACATGACCCTATGTCATTAGAAGCAAGAACCTCACCATGCCATACCCATACGTGGTATTGTTGCCTGAATCCATGCTAGATCACATGGTCCCTCAACTCTAATATACTACGAATTGTACTCACATTATAGCAATTAACACAAGGGCAACTGATAACCGGTATTTTAGGTTGTTAACTAAACGACAAGTTATGTAAACAAAATTTATTCCAACCTATGAACTATACGAGTATAATTGAGTAGGGAGTCAAACCACGAGGACAAGGTATATCAAGACTTTAACTCTTAATATAACCGGACTATTTGGATTGGAAAATAACTAAACTAATAACAAGAACTTAGATAACGATAAATCACAAAGTAAATCAAATAGAGAAAAACGGGGACAAGACTAGATCCACCCTAGGAATGAAGCTTTCAAAACCGAACACGATAGGTTAGATAAAATCAAATAATAACTAGCATGGACATCCAAGAATATAAGAGGAAGTTGGTGATTCCACAAATCACAACAAACGACCTATAATTGCCCTATGTCTCCCAAGAAGTGGCAGGACAAGATTCGCATCGGATTTCGAAACTACTTATTATCATCATTCCTACAACTGTAGACAATAAAGAGCATAGCTTTCCTAGGGTTTCACCAATCAAAACCCCTAAAAGAACTACTCACACATATTCATGCTTAAAAACATAAAGATATTCAACAACGCAAATGAAACAAACATGGATGAAAATCACGAGAATGGAAGCAAATAAGAAATTATGCTAATAAACGATAAATACTAGGCTAAACATGCAATGAAGTAAAGAGAATGAATTAAGAGTGAAGGAATGGATTAAAAATCACAAAAGCTTCAATGTATTATCCACGAACAAAATTCGAACGACAAAGTGTTGAGCAAAACTGAAAATCGAAAGCTAAAACTAAAAGAATTTAGAGGCTAAAGAAAACTGAAAGTGCATAAAAGTATGTAAACCTAGCTTCTCTTCCTCTCATTAGATGAAGGGGTATTTATAACAAAACAAGAAAAAGCTTTGAAAACCCTAAAATGCATATGGGCCGGCCCTAAAAAAAAGTAGTTGATCCGGAGAAAAACACTGTCATTTGCCCGAATTCAAGGTCCATTCGGTCGAATACAGTCCCATTCGCCCGAATGAACATACATTCGCCATTCTAGAGGCTCTAAAAAATCGATCTCTTTTAAGCATTCACCCGAATGTAGAGGTTGATTCGGTCGAATAGAAGCTCATTCGCCCGAATGAGTTCCATTCGGCATTCCTAGTGACCAAGGTATAAATCTCTGAAGTCTGCCTCTCATTTGACCAAATGAGTCTTAGAGTCGGTCGAATCTGAACCATTCGGCCGAATGTGTCTCAGATTCAGTCGAATGTGAGACCATGCATTCCTCTTTTTCACTTCTCTCTTTTTTGAACTCCGTGGGATCTTCATGAGTGACTTCAAACATTTGCCCAAGCTATGATACGTGTGTCAAAGGCTCAAATGCATCACATTTCACCTCGAAATCATCAAAAGTACTTGAAATGAACTTAAGACAACTCAAAGACAATACAAGTCGTGCACGTGCAAAACTCTTCCCTAGCCATGGGTGTGCAAGTACAATGGGATTAAAAGAGCATAATCAACGTATTACACCTACTCGGGATTACCAAGCAAACTACATCATAGTGTATTCCGCCCACTACCTAATGAGGTCGCAAGTCTACGCTCCTAAGGTTATTTCCCAAGAGGTGTGGGAAATTTCCATTACGCTCATGTGTTTATAGGGTATGTGTTTTGCTCAAAATCATCCGACTGAAGGTGAGTCGGGAATGAAACACCTAAACAGGGAGAAATCTCGGGGATCGTGTCTTATCTACTCTTTAGCACTGATCTTACTAATCAAGTTAAGTCAAACAGGTTTGGAAAGGGTTGTAATGTAGGCTCGGATCGAGGTATGGTAGAAATTGGGAATATGGAGTTAAAACACTAGTGGAAAAAACCTTAAATGCTCCGGTTTTTTTAGGGCTTTATGCTCCGGTTTTGACCCGAAGTAGATATAACCAGAGCATATTTAAAATAACTTTACGCTCCGTTTTAAACCGGAGCAAAAAAAAAAACTCTATGATCCGATCCACTGAAAACCGGAGCATATAATGGGGTTTTATGCTCCGGTTTTCAGTGGACCGGAGCATAAAGTCTATTTTTTTTAAAAGAAAATACACTTTATGCTCTGGTCCACTGAAAACCGGAGCATAAAGTTTATATAGTTTTTTTTAAAATGCTAATATTATTATTGGAACAATACAATACAATAAAGTCTATATATATTATATACAATACAAAAGAAGCTCACGAAGAGCCCTCTTGTTACTCTCTACATTCTCAACATATATATTGATGCTGGCAAACCGTTTTCCAATTAATGGTGCCAGTTGACTCGTGTAGGCAGCGTTGGCAATATAATGAGCTCATCTGCAAAGGAATCATCATGGTTGAATTAACTTTATAGAAATTTTATTCTTTGATTTAGAGACAGAAGCAAGCAATGGGAATATAAAGGAAATCAAAGACTTAACAAGGTAGAGGAAAGACTACAGTACAAGTGATGAAATATAAGGAACAAGCTATATAACAAAAGCTAGCTAGACAAGATCACAATCAATATATAAAAAGTATCTAGACCAAATTAAATCATACTCATCAGTGAGGAGAAGCATACACAATATTGAACATATGAGAGTTACATATTAACATATACACAATAGGTTAGAAGATTTTATGACAATAAACAGACAAAAATATGATTGCGGAGACATGGAGACCAACAATCATGGAGACATATATAAAACCTATATATAAAACCAACAAGCATGGAGACATGGAGGCAGAATCAACTCCACAAAAGGAAAGGGAACTGATAATAGAATCCTTACCTCTGGTACCCTCGAAGTGGTTGGCATGGAGGCAAAATTGATACTAAATACAGTTATTGGCAAGGAATCGTGCAAACTTGTCTCTTATTTCTTTGATTTTGTCAATCGTGAAAGGCTCATCTCTTGATCTGATGAAAACCTAAATGTAGCCACCATATAAAAATGCAATTAGATTACCAACCTCTATTACTTCTTGTTCAATTCTTAGCATGAAGTATACAAGCATGGAGGCATTACTTATAAAAGTTTTCAAAAAATTTCGGCAGAGTTTCCCCTGTAAAATAAACATTTTCCCAATTTTTAATCCAAAAAACCTGTGAAATACAATTCAATAATTCAACATACCAACACACAACAACAATAAAATGCCATACCACAACAATCTTTCGATTGATGCCGGCTTTACAATCCCATCCTCCATGTTCATAAACATCAACTTTACTTCATAGGACGACATTGCTTACTATATAAATATAAATAAAGGAATTAGATATACCTTTTCTATATCATCGACTGTTGTGGCAGAGGTGACTAAATCATACATAAATCTCATCACATAATAGCCACAATCTTCCCCGTTCTATTGTTGTGTGCACTAAGTGGAAATGAAATGAATATTCATGTCAAAATCAAAGTAATTCAAAGGTTAGTCTACTACAAAACATTTAAATTTCAAAAACATGTACCTTCACTGATTTCCATTTAGGAAATGTAGCTCTTGAATGTAATCCTAAACTTCCGGGTAATTTCTTCATTGCACTACACTCGACAAGAAAAATATAGGTCATATCAATGTGATATATATTAAAGTTAATAATCAAACGAAAACGCATTATGTCAACTTGAAGATACCTAGTCAACAAAGATTTGATAAGTAAATGTCGAGGTGGTTGTAGACACACAAAATCGAATTGATATACTGTGTGAGTCAAAGGACATATGACTAGGAGCAACCAATGTCTACTACAAACACGAATTTGAAGTCAATAAAGAGAAACATGATAACTTAGATAATGATATCAAAAGACATATCTCACAGTTGGGACTAAAACATACTCTTCAATATACGGAGCCAAAACATATCGGCCGAGTGGAAGGAGTAGAAAAATTTCTGTGCGAATTTACGTGTAATGAGCTGATATTTATAGAACTGACTTCCATTCGGTCGAATGGAGCTTACATTCGGTCGAATGGTATTCCATTCGCCCGAATGGATAACCTGTTTGGTCGAATGGAGTAGAGTTACGAAGAAATCTTCGCTCCCATTCGACCGAATAGGTTTAGTATTCGGCCGAATGTAACTACATTCGCCCGAATGTTAGCTTTATTCGGGGTTATCAGCAGCCTTGTTAATTAAAAGACAGGTTATGCAAATAATATTTATACCAACCTACAAACTATACGAGTATAGTGGAGTAGGGGGTCGAACCACGAAGACAAGGTATATCAAGACTTCAACTTTTAACACAACCAGACTAGTCGGAGTTGGAAATTCAATTAAAACTAATAAGCAGAAAATAGATGACAATAAATCACGAAGTAAAGCAAGTAGAGAAAAACGGGGACAAGATTGGATTCACCCTAGGAATGAAGCTTTCAAAACTGAACATGATAGATTACAGAAAATCTGTTAATAACTAGCATGGACATCCAAGAATACGAGAGGAAGTTTGTGACCCTATAAATCACACGAACGACCTATAATCGCCCTATGTCTCCAAAGGAGTGGCAGGACAAGATTTGCATCGGAATCCAAAACTACTTATTAACATCGTTTCTACAATCTTAAGCAATAAAGATCATAGCTTTCCTAGGGTTTCACCAATCAAAACCCCTAAAGGAATTACTCACTCATATTCATGCTTAAAGACATAAAGATATTAAAAGAAACGAACATGGGAGGAATTTACGAGAATGAAAACAAAATCAGAAATTATACTAATAAACGATAAACTTAGAACTAAGCATGCAATGAAATAAAGCAATGAATTAAGATTAAAGGAAGGAATTAAACTTACAAAAGCTTCAATTTAATATCCACGAAAAGAAATCGAACAACAAAGCGTTGAAGAAAAACTGAAAACCGAAAGCTAAAACTAAAAGAATTTGGAGGCTAAGAAATCTAAAAGTGCATAAAAGTATAAAACCTAGCTCTCCCCTCCTCTCATCAGAGGAAGGGGTATTTATAACAAAATAAGAAAAACCTACGAAAACCCTAAAATGCATAGGAGTCGACCCTAAAAAGAAGTAGTTGATCCGGAGGAAAACACTGTCAGTCGCCCGAATATAGGTCTCATTCGGCCGAATGTGATCCCATTTGCCCGAATTGTCTTCCATTCGCCCATTCCAGAGACTTCAAGGAATCGATCTCTGACAAGCATTCGCCTGAATGTATAGGTTGATTCGGCCGAATGGAAGCTCATTCGCCCGAATGCGTTCCATTTGGCCTTTCCAGTGGCAAGGCTCAAGATCTCTGAAGACAGTCATCCATTCGACCGAATGAGTCTCAGATTTCTGCAACCATTCGGTCGAATGTCTCTCAGATTTGGTCGAATTTGAGACCATTCTTTCCTCTTTTCATTTCCCTCTTTTCTGAACTCCGTAGAATCTTCATGAGTGACTTCAAACACTTGCCCAAGCTAAGATACGTGTGTCAAAGGCTCGAATGTATCGCCTTTCACCTTGAAATCATCAAAAGTGCCTGAAATGAACTTAAGACATTTCGAAAACAAGATCAAGGTAAAATCAAGCATACACTAGTAGAAAACTATTCAATTGCTTTGCCTCAATTGCTGCGGTTAAATATATTTCGAAGCAATTATTCATAAGTGCTGCGGTTATTTCAAATAACCGCAACAATAAATCTTCCCCAAGAGATTTTTTTAAAGTACTGATTTATTGCTGCGGTTATTTGAAATAACCGCAGCACTTATAGTATAAGTCCTGCAGTTATTTAAAATAACCGCAGCAATAAATCTTCCCCAGGAGAATTTTTTATAGTACTGATTTATTGCTGCGGTTATTTGAAATAACCGCAGCAATAAATCTTCCCCAGGAGAATTTTTTATAGTACTGATTTATTGCTGCGGTTATTTAAAATAACCGCAGCAATAAATCTTCCCATGAGAATTTTTTATAGTACTGATTTATTGCTGCGGTTATTTTAAATAACTGCAGCACTTATAGTATAAGTGCTGCGGTTATTTCAAATAACCGCAGCAATAAATCAGTACTTTATATCCTAACTTCACTTTTTCCAGGCCATTTTTTCAGAAGACCAGAACTTTCCCCAGACCGAAACATACGAAAAAAAATCCTACCATCCAAACTTCGTCTTCTCCAGCCCCCCATTCCTTCTCTATTCCTAACCTTACTATACCTTTCTCTCTCTCCCTCAAAAAAGGGTTCGCATTTGGGTTTCTTCGAAGCGTCTTCTTCTTCGAGAGATTTAAGGTACGTTTTCTCATTTCGTCTTCGAAGCGTCTTCATTTCGTGTTTTCTCATTTCGGTACATAAATTGCTTAAGTATCTGGACATAACTCTACCGACAACTGTATGTATAATACTACGAACTTGAACCCCAGATTCATGAATATGACTATGAGACTGTCGCACACAATCCGGGTAGGTTAAGAGACAACTGTATGTATAATGTTATATTAATTCTAGTAACAGTTAAGTGTTTTTATATTAATTCTAGACTGTCGCACACAACTGTATGTATAATACTACGAATTTGAAGGTGTTTTGAGACGTACATAATCCGGGTAGGTTAAGAGACGTACATAATTCAGTGATGGAGATGCATTCATGTATTAAATTAGCCCATTTGCTAGATTTATATAGTTTTTTTTAAAAAAATTATTGAAGTTGATTAACAGAGTAGTTCCAATAGTAATGTTCAGCATTAGTTGTATCAATTGTATGACTTATTGCTATTCATAGATATTCATAGATATAATTAAGAGAAAATATTTCAAACATGGGGTTTTATAAGGTTAATGATAAGAAATTAGTGGGATGAAGAAATTATGGAGTATATGCTCCGCAATAAAATCGAAGAACACGATTTATTCTTTCTACTTGGTAGAAAGAAAGAGATGGCGTTTTAATATTGAAGAGGGCTCCCATAATGGAGGAGCTGAGTTGCACCAGTTGAGAAGACTTTGATTGAAGGAAGGATGATTGATTACCTTTAGATAGTAACTCAGCTACGTACTTTGAGCCTGTAAGAAGATTATGGGCATAAGAACACCCATTATTTACAAATATTATGGGCAATCTAGATTTTGTCTCTAGTCTGAAGAATTATATTTTCACCCCTTGATTTACACATAAGAAATAATAAGGGTTTAAATGTCAGTGCCTCTTTTGTTCCACATTTAAATAATGGATGAGATCTTCTCAAGCCAAATATCAACTAGTATGCACAAAATGATGGTTCATAAAATAAAAAATAAAAAAAATCAGTTCCTTCAGCAATATATACATATACTTTTCACTCAAGTGTTTTGGTTTATATCTTTGAAGTTCAAAATGGATCGAGATTGGATGTACGGTAACCGAACCTCAATGGAATATGTACAAGGGGTTAAGGAGTTTGCTAGGGTTGCACTTAGACATCAATTACACAATCATTCGAAGATATTATTGTGTCCGTGTTGTGACTGTAACAACTCCAGGGGTTATCGTGACATTAATGAAGTCAAAGATCATCTAATTCGTCGAGGTTTCAAAGCGGATTATAGGACTTGGAATTGGCATGGTGAAATATTAGAGTTCGGGTCAAGCGCTAGTAAGTTTCCTAGTTGTGAGAAGCCACCTCGCAATGAAGATGGATTGAATTTTAATGAGGTATATGATGATGTTAGAGATCGGGATAGAGTGGAAAAGGATAGAATAGACGAGATGATGCATGATGTTGAGGATGATTTCACCGATCGTCCCCATATTTTTGATGAAATCCTTAGAGCTGCAGAGAAGCCTTTGTATCCTACTTGTACTTTACACACTAAATTGAGCGCCGTCATGAAGCTCTTCAACTTAAAGGCACGCCACAATTGAAGTGACAAGAGTTTCAGACACTTGTTAGAAGTTATATCGGGTATGCTCCCTGAGGGAAATGAATTGCCACTTTCTACCTACGAGGCCAAGAAACTCATGTGTCCTATGGGAATGGATTATGTGAAGATCCATGCATGTCGAAATGATTGTGTTCTATATCAAAATGAGTATGAGGATCTAGATGAATGCCCATTATGTGGAGTTTACCGTTACAAAAAGAAGGTCAATGAGCTAGATTTGAGAAAGAAGAGGATACCGGCCAAAGTTCTATGGTATCTTCCCATTATACCGAGGTTTAAGAGACTGTACTCAGATGAGAGTAATGCGAAATTATTGCGGTGGCATGCTGAAGGGAGGAAGAAAGATGGTTTATTACGGCATCCTGCTGATTCTCCTCAATGGAGAAACATTGATAGGATGTACACGAGTTTCGGGGGGGACAGTCGGAATCTTAGGCTAGGTCTTGCACTGATGGAATGAATCCGTTCGGGACCTTGAGCACTCAGTACAGCACTTGGCCCGTTCTTCTTACTATTTACAATTTGCCACCTTGGTTATGCATGAAGCGCAAGTACATCATATTATCGCTTCTTATATCTGGACCTAAAGAACCTGGTAATGACATAGATGTCTATCTCGCTCCTCTTATTGATGACTTGAGATTGTTGTGGGAGGAAGGTGTCCAGGTTTTTGATGCTTACTCAAAATTGAATTTCACTATGCGTGCCTTGATATTCTGCACAATCAATGATTTCCCGGCTTATGGAAATGTTTCTGGTTATGCTGTGAAAGGGAAGACCGCATGCCCGATATGTGAAGAAGATATAGAAGCTATTCGTCTACAGAATTGTGGGAAGCATGTTTACATGGGTTTCCGTAAGTATCTTCTAGAAGATCATCCTTTCAGAAGAAAAAGAAAAGCTTTTAATGGTTCCATAGAGTTTCGCGAAGCTCGTCTCCCTTTACGTGTGAGTGAGGTATATGATCGCATTAAAGGCATTGAAACTGTGTTCGGAAAGAGCTCTAAAAATAGATCAGCCGGTGGCTATAAGAAGAGGTCTGTGTTCTGGAGTCTTCCTTATGTGTCCTAGGGAGGACATAATACCGGATTTAGACTCATCATCTGAATCTTCATGGTTTGGTAAGACCGAGGTGGAAGCCCTAGGTCTGTCACTCATAGAAAGGGTGTGAGGGTGAGGAAGGGGTACAAGTGGGGGCTTGACAGCGTATCTCGGCACATCGCCGTCTAAGAGATATGAGGCCCCAAACTGGACTAGGGGAGGTAATTGAGGACAGGGGAGGGGGATGGTGCGGTCTTTCAAGTACCACCATCGCAAGGGATTAGGGAAAATAAAACCAGCCCGTACGAGGCATTGCTCATGAAGGGTTGTGGAACTGGCATATCTTTCACTGAATTCCACAGGATTCATAACGTTAAGGAATTCAGCAATGCGGAATACGTGTCCCCCTAGGCATAGGTCAGTGGTTGCATTCAGGGTGGTTGTGTTGTTTAAAAACTTCCGCAGCGTCATTGGCAGGCTTAGTGCGGTATCGTTGTGTGGTGTAAGGTAACGGTGCAAAATGTGCACTTCGTATGTTCGTACTAAGTGAGGGTTAGGGGAAGGGAACAAAGTCTCCCTAGAAAATTTTAAAAACATGCGCAAAATAGGGTGTTGTACATCAGAAACATATATGTTTCTATTCGAATAAACAAGTCGACTAGCAATTTTAAGCCATAACTCAGAAACCCGAGAGTTGTCCGGTTGTTTATCCGAAATAGGCTCGTTATTGAAACCAAACACGGCGCAAAATGCAACATAATCAAGAAAATAGGTTGCATTCCTTAGCCTAAAAGACAAATGCAGCCTACCATCCCGTTGACACAGAGTTAGGGAACTAAGGAACTCATAAGTTAAGAGCTTATGAGTTGGGTGCCACATGTTTATCCAGTTCTTCAACCCACATGCTGTTAATAATGCAATAAATTGCTCGTATATACCCATTTGTTGCAAAATTAAAAGGTCTAAATAACGAGTGGAGTTAATTTTTCGTATCTTAAGCCTTTGGAAATGTTCATATTGCTCCAAAGATACGAAAATAACCGTAGGATGGTCCTCATCGAACCATAATTCCTGGCCAGGAAGTCGTTGTTGGCCCTCCAGTTGTTGAGAACCGGTTTGTTGTGCTTCCCGTGTCGCACCCGAAGAAGAACTCTCTCCATGTTTTTTGGACCTCTTGAAGGGATTCCTCAAGGATTTCCTTGGACCCATAGCGATTGTTGAGGATTGGGAAGGAAAAAGAGAAGTTTGGGAGAGAGCAAGTGAGTGAGGGAGCTCGGGTGTGCTTTGGTGTGAAGAGATTTTTCTGTGCGAAATCCCGTGGAATGAACTTATATTTATAGTCCTGGCTTCTATTCGGTAGAATGGACCTCCATTTGACCGAATGGATGCCCTGTTCGGTCGAATGATTATGCGCTACGAAAAATTCTTTTCTCCCATTCGACCGAATCATATATACATTCGGTCGAATGGCACCCCATTCACCCGAATGGAGTGTTCATTTGGGGTTACCAGCAGCACCTAAAATCTCCCTCAGCAGATCTATTCGACCAAATTGTGGGCTTTATTCGGTCGAATGAGATCAATTCAGCCAAATTGAACTCGTCATTCGGCATTTTGATTAACTTCATGGTTAATGCTCATTTGGCCAAATGGACCTATCATTTAGCCGAATGGAGTGCGATTTTGCACTTTCTTTGCTTTGAGTAATCAAAACACTCATACCTTCTCAAAATCAATCAAGGTACTATGATTATGCTTTACAAAAATCCAAATACAACCGGGTAACCTCCCGTAAGTGCTTTGTTTAACGTCGTTTAGCTCGACGTAGCTCGGGTAATCAAGAAACAAAGACAAAAGTTAAACTAACTACTGAAAACTTAACAAAACGCTAAAGAACGATGATTCGAAGTTAAGATACTCGATAAGTGCCAATGATTATACCAATCATTCGACTTCGACATCATCTAACCTTATAAGCTCAACGGTGTTGACATCGTGAAGGCTGCTCTCATGGAAGAGTTTTAACCGATGTCCATTAACAACGAAACGTCCTCCATGATAGTCTTTCATCTCTACTGTTCCATAGGGGAAAACTTGTAAAATCTCGAATGGTCCAGACAACCTCGATTTTAATTTCCCGGGGAATAACTTTGCTCTTGAATTAAAGAGCAGCACTTCATCTCCTAGAAGAAACTCTCGTTGGATGATATGTTGGTCGTGCCAACACTTAGTATGTTCCTTGTAGATGTGCATATTATGGAATGCGTCGAGCCATAATTCTTCCAATTCTCGTAATTGGGCGGCTTGCTTCTCGCAGAATAAGGTAGGGTCCAAATTTAGAGTTTGGATCGCCCATCAAGACTTGCATTCCAATTCCATCGGTAGATGACAGGATTTCCCATACAATAGTCGGAATGGGGTGGTGTCAATTGGGGTTTTGTAACATGTACGGTGGGCCCAAAGAGCGTCATCTAACTTTAGAGACTAATCTTTCCTGTTTGGGTTTACCACCTTCTCAAGAATTCCCTTGATTTCCTTATTAGCTACTTCTACCTGTCCTTGAGTTTAGGGATGGTAGGGTGAACCGACTTTGTGCACGACTCCATAATTTTTCAATAATTTATTCAGTTCGTGCTTAGCAAAGTGTGAACCCCCATCACTTATGACTATTTTGGGAACACCGAATCGAGGGAAGATTATGCTTTTAAAAAGCTTAATAACCACTTTGTGATCATTCGTAGGTGAGGAGATGGCCTCCACCCACTTAGACACATAGTCAATCCCTACTAAAATATATTGGTTCCCATGAGATGAAACAAATGGGCCCATAAAGTCAATTCCCCAACAGTCAAACACTTCACACTCAAGGATGTAGTTCTGAGACATCTCATTTCGCATTGAGATGTTGCCAACTTTTTGGCACTTCACAGCTCTTCACAAAAGTTTCAACATCCTTGTGTAATGTTGGTCAATAGAACCCCGCGGTGGCGACCTTAGCGGCAGTGTTCATTATACCATGGTGGCCCCCACACGCGTATGAATGACAGTGAGTTAGGATTTTGGGAACTTTCTCTTCAGTGACACAACGGCGGATTATGTCGTCGGCACAAGCATGAAATAAATAGGGGTCATCCTAAAATAAATTCCTGACTTTACCAAAGAAAGCCTTTTTCATGGCCCTTGATTCGAACTCTGGAAGTTCTCTACAAGCTAAATAATCCGCGATATCCGTGAACCAAGGGGCTTTCCCAACTACTATAGCTGTCATTAGGGTTTCTTTGACCATTTCATCTTGGATAGGTAAGGCGTCATTATTAAGCTCGGGTAACCTAGACAAATGGTCAGCTACCACATTTTCGCTACCCTTCCTATCTTTTAACTAAAAATCGAACTCCTGTAAGAGGAGCACACAACGGATCAACCCTGGCTTTGCATCTCGCTTTGTCATTAAAAACTTCAGAGCCAAGTGATCAGTGAAAACTATAACTTTTGAACAAATAAGATATTAGCGCAATCTCTCAAAATCATAGACTACCGCCAGCATTTCTTTTTCAGTTGTAGAGTAGTTACGCTGTGTAGGGTCCAGTGTTTTACTGATATAACATATAACATGGTGCTTTCCTTCCTTTTTCTGCCCAAGGAAAGCACCAATAGAAATATCACTAGCATCGTACACTAGTTCAAATGGAAAACTCTAATCCGAAGCTTGCACGATGGGCGTAGATATTAGAGCTTCTTTTAGCTTGTAAAGGCATTCAGGCATCTCTCATCAAAGTTAAAATCGACATCTTTCTGAAGCAATTCATTCAAGGGTTTTTCTAGAGTTGAAAATGCTAAGATGAGACGCTTATAGAATCCTGCGTGTCAAAGAAAGGATCGTACTCCTGTAACTGAGGTAGGTACAAGAAGATTCCTTATCACATCAATTTTAGTAGGATCTACCTCTATGCCTTTGAAAGACACTTTATGGCCTTGGACGATGCCTTCTTGAACTAAAAAGTGACATTTCTCCTAATTTAGTACAAGATTCGTTTTTTGACACCTTAATAAAACTTTCTCGAGATGTGTCAAGCAAGTGTCAAGAGAAGACCCTCCAACAGAAAATTCATCCATGAACACTTCCATGAAGTCCTCTAACATATCAGCACATATATAGCCGACATGCACCTCTGGAATATAGATGGAGCATTGCATAAACCGAAGGGCATTCTCCTATAAGCAAAAGTCCCAAAAGGACAAGTGAAAGTTGTTTTCTATTGATCCTCAGGGTGGATTGAGATTTGAAAGAAACCCGAGTAACCATCTAGAAAATAATAGTATATATGCCTGGCCAGTCTTTCAAGAATATCGTCGATGAAGGGGTAAGGGAAAGTGATCATTTCTTGTAGATTTATTGACTTTGCGATAATCAATGCAAACTCGTCATCCTGTGGTGGCTCTAGTGGGGATCATCTCTCCTCTGTCATTCTCGACAATGGTCGTTCCTCCCTTTTTAGGAACAACATGAACTGGGCTAACCCATCTACTATCTGAAATTGAGTAGATGATGCCGGCCTTGAGGAGTTTGAGGATTTCATCCTTAACTACCTCTTTTATGTTTGGATTCAGCCTTCTTTGTGGCTCAATGGAGGAAAAATATTCATTGTCAAGATGAATCCGGTGCATAACAAGGGATGGACTAATCCCTTTTAAATCACCTAGTGAAGACCCGATGACATCTCAATATTTCCTTAATAAAACAAGTAGTTTTTCCAATGAAATGTCATCAAGCTCAGAATTCACTATGACAGGGATGCCTTCATCTTCATCGAGATAGGCATATTTTAGGCTAGGAGGTAAAGGTTTTAAAGTCACTTGGCAGGAAGGCTTAGGACTTTCCCCCTTATGCATAATACCTTCCTCAACCTCGCAAAGTTGCTTGTACTCGTCTTCTTTCCTCTCATAATCCTGGACCTTATCTAATCGGCCCTCCAACTGCTCATCTATTGTAGAGGTATCCTCATCATTCATTTGATACCCAACCTCTATTTCCCTGTCCCCGTAATAATCCTCACTCTCCCTATCGCCTACTTCAAGGCGACAGACCTGCTCAACCATAGGTTTCTTTAAAAGAGGAGAGATTTTGAAGACTACCTTCACTTAGGCTACTTCTACCGTTATGGTATCATCATGGCAATTAATAAATGCCTGAAGTGTTTTCAGAATAGCTCTGCCCAAGATAAGTGGGGTATAAGGGTCCTCTTCCATTTCCATTACTACAAAATTACAAGGGACCACTAGTTCTCCTACCTGAATAGGTATGTCATCAAGCTCTCCACATGGCACTTTAATGCTCCTATCAGCCAGTTGGATCGTTTTCCTTGAAGGTGTGAGGTTAAAGGGGAGCTTTTTGGCGACCAATAGAAGCATAAGACTAATCGAAGCCCCTAGATAGGCGAGCGCCCCTTTAGGGTCAATGTTTCCCAATTTCGCAGGGAGGTTATAAGGACCGGGATCTCGCTCCTTCATAGGCATTTTCCCCTGCAGTATGGAGCTAACAGATGGGGGAGACTGATTACCTCTTCCTCAAGCTTTTTCTTGTTGGACAATAAGTCCTTCAAGAACTTAGCATACTTTGGCATCTGTGCCATAGCATTGAGGAATGGGATTTTCATCTCCATCTTCTGTAGATGTTCAAGGAACTTCTTGAACTTATCATCAAGTTGATTCTCAACTTTCCTATAGGGAAAAGGAAGCGGGGGTGCATATAACTGTTCTAACCTCTTTCTCTCCTCAGTCTTCTTCCTCCTCTCCTCCTCACTCTCTAATGGCTTCTCACTCCCTATCTTAACATCGACGTCCTCCCTACCTCTTTCATTCTCAACTTCTGACCCCTTACCTTGTTCCTACTCTTTTCCATCTTTATGCACTCTCGTCTTATCACTTACCCGTACCAAAGGTGCATCAACCGGATATGAAGGACCACTATGCTGAGTCCCTGATCTTAGGTGGATAGCCTTAGCAGTGTGTTGGATTGGGTTTGGGTGCTGATGTGCTTGTTTTAGAGCACATTTATTACCTCATTTTAGTGTCAAGTCTCGTAGTTTTGTATTGGTTTTATGTATATTATGCTTGATTTTACCTTGATCTTGTTTTTGAGTTGTCTTAAGTTCATTTCAGGCACTTTTGATGATTTCAAGGTGAAAGGCGATACATTCGAGCCTTTGACACACATATCTTAGCTTGGGCAAGTGTTTGAAGTCACTCATGAAGATTTTACAGAGTTCAGAAAAGAGGGAAGTGAAAAGAGGAAAGAATGGTCTCAGATTCGACCGAATCTGAGAGACATTCGACCAAATGGTTGCAGATTCAACCGAATCTGAGACTCATTCGGTCGAATGGATGACTGTCTTCGGAGATCTTGAGCCTTGCCACTGGAAAGGCCGAATAGAACTCATTTGGGCAAATGAGCTTCCATTCGGCCGAATCAACCTATACATTTGGGTGAATGCTTGATAGAGATCGATTCCTCGAAGTCTCTGGAATGGGCGAATAGAAGACCATTCGGGGGAATGGGATCACATTCGGCTCAATGAGACCTATATTCGGGCGAATGACAGTGTTTTCCTCCGGATCAACTACTTCTTTTTAGGGCCGGCTCCTATGCATTTTAGGGTTTTCGTAGGTTTTTCTTATTTTGTTATAAATACCCCTTCCTCTGATGAGAGGAGAGGGGAGCTAGGTTTTATACTTTTATGCACTTTTAGATTTCTTAGCCTCCAAATTCGTTTAGTTTTAGCTTTCGGTTTTCAGTTTTTCTTCAACGCTTTGTAGTTCGATTTCTTTTCGTGGATATCAAATTGAAGCTTTTGTAAGTTTAATTCCTTCCTTTAATCTTAATTCATTGCTTTATTTCATTGCATACTTAGTTCTAAGTTTATCATTTATTAGTATAATTTCTGATTTTGTTTTTATTCTCATAAGTTCCTCCCATGTTCGTTTCTTTTAATATCTTTATGTCTTTAAGCATGAATATGAGTGAGTAATTCCTTTAGGGGTTTTGATTGGTGAAACCCTAGGAAAGCTATGATCTTTATTGCTTAAGATTGTAGAAACGATGTTAATAAGTAGTTTTGGATTCCGATGCGAATCTTGTCCTGCCACTCCTTTGGAGACATAGGGCGATTATAGGTCGTTCGTGTGATTTATAGGGTCACAAACTTCCTCTCGTATTCTTGGATGTCCATGCTAGTTATTAATAGATTTTCTGTAATCTATCATGTTCGGTTTTGAAAGCTTCATTCCTAGGGTGAATCCAATCTTGTCCCCGTTTTTCTCTACTTGCTTTACTTCGTGATTTATTGTCATCTATTTTCTGCTTATTAGTTTTAATTGAATTTCCAACTCCAACTAGTCCGGTTGTGTTAAAAGTTGAAGTCTTGATATACCTTGTCTTCGTGGTTCGACCCCCTACTCCACTATACTCATATAGTTTGTAGTTTGGAATAAATATTGTTTGCATAACCTGTCTTTTAGTTAACGACCTAAAATTACCGGTTATCAGGTGCTGAGGTGGAGGTTGTGTAGAGGGGTTAGGTTGAGGGTGAGATGGGAATAGAGGTGGTGCAGGAGGATTAGCCATTTGGGCTAGTTGAGTTTCAAACAACTTTTGCTGAGCTTAAAGTTGTTGTATTTGTTGGATGAGAGTCTGATTAATCTAAGTTAAACTCTGGTTCTGCTGAGCAAGAGTAGTTACTTAGGAGGCTAAATGGTCATTTGTTGATGTATGACCATGTTGTGGTTGAGAAGCCACATGATGAGGTTGACTAGGTGGAAAAGGTAGGTTTGAACCATTTCTAGGTCCTTGGTTAAACCCTGGGGGTCTACACACATTAGGCCTAGGTACATTCACATTAGTTTGGTTCCCTTAGAAACCTTAGTTGTTAAACCAACCTTAACCATTTCTGTTGTATCCCGGGTGGAAGTTTCCCTGGTTTTGGATTGAGTTAAAGGGAGGTTTGTACGGTTGGTCCGGGAAAGGTTGCTATCCATACCTTGGACCTTGTCCCTGTCCACTATAGTTAAGGGCTGCTATATGATCAGGGTTATACCCATAACCGTCATAGTTCATTACCTACGGTTTTGGGTTATACCCTTCATAGTCAATTGCAGCTACGTGCTCAGAGTGCGAACCACCACAATAAGATGTATCATGGTTGGTACCCCCGCATATGGCACATGCAAAGTGCTTTTCACGCACTGGAGGGGTGTTCGAACTACCGGCTAGGCTTAGCTTGGATAACTTTTTATCAATAACAGCTTCTATTTTGGCGCTAATATTATCCAAGTTAGTTGTGTCTATCATCCCTCTAGGTAATCCCTGACTCCTAGTTCCTCCCCAGGCACTATTCTTAGCGACTTCCTCTATTTTGGCTTTTACCTGGGTGCAAGGAATTTTGGATAGTTGGCCACCTACTGCTGAGTCTAGGAGTGCTTTGGTGGAGTCATTGAGACCATCGTAAAAGAATGTGTTGAGATGGTTTTCCCCATACTCGTGGTGGGGGCATGCTCTAATCATTCTTTTAAATCTACTTCAGGTAGCACTAAGGTTCTCATCATCCTCTTAGGTGAATGACGCAATTTTCTTACGCCAATCTTGCGTTCAAACCGTAGTATAGAACCTTTCTAGAAATGCGGATTTTAGTTGAGCCCAATTAACAATCGAATTGGGTTCTAAGCACTTGTACCAATCCTTGGCATATCCTGCTAGACTCAAATGAAACAGGTGCATTTGCACATAATCAAGGCTATTAGGTCAAGGAGGGATAAGTCCATAAATATCAGAAAATGCCTCTAAATGTTGAAGAGGACATTCATTCCTTAAGCCACTAAATGGTGTTTCCTTAACCATTCTTGTGAACTGAGGGTGTATTTGATAAGGTGTAGTGGCAACAGGAAGTACTACACCCCCTTGGAAGTCTTGTGAGCCACGAGTTCCGAATTGACCAAACAATTGATGTTCGTCGGCCATTATAGATATGGATGGGTTTTGGACAGAATATGAGGTGTGTTTTGAAGGGCGTTGTCTACTCACACATTGGATTTCAGGATTATAAGGGGTAATTGGCTGGTTTGACCTACGCGTGCTATGGGGCACGCAAACAGCAAATTCAAAGACAACCAAATAGAAAAACAAAAACAGAAATGAAATAATATAAAGTTATATTAAGAACAGACAAGTTATGCAAACAAAATTTATTCCAACCTATGAACTACACGAGTATAGTGGAGTAGGGGGTTGAACCACGAGGATAAGGTATATCAAGACTTTAACTCTTAACATAACTGGACTATTTGGATTGGAAAATAACTAAACTAATAACAAGAACTTAGATAACGATAAATCACGAAGTAAATCAAAAAGAGAAAAACGGGGACAAGACTAGATCCACCCTAGGAATGAAAGTTTCAAAACCGAACACGATAGGTTAGAGAAAATCAAATAATAACTAGCATGGACATCTAAGAATACGAAAGGAACTTGGTGATTACACAAATCACAACGAATGACCTATAATCGCCCTATGTCTCCCAAGGAGTGGCAGGACAAGATTCGCATCGGATTTCGAAACTACTTATTATCATCATTCCTATACCCTTAGACAATAAAGATCATAGATTTCCTAGGGTTTCACCAATTAAAACCCCTAAAAGAACTACTCACACATATTCATGCTTAAAAACATAAAGATATTCAATAACCCAAATGAAACAAACATGGAAGGAAATCACATGAATGGAAGCAAATCAGAAATTATGCTAATAAACATGCAATGAAGTAAAGAGAATGAATTAAGAGTAAAGGAATGGATTAAATCTCACAAAAGCTTCAATGTATTATCCACGAACAGAATTCGAAAGACAAAGTGTTGAGCAAAACTGAAAACCGAAAGCTAAAACTAAAAGAATTTGGAGGCTAAAGAAAACTAAAAGTGCATAAAAGTATGTAAACCTAGCTGCTCTTCCTCTCATCAGAGGAAGGGGTATTTATAAAAAAACAAGAAAAAGCTATGAAAACCCTAAAATTCATAGGGGCTGGCCCTAAAAAGAAGTAGTTGATCTGGAGAAAAACACTGTCATTCGCCCGAATTCAAGGTCCATTCGGTCGAATACAGTCCCATTCGCCCGAATGCACATACATTCACCCATTCCAGAGGCTCTACAAAATCGATCTCTATCAAGCATTCACCCGAATGTAGAGGTTGATTCGGCCGAATGGAAGCTCATTCACCCGAATGAGTTCCATTCGGCATTCCCAGTGACCAAGGTATAAATCTCTGAAGTCTGCCTCTCATTCGACCGAATGTGTCTCAGATTCGGTCGACTCTGAACCATTCGGCCAAATGTGTCTTAGATTCGGTCGAATCTGAACCATTCGGCCGAATGTGTCTTAGATTCGGTCGAATCTGAGACTATGCATTCCTTCTTTTCACTTCTCTCTTTTCTGAACTCCATGGGATCTTCATGAGTGACTTCAAACATTTTCCCAAGTTATGATACGTGTGTCAAAGGCTTAAATGCATCGCATTTCACCTCGAAATCTTCAAAAGTACCTGAAATGAACTTAAGACAACTCGAAGACAAGATCAAGGTGAAATCAAGCATAATATGCGTAAAACCAATACAAAACTACGAGACTTGACACTAAAACGAGGTAATAAACGTGCTCTAAAACAAGCACATCAGCAACACACCTCATCATCTTCAATGTTATTTAGGTGTTTCAATGCTTATCTACAAAACTCCTCAACCCCATTCATGAACTCCAATGAAGCACGATTACCATACATCCAGTTTCGATCCATAATTTTTGTTATGCCCTATTTGACATGTAAGATATTAAATAACAATCTAATCAACACTCTGTTTATGCATATATATATATATATATATATATATATATATATATATATGCACTTAAAGGGTCCTTAAATATTGTACCAAAAATAAGGTTAAGTAAACTCCATAATGACCCAAAATCAGTCGCTTTATAGTTTAAGTTACTAAATTCTTCTATGCTTTGTAAATCACTACAAATTCTACAAAAAATTTGGCAGAGTTTCCTTTGTAAACCCAACATTTCCTTTTTTTGAAAATCAATATTCAAACATGTGTATATGCATTTCAATACAACCACAACCAATACACAATGCCATTTTATATCTAGCTAGGTAAAAAATAGAATTTCTAATAATAAGTTATTAAGTTATCTCCTACTAGAATTTATTAGAAAGCACATCAAAGATATTAGACAATGGCAATGCCATACCTAATAGACAAGCACATCTTTTTACGCATTTTTTCTTTCCATTTCACTTCCTTCCTACTCATTTTCTCTTCTCTCTTTTGCTCTTAGCTTTTGTCACCCTTTTAAAGCCCATCAAAATAACAACTTCAAAGTAAGATCGAGCATCCCTTACCTTTCTTTTTATTTGTTTATTTGTTTTATCCTGAAGCTTCAATTCCCTACCTAACTTAATCCCTAAATTCATCAATATCCATTATGGAACTCTTCAACTACAAATCAATCCTCATCTCTAAGTCTTTTGCCAAAAATCCCTCTTGCATCATCATTCCTATTCCATAAAAATATCATGGATCTACTCATGTTTCAAGAATAGTATTCTAATTTTGTTTACTAATTTTCTATAAACTTTAGGTAAGAAGGTTCACCATATCTGTACTTATATAATATAAGGTAGAATATTACAAGCTATAAAAATTATATTGCTCATATACACATGCATATACATACAAGTGGTGCGAGAAATTAAAGAGAGAATATAGAAGAGAGAGTTAACATACAACAACAAGGGTAGAGCACGATAAGGACAAGAAGGGGAATTCGTGGTGAATGAAGCAGCTCCGTTGGAATACGAGGTTCATGGCAAAGTAGATGGGTTTATGGCAAAGTAACTTCGGTGGAATGCAGGGTTTGTGGCGAAGTAAAGCTAGGTTGTAATGCAGGGTTCGTGGCGAAGTAGAGCAAGGTTGGAATGCGGGGTTTGTGGCAAAGTAAAGCTAGGTTGGTGGTGGGGTTCGATGTTATATTCGCTAGCGTTGAAGGCGAAGTAGAGCTAGGTTTTGCAAAATAAAACAATGAATCAGTCATAGGGGTTATTTTTAGTGACATAAATATGTGATGGGTCTAATCAACTGACATCGCATATTAATAATATTAGACATTAATTTGCGGGTTTTTTGGTTTTACGCCGCAACTCTTTGGCCATAATTGAATATTATTTTACTAGTAATTCACACAAAGGATAGAAACTAGACTATGAAACTTATGAAGGAACGCACCAAAGGCTATAATCTAGGGCGAAAGTTTAGAGAATAAATTACAAAAACACCCTCAAATCTTCTCACTTTCTCACGTGAACTTAAAGCAAAGCACCAGCTCACAAATCTTTGCTACGTACAAAGAATAATAAACTCTAAAAGTTTATTCTTTAAAACAAGGAAACAAGCTCTAAATTTGATTTTTCCAAGCTTGGGTGCACATCGATTTATACTCATAGCTTGAGAATTTCAATCACATTAAGACTAGGACTCCTACTTCTAAAAGGACTCCTAATAACCACCTAATAACCAATAGGGTGATGCCACCTATTTATTACATAATCCTATCAAAACTCTTACACTATCTCATGTTAATTAGAATTCTATCCTACCTAAAAAGATAAAATTATAAATTAATTACTCTTAACCTATTTTATTTGAAGTAAAACACTAAATCTCCAATCACATGTGTGTAGCCACGTTCATGCCCATGCCATGCCACTTGCTATGTCACTGAAGTTATAACAAAGGACCAATAAGATGAAATAAGCACCGTCTAATGTAATAAGCACCTCCCCTTATCTTAGAATATTTCATCCTTGGTCAAAATTTTCAATCTTCAATATTGAATCTTTTAATCAAGAAAACTTCCCCAGTGTTATTTTCCATTGCTTTCATATACAATGATGGATTAGACTCCTACTGAAAATAAAAGAAAAAAATCCTAATCTATGTAGGATTAGTAAAGATATGATGAATCCTAGAGGGAATAAGATTAAACTATCTTGTAAGAATTCCATGCATGCATTCACATTATGCTCTCCCTCTTAAGAAAAAACTTTCCCTCAAGTTTTGTTATAGCCAGGAGATCATCCAAATCTTTTGAACTAAACATGGAGATATTACAACACATGAAATATCGGCACTGCTCTCTTTCTGTTGATCTTTAGTGTTGTCAACCATAAAGCATAAGATGGGAGATAACCATACCATGACTTTGTCCAAATTGCAAGATTTTGATTGTAACCTTGATGATCCTTTTAATTTTCTCATAGAAAATATATCATTAGCATGTTGGTTATTTAAAATTAGAATCACTTGATTGTAACAATGCAAAGATTCAATATTTCCCTCTTCATCACCAAGAACATTGAAAGATGGATAGTTATAAATCATAAAAGAGCTGACAACTAAATTGGTGTGGAATCAATAATAGTATCAAGCTTTTCTTCCAACACTTCTTTTTCATGCTCTAGAATAGCATAAAATGAAAAAAAAACTCATACCATTTGACTCTTATGATGGTTCTTTATCAAACATTGGTGGTACTCCAGGTGGTAGATCGTTATGGAGTACATCCTTGACTTCATCCAATGAATGATTTAAAATAGTATATTGTTCACCATTATCATCATTTAAAACTACCATAGCAATCCTTGTCCTTCTTGTTCCATCTTAAGCAAAATCTCCTTTTCATTCACCAACAAGACTTCTTTCTCTTCTAATTCAAAAGTCATGATGGGGTTTTCAAATTCCACAATTTAATCTTCAACAAATTTTCTATCTTTTTTCAATGTATGCATCTTAATAAAGTTATATTGCTCGAATTCTTATGGAACAAAGTGTTTTCTCATGTACCTCAATCTTTAATTTTCTCAAAGATGCAATCCTGGATCTTCCTTACTTTTTCCTCTTCTTTTGCAAACCTGCAAGCCATAATCTTACATAAGAAGTGAGCTACAGTTCAACCACCTTGAAGTATCTATAATCACCATAGTCCTTGTATTTGAAAATCCTCTATACTCTTCTAATCCAATCCAAGAACTTGACTGGATACATGCTGCTAGTGAACTCGGGAATCTCAAGTCTCAATCTTTAATCCTCTTGCTCCCTTAAACTTCTCCTTCTATTCCCTTCATTGGAATCCTTATCACTTGAAGAGGATGGGTCTCTCTTTCTATGTCTCCTTGAACTCCTAACACTTGATTCACCATCACTATTTCTAGAGTTTGATTCATAAAGTGAATGTTTACCTTTGCTTGAGGACTTCTCCTTCTTCCCCATGATTTAGAGAAACTCCTCCATTCATTCCTTCAGTTCCTTCAACTCATGTTCCATGCACAACGTCTTGGCTTCGTGCAAGGTTAAATCTTTTTTAAAGCCCGGTCTCGACTTGTGAATATCATCACTACCAATCCACGTTACTTGAGTATCTTCAAATACTCTCAACATGAGCACTAAAAGTTAATGTGAATCTAGGTATAAGAACCTTAATTCACATGAAGGATAGAAACTAGACTATGAACCTTATAAAGCAACGCACCAAAGGCTATAATCTAGGCCGAAAGTTTGGAGGTTTGATTAAAGAAACCCCCTCAATTCTTGTCACTTCTCATGTTAACTTAAAGCAAAGCACCAGATCAAAAATCTTTGCTATGCATAAAGAATAATAAACTCTTGATATTTATTGATTAAAACAAGAAAACAAGCTTAAAATCTAATTTTTCCAAGCTTAGGTGCATATCTATTTATACTCAGAGCTTGAGAGTTTAAATCACATTAAGACTAGGACTACTACTTCTAAAAGGATTCCTAACTACCATCTAATAACCAATAGGATAATGCCAACTATTTATTATATAATCCTATCAAAAACTCTAACACTATCTTATGTTAATTGGAATTCTATCCTACCTAAAAAGATAAAATTACAAATTTACTACTCTTAACTATCAAAAACTAAATATAATTTACATACACCAAAAATTCATGTTGTGTTCAATGTTCTTGCATTATAATTTGCATATTTTTGAATGATCATTAATTACGCAAATTTGCGGGACAATTATTACACCCATTGAAAAAATTTAGTAACTATTATTGCAATATCCAACTAGTGTTTCATTTGCATGGACTTAGCATAGTCTGCCCAATTGGTTTAAAAGTGTGATTAGTTGTAAAAATTGGCCTTAAGAAATAGTTGTGTACAATTTTACATAGCAAATCATATTGAGGCTTTTCTAATCGTATTTGATATAAATTATATTAGGATATTGATAAAGCAGATATAGGCATTATATTATTATATCAGATATAGCTATTGTTATACTAGATATAGATATTGTTATATCAGATTTAGAAATACAAAAAATATAAAAAGACATAAAAACGTATATCAGATACAAACATTGTGGTTTAAAAATGAAATAACAAAAAAGCCACTTATTATATTTATATCCAGTAATCTGCGTACGAAATCGAGTTATTTGGTGGTATGATACCATGTGCCCTTGTTGTAGTCAAAATTTCACTTGATAGTTGGTAATTATCATCCCTCTTTTCCACCAACACCATGCTCACCTAACACTCTGATTAAGGAGACATCATAAGCGCAGGCATGCCTAGTGGTAGCATATCTCCTTCATATAGTTGATGATTATAGTTATACGCTTAAATATATATACTCCCCTGTCCTGTCCAAATTAGTAATCATAGTTTGTATTGCACTTTCAACTTTAGAATGAAAACCATAATATATTTTTCATTTTGATCAACTTGCTATTGTAAATGCAAATATGTGAAATTTTAGTCTTAGCTACTTAACACGATCAACATGCCAGGTGCACCAAAACTTCCCATGAGTCTTAGCCATGGTTTGGAGCTATGAGCTTTCAATAAGTTCCGGAACTCTAGGGTTAACCCAAAACCTTGCTTTGATATTCGCAAAATGTTTTAGTACATTCTCATATATTAAAAGTTAGAATTAAATTTCCTACTTCAAAAGAAAAAACAACGTATTATATATGTAATGAGAAATTCCTAATTTATACCTGATATAAATATATTAGAGTGCATTTTCAAAATTTTATTTCTATACCTAAGATCATAATGTCTATCTGGTATACGTTTTTCTGGATTTTTAAATCTTCTGTATTTCTATATCTGATTTAAGAATACCTATATCTGATATGACAATATCACAATAACTATATCTCATATAACAATACCTATATATAAGATTTGAATATCTTGATATAATTTATATTAGATATGAATTAAGAAAGCATTTATATGTTACGGAGGAAGTACTTAGATACTTTATACAACTATTGCCGAACATGATATTACATAATGATCATCTAACATAGAACCACATACCTCATATGCATGGGAATGTCACAACTTCTGCTCATTCGTTGGGAGAGCTTCAAATAATTTTTCAGAGATTATGTATTCAATACCTATAAAGATGGAAGAACACAAAACCAACATGTTTTAGTAATTTTTTGTAGATATTTAGTCGATCCCTTGGTCCCTTATATATATTTATATACTCCCCATAATGTTTCTTAATGCAAATATACACCCTATAATGTCTTTGGCTACCTAATGAAATTTAAGATTAAATATATTTGTAACTTTAAAAGTTTTTTAAGAACTTTATATTTTACGTGGTGATCGTACACTTCATCTTATTTTTAGATTTGCTTCATAATATTTCACTTAATCGTTTTATTTAGATTATCACTCAAATACTTTATCGATTATACTTAGGGCATGCTTGGATTGAATAAGATAGATTAAGGGGTAATAAAAGTTAAGCTAATGAAAAATAAAAGTAAATAAAGGCGGTGATAAGTGAATGAGGAGGTAGGAAGGTAGTGGTTTGAGAAAGAGGCCGGAATAGAGTGGGAGATCATTACCCTTATTAAGGGGTAATAACTACCCTAATTGTTGATCCTTCTAAGTTTTTTGTCAATGACAAACTCTTTGTTCCTAATAGATGCTTTGTCTAGATGTGTGCAGTTCATTGCAGGTGTTCCAGAGTACAAGAAAAGAGATGATTATCTACAACAACTCTACATATACCCACAAGGAGAAGAAAGAATCCAACATAATACAAGAGTAATACATCATTTTTGTTGGAGCTTGATGAGGAGTTCCAATCTGCCACGGTGGGTTGTTCCAAATAGGAGGTGCTCACTGGACTTTGAGTGAAGCCCAAGTGTCATGGAGAAAAATGAATCCCATGCATGAGTTTTCTTCTAGGGTTGTCGTAGCACATATGATGGGAATTTCATGACTCAAGCTTAGCTCAACTTGTCTTTCATTTAAATATCTTTTCAAAAGGAATTATGTCTTGGATGATTAGAAGAAATCTTGATTTTATAAAGTTGGAATATTTTTAGCAAGGATTTTCCACTACATTTCCCTGTTTTCTCCTATGCAATTGAAACACTTTCGGACAACTAGGTAAAATAAAGGAGAAATACAAAGTAGTTATCCCAACCATACTTATAATACAATAGGTACTTGTACTTTTCACCTTCCTTATTTTGGGTGAAAATGTAGGAGTATTGTACTTATAAAGTTGTGAATATAAATACCTCACCTCTTAAATGCTCTTAGCTGACTAAAATTCAAGCTTTACACAAAAATTTTCTAAAAGTGTCACTAGCCACCTTGAGTCGAGCCAGTTCCATTTACTTCCTTCCTAAATGCCTTAGTGTTCAAATTGTAATTTTCTTTGCATAAGCTTATTGTATAGAGTTATGAAATAGGTTGAGTGAGTTGTAGAACTTAGAGTTAAGTTCAAAAGTATAGATGAGTAAATGACTTAGAGCTAAGTTAGAGGGAGAATAGAGAAGAGAGAGTATAAGTCGTTATTCTGAGTGAAACAAGAGTAAGAGAGATGGAGAAATACTAATAGAGTTTATTAGATGTTGTCTAATAGTAAAGAGTTCAAAATCTTAGAGTTGGGTCATGATTTTTTCTCTTGGGAGGGGCATAAAAGTTTCCACGTGAAAAAACCCCTATTATTCCATTAAGTTTCTCTGTTCTAATTGATCTAATTACACAAATGTTTAAAAATTTCTATCACTTTCAATTCACCTTCCCTTTTGTAAGTGTCCATCTATGTAACAATTGGTATCAGAGCAGGTGCTTATCATTTCAAGATTCCTTGAAGAGAAAAGTTCCTGTTATGAATACTTATGAGAAGCTTGAATAAGGTTACTCTATCCAACGTCCACCCATTTTCAATGGTAAATTTCATACTTACTAGAAAAATAGAATGAAAATTTTTATTACGATAGAAAATTACCAGGTACATCGTATGATAGAAGTAGGAGATTTTGAAGTGGCTAAAACTAACAAAAACAATGAGGTTATTCCACAATCCATGTTTGAATTTGATAGAGAAGATTTTGAGAAAATGGAATTAAATGCTAAGGCTATAAAAATACTTCACTGTGGCTTAAGACTTAATGAGCACAATATAGTAATGAGCTATGAAATGGCTAAAACAAGTATGGGACTTATCTCAAATTACTCATGAAGCAACAAGTGAAGTAAAACGTTCCAAAATTTACTTGCTTATGGCTAAATATGAAAGATTTGAAATGATGCCTAGGAAAACTATTCAAGATATGTTTTCGAGGTTTACTAACACTATTAACGAGTTAGTTTCTCTGAGTAGAAGCATTCTCATAGATGAACAAGTTTGAAATATCTTGAGTCTCCCTCAAGATGAAAGATGGAGAGCCAAGGTTATATCACTTCAAGAGATCAAGAACTTTACAAAATTTAATATAGAGCAGCTGGCTAGGTCACTCATGAACTCCATTTGGAAACTCACAATAGTAAGAGTTCCAAAAATCAAGCGCTTGCTCTAAAAGCTTAAGTGGAGTCTAGTTATGAGTTAGATGATAAAGGAGAGTCCATGCTTGTGAGGAAATTTAAAAAGATGTATAGATTTAACAAGACCGAACGTAAGAAGAAAACCTTTGTTAAAAAGAACCGTTCCTCTAAGAATGATTCACGCTATCACAAATGTATTTGTTTGGAACACTTCATTAGAGAATGTTCACTGTGAGAGACTGAAAAATATAAAGGCAAGGCAAAGTAAAAAGTCAAGCCTAACAGGAACATTTGCTCAAAGACTTATACAAGAAGAGTCATGATTGCTGATTGAGGAGACTATGACTCCGAAGAAGAAGAGGAACACGCAAATTTGTGCCTAATGGCGACACATGATGAGGTATTTTCTAATTCTCTTGTGACTAAGGAACAAGAATCTCATGCTTTAGATTTATCAAAGTGACAAGGCTGTACAAATTTATAAAGATCACATGACCTATCATACAAATGTTAGAACAAATGTTCAGGAACAATTCTTTAATTTAATGGATAGGAATGTGAGATTAAAAGAACCTACGAGAGACTTAGAAATGAAAATATTTTTTTTAACGTGGAGTTAACTCATTATAAAGTTTTGAGTTTAAATCTCACTCAGTCATCACTAATTTCCAATTGAATGTTTTAACAAAGAATTTGAAGCACTTGAAACTGATTTAAAAAATACAAGAACGTCAAATAAAATTCTTTAAAAAGAACTAAAAGTATGTCGTAGGGGGGAAAGCAAAATTTTTATAGAAGTTCAAAAATGGATTGAAAATGCTCAATTTAAAAGAATACAAGGACTGTGGTTAACATATAACAAGAATAAGGTTAAAAGGAACAAATATGTAGACTTATCTAGTAGTAAAATTTGCACCTTCTATGGTCAAACTAGTCATCTGTAAGGAACTTGTATTCAAAGGGAACACTGTGTTAACAAAAATGTTGTATATTTAAAAAAAATTCTTATGTCACTGAGAAAGAAGAGGAACCCAAGGTATATTGGGTTCCTGTTCTTAACAACTAATCTCTTTTGTAGGTGCTAGTGAGGAGGAACAACTTGTGGTATCTTGACAACGGTTGTTCCAAGTACATGAGAATAGACATAACTAAATTCTTCTCACTAATAACCTTCAATGATAATACAATGCTTTAAAAGGAAAAATGATTTTAAAAGAGGTAAGATTGACAAAACTCTATTTTTGAAGTCGAAAGGAACTCATCTTTTGATTGTGCAAATATATGTTAATGTTATTATTTTTGGTGTTACTAATCAGTCTCTATGTAAGTATTTTGCAGATCTCATGGGGAACAAATTTGAAATGAGAATGATGGGAGAGCTTAACTTCTTTCTTGGGTTGCAAATTAAGCAAACTAAAAAAGAACAATGGTTCACCAACAAAAATACATCAAAGACCTTGTGAAGAGGTATACGCTTGAATCAACAAAAGTGAATCACACTCCCATGGGAACAATAATAAGGATTGATGAAGATCCCAAAGTAAAAGCATATATCAAACCAAGTAGAGAGGAATGATTGGATCCTTATTATATTTTACCGCTAGTAGGCCAAACATTGCCTTTAGTGTGGGTCTTTTGCAAGGTTCCAATCAAAGCCAAAGGAATCTCATCTAGCTACAGTAAATAGGATATTAGGATTTTTGAAAAGAATAGATGATTTGTGCTTTATTATTCTATATGGGATAATTTTGATATCAAAGAAGAATATGTTGATGCATATTATGCTGGGGATTTGGTAAATAGAAAAACTACCTTAGGTTTTTTGCAATATCTTGGTCCTTGTTTAGTTTCTTGGGTTTTCAAGAAGCAAAACACTATTTCCTTTTCCACAGCTATAGCTGAGTACGTAGTTGTAGTAACATGTTGTTCCCAAATATTATGGATAAAACAACAATTAAGAGACTTTGGTATGATCTTAAATCGTGTTCCTATTTATTGTGATAACACTAGTGCCATATGTATTTCCATGGATCCTATGCATCATTCTAGACTCAAGAATATTCACATTAGGCATCACTTTTTTAAGGATAATGTTGAAAACACTTTATTAAATTAGAGTTTTGCCAAACTGAAAACCAAATTATTGATATTTTGACTAAACCATTTAATAGGGAAAAACATGACAGGACAAAACTAGAATTAGGCATGATGAGAATTGCTCTTGAAGTCCACCCAAGGTATGATCTTAAACAATATTCTTGCTGCAAGCCTCTCATAAATTTTTCGTGCTTAAATGCATAGTTAAAATCTTTCTTAACAAATATTCTTCATATGTATGTCTGCTTTGGTGTATAAAATTGATTGAGTAATTGATGTATTTGAAAGAATGTTTCCTTGTTCTATTCATTAGTTGGTCCACTAGAAATCTATAATATTACTCTAACTATTTAAAATTCTCCCATGTATTATGCTTCCTAAATATATACATTTATATAAATATATATATATATATAGTTATTCACAATCCTTGCAAAAAGTTCAATAACTTTTGTACTTAAAAGGTATTTTAAAAGAGTAATTTCCTCACTTTATCTAGCTTTATACTCAACATATTTTTGGGCTTAACTTGAATAGTATTTTATATATCATGTGCTTGTACTATCTAATACACTTTGCAAGACCCACTAGTGTGATCATACACAATATTTTATATTGTAGTAACGCATACCTCTTGATTTACGGACCAGACTAATCATTTAACTCCTTGTCCTTCAAACAACTCTCTTTGCTCAACCCATTTAACCGTGCCACTTTAGTGGAAACCCATTATCTTCCATCACAACACAAATTCAGCTTCTTCAAACCCTTTTTCCTCTCCTATTCCTTTTCATCTCAATTAAAAAATGTTGAAGACAAGCCTCAATACTCCAATGATTCCCAAAGGTTGTTAAGCCACAAAAGCTCAACCATAAGAATCTTATCACCCACTAAATTCACTACCTTTGGCTGTTGTTCCACCACCACCTCTAGACAAAATTATGCCATAACCCATCCTGATTCGATCAAAGAGAAAGGAAGATGTAATGCCAAAAGAGAAACCTACAGAAAAGAAGGAAAAGGTGGAATTTGAGCCTCAAGGGGAATAAGCCACCCATGTCAGTGTTGAAGACATTCTTGCAAAATGACTAGCACCAAGCTTCACAATCAACATTGATTGGTGTAGAGAATGTAAGTACTCAGAAATTTTTGATACTTTTTAATTTTCAATGTTAAATCTAGTTGTTTTCTATGCATGCAAGTAGGCCCATTCATCCTAATACTATGACTGAATTTATTGAGAATTTTGAGTGTGAAAATGGTTCATGTTCGAGCATTGTGAATGAGGTTAACTTGAATTTTGATAGGGAATTCTTGGGATCACTTTTTTAGGTACCAAACTCTGGTTATGATATTTATTTGAATCGTAAGTCTACTAAAGAAATTAGGGATGATAGAATAGAAGAAATTGTTCAGTTTGTTGGTGGAGACTCTAGTATTTTGACTTCCACAAAACTGAATAAATTCTCTCTTGAGGTGAAACTATTGTTCAATATAGTGTACAAGAGTGTCATTCCTAGGACAAAGAAGTGGTTGGAGGCTAATTTATTTGACTCAACCATCATTTACTATCTAGCCAATAACATTCAAGTCAACTTTCCCTCCCTTGTGATACAACACCTAAACCACTGCATTCCTAAGTTTATGGGTTGGTATGGCTCCCTTATGACATTTGTGTTTCAGGATTTTAAAGTTGTCCTTAAAATTTTTGAGTGTGTGTCACTTAAGAATGAGCACATCTTGCAAGAGAGCTTAATGAGTATTCTGATAAATGAAAGTGGTGAATGGTGTTACATATAGGGTAGACGATGAAGGAGTAGTTATTCAAGAAAAGGTTAAGGATGTAAAACAGAATATGAGGCCTATGGAAAAGAAGAGTAAGAGAAGCAAGCCACTGAAAATATATCCCTGCTAAAAAGGTTAAATTAAATGAGCCATAAATAGAAGAAGTATGCGTGTGGTCATGCCATCCAAGGTGCCAGAAGCTCTTATCATTGGGGATATGATAAGTGATGATGATGAACCTAAGGAAAAGGAAGTAAAAAGGAATAAAGGATTCAATGAGTATGGAGTAGAGGATGAAAATGTTATTTTCCTTGATGAAGTGATAGATACTCTAGAGCATGAAACAATTGCATCACCACCCATACCTTTTCCTTCATCCTTTGGAACAACTGGATTTGCTTAGTTTAGTAGGAATGCGCCTACTAGAACAAAGCAAGCATTGGAGTACATGAGTAATGTAGTTAATTTAATGTTTTTCTTAGATGAAATACTTGATTCTCACATGACTCGTCTATAATAGATTATGTCTACTTTGATGACTATCGTTGGGAAGCTGAAATAGACAGTAAGGGCACACTCAGCTGAATGCTCTACTAAAGTCAAGTCAATTCTACAACAAATAGAGGAAATTGATTTTATGTCAATTGAGGAGAATGAAGACCCTGCTGATACTGCTCCATTTGATGCGTCTATAGATGATTCTGGTCCTTCAGCACCCATGGATCTTAACTAATCCACCTTTCCTTAAGCCATCACATCCAAACTTTCCAACATGCTACTATATTTAATATTTTGTGTTATCTTATGCTACATTATTATATTTTGCTATGTATTATGACTGGAAAACTATATTCTTTTCTAATCCCTTTGGATGGCTGTTTGGAACACTTATCTATTATGACTACTATTTTTATATGCTTTCATGGATTGCTTATGGTTAATGCTTTGCTAAGTATTGTGCTTCGATTGATTTCACTCCTTACCGCAATACTGTGTTTGTCTTGCCTCTTGGATGTTGTTCTTGTTGATGCCAAAAAGGGGGAAGACATATAGCAACCTATAAAGAAGAAAAATCCTTAATGAAGGTTTCGTAATTTTTATTTGTTCCAAGCTCTGATTTTGATGACTATTAAGGTATTTTCAAAAAATTTACTTTGTTTTTTTTTACTTTTTGTTTAGTTCTTAATCTTTTACTCTAGTTTTCTAATGGTCTTATTTTACAGGGGTAAGTTTTGATTTAATTTTAGTAGTTTTTCGTCTCTTAAACCCGTCTTATTTTGATAGTAAGTTATAAATGTTTGTTGTTATCCTTTTAATCTATCTTTATATTTTATCTAGTTTTACTTAGCTAATGAGTATTGATTCTTTCTATAGCTTGCAAGAGTTTGTCATCACTAAAAAGGGGGAATATTATTGATTCCTCTAAGTGTTTTGGCAATGAAAAACTCTATTCCTAGCTAATAGGTTCTGTATCTAGTTGTGTGTAGACCATTGTATGTGTTCTAGAGTAGGAGCAAAAAGATGATGAACTATAATAAATTTACTTAGTCTACTCATAAGGAGAAGGAAGCACTCAACAAAATGCAAGAGAAATACACATCCCATTTGATGGAGCTTGATAAGGAGATCTAATCTGCTACGGTGTGCTTTTCCAAAGCTGGAGTAGTTCGGTGGATTTCGAGTGAAGCTCGTGCTTTGTGGAGCAAAAGTGTTTCCCACGCATGATTTTTTCTTTAGGGATCATGTAGTACGTATGATGGGATACATGGCTTAAACTTAGCTTAATTTGTCTTTCATTAAAATATGTTTTCAAAAGGGATTTTATCTTGGAAAGCAAAAATCTTAACAATCTTGGATTTATCAAACAAGAGGATTTTTGGCAAAGCTTCACACTTCTTTTTCGTAAATTATTTCCATGGAAAGAAGAGCTTTTGGACACCAAGGAAAAAGGTTTGTGTGAGTACAAAGTATTTATCCCAACCATACTTATAACACAATGGCTAACTAACTTTGTACTTCACTTTCCTCATTTTATGTAAAGTTGTGGAAGTGATGTACTTGTGAAATTGTGTATATAAGAACCTTACTTCCTCACTTCTCAAAGAGTCGGTACGCCATCTTGAGTTGAGCATGTTTCATTTACTTCCATTATACGTGCCTTAGAGTTAAATTGTAATTTTCTTTGTATGAGCTTATTGTATTGAGTTATTTAATAGGTGGAGTGAGTTGTAGAACTTAGAGTTAAATTCAAGAGTGAAGAAGATTGAATGATTTAGAGCTAATTCAAAAGGTGTAATGAAAAGAGAGAAAGAGAGAGTGAAACTCATAGATCAGAGTGGAACATGAGTGAGTGAAAGGGAAAAATCCTATTATAGTGTATTAAGTGTTGCCAATAGTGAAGACTTGAAAATCCCTGAGTAGGGTCATGGTTTTTTCTCTTGGGATGGGCACAAGACTTTCCACGTTAAAAAAAACCTTGTTATTCCTTTCTGTTTCTATGTTCCAATTGTTCTAATGCTGCAATAAATTAAAATTCCACTCACTTTGAATTCACCCCCCTCTTATAAGTGTTCATCTAAATAACAACCTTTTTTGAGGCATGAGATATATCATTAAAAAGATATTAAAGTGTAGTTTTTAACCCAATTAGAATTACATCAACATCATTTATAAATCTTGAGATATAATTAAAATATTGAAGTATTATTAGTTTCTTATCTCTATTTTCCATCTTTCATGTCTTCAGCCCACGTGTCCACACCTACATTGAATCTCCACTTCATGAACTTGGATTTCCTTATAATGAACTTCAAGGCTTCATAAGCTATCCCATAATTCTTAAACACTCAAGATCTCTCTAATATTCCTAAGATTAACAAAAAAAACACTAGAAATACCCATAGCGCATCATAAAATAGCAAATGGCCAAAATCAGATAAAAGCATGCCAAATGAGACTATTTTACATGCAAATGCCCTTAAAATATCCCTAAATTATGCATTCAAATGGGAATTATCAAATTCTCCTATGCTTAACCTTTACTCATTCTCAAGTAAACTTAACTAAAAAAAACTAAGCAAGTAATGAATCCTAATACTAACTTTCGTAGGAATCATGATTGCACTTAGCATGTGCAAGAAGACCTTTAAACCCTTAGGTTGCTCTAGTGAAAGAGTTTGGTCTCGTGAAAGTTTTTAGAAAGTATACCCACAAAGCTGAATGTGCAAATGCAATGAAGAAAAAAGAAAATGGAACTACCATTATTTTATATGAAAATGCAACCTAAAATGAAGCTGTCATTATCCTATGTGAAAATGTAACCTAAAATGAAACTATATGATACTAGATGACTAACTAAACCTATCCCACTCACTAAACCTTTGTGTGTCCTCAAGCAAACCAAATACATAACAAACTATTAATAAGTGTCAATTATGATAAACAAAAAAAATCAATTTTATTGTCACAAGTCAAAAGTAAATATAAAACGGTAAATTAGAGCAACCTCTAATGGCCAACCAATCTTACCGCTTCCTTTTCTTGTGTTTGAATATTCTTTAGGGATGCTTAACCGCATTGCTCATGCCTCACATTTGTTTAATACACCTTGTCAAGACTTACACAAATCTTACCCTCCACTATTAAGGGGGAAAAAATAGCTAAGTAGAATCAAGAGGACTTTTGAAGGGTAAGCTAAGATGATAAGGTGGGAAAAAAATAATTGGGGAATATGGTGCTTATATTCAAACTTGTAGAGAAATTAAAACTTTGCATCTCCTACATTGAGATGTAAATGCTACAAAAATTCTACAAACTTTTACGTCATAAAACATAATTTCAAACAGAAATAGAGAACTTTCTTCTTTATCAACTCCAACAATGTCAACCGCCCTTCTTATTCATCTTTTTTTCTTATATTTTTTTCAACTCTTATTTTCAAGGATAGATCTACTTTCTTGAGTTATTGCTAGGCCGTCGTCAAGCCTACCAAATTATAAGGTTCCTAACTTAGTCTCACTAACTAATAGCAAGGGTAAGAAAGGTCGAGCCCAAGAGAGGCATTGAATCAACCACCGAGTACTACCATTTAAATAAGCTAAATGAAGTCAAAGTTGGTTTGGTCTTGAGTAACTTCTACTAGTTCAATTCAACTAAAGTTAAGAGGGGATCACAATATTTAGAGGGATCTAGGGCTCAGACTATGCCGCTCAAGTTCATCACAAATCACAATTAGTATGCAACAATCGAGGTAAATTAATGGGGTAAATTAGGGGAAGTCATCTAAGGCACCCAACTACTCTCTCAAGCTAGAGAGATTACTTGAATCATAAATACAACCAACTCTCATGGTTACATAGCATAAAACTAGTGTTAAAGCATAACCACAATGACATAACATTCCCTTGACCAGAAATTCCTATTCTCATGGCTTTTCAAGTCAATCAAGCGTAAGGGAGCTAACTCAAGTTCATCTCTCGATCCTTCGTTGAGAAAGCTTGGATAAATATTTCTCACAATAGCCATATACAAGAACTAAATAGTTAAACCACCTAAGATCAACTAATTAACATCCAACAATAACCAAATTAGCACATACAACAAATTCTTTGTGACTACATTGAGGGTTCTATCCAAACCCTAGAAATTAGACTACTCACAATCCATAGAGGTTAAGGCAAATAGAGATTTCAAGCAAATCATGATAAGTTCAAACTAAGGATTAAGCTAATTAACAATCTAATCATGCAAGAATTAAGTAAGTAATTAACAAGTAGAGAGAAATGGAAAATAAGAGTAAGAAATAGTTACTATGAAGCTTCAAAGTGAGCAACAATGGTGAAGCTTGTCTTCTACAATGATTGAAGTTGAATATTTCCAAGCTAATAATTTGAGAATTTAATGTTCTAGATTTGCAAACTGAGGGAAAGCTCTAAAAACCTTGATATCCCGTCCAAATGAGCTCAAAAGGGTTATTTATAAGACCCCTAAATAAAAAGGACGGAGAAAACAAGAATCGGGCTCGACAGCAGGTCTGCACGAATGTGCCAGGTTTGGCACGGACGTGAAGACCAAGACAGATGCTACTATTTGTGTTTGAAATCCTGCACAGACGTGTCATTTATGACACGAGCGTGCAACCTCTTCTACACGATCGTGCAGGCCTAGGAAGAAGGTTCTGACTTTCTGGAGCATTCCTGCACTGACGTGTAAGGTCTAGCACGGCCTTGTAGGGTCTTCTAAGCCCTTTTCTTCATCTTTTCTTCTATATTTTCTCCTTTACTTGGCTTCTTTTTACCATCTCCTTGCTTCTAAACTTAGTAAAGTATCAATGGGCTTCATTTAGCCGTCTTTGGACCTAGAATCTCAACCAAAAACACTAACAACCCGTGAAGTATAGGATACACAAAAATTGCATAATAATAGAGTAAAAGTAAACCAAAACACAAATTAATCAAGTAAACTAGTTTAAAAACACCCTAAAATTATATCAAATAGCAAGTTATCACTTATGAGCCATGATGACATACATCACCACTAGGAAATCTCTACTTTTGACAATTTTCAAGTTACCACTCAATCGTCTTAACTAACCCACACCTTTTCATCTTTTTTTCCCTATTTCATCTCCTTCCCTGGAATAACATAGTGTTATAAAAATATTAGAAATAGTCCACTTATCAAACTTGGACTCACGGTTATAGTCCATTGGCTTGTATAGTATAGGTACAGAAATATGGTTTAGGCTCAACATGGCTAACAATATGTAAATAAAAAAGAAAAAATTCCTAAAGTTTGACTATGAAAGCTCTAATTAGTAAGAAGGAATGCCTCAATTTGTTCCACAAGGAGTTTAGCCATCAATCTCAGGAAGCTAAAATGCAAGTCTCATTTTAGGTGATCAAGAAGGGAAAAAATATAAAAGAGAATTACAAGGTTTGTGGCCCTCCACTAAGGCCTCATCGCACAAGGAGAAAGAAAAACCATCTTACCACAAATCATTTCCATGAAAAGATTATTTATGCTACAATACTAAATTACTCGATCCAATGCAATCAACTAATGACAAAAACTATAGAAAAACATTTTATCAAAAGTCACTTGTATCACAAATTGGATTGTAAAAACTTCATCGATAGTTTTCCTAAATGCAAACTATATGAATGCAACCTAAACATAAAATTCAAACACTTAAATTCAACCTAAACGTGATTCTATATGCCAAGATGCAAATTATATACAAGCAATGAACTCAAAAATCAAGATAACCACAACTTGAGAACACAAATTCATCAATCACACGATCAACAAATCAAATCAAAATTATTGGAAAGAAGAGAAAGCTTCTCAAAATTTCAAGAGAAAGATAAAGGAAAAAGTATACCAATTGTGTGGTGGTGGAAAACCCGCAATTGAACCTCTTTAAATGATCACGTACTTAGATATATATCAATGACACATAATTAATACTAAGCCTGATTTGATGCTTGCATACAATCTATAAGTTAGTTTATGATAGGAAAAATAAAATAACTATATGCTCTAAAAATTTAAATAAAGAAAAAAAAAGTTAGTAAATGAGTGATCTTCCACACATAGCTCATCAAAGCCCTCAATAGCTTGTCATATGCATTGACATGCATCTCAAAAAAGATCAAATACGATAGCAACAGATAAAAAATATAGAAAAAGATGTGTTTCAATGGAATGATGAGTCCATCAAGATGGCTAACGTTGATGCTGCTCTTTAAAGTTACCTTAGCGCCTAAATTCAATGAGGAAGTTTCAAACCTATCAAAAATAACTAAATATTCCTACTACTATGTACCCGGGCAAGTAAGGGTCATATTCCAAAGAGAAGGTGTGACAATGTATTAAATCACTATGAATCTAATAAGTTGAGTCTCGAATTAAGATTTACACTAAAACTAAACTTCACTAATGCAACAAATTAAAAAGAATTTTGAAACAATGAATAGAAGATATGAGTCCCCTCTAATAAAACTCAAATGTATACAACACTCCCTTTCACCTCAATTTCAACCAAAAGTCAACTTCTAGGGTGCATGCTCCTTAAATGTTACCAAGGAACTCTTTCGAGTATCAATGGCTTTTTTCTAATTCAATTATGCCTAATTTTGTGGAATCATGCAAAAGAAAGACATTAAACATGACACATTCAAAAGCCACAATGCTTGAAAGTAATAATAGTCCACAATAAACAAACCCAATGATTCGATTATCATTGTGTTTTATTTTTTTCCATGATCTATCTTTTATTCTACTAGTTTCCCTATAATAGAGATTTTTAGCACCATACAATAATAACTTCACTTGTTTCTTCATTAATCATACATAACACTAAATAACCCAAATAATGAGGTCTTACTAAAAAACTAACTTCCTTGAATTCCATATTCATGATAAAAAAAATACCTTCTAGACTACTATTATTGCCTCAAATTTCCTTACAACTTTGACGACTTAATTCAATCTCAATTTCTCACGTAAATCGTATTTATTCTTGTACAACTTCTTATTACTAAGTTTTAATAAATTATACTTTTTCTATAATGGTAAGCTTGATGCCTAAAATGCATATGAATAATCACTCAACATCCCTTTTAATTAGAAGATTCAATTATCATGCATCCATGCAATGTTTCCATCTTTTACACTATTTAAACACCTCGTTGAGATTTTAAGACCAACAAAGGTATCTGACCAATAATATATTTGGTGTTTCCAATGGATATTGTGATATGTGGTAGGATGAGCTCAAATAGCAGACTAGCAAAGTAATAACTATAAATTATAATAAGAATAATAAGAATAAGAATAAGAATAATAAGAATAAGAATAGGATCTATACATGGTTCTCTTTAATTCCCAAGTGATACTTAATTACTAATTAAATTGAAAATTTCACTTGAAGGAAATATTATTTATTTACATAAAATGACCTAGGACATTAATACATCCCTACTAACATGCATTAACCATCATCAAATATATCAACACTAATAATCAAATCAAATATCCCTTTAATTATCCTAATCTCAGCTTTTGCTACTTGCTTAATCAAATTGTATTAGGTGTAGCCCTCTTAATCTTAACTTTCTCTCCTTGATTAAATACCAAATATCATTAAGACAAAAGAATTAATAAATCTTAAACGTCGCTTCTTGGCTAATTAAACCAATGAATTTAACACAATGATCAATTTTAACAACCTAATAAACCACCCTTAATTTGACATTGGATGATGTTAGAATCCAATTAACACATGTTAGGGTTTATATATTAACATCCTAGAAAGCAAAGTACTCAATACTCATAATAAAAGCCATAAGAACAACACTAAAGTTAAACATGAATATGAGAATCATCAAACTATAAGAAACTCGAATTAAACAACAATGAAGCATGAACAAATAAATAAAGATATAATCATCTAAAAGAAATTAGAGGAGACTTACTTGAAATTGAAATTGATTATTAAACTAACTGCAAATTATGGAGTCTTGAATAAAAAAGTAATATTTGAGAGAAAAGGCTCTAAACAAAACATTAAGCAAAACCTAGGAAAAAGAATTAGAAGAAGTGCTAAAAAAAATTTTGCTTAAGCCTAAGTATTAGAAAACTATCTAATTTTGATAGAAAACTAATTAATTTTCAGAAAAATAAAATAAATGAAAGATAGAAGATCTTTTTCTTCCTTGAATATCGTCGTGAAGATGTACCCTTGCTTCCCTTCCACTTTGACTTGCCGTGAGATTCTTCCACTTCTTATTTTTTTCCTTTTCTTTTTTAATTTGATAATCTTTAAGGCTAATTCCTCCTTTCTCTTTTCTTTGCCCAATTTCCATCAACAACTCAATATTCTACTATATTTTATCCATTAATCATGCATTTATACTAAAATTCTTAAAAATTAGCTATGATCGATATGATTAAGGTTAAACGAAAATAATAAACTTTTAGCAAAAATGTGGCCAAATAAGTATAAATAAAGGTACTTATCAAACTCCTACATGCTTAACCCTTGCTCGTCCTCGAGTAAGCTCAAGGTGACTAGACAAAAATAAAGGGCTAAACATGGTCTCCAAAACACAATAACGATATCTCCTTATGACTCCCTTCCTAACTTCTCTAGTCCCATGTAAGCTAAGTAGTCCAATAAACTAAAACACTTACTCCCCCATGCTTAGCTCACACAACAGCACACAATAAAATACAACAAAATAAACAAGATACGACCTTTCTAACATCACAAACAATATGAGAAGTGTGATTTTCAAAACTCCCTTAACTTCGAACATCCTTCTAAAATCAAGAAATGAAGATTGCATGGAATATGCTTTCTACTTATTCCTCCAAATGATGAAATAATTCCCAAATTTCTTCATTATTGCTCAATCACCTTATGACACCAACTCCAAGCAATTGAGATCTAGATTAAATTTCTCTCTTTTCTCGTCTCTCATTTTTCTTAGGAGCCTTTTCGGTTATTCATCCAAGCCTCTCATTTCTTTTTCTATATCTCATAACTCACCCACTCATAAAAAGCCACTTTTTTGCCTAAGTTACACTTTCAAGTTATCAACCTAGCCAGGCTCCCAAATTTTTGCCTTTGTCGCCCTTTTCGATTTTCAACATAGATAGGTTTGTTGTTTTGAAACTCTTTTTTTCATTTTTTTGAAATAATCAATGAAAACTTGAAAGTGGTAAATAAATATGTATAAACACCAAGATATACTCCCCCCATAAATAGATGATGCACTATCCTAGTGCTTAAAGGAAAGAGAAAAAGGAGCAAGGTGGAGAGTACATACTCACAAAACTCTAATGCAAGGAATGAGGAGAAAGGTTTGGTGATTCTTGTGGACGCACCCAAGTACGAATATCCTTCAACATAGTCATCATGGAACCCATTTGAACTTTCAATTCTTCTTACTCCTTGATATCATCAATTTGGGACTGAAACCTAGCAACAATGTCATTGGTTGTTGAGTTTAAAGTGGAGAATTTCATAGTGAGAGTGGGCTCTAGAAGTAAAGGAGTATGAGTCAAGGCGCCACTGTTATCCAACAACCAATTCTCTGGAACACGCGCATCTAACTTCTCAAGGGGGAGGTAGTTCATTCTCAACATCACCAATTCTCCACAACAACGTTCCTTCTTTCGTAGAACACTAACCCATTGACTTATAAGCGACATAATCTAAGCTATCACTCCTTATTACAGGTCCTTCCTCAAGAAGGCAATCTTTATAACTCAACTGAAGAGAAATGCGAGTGGTAAAATCACCTTGCACAATAGAAGAGCCACTAGTTTTCCTATTAGCTGAATATTCCATTTTCTTCATTAAGAAAGCACAGGTATCGATTTCTTTAGCATGTAGCATATGGTATAGAAAATAAATATCATATTTTTAACCATCCCACCATTTAATCTCCCAAGAACAATGCTAGCTTATAAATGATGAACATAGTGAATAGCAAGATGACAAAGAAGATCAACATTGTTTTTAGTGTAGTAAGAAGGTATACCTCGAGTTAAAGATTGCCAAAGAGGTTCATCATTCCAACGTGTGGAAGTATGTCATAGACCACCAATCGATAAACCAAATGCATCATTAAGTGTTGCCAAATTCCATTGATACACCACATTATATAGCTGAAATGAAATCAAGCCATGCACACAACCTTCACCAATAAATGTATTTGCAATAAGCGTGCTCAAAAATTCAAGGGTGGCTCTTTTTTTTTAGTGAAGTGAGGACCTTAACCAACATTAGAGAAGAGCCAAGAAATATCCTCTTCAATATTCAAGTTTTATAATACTTCATCATCACAAAAACAGCTAGGCACAACACCACGCAAGAAAAATTGATCATATCTTTGTTTATGTGTCGGGCCTTAAAAGAAAATGTCATAATAATGGATCGTTAACCTAGGTTTCTTGACTAACCTAGAACCATGGAAGCCATTTTAGAAGTCGACACATGACCACCACATTGCAAAATATGAGTGTATGATAATGCTGCAAAATTGACTCTACATACTCCTTCGATACACATCTCTTAACTATCCCATCAGAACACTCCTTAACAAGGAGTGGATCATCCTAAAAGTAAAACTTAACCTCATTAAATAATTTCTTCTTTGCATAAGGTTCATGAATGTCTGGCTTCACCCCACTTGCCAAGTATTTGGCCATATCTGCAAACCAAGGTGTCTTACCTAAAGAGAAAATTGCGTAAAAGTGATCATCATGAAAAGAATCATCAATTGGGAGCCCATCATGAGTAGCTTTTTTATTCAACCAAGACAAGTGGTCTACAATAAGAATTTTTTGCTCCCTTTTTATCTTTAGTCTCTAAGTTAAACTCATTGAGGAGCAAAATCCATCTGATCAATTGGGGATTTGTATTCTTTTTGTTCAATAGAAATTTCAATGTCGAAAGATCTATATGAACTATCCCCTTCAATCCAACCAAATAGGACCAAAATTTTTCAATGGCATACACTATTAGCAACTCCTTTTAGTAGTAGCATAATTGATCTGAGCTAATTCAAGAGTCCTACTAGTATAATAGATTGCATGGAGTTTCCCATCTTTCTTTTTTCATAGCACTGTCCCACAGCATAGTCACTACCATCACACCTGAGCTCGAAAGGTAGGCTCTAGTCAGGGATTGGATGATCGACACTAAGATTAGCACCTATTTCAAATGTTCAAAAGCTTGTACATACTCGTTAGTAAAAACAAATAGGGAATCTTTGGCTAATAACTCGGTTAAAGGTCAAGCAATTTTAGAAATATTTATGATAAACCTCCTATAAAAACCTGCATGCCCAAGAAAACTTCGCACTCCTTTCATGGTGGTGGGGGTGGAAGAATCTCTATGACTTCAACCTTGGCCCTATCAACCTTAATTCCTTGGTGTGACACTACATGGCCAAGCACGACACCTTCTTGCACCATGAAGTGATACTTCTCCCAATTAAAACCAAATTAACCTCCAAGTAACATTTTAACACCTTTTCAAGATTACTTAGGCAAAGCTCAAAGGTGCTCTTGTAAACCGAGAAGTCATCCATAAACACTTCCATTGATGTCTCAATCAAATCTGAAAAAATAGTCATCATACACTGTTGGAAAGTAGCTAAAGCATTGCACAATCCAAATGGCATCTTACGATAGACGAATGTGAAAAAGGGACATGTAAAAATGGTCTTTTATCTAGAGTCTAGATGGACAAGAATCTGAAAGAAGCCCAAATATCCATCTAGATATTAGAAATAAGAATGATTAGCCAAACATTCCGACATCTAGTTAATAAAGGAGAGGAGAAAATGATCTTTCCAGATGGCATTGAGAAATTTGTGATATTTCATACTTTCAGGTACAAAAAGCTTTCGAAACGCACACAAGGGCTTGATAAAAGTTGGCGCCCCCAAAACTCTTCTTGTTTCCCTCAAAACCCCAATTATTGTTAGTTGGTCTCAGCGACACAACAAACCCTAATCGCGAAATAGTGTAACCCCCAATTATTGAGTAGAACTGACATGGTCACCACTTAATTTGACGGCCCCTTTGATTTTGATGACCAACCCAGCATTACCACCCAAAAAAAGTTTAAACTTTTATTTTACTATTTTTTTACCTTCCAATTTCTATTCTTTTATTTTCGTATTATTTTTCCTTCATTTCATTTCATCTCTTTCTTTTCGTTAACTTAATTATATGGCTTAATTATATATTATAATGTCTCAACTATAGTTTATAATTTACTGAATATTGGTTGATGTGCAGACAACAACAATTGTGTTGGGATGGGTTATGCAAGTATCGAACTATCTCAACGTCCAAACAAAACAAAACCAAAACAAATAAAGGAGAAAAGTAGTATGAATACCTATTGTCTATTGTAATAGTGACAAAAATTCAATGATATAACTCAGTAACCCAAAAAATGAAAATTGTTGATTCCATACAACATGTATATTACTAATGTGAATTTTCTGTAAAGAAGTCTGATTTCTTATGGTGGATTGGCTATGTAGTTAAAGATATTTAAGGTATGAGTTTTAAAGGTTAATGGGTAAAAGTGGTATTGTCAATTTTCTTTTTTGAACGTATTAAAAACAGTTATACATGTTTATCCTATTCTCTTCTTTTTAAACCTAAAGCTACTTTTTTTTAAAAAAAAAAAAAAATTCATCCGAACGTAAGATTAATTAGTTATCCAAAGCAACCTTTTTTAATGTATTTTTTAATTTTTTTTCCACCCAAAGCAACGAAAAAGCTCAGATTGGCTTTTGAAGGCCTCACATTCACTGATACTTTTAAATAATAATATAGGATAGGATTAAGCGTTGACTTAAAAGTGGTGGACAGTTCTAACCTGAAGCGGGATGAAACAGGGACCCTTTAAAAAGACAAGGAACCCTTGAATTTAAACAAAGTTCAACCCATTAACATAATTGCTATTGACTTAAATAATCTTCAGTTGAACATGGCCCTCACTGACTAGGAAACAGTTGTGGTCGCATCCCATTTCCATAGAGTCTCATACTGGTTTTCCATATTTATTAATGATCCAAAATCTTTGACAAACTCTTGGTGGTTCCTCCTGAAAACTGCTATTTGAGAAGCAAACCCCGGTTCCACGCCTTGTATTCCTCCCACACCATCAAATTCAACACTGTAATTGTATTTCAGAGCCAAGCTAGCTGCCCAGTGATTAAATTGTTCTCTCGTCCACTCAAACTTGTGATCATGATTACGGAATTTGCATGACTGAGGTTGTGGCTTATCATTTGGATCCTCCACTTGGCTAGCAGGATTAGACCTTTGCAGAATGACATTGTACTCATAATTCGGGGTGGAGACAATCAGGACCCTGGGGCGAAATAGCCCAAGAGCAATATCACCAAATAAACATGCTTGATCTTCCTCCATATGCTCTATCACCTATAATGATAATTTGAAAACCTTAAACAGTGGAAAATGATATTAAACACAAACTTTGAGGGTTCATTCCCTATGCGCATTTCATGTGCTTTCTTGTCACATAAGCATATATCTTGTGTGGGACTTGGAAGGGAAAAGAGGGAGAGAGAAGTTCTACTGACATCAGCTTGTTTCAGTACACTATGGTTTCTAAGGTCAAAATGTCAGAATTCATCAGAAACATCTTTTGAGTAGGAAAGATCTAAAAGTAATGCTTGCATCACTTAAGTGAAATTATATGGACTTCTTCCGAGTATTTTAGTAGTGTATGACTGGCAGACCAATTTTCATTTCCATTTACTTTTTCTCAGAGACCCCTTTGTTCTCTTTCTTGATTCTCCACATTACAAATGAGATCGATCTAAGAAAAAAAAGGCAGTTCAACAAACATGATTCCTTCAAAGATTGGAAGAATTTTAGATAATGAAGTTCTAAGAAAGTCTGAATGACCTGCCAACTACAATGATACACAAGTGGTGAAGAACTAAAAACTATATACGTTAAAGAATCTCAAAACAGCAGAAAGCCAAACAGCAGAGACTATAACTAGTGCTAGAATAATCAGAAGAACTGTGTGCCCAGGAATACAAGCAAAAGATCAGAGAAATAGATCAACAAACCTCTAAGCATGTCCCGATATCATATCCACCCAAACGAGAATCAAAAACAGTAATGCTACCCTCATACAGAATTGCTGACTTGATCTTTGATGTCATAGCCTCTAGCTTTTCGAGTTTAGTATTAAGGACCTGCAAAACCAAAATGCAACCAAATATACAGCTACTTGGGAAAGAAGACGTGATGGGAGCAGTAGACAAAAGGCAAATACCTGCTTATTACAAGTATCCAGTAAATATTAGTATTTCCTGAACTACTTCTAGCTAAAAGCAGAATAAAGCATAGTACAGATTTTTAACACTTTCACTTGAATATAGATTGTGCAGCATCAAACACATAAAGAACCATTTGAGGATTTTTCTCAACTACCAGCCCCCAAAATATTAAATAGAAAAATGAAAACAACCTGGAATGAGAATAATTGCATAAGCAAATTCATATTTCAAAAGATACAGACAGATTCCATTGATATCTGAATGATCCTGCAGAAAATATGATCTCTATCATAACACATCTCATATGTATGGTTTTAGACAAAAAAATAAAATATAAAATATAATCCCCAGATTGCCATCTAGTTGTCTTTTAATTGGTATTAGAAATGTCATGATATTACACTGGCATATTAAACTGATAATTAGAAGTGCATTATCATACCAAATGACATATTACGAGATAATTGAGTGTTCAAAGAATATGAATGGAAATAGTAATCAGAGTGGACCATTTTTTCACACAAGTCAAATTGAAAAGTTTTAAATGGTTATTTCCATAGTCATTTTGCCAATAGTCAGCCCCATCACATGGATACCTACTATGCTCACTGAGACTACAGAGAGTCAGAGACCCCATTAGATTCAAGTTTCTGGACTAGCATGGTAGCTACTAGAATATCTTACATTCATACCTTGGCAGCGCGAATGAGACCCTTTTGTGAAATATCAATACCAACGATCTTTTCCAAAGAGCTTGGTGTATCAACTAAGGCTTCCAATAAACTTCCAGATCCGCACCCAAAATCAATCTGCAGCCATGAGGGGCCATTTTTTATTATTATTGCATAATGCACTAAATATTTCTCCAAAATGAAATTTACTGAAACCAAATTATAATTTTAGAATGTAAGAGTTAGCAAGTAACTCTATCAAATAAATAAGAACTAAGAGTTAGCAATCTACTTGACAATGGAGAAACAATTGAGAAATATGTACCAAAGAAGTAGCAGAAAATTCCTTTATGCACTGCAATGCAAACTCTACACGTTGCTTTGACAGTGGAGGGCTGAATAGAGCCTGCTCCATTCTATCTTCAAAAGGTTCTGTTACTCGCAACACGGTGATGTAGTACTCCAAGCAGCAAGGTTCTGGAGGGTGAGTACACGATGGAAAAAGATGAGAACCTTAATATAATAATGGCATTTCACAAGGTCATTGTTATAGGTAATGACTTATACAGTTGGGAAAAATCCAAGCACATGTAGGTGTGGATTAAACATACTAAATTTCTGACAAATCTAACACCATCTAACATATACTTGAGCACTAAAGTTTTGTATGCTAGAAATTTTTTGTTAAGCCTTTTATAAAACAATGAATCTGAAGTTTGGAGCACACAAAAGTGGGAAATGTCAAAAATACAATGAATAGCCTGGTCAAATCATACATCCTCTCAGAGTAGCCAGAGCAAATGAAATATAGAAGAGAAAAATAGATAAACTCACTTGAGGATAGAAAGGACATGACTTTTTCACTATCCTTAGATGCAGCAAGAATTACTTCTGTTTGTGGCATGTCCATATATAAGCAGACAGATTGTCCAGTTGTCATCTGCAAAATACCTTCTTCAAGACATGCAATTACTGCTCCTGTGCCAATCTCAAACTCAAATTCATCACTTTTCTCCAAAAGTTCTTGGATTTCCTTTCCTTCAGATACCAAAAAAACACTGTAACTTATAGAAACAATGTATCCATTAGAAGGTAAAGATCTACATACTGTTTCTTGTGTGCTCAATAGTTTATCCCCACCACTAACTGAACTATTTAATGGACCTATATTGCTCAAATTTAATTTGTGGCCTCCTAGTAAAGGACTTTGCTGCTGAGCCTTGTGCATCAGTTCACAGAGAGAAAACTCCTTCAAAAAGCACGTCAACTGGCAATTAATGTTACACTTAACACCAAGTAAAGACAGCTCCTCTAAAGGCATATTTGGTTGCTTGAGGTATAAGTTCAAAAAAGAAAGAACGTTCAAAGAAGCATTCTGCACAGCATCACCCTGTTTCATTAAAGTATCTACTGGAGAACTTTCAAGAATCAAATTGTGATTCTTTGAAAACAATTTTATCTCACAACTAAAGGATTCTACTTCAGCTTTATTTGGGCTAACTGTGGCATTGAACTCTCCAGGTTTAGAAGTACATCCCATGCTGGACTTTTCATCTGTCAGGCGTTTGCATGAGTCAGCAAAATTTTGATCTGATTTGATGGAGTTGCAGACAACAGTAAAAACAGGTTCAGAGAGTCTATGTTGACGGCAGAATGCACAGAGGAGATCCCTTGGCAAAGAACCCCTCCAATTGGTTTTAGTAGTGTATAATCCAGGCAAATCTGCTATAAGTAATGCATCTCTAGATAACTTGAAAAGCCCATCAGGCATTCTCGCAACAAGCATCCTGCCAATTACTTTTGTCAAATACTCACCATAGATCTATCGTGAAATATTGTTTTGCAAAGAAGTCAAACATCATACGAAAATGAAAAGACCAAAAAACAGACACATGTAAGATTACATCTTCTGGCATACAAATATATGCTATGAAAAACAATGCAAGTTACAATTTCAAATTGCATACACAGCAAAGGAAAAACACAGGAATCCTAGGGAAACGTTACAGTAGAATTACATGAAAGAAAGACAAAGAAAAGCTTGAAGAAAAAGTTATAAAAATGATGCATTTAGGTGAAAATAGACCGAGTCTTCAAAGAATGAAAAAAAGAACATGAAACTTCAACTTATAAGTTTCATGTTAAAAATTCTCACCATCCGCTTTCAATGCTCAAATTAGCTTACAAAATGAAAACAAAGAGCTAGCTAGCAATATACTCAGTCCACCTCCAAAGAGACCTCAACTTTCATTTCTTGGCCTCCCAAAACAATGTTATCCCAGTTATAAAATGCATAAAGAAAAAAGGAATACCTGATTTATTTTTCCAAATACTTACTGTTTAAAGAATCAATTGACGACATCAAACGACAGTGGACTTAAGGAATTAGTTCAATTATTAACAAGTTAAGTAATAATTAATGGCAGTTATTTTATGGATTCTGACAAGCCTCCATAAGCAGGACACTAGACTAATATTGCCTAAATCGATATTTGACAATATTTAACAGATTTATGACAATCTGTATATTTACATGCCACACAGCAGTTATCTAGTAGTCTTCCAATCAAGATAATTTAAGTGCACTACACCACAATAAAAACAGGAAACTGAACTATCTGGTAATTGACAAAGCACGCACAAAAGACTAAAAGGATTCAGTAGATGTTTGCAGCTGCAGCAACTTCAGATCCTCTACATACAAAGCTTAACTCTGTTTTCAGCAATGAAGGACTTTGCTTCAAAAGTTTTGCATTTGAAAATAACAAATCCTTAGAAAACAATTTCACTGAAATATCTATTGAGTATTTTTAACTTTGTACTCCCTCTGACCTCAAAGTTTCTTCACATGCGAGTTTGGAACAGAGATTAAGAGTAGTAATGAAAGTAGAGTTTAGAACAAGGGAAATGAATAGAAAGAAAGAGAAAATGAATCAAGAAAATAACCTAAAATAGGAACGCAAAGATACATCTTCTTTGAATAAATCTGAACCTCTCCATGTGTATCCAACTGATGCTAAAACAGCGTTACCATAAACATGTTGCCCCAGCAAGTAACTAGCACGGATATTGAAAGGACTATCAGAATCAGACTCTTTCGCTTGAGAGACCTCAGAATCAAAATTCATATTACGCGTCTCCAAAGCAGAAAAATATAGTCTTGACTCAGACGAAGCTTTACCAATATTCCTGCAAAAGAGAGAAAGATATCAACTCATATCTTAAAAATATAGAGTAGGATAGGAATAAGATCAAAAGAAGAAAAGAAACTATAACCAGGCATTGAGTCTATGCATGGAAAACAAAACTAGGCAGACAAGTATTTGAGTCATTTACAATTACTCGCCTAGACATAAGGACCATTGAAGCATTATCGACACCAAGCGCTTTGGCAATAACATCAAGGTAATAGCATCCAGATATATTCATACTGATAGATCTTAAATCCTTAACAAATGAAAATGGAATGTATACAGCCTCTGTCAAAGCCTCATTTGTCCCATCTGATCGCTGGTTAGCTAATACTGGGTTTGCTACTGAGGGGTAAGGAACCTTCCTCCTGATCCAAAGATCTTCCTCTGATATATCAAGTAATTGTGCTAATCTGACTGCAGCTCTCATGATAAGACGTATAGATAAGAAAGGATTTGACTCAATCCTAGCATCCATGGATCTGCATAAATTACCAAGCTTGGCATCACAAGCAATTAAAACAGATACAGGAATCGAGCCACTAAGTTCACCCTCTCTGTAAGAAACTGCTTTCAGGTGACTGCTTAGTGGATGAAGTGATGATTGGAACTACAACAAATAAGCAAAAGGTCAGAACTAGATATTTTCAAAACACCAGTTAAAAGTATACAGAAAAAGTAGTAACGTTTATGTCAAACCTAAAACAGCCTATTGTTTAACAGACAGCTTTGCATTCGGTCCCCATAGGAACAAACTTGAACACTATCCAAATGGCTTGACAATAAGCCAATGAATGGGAAGGATAAAGCTAACTTCATGTATACCATTCAATGGTGCTGTGAAAAGAGCACATCAAAGTGACCTAATGATTATCGTGGGCACCAAAATGGTGTACATGTACCATAACATTAACCCCTTTGCATGCAAAGATTTTATAGTTCAAACTGAAACTCATGTGAACCTACAGCATAAAATGCACAAAGATTTCAAAAAATCCTTGCAAACTCTTACCCCAAAAGCCAAGGGGGGAAATGCTACTGCCTACAAAGAGATTGATTAAACCACCAATTAAGAGAAAGAAATGGTCAAGGGGGAGGGAGCACCAACCTCATTTGAAAATATAAATGAGAGACGAGAGACTAACTCCTCTGCTGCATCTGGTTCTGAGTGGCCGCATTGCAGGGAATCAATACCTAGCTACAAGAACAAGAAAGGAGCAGAAACCTTTTATCAGCAAAATTTGAATGAGAACCCCTTCAGGACATCCAGTAGAAAATCTATGGATGAACATTTCTCAATATTCAGTCAAGGAAACATATGAAGTAAACTCAAATTCCACCACTAAATAAGAACTTATTGTTCTTTCAAATTGAATTGCATGCAAACAAAATGCATATAATTCTTTGATTATGATGCTTAATGTCCAATTCTCAACTTAAATGTGAATTGTGGATTCTCACTTAAAAATCATCTTACACATATGCAACAAGAACTAAACTCGTAGTAGAAAAAATACAACTGAACCCTGCACCCATCTCTAGGCCATGAAGCTTCTACAAACAAAAGAATAAAATCAAGTAGAATTCCCTCTTCCTAATCACCTAATCTTATTTATTCTGGGCTGATAGCAAAACACTACTGAAAATTGGACAGGGAAAATCTTTCCCTTTCTCCAAATGAAATGACGCTTATTTAGAACATGCATTAACTAAATAGAATTCAAACAACTATTCCTTTGCTTCTTTTCTTGGACATTTGAGCACTCACAAAAACAACAAGCACATGGCATCAATCAACTCTAAGTTAACTCATATATCAAATTCTCATTATAGAGATCAGGCATCATTAACTTATTAAACCTGACCCTCAAACCATCCATCATGCCAATATATTCAGCCTTTCACCTAGAACACATGATACAGTTCAAGTGAAAGTTAAAGTGGCATCAGAACTCAGAAGGAGATCATTAAACAAGAGAAAACATTGATGAGGATGCAAAGAGGCAAATGCTAAAATGAAGACCTTGAATGATGCTGCAAAGGAGGGAACTGGGATAAAGGGAAACTTATCAAAATTATGCAGCAAAAAACCACTAAAAAAGGCGGATGAGGAACAAAGGGTAAGAATTTAAGGACAACAGATTAGGGAAAACATTATTCTGTGCTTATTTCAGTGACTTCATGCTGATGAATCCTCTACAACCAATATACCATTTTTTCCTTCGTCATACATAAAGAAAGGGTATCCCCCAACCCAACCCACCCCTCCACCCACACACCCCACTCCACCCTTCTCATCACATGGGAACCTCTTCTGAGTGTGTGAAACTGTGAATTGATAAATGTACCTTGGCACACTTTTTAACTACTTCAACAAAACTAAAATGTAAGTTACAGTTCAGACCCTTGCCATAATCTCTAGAAGGCAAACACTGTCCCAAGCCTCCAATTCTTTACAGTGCAGGATGTATTGATGCTGACTTCTGTTTTGCGGCTTCATGAGATATTAGTTATCAGAAAATAATAAAACAGAAACTGGTATAGTTAGCCAAAAGAACGTGCCACCAATCACAATTTGCGAATCAGTATTTACCTATTGGCTCCATATGTTTGCAAAAACTCTATCAATAGAAAATACAAAAATCAATTTTGAAGTTTTCTTACACTTTGTTGAACTACTAACATTAGTTCTTTTGAAACTAGGATAAATTTTGAGAGGTTATCAATTAAGAAGAATCCAAATCAAGTTTAGAACATTCCAAAACCAATCGGTAATGGAAAGAGATACTCTAAACTTTATAATTGTTAAGCTCAGGTGTGGTAAGAAAATATAAGATTTCATTTAAGAGAGTATAATTATACCACCCTACATAGTGAACAAGGGACCTCTTTGCAGAAATCAGGAGCAAAAGTAGAAGCCATAGACAGCTTTTAAATTTTTATTCTTAATTAAACTCTTATGAACAGGCATGATTCTTGAGGCAGATGTCAAGATGGGATGCACAGAAAGTTTCATAGGTTTTGGACAAATACATGGCTGCATGAGACAGACCCATTTGGTGCTCAAGGCAGAAAGTTGGTAAGAGGTGATTTGATGCAAATAGTTGGGTAGCAAGCAATTGGGACAGATTAGGATTTGGTCATAATTTGGCATGGTTATGGTTAAGGAAAAGATTCTATTTCCTTTACTACGCACGATATATATTGCATTCTTCTTGATGAATAAGATCACAAGACCATTAAACCCTAATTGTCTAGAAATTGAAGTTGGCTAAGCTCTGTGTGTGTGTGTCTATATATATATATATATATATATATATATATATATATATATATATATATATATATATATATATATATATATATATAAGCTTTCCTTTCTCGGGGGAATTCAGGCTGGAAACATCAGCCATAACTATTATAATTGATATTATTTTACATCCACAAAAACAACAATTTGCAATCAGCAATAATGATTTGATCGTGCTTTCACTCTTTTTTCCTTGTTCTTACGAAGTTGTTGGCTAAGCCTTTAAACTTCCAAATTTACAAAACTATTTATCTGTGATTATTCGTCTCATTGGCTTTAGAGAATTGAAGTTATATACAAAAGGACTTCAGAATACATTTGGGTGGATTTTCCTCAAAGAACCTAAACCAGTGTCCTCTACTATATCTTACCATTACCTTAACAACAGTTTCTTTAACATTCACCGTGTGTCAAACTCATATACAAGCACATCTCTGAGCATCTCCCACTAGAAAACTAAAAACTATATCCTCTCTCCCCACCTTCTACCAGGTTTCTGATACAATCAAATAAACCTTTGCTTGACCAACTTTACCTTCGGTTTCCCCAACACCCCCAAAGTGACAAGGGTTTTGGGTGTGAATACAAAAAAAATAGAAAAAATCAAGATTCTGTGGTCAATAAATAAACCTTTGTGGCATTCCAAAATCAAGCTTCCCTCCCATCCAGTCAACATCATATCACAACGTTGGTTATTGCTCTCGTTTACTCCAATGTGAGACAATTCACATGCGTGTACATATATAACGTCTCACTGATCTCTTGATCAAGATTAACAATCACAACTCCTACACCACATTTACAAAATTGGATAAGATTTAACAAAGTAAAAAAAAAAAAAATCACTGCTTTCTAGCATACTCCAATCAATTCAGATAGTAATTATAATCGAACCATTTCCCCTCCGCCCCTCAAATAAATCACTGCATCCTTGCCCGATGCTCAACTCTCTAGCTTGAGTAGCAGGAGCACAAGTATCCAAGGAAAGGGTTTGGAGTTTTCACCTTTTTCACCAAATCTCGTCGATAATCGAACCATTACCCCTCCCACCAAAAAATTTGGTTCCCCGCGTTACTCTAAGCAAATGCAATCTTAACGTTAATATTACAAATTACACACTCCCCAAAAAACAAGACATGCAATAGCAAAAAAATTTCACACTCCCTCCATCCTCGGAATCGAAACGGCACCGGCTCAAATTACACTGCCAACGCCACGGACAACAGGACCAACAAAATTACATTAAAAATAAATGTAATGAAGCCAGGAGAAAGAACAAACCTTTTGTAAAGCCATGGATGCAGCAGATTGCTCAGCCTCTTTCTTCTTCTTACAGGGTGGCGAAACAACGGAGAATTCAGGGAGTTCCAAGACACAGCGGAAAAGGGTAGGAATCTTTTGAGGAATAGCCAATCCAGGGCACCCGTTTTGAGGAGATTCCTCTTGAACTTCCTGGATTTTATAGCACGCTTTGATCCCATATTTCTGGTAGATAATGGCTTTTGGTGTTAGCGTTGTCTGCTTGGTAACATTTGGAGATGAAGAAAATGTTGATGATTTTGTGGATTCCATTTCCAGTCAAGCAGTTGTATTCCCTCAATTGAGAATTGTGTCAAGGGTTTTGTTTGGAAGATACTGAGGCGGACTTTGGGAAGACTACCAGTCTTACTCTTTACATACCTGACATTATTATGGAGTTAAGAAAAGACACGAACAAAATAGTGTGTGTTGGGTGACGGAATTTTTAGGGGTTTTGATAGTCATATTAAAATGGACCACCAAGATTCTTACAAAAATACAAACCAATGAAATGTTATTTCCACATCTTGTTTTCTATCTTTACTTTTTCTTTTTAAAAGTGATGTTTAAAAAATAGAAAGTTTAACAAAATAATTATAAAAAATTGTCTATAATTCTAGAGTTTTACTTTTCTATGGAATTCATACATTTACTAATAAATCATATTTAAATGCATAATTTAGGGATGTTTAAGGGTATTTTCATATAGATTTGGTGCTTATATAGTTTTAGTTTTCATTTGCCCATTTATGATACATTCACATGTATTTTAAGTGTTTTTGATGGATTCAAGAATATTGGCGAGGAACTGAAAGTTTTTCGAGAAGTTATAACATCATGGGATAGCCTATAAAGCCTTAGTATTCATTTCGAAGAAGCTTGAATTCATAAAGTGAAAAATCGATGTTGGAGTGGACACGTGGTCTGGAGGAATAGACACGTGAGAGCTGTAGAGACTTAGAATTCACTAAATAGACTTGACATAGACGTGTGTGTGACTTAGATACGTCTATGTCTCTAAAGTATCGGGTTCAGATCAAGATTAGACAGACACGTTTGTGTCCATAAAAATTAGATTCTACAGATAGGAACCAAGAGTGAAATCATACAAAAGACAACATCTAACTCACATGAAAAAGGACTAAACCAGAATAATACCATTAGTCTAAGTCTCAAGTTCTCACTAGTAAGACATTGGGTGAGACTAATAGCAAAAGGGAGAAATAGCCTAGTTCTTAACAGTCCAATATTCATGATTATCAAAAATCAATTGATATATCAAGTAAAAACATTTTGAAAAAGAGACATGTGTATCTATTAATCCTCATTGAAAGGTTAATCTCAATTATACAGATAAAATATGGTATGTATGCAATTCTCTAAATTAAAAAATGCATAAAAAACTGAATAAGGAAGTAATGACTAAAAAAAATGAACAAGGAAATTATGACTTAAAAAACTAAATAAGTAAATAAAGAAAAACTTAAGCGGGATATTGAGAATGCTCTAAAAAGAAAAGAAAAAACTGAACAAGCAAATATTAAAACTACACTATAATTCCATGCATGCTCTAAATGATCTCTCTCCCAAGCCAAACCTTGCAATGTCCTCAGTGCAAGCACCAGAGATTAAAGGAAATGTCAAAAAGGGAGAGGATGTAAAAATCCTAATCTAAAAACGCACCAAAAACAAACAAAACAAAATAAAATAAAATAAAAGAAAAGGAAAAAACTAATGTTGATCCGAGAGAGGAGGGTAAGGTCCATAACTAGGCCCAAAGCTAAGTGGGCCATATCTCGATGAAGAACTGGGACCACCCCCAAAATACTTCTGCATAGCTTTTTCCATGGATAAGAAGCTTGCTCGCATGGTGTTGTAGTCAGTCATCATCTAATCAAATTGTGCACTTATAGCCTGGTTGGACTCCTACAAAGCATGATAATCATTCCTCTTATCATGGAAAGAATCAACCATGGACTGATGCAAGACTCTCAACTCTATGTTATTGTCACATATATGGTCGAATTTGGTCCGTAAGATCAAAATCTTGCTGGAGGCTGCTAACTAAGCCTCATAGAACTGAGACTAGCTACTACTCACCTCAAACTGTGGGGAGCTGTGCACGGGTTCCTCCTCATTCTACTAGAGGCTTTCTGACCACCTTCGATGGCTCCCCCCTCCTTAAGGAGCGGAGCACCTTTGGTAATCAGTGGAGGCCATTGGAAGTCTGGGGGTAGAATCCATGTCTTAGATCCATCTGGGAGAGGGAGACGACCCCGGGGAAGAAAGCATAGGGGGGTTGACGCATGAAGAGTCAGGCGCCCCACAAGCCATTCAAAACCTTGGTTTTGACCTCTACGGGTCGAATACATTGCATGATATGCAGAATTATATGGGTGAGGCCTAACACCTCATAATGGGAGCAGCTAAAGAAGTCTATTTCACGGGACAACACTAGAAGGGTAATGAAGGTTTTAGAGCACTCAAGAGGGGGGGGGGGGGGGGGGGGGGGGGGGGGGGGGGTGAATTGAGTGTTAAATAGCCTTGGCCTATTTTTACTACTTTTTCGATTAGCAGCGGATTATATGTAAAGCAATAAAAGAAGACACACAATTTAACGAGGTTCAGCCAACTCAGGCCTACGTCCTCCTACCCTATGCTCTTTTATTAATCTACTCCGAAAAACACAAAACACAGACACTTAACTGTTTCCCTACTCCGGGAACCAGTTCACCCCACACTCTACTCCGAGTGTGCATTCGATTTACACTCGTAAGCCCTTTTGTGTTTGAACTCACAAACATTCTCCCAGCCTATCAACCCCTCTGTTGTAGGCTCTTTACAGAATCAAACTCTCCTTTAATCTTGCTTCTAAAAGCTAATATGAGAGAAAAAATATAAGTTCTAATGGTGCTCTTGTATATGACTTAATGAAAGGTTTTTTTTTTGTGCTTAAGTGTGTATAATGCTCTCTAGAAATGAACTCGGTTTTTTTCACGTGAGAGACTTACGGAATTAGGTTGATTAGATGAGTTTATATATGTGATTACAAAAACCCTAGCTTTCCTAAAATCACATAATCTTTTGTGCCGCCATCTTATGTGAAGTTAGGAAAGTATTTATCTTATTTGACTTAATCATATAGATAGAATCAAATAAGATAAATACTCCTAGTTTTTAGGTAACCAATATATTCTCATCTAATCTACCAGCTGCTTAATATATTTTCCAAAATAATTCTTAGAAAATATTTTTACAAAATCTTTTCAAAAATACGCAGCTTGATATTCCATTCAGTAAACCTGGTTCCCTGAATTAAGTATGTTATGAATTCTGTTCCAGCTTTATACCAGAATTCATAACATGACTTATCACACTTAAAACACTTATATCACCTACTCATATAAGTCATACTACGGAGCACATTACATGAAAAACTAGATTAACAGTAAAGTACAAATATTCTTCTTTTCATGTAATCTACAAGACTTGGATCTTCCTTGGATGCTTCATCTTGAGCAAAGTATCTTTCTTCGAATGTCTTCGAAAGGCTTCTATGCTCCAAGTCTTGGAATCAGCTTAACTACTGCACATATAACATGGTTAACATGCAATAGATAATATGTGACTGCTTTACAGCATAGCAGTCAAGGAAACAGTTCCAACTGGTTCCCCACCAGTACATAGATCAATTCATACCTAACCATTTCCTATAAATAGACAAGTTAGTTCAATTGATAACACAAGCAAATAATAACTTGTCTAGGGAAACAGTATTCTATTATAGCTAGTTCCCTAACCAACTGTTGGCAATACTTGTGACCTGTTTCCTGTAACTGTTTGTCATCATTCAAAACATCAAAACCTAAGGGACTCAACAAATTCCCCCTTTTTGATGATGACAAACTAATTTAAGTTCCTGCAATCCAAACACATTAAAAACATAAAAACTCCAATAAAGTACTCAACTAGGATTGAGTACATCCAACAAACTTTAAGACTAAAAACGGACACACACTAAATGATTCTCCTAAGTTAACTTGACTCGACTCTAATTTGACTTAATCTAAAAATCCTAAAAGGCTAAGAAGATCCTAGGCTTCAACTTCAACTCTTTTCCCCCTTTTGGCATCATTAAAAAGTATACTCAAGTAATAATAAGATGCACAAATTATTAAATGTGCTCATCCATGCAGTGGCATCAACCACTATTTAAGTTAAATGCTGCAAAAATAGATTAGTCAAACTAGGCATGTCATAGCAGAAATAAAATTGTTCAAAACAAACACCAAACAAAGTTCAACAAATTAAAGACCCCAACTCCATATCAAAAGAACAGTTCATGGATTGGGGGGAAGCAAACCAACATAATCAGTCATAAGAAATAGGGTAGGCAAACAAAAACAGAAAACAGAATCAATCTTCATCATTCTCATCCTCCTCTTCTCCTTCAGCATCCTGGTCTCCATCATCAGCTGGTTACTCATCTTCGTCTCCTTCCTCAGCATCATGCATCTCTTCTTCAGGGGGAGACTTTGGAGCAGCAGCACTCGTACCAGGTGGTTCTTGATCATGAGATCCAGCAAGCTTCTTTTCCAGATTATCAAACCTAGAACCAATAAAAGAGGATAAGTCCTTGACCAGACCAATGATGTTTTTAAGCAAAGTCTCCTGGTCCTCCAACCTTTTCAGAACTAGAGCCTGACCTACTGGCTCCTCTACTCTCTTTGTCTTCTTTGTTGGAGATCTCACTTCCTCCACTGGTTCCTCTATCTTGAACAGCAGTTGATCCCCACTTATATCTAAACCCTTCTGCTTTAAAATGGCCCTGGTAAACATTGTAACTGGGACAGTGGAACCACTCAAGGGTATATTGTTAGATTTGAGTAAGTGGGTTATAAAAGATCCATAAGGCAAGGAGTGATGAGAAGATCCATAATAGTTCATTATATGGGCCAACACTAATGCAGGAAGATTGATTTTCACCTTTTTCATTATCAGATACATCAATACCATTTCCATTATTCTCACAATACCTCTACCCTGAGCCCTCGGTATTAGATACTTGTTACACAAAGAATGCAGAACCAGCATAACTGATTCCTTCAAATTAATAGACTTGAGGACCCCTGGCTTTTTAGGCATCTTCCCACCAAACATAAAAGTATATATCTCCTCTGGTGTGACCCCAACAAGCATAGACCACCAGTCACCCGAGTACTGATCAAATCCATCTCTCGGTATGCTTAACAAACTTGACAGAGAAGCAACCGATAAACTTACATCAACCCCATTCACACATGAACTTATGGAAATATCAGACATTTGCTTGATATTAACATAAAATTCCCTAACTCCAGACACATTTGCAGCACAAACATCAAACAACATTAACCAACCTTGATAATCAAGCAACTCCTTGAACTCAGATAATACAGCAATATCAAAATACCCTTTTTCAACACAACACCCAGATAACACTAATCTAGAATTTAAATCAATAGAACCAGTAGGAATAGATTCTACAGATTTACCTTTTGAAGCACGAGAGGTTTTAGCAGGCAACCTCTTTCTCTTGGTTCTTTGCACAGAATCAGCATACTGTTCCTCCTGGGTGTCATCAAATATCCTTTTTACAGAAGAACGCGTAAAACGACCACTTCTCCTAACCTTTTCATCAGGTGATCCTTCCTTGAACCCAGTAACCTCAACCTCTTCCTCTTTGTCACTGTGCTCTGTAGCACTACTAACCTCCATCTCTTGACTCACAGTTTGCTGAGCTTCTGTCTACAGGTTCCTTGATGACAGAGTCATCAGTTTCCGGAGGATGGAAGATAGGCTTAGGTTGTTTTGATGAGGGTTTGGTCGATTGTGGTGGTGAGGAGGATTTTTAAGGGGAATCGGGGGTTGTGGTAGGAATTTCTGAAGGTGATGAAGCTACATTGGGTGATGAAGGTTCAATTTGGGTTTGTTCTTGTTGAGAGGTTGGTGGAACAACGATGGGGGTTCCTTTTGATTGAGTGGAGTCACTAGCAGACCTCTTTCCTCTTCCTCTCCTAGATGAAGCTACAGTCTTTCTTCCTATTGTGTCAAGGAGAAATTGATAATGAAGATGATGAACAGTACTCTAATGTTGAGCAGTATGCAAAAGAGAGAAGGAGAATGATGAATGAGAAGTAATGAAGCTGCACAAAGGGTTGGAATATATATATATTTGAAGCACAACAAAAATATGGAAGTTAAAAAAAATGACGGTTAAACAATTTGATAAGTATGACAAGTTTTAAATTTTGAAAAGATAGCTATCATTACTTGCCATAAATATCTTAACCATCCTATAAACTAGGCAAGTGATTGATTTGCCATTATCTTTATGGTAAATGACTGAAATAAGATTATTTCCTTCCAAAAGGAAAATATCTTATAATAATCTTCCAAAGATATGAGAATATTATTCGGAAGACATATCAGTGCTGATCTGCTATTTCCCTTTCCTGATACTTGAATAGAACCACCTCATCCTGTTTCTGGCAACTTAGTTTAATTTCACCTGTTTCTTACAACAATGATTTTTAATCCTTTTGGGATCTTAAAACATTTACATAAAACTTGAAGGATTTTGACATAGGTATGTACACATACTATACAAGAGAATACCATTCTTACCAATCATTGAGGGAAATAGATGAAGCCAAAGACTAAAATCTAACTAGACCTAGTAAGATTCTTAAATTACAAAAAGTTTCTCTACACAAGGGTTTTGTGAAGATATCAGCTATTTGATCTTCACTTTTGCAAAACAACACTTTCACTAAACCTTTTTCTACATTATCTCTCAGAAAATGATGTCTAATCTCTATATGTTTGGTTTTGGAATGTTGAACTGGATTCTTAGAAATATTAATTGCACTAGTGTTGTCACAAAATATAGGAACACTATTATAAACAACACCAAAATCCTTTAGCTGGTTCCTTACCCACAGTAGCTGGGAACAGCATGAAGCTGCTGCAATATATTCTGCCTCTGCTGTGGATAAAGCCACTGAGTTTTGCTTTTTAGAACCCCATGATATTAGACAGGAGCCAAGAAAGTGTGACATACCTGATGTGCTCTTTCTATCAACAAGAAAGCCAGCATAGTCTGCATCAGTGTACCCAATAAGATCAATTGCACTCCCTTTGGGGTACCACAAGCATAAGTCTATTGTTCCCACAAGATACCTAAGTATCCTTCTAACAGCCTTCAAGTGAGATTCCTTTGGATTACTTTGAAACCTAGCACACAATCCAACAGAGAACACAATATCAGATCTACTAGCTGTTAGATAGAGAAGGGAACCAATCATTCCTCTATAAAGTGTGGCTTCAACATCTTTTCCCTTTAGATCATTATCTAATTTTGTGGATGTGGGAATAGGTGTATCATAAGCCTTGTTGTTTTCCATGCCAAATTTCTTCAGCAATTCTTTCAAGTATTTTTGCTGATGTATCATGGTTCCATTCTCCGTTTGCTTAATTTGCAATCCTAGAAAGAATCCTAGTTCTCCCATCATGCTCATTTCAAACTCACTCTGCATAAGATTAGCAAACTCATCACATAGTACTTGATTAGTAGCACCAAATAAGATATCATCAACATAAATTTGTACTATAATCAAGTGGTTCCCCCTGGCTTTGAAAAACAGTGTCTTGTCTACTGTTCCCCTCTTGTAATCATTCTCCATCAAGAATTTTGATAATCTTTCATACCAAGATCTTGGAGCTTGCTTCAATCCATATAGAGCTTTGTCTAACTTGTAAACATGTTGGGGAAACAGCTTGTCTTCAAAACCAGGTGGCTGCTCTACATATACCTCTTCCTTCAAATATCCATTTAGGAAGGCAGTCTTTACATCCATCTGAAACAATTTCATATTCATGTGAGCAGCATAAGCAATTAAAATCCTAATTGCCTCTAACCTAGCTACTGGTGCAAAAGTCTCATCATAGTCAATCCCTTCTTGTTGATTGTAACCTTGCACCACTAGCCTAGCTTTGTTTTTGACTATTGTACCTAGGTCATCCAATTTGTTTCTGAAGACCTATTTTGTACCAATAACTGACCTATCCTTTGGTCTAGGTACAAGATGCCAAACCTGGTTCCTATGGAACTGATTTAATTCATCCTGCATTGCTAGAACCCAATCAGGATCAGTTAGTGCCATTTTATAGTCAGTTGGCTCTATATTAGAGAGGAAAGAATAAAAAACACAAAAGTTTTGAAAAACATTTCTTCTCGTTTGAACTCCTTTATTAATATCACTAATGATCTGATCTGGAGGATGAGAAGATTGATATTTGAAGCTTTTAAAAGAGAAATCATTTTGTGCTTCTTCATTTGATTGGGAACCAGCATGATCATGAATCTCATCTATTTCTTCGAAACCAGTAAGATTCATATTCACGCTGTTTCCATTAACATTACTTACCTCAGGTTCAGGGGAGGCATCTTCATTCATTCCCCCTGAACTCCTTACCTGTCTGTCACTTGAGGAACTATTTGGTCTTGGTTCCTCTTTTGAATTGTCTTTATTTTCTTCTCTAGGCTCCTCATTATCATTATTTTGTGGAGTATCAAGTGAGCCTAGATCTGCTTGCACTTCATTTATGGGACCAGCATCATGGTTCCCAGTAAACTCTATCAATCCAATCATTTCATTAGGTTGTACCTCCGCAATCTCAGAAGACATGTTAAATTCATCAAAGATGACATGTACACTCTCCTCAACACACAAAGTCCTTTTATTAAAGACTCTATATGCTTTGCTTTGAGGAGAATATCCAAGAAAGATTCCCTCATCACTTTTAGGATCAAATTTATCAAGCTGGTTCTTCCCATTGTTATGAATATAACATTTGCATCCAAATACACGAAAGTATGCAATATTAGGCTTTCGGCCTCTAAGGAGTTCATAGGGAGTCTTATTTAACTTTGGCCTAATAAGACCTCTATTTAAAATATAGCAAGCAGTGTCCACAGCTTCACCCCAGAAACTCTTAGGGAGACCACTCTCAATGAGCATTATTCTGGCCATCTCGTCAAGAGTTCTATTCTTTCTTTCAACAACACCATTTTGCTGTGGTGTTCTTGGGGCTGAGAAGTTGTGACTAACTCCCTGTTCCCTACAATAATCAACAAAGTTAGCATTATCAAATTCAGTACCATGGTCTGATCTTACCGACACCAGCTTGTGAGAGAGCTGGTTCTCCACTTGCTTCACCAATTCTACCCACTCATCGAACGTTTCATCTTTTGAATGTAGCATTATTACCCAAGTGTACCTGGAATAGTCATCAACCATAACACAAACATATCTATGACCTCTTCGACTTTGTACTCTCATGGGACCACACAAATTCATGTGTACAAGTTCAAAGGGTCTACTGGTACTCAAAACAGTTTTAGGCTTAAAAGAGATTTTGACCTGTTTCCCCTTAACACATTCTGAACAAACTTTATCTGCCTCATAAGTGATGTTAGGAAGTCTTACCACCAAATCACAAGACCTTAATTTGTTCAAAAGTGTCAAGCTAGCATGTACAAATCTCTTATGCCAAATCCATTGGTTATTATCAGAAACAGCTTTCAAACAAACAGACTTGTCTTGAGGAATTTTATCCAGAAAGGTGATGTAAACATCATGCTTCCTGGTTCCCTCACATACAAGTTCGCCTGTTTGAGAATTAACTATATGACAAAGATTAGCTTGAAACTCAACTCTATTACCTTTATCATATAATTGAGAAATACTCAAGAGATTATGTTGTAAGCCCTCAACATAATATACATCATCAATTGCATTTAAAAGTGTCTTACCTACCTTACCTAAACCAGTGATGGTTCCCTTGCTGTTATCTCCAAAGGTGACACTTTCACCGTCAAAGGCTACTAGTGAAAGGAATTGACTTTTATCCCCGGACATGTGTCTTGAGCAACCACTGTCCAAATACCAATAGGTATCTCCTTTCACTTTAGCCTGCAAGAACAAATCAAACATTAGTTTTAGGAACCCAAACATGTTTGGGTCCCTTTTCAACGACATTAGGCTCTTGTTGATCTTTTCTTCTCTAGACCCACTTCACATGTTTATTGTTCTTATTCTCACTGTTCTTCTTAGCAGGACACTCATGTATCTTATGCCCATTCATTCCACAATGATAACAAACATGCATCTCTTTAGTCATTACATACTTACCTCTTTTGAATTCTTTAACCCACGTGGTTTCCCTGGGGGACCAGTTAGTCCTGGTTCTCTGTCTAGTATATCCAAGACCAACCCTTCCTTCATAACTTTTAAATGAAATAAAGAATTCAAAGTTTCCTGTGCAGTCAATAATTTTTCAACATGTCTATGACTATCATGAAGTTCTTTCTCTCTGGTTTCAAGATTCTTAATCAACAATTCGTTTTTATTTTTTAGAAAATCAAAATCACTTTTTAAGGATTCAAGTTGTAAATTAAGTTTCGAAACCATAAGATCAATAGTCATGTCAATAATTACTAATTGCTTATCTTTTTTCAGTTTATGAATCTCAGCATGCAAATCACAAATAGTACCTTCATACTCATCTATTACATCACTAATCTTAACACTGGTACCTGTAGGGGAACCGGTGAACTGAACAGCCTTAAGTGAAACTAATTCTTTGTGTATTTCTTCCAAGTTGTGAGCCAATATTTCAAAGGCTTTCAACAAGGAAGTTCTACTACAGGAATTTGCTTTACCTATAGCTATTGAAAAATTAAGAGATTCACTAGCAATTGATAAGTCTCTGGGGAGCCAAAGCCAGGAGGTCAGATCTTCCTCATTATCACTAGGACAGTTAGATTTAGAAGACCTTTCCTTCTCCAGTTCCACCTTACACTTGTCCAATTCAACCTCTAGTTCAGCTACTTGATTTTTCAATTCAAAGCAAACTTCTTCTAGGTGATCACAACTAGCAACAACAATTTCACATTCAACACGTTTTTCTTTAAGTTCTCTTTTGCCAGTTATGTAAGTTTCACCGAGTTTATAGCATTCATCTAATAAAGAGTCAATACATTCAAGCATATTATCTCTATCATATTCATGCATATCTTTCCTAACTTGTTCTAAGTTTACCTTATGTTCGTGTAGCACATCCTTCTTTGCTATTAAGCATTTTCTGAATGTACTGGTTCCCCCTCTGGTTCCTGAGTCAGTGATGTTTCCCTGAATGTTTGTGAAGGCAGTCAAATAAACATTAGAGTTAGGTGATTCCTCATCTTCATCAGACCCTGAATCAGAATCACCCCACATGGATGCTATCATTGCATTTTTGAAGGCCCGTTTATCTCCAGATTTGGATTGTTTGTCCTTCCACTTAGGACAATCTCGAATAAGATGTCCCTTTTCTCTACACTTGAAGAAACCTACAGAAGAAGAGTTAGATTTCTTAAAGTTCTTACCTTTGAAATTCTTCCTTTGATCACGAAGAGTTCTTTCAAATCTTTTAGCAATCATGCCAATCTCATCTTCTTCTTCTTCTACTATTCCCTTAAGAGTTGTTCCTCTGGCTGGTTCCTTCACAGACTTAGAATCAATCAGCATTTCATAAGTCATGAGGGAACCAATCAGTTGTTCTAGAGATAGGGTTGATAAATCCTTTGCCTCATATATTGCTGTTACCTTGGATGTCCATGCATCTGTCAAACTGCGCAAAACTTTTCTCACAAGATCCTCATCAGATAAGTTCTTACCAAGAGATCTAAGATCATTAATTATTGTCATAAATCTACGAAAACAGTCATTAATCTTTTCATTTTTATTCATAGCAAACAGTTCATACTTAGACATAAGTAAATCAATTTTAGACCTTTTTACCTCGCTGGTTCCCTCAAAAGCAAGTTCGAGGGTATCCCAAATCTCTTTTCCATTGATGCAACCTGAGATCCGGTTTGTTTCAGTCTCACCTATAGCCTGTTGTAGAATTGACATTGTCTTGGCGTTCTTCTCCAGCAGTTTGTACTCAGCAGTAACTAGTTCACTATCTTTCTTTGGAATCCTGTTTCCCTCTTCATCTGTCTTGAAAATGATGTTGAGACCATTTTTGACAACTAGTCAACATTCATAATCAATTCCCATGATCACATTCTTGATCCTGTTTTTCCACCAAGCATAGTTGTTACCATTGAACTTTGGTGTCTTATTGTCGTAGCCCATAGCGTTCAATTCATGAGTACTCATACTTGACTTCTCTAGATGTTACTCTTATGAGAAGCCTAGGCTCTGATACCAATTGAAGGTTTTAGAGCACTCAAGAGGGGGGTGAATTGAGTGTTAAATAGCCTTGGCCTATTTTTCTTACTTTTTCGATCTGTGGGAGGAACCAGTTGTGCTGGTTCTTATTAGCAGTGGAATGTATGTAAAGCAATAAAGGAAGACACACAATTTAACGAGGTTCAGCCAACTCAGGCCTATGTCCTCCTACCTTATGCTCTTTTATTAATCTACTTTGAAAAAACAAAGAACACAGACACTCAACTGTTTCCCTACTCTGGGAACCAGTTCACCCCACACTCTACTCCGAGTGTGCACTCGACTTACACTTGTAAGCCCTTTTGTGTTTGAACTTACAAACACTCTCCCAACCTTTCAACCCTTCTGTTGAAGGCTTTTTACAGAATCAAACTCTCCTTTGATCTTGATTCTAAAAGCTAATATGAGAGAAAAATATAAGCTCTAATGATGCTCTTGTATATGACTTGTATATGACTTAATGAAAGGTTTTTGTGCTTAAGTGTGTATAATGCTCTTTAGACAAGAACTCAGTTTTTCGTAAGAGCTCTCCCTCAAATTAGGGTGATTAGATGGGTTTATATATGTGATTACAAAACCCTAACTTTCCTAAAATCACATAATCTTTTGTGCCGCCATCTTATGTGAGTTTAGGAAAGTATTTATCTTATTTGACTTAATCATATAGATAGAATCAAATAAGGTAAATACTCCTAGTTTTTAGGTAACCAATATATTCTCATCTAATCTACCAGCTGCTTAATATATTTTCTAAAATAATTCTTAGAAAATATTTTTACAAAATTTTTTCAAAAATACGCAGCTTGATGTTCCATTCAGTAAACCTGGTTCCCTGAACCTGGTTCCATGAATTAAGTATGTTATGAATTCTGTTTCAGATTTATACCAGAATTCATACCATGACTTATAACACTTAAAACACTTATATCACCTACTCATATAAGTCATACTACGGAGCACATTACATGAAAAACTAGATTAACAGTAAAGTATAAATATTCTTCTTTTCATGTAATCTACAAGACTTGAATCTTCCTTGGATGGTTTATCTTGAGCAAAGTATCTTTCTTCAAATGTCTTCGAAAGGCTTCTATGTTCCAAGTCTTGGAACTAGCTTAACTACTGCACATATAACATGGTTAACATGCAATAGATAATATGTGACTGCTTTACAACATAGCAGTCAAGGAGACAGTTCCAACTGCTTGTGACCTATTTCCTATAACTGTTTGTCATCATTCAAAACATCAAAACTTAAGGAACTCAACAATATATATATTAGAAAAGCCTCGTAGCTTTGCGTTTACTCTAACTACTGACTTGACATAGTATGAGTGCATTGATATATAAAGTCAAATAACTCGTATGTGTATTTGGTGAATAGTGGTTTAGAAGATAGTAAGTTGAAAGATGCTACATATAAAAGAGTTTTCAAATTAAAGATAATATTTTGCGCCCTAGTTGCTTAGGAAATTAGACTTTTTGGCATCAAGGTTTTCGTCCTTCTTTAAACCTTGTGTTAAAGTTATTTGGTAAAAACTTAAAAACGTGGGTGAGTGTAAAACTACACTTAGTACATACTTGTATCTAGGATATAAATTGTATTAATATATAATATCAACATAATCAATGAGGTTTTGAGGGATGGATATATATTTGTAAAAAGTGAAAAATTAACTATTTAATATTGAGGATATAAAGAACTATCAAAATCTAATCCGACCCGATAAACTATTCAAAACCGATCTAGACCCAACCTGATTATAACCAAAAAGTGAGACTTGTAAATTAATCTAACACAACCTGAAATCAACCCGAAATCAATTTTACCTGATATTCAAAGATCTGAACCCGATCCGTGTCCAACCCGTTATAAACCTAATCCATTATAGACCTAACCCGAAGACAATCCGAAATCGATTAAACCCGATAAATAGTCGATATGACCTGACTTATAACAATCCGTGGGCATATTTCAATAAACATATTAGTAATGTAGTTAATTGATATAGGTAATACAATGATATATTGATACACTAAAGACACACAACATACACTCTTTAGTACAATAATACTCATTTAGTAATCATTACCTCATAAATATTTTGTTTTGCAATGAATTTTGGTTGAACATCATATAAAACAAGTTATTAATCTGAAATTACTCGAGACTAATACAACAAAATACCAAATATCCAGTCATAAATTGATAATAACATGTCATTAAAGACCCAATGTGGACCCGATAGATAAAGCCTAAACTAGATATCAACAAAAATTGAGGTAACCTAATACCATAATTGATTTGACTTGAAATCTATCTAAATTCATTGTAACCCATTTAGGAACCAACCTAGATTGACCCGAATTGAATACGACCAGACCCAAGCCAGAACCAAACCCGAGCAATTAAATAATCAATTTGATCTGACCCGATAATGACCTGATTCGACTTGATTCAACCCGATAGGCCAAATAAACCCGATTTACTCCGAATCGATAAGCACTGACTCATGATGGGTTAACCTAGAACTTACCAGACACAAATTGACACCCTTAGATATAATAGATAATTGAATAACAACTTTAAATTTTTTGTAGTTTACTCTTCTCTCTACGTTTTTAAAAAATACTTGCTATACTCTACCTAACACTTTATAGTTAAAGTATAGAGTATATTTATTGTGAAAAAACTACCTTATTTTCGGTATTATGATGAGTGACATTTATGTCACTCATTAAATGTCACTCATTTGTATCTTTCTAGTAGAGTATCTTACTTTTTTTGGCCCAAGTTCATCCTATTTTATCCTCTTTTTCATCATTTTGTGCATAGTCTATGCTTAGGAACATTTCTCGTGTTTTTGTGTTATTTTCCTTGATTTTCCGTTAGCTTTTCTACTTTTATGCGTGTTTTCATGGCTTGATGTAGGTATTTGATGAGCTTGAGCACGAGAACCAAAGAATGGAGATTTATATTAGAAAAGCCGAGAAGAGTAGCCAAGAGGCCGATCAAAATTTGAACCAAGAAGCCTCTCAAGAGAAAAAGACCTGAGCGAACGCTTACTCTGTCACAAGAGACTTCTCAGTTCATTGGGAGTGAATAGGTAGAGAGCTACGAGCAAATGTCAAGCAATCTCCAAGAGGGTGAATATTGGCCTAAGTGGCCGCTCAAGGTTGTACTGAGCGGCCGCTCAGTTTGCAAGAACCAGTAGACGGAGGCTTATGAGTGGGCACTTGACTTTAAACTAAGCGCCCGCTCAGTTATTTTTTGGCAGTTCTATAGCTAGCTCCAACTCTTCTACGAAAATAAAGGAAAGCTACAAAGGCATGAAGGAAGCATTTATTCGGGGGACATTCATTAGCAGTAGTTTTTAGATCTAGAAAGATAGCTTAGGGTTTGTTTATCTTTCTTTCATAGAACCTTAGATTACTAGTAGATTTTTCATCAGTTTTTCATAATTTCATTGGATTTGCTATCATCAGTTGCCAGACATCAATTCCTTATCAATATATCAGTATTTCTTTCACTTTCTCTTACTTTATATTTCGTAGTTTCAATTTATTTTCTATTTTTGTTAATTTTTGTTTGATTATTATTAGTTTCTCGCATAGTTTTGTTCATCGGTATTCTTTAATTTACTAGTATGTCTTGTTATTTTGATTATTCGATGTGTTCTATTACTAGTCATGAGTAGTTAGATTAATTTGGGGATAGGGTGACAACCCGATCCCGGGCATGGATGATGATGTTTAAAGTATGGAGTTGGTTTCTTGATGATTTATGTGTGATTTAATGTTGGGTTTTGGTTGGAGTCTAGATTGGCCATATAGATTTCTTCCATTGCTTTCCTAGGTCAAAGACATTGAGAAATGCAGATTTAGGTAGAGACCTAATGTTAAATATTGTTAACTTACATGCTATTAATTGTTAATTTTAATTTATTGTGTTGCTTGGATGCTTTATAATATGATTAGGCGAGAAATCCCAATTTTAATGCCCTTCCTTGAAGATAACCAAGAGGTTGGTTCCTGGTTGAAATTCATTTTGTGCAGCATGTTTAGGTTTGATTCATAGGTTGATAGCAAGTTAATGAGCCTCGTATTATCTCATTTGAGTCCAATTTCCTGCTTTAGTTCATTCATGTTAGGAATCGGTGTTGAATCCCAAACCCCTAGCACTTTTACCTTCATTGAACAAATCTTTTAGAACCTAACACTATGTTTTAGTTAGATCTAATCTTAATCCTTTCTTAGTTAGCCAGCTTGTAGTTGAACTGCTAGAGTTCGGTAGCTATTTGAAGTCATTCCATGTGGATTCGACTCTTACTTGCCCATTACTTATAATAGGTGAAGTCGAGGTTTAGTTGATAGTAGGTATCGTGATGATCGATATCTAACCCTATCAAAAATCATGCCTTTCAAGACTTGAATAAAATAGCACATTTGAAAAATCTTGAACAAAAATAAATTTATTTTGACAAAAAAGCGTAGAGTTTAAAGAAAATTTTTTTGCTTAACTATTAGTCCCAAACTTCTTTATTTAGGAACTCCGTAAACTAGTGTTAAGCCTTATTATTATTTAGGTTATGAGTATGCTAATTGGGCTTTTGTCTATGTCTTAATGATGTTTTTTATACAAACTTTTCATAAATCATTAATATAACGTAAGGAATTATGTTCCTAACTACTAGTTAAATGGGCAATTGCCATAACACTAATTAGCTAATGTTTTTGTATGAACTTGTCTCTGCATGACCATATTTCATCTTAATATGCTTAAAGAGATGAATTAAATCAATAGAATTACACTAAGTTTTTGCAAGAAAAAATAAAAAAAAACTCTCCATATAGTTTTTTTTCAAAGACTTTCTTTATAGTTATATTTTTGGCAATAGAAAGCCGAAACACTAAAAATAAAAGACTATCCATTCTTCCTAGCCTGGACGGTTAGGTTATGAGCAGAAGAAACAGCTAATCTAGAAACTTTAAAACAAGCAAAAAAAATCATAACCATCAGCTTTAGCTTTGGCATCACCAATTAACGTATGTAATTCTTTGCAAGCCGTGGATGGAGTCCGCAATACATGAATAGCTTCCGAGCAGTCATATCGCACAAAACAATGGTTCACTCACTTTCAGGCTTCAATTAATCCCCTCCAAATTGCACTAAGCTCCGTTTAAAGTGGACTAGATGCCTGAATTCTCTCCCCACCACCTTCATACCTACCATCACTGCTATAGTTGACCTAACCAATTCTCGCCTGCCAGTTTTCCTTACCTGAAGAAATTTTAACTTTTTTCCATGCTCTATCCACTTCAACAATGGTGAGAGGATTCCCATTAAGTCTTCCTTTAGTCTAAAGAAGTATTGAAGGATGAGATGGTGACTGGAGTTGTAAATCAACTTTTTTCTGACTGTAGACATTTCTAGACCATAGTGTCCACTCTTTAAATAAAGCAAAAACCATACTAGGATTATTAAGGGCCTCCTTATAGCATATATCATTTATGTGATTCTAAAGCTCCAAAGCAAAATAAGAAATTAAGTCGCTCTTTGGTACTCTTGATCATCATCCTTTATTAGAAGAGTTAGCCCATCTTTAATCTAGTCTTCAATTTTAGGGTTCAAATTTGTAATTTTGAGTCCAAGAAAAAAGTGTTCTAGATGTTCTTAGCAAAATCACAATCTCTTATAAGATGTTCTAGTGTCTCCGATTGTTGATTGCAAAGAGGATATTCTAGGTCTATAAGGATCCCTCTTTTCTGAAGAGCCATCTTGGTTGGCACTGCTCTATTCATCAGTTTCCATTTAAAAATAAGTTTTCTCGGCATCACTTTAATTTTCCACAAGTTTTTCCAAAATGTCATCGAACCATTTGAGTGCACCTGAGAAGAAGTGTCCAAAATTTGAGATCTTGCCAAGGAATCTATAGCCAGATTTGACCGAGAAATCTCCCGCTTGGCTCCTCGCCAAACAATAGTATCTTATACCTCCCTCTAGCTGATATGTATATTCAGAATAGGGGAGGTTGTATCCTTATTGAATAATCTCCAAATTTTCCTTGTATCCCAATCTCTTTGATTACTAAGGTCCACAACCAAAATTGGTTTATCTTCCCTTGGAAGTAATCTTGATGTTTCTTATTGTCGATTCACCCCAGGAGAGCCATTCTTGTTCAATCCTTATCGTATCCCCCTTCCCAAAAACTTTTCCTAGACCTCTTTTCATGATCTTTGCTATGGCCACTAGGATTTTGTAAGCCCATGAACCAGAGGAGATTCTCTTATAATTTTCAATAGCTGTTAGCAGAAGGTCCTTGTATCTTCCCTTAATCAGTTGTGAAATAAGACTATGTGATTCCCTTTGCAATATCCATGCTTGTTTGAACAATAGGGAGTGGTTAATATGGGATAAGTTTCTTTTCATTTGATGAACTTCACCAGAAATGAATAAGGGAAGAATTGATTTTTGACAATAATTTTGTTGGCATCATGTAAATCATTAGGACATGTGAAGCAAGAGCTACAAGGACAACATTAATGAGAACAACTTTCCCCAATTGATTAAGATTGCTAAATTTTCAAGATGAAATCTTCTGAATAATACATTCATGAATGAAATCCAGCTTAGAATATGATCTCCCATCAACTTCTATTGGCATCCCAAGATAAGAACCAAGTTCATCTTTTTACTTCACTCCTAGAGAGTTTTTGCTAAATCTTCATGAATCTCCTAGGTGTATTAGGGGAGAATATGATAGAGGATTTATCAGAGTTAATGATTTCCCTAGAAATATCACAAAAATCATCTCAAAAATCTCTCATCAGCTTGCAAAATTCATGAGTAGCTTTGAAGAAGAAAAGGGCATCATCCGCAAAAAAAGAAGATGATTAATTTTTGGAGCTTCTCTCTAAATTATGAGCCCCTGAATCCTATTCTCCTTATCAAAACAAGTCAATCGAATAGATAAAACATGCATGCAAAGAATAAACATATAAGGTGAAAGAGGATCACCCTACCTTAGGCCTCTAGAAGGAGAGAAAGATTCCAAAGGCTCTCTACTAATAAGGATAGAATAAGAAACCAAAGAGATACACTATAAAATCTAATGAATTCACATATCTAGAAAGCCCATTTCCTTAAGAACCCTATCAATAAAAACCTAGTGAATCCTATCATATGATTTATTAAGGTCAACTTTGAGAACTGCCACAAAACCTTTCCCTTTTTTCTTTCCCTAGATCCAATTTATAACTTCATGGGCGACTAGACAATTATCAAACATTTGCCTTCCCGACACTAAAGCATTCTAGTACTCGCTAAAAATCTCCTTCATAACAGGTTTAAGTCTAAGCACCATGCATTTAGGGATGATCTTATAGACTATATTACACAGGCCAATTGGTTTGAAATGGTTGACTGTCTCAAGACTCAGACAGTTAGGAATAAGCATAATAAATGTCTTATTCCATTCTCTTGAAAGCATTGCCCCATTAAAGAAACTAAGAAACGCCCTAGCCACATCATCTCCGGTATTTTCCCAGAATTTTAAAAAATACAAGTGGAATTCCATTTGCCTTAGGGGATTAGAAAAGGCTGAGACTAGTACCGCATCCCTAATTTCCTCACATGAAAATGGGGTAAGAAGAAGAGAGACATAATGATCCGAAATTTTTATATGTCAAAAAACCATCAAAGTTGCTTGTTGATTGATTTGACATTTGACCATTCCACTATTATTTAAAGCCAAAATACTAGGCCTCATCAATGAACACTGAGTATGATCATCATACAGCTTTCTAAAGCACTCCACAAATTCCACCTTTATTTTAAATACCTCGAATGTCCATAAATTTTCTCAAATTTGGAGGCATGAAATCTTGTTTTTGGCTTTTCTTTCTTTAAGAGACTTAAAGAAGAATAATGTCATATTATCCCCATAAGCATCCCATCATGACTTTGCCCTTTGTTTCCAATACCACAACTTAAGGGATGAATCCACAACATCGTCTTATTTCGACTTGAGAGATTATTCTATCTGTTAAAAAGAAGAAATTCGCTTTTGGTTTTGTAGAAGATCATTGCCTATGATGTCATTCCAGCATATGTTCTTTGACTTTTTGTAATGAAGACACCATTTCTTGAGTTTGGTGGAGATGATCTTGCAGTTTCTTGAAATACACTCCATATCCTCTCTATATTCATGACTCCTCTAAGAATTTTGGATAATATTTTGAACTTCTGAAAATTAAGTGCCCATGCTTCTAGTAAATAGGGTCTAGACTTTATTTCCATCTTAGGAAAAGTATCTAGCAGAATGGGTCCATGATCAAAGAGGAAGATTGGAAGATTAAGAATTATTGTGTTCGGAACTTGGGTTCTCCACTTACTATTATAATAACCCCTATCCAATTGTTCCATAATGCACTCTTTTCCTTTTCTATTGTTTTTCCATGTAAAATGTGCACCATGAGAACTGTGAAACCCCTCAAATATTCTACTTATCCCCGAGCTTTTGGTTATGGAATTATACTTTGTAGAAATCCCCTCATAGGCAATGGTTACCCCCTTTGCTAAGAATGAAATTTTGGATCTTCCTCTAGACTTGAGTTCTTTGACTTAGAATAGGTGCATCATAAACAAATGACACGTAAAAAACATCCTTATTATTCTATTCTATAGTATAGAAGATTACATTAGGATAGGCCTCAAGGATATTAACCCTGCATAAGTTTTTCTAACACAAAACAACCCTCATGCACTACTAGCAATATATATGCCATGGCAAGAGGGAAAACCCATTTCACAAAATAGGGTAGAATGTTCCCTACGATAAACTTGGTTTCACATAGAAAAAGAACATCAATATTATACATACTACTATAACTACTAAGAAAAGGAATTGTAAGAGTGTAGAGGCCTAGAGACCCCTAGAATTCCAAGTCCAAAGCTTTATTTTGTAATTGGTGGCTCCTAACTTCACAGACTCAAAATTCTCACTAAGTTCATCCCCTAGCTTGTCCTTTTGCATCATCATCAGAATCAGATAAACTAATTTTTTTTGCAAAAAAGCCCTTGTAAACCTTAGTGACTATTATCTTTTTTGTATAATCTTCTCTTCTTGGAACCTTACCCTTCTTGGTGGATTGTTGAGCACCTATAAATCAAGCCTAACTCCCATATTTATAAGGGCTACATTAAGAGTATCCCCCATAGAGTGAGCTAGAATCCCTTTGGCCTTCCATGCACCCTTGTCTCTTCACATTCTCCTTCTCTTATTCATCTTCATAGAGCTCCCCAATGAGGAGGATTCTCCCACTGAATCAGTCAAATTCTTAGAGCTCCCCTCATTATGAGAGGAAAAAGGAAAGGCCACCCATTTAATCTTGAAAGGAGATGATGGTTGGGAATGACCAATTAGTTGGTTCATCATGTTGATTGGGAGAAGTTGAGAAATCAATGAAAAATTCCAAGGTTTTAAAGTTTAATCAGTGGGAAAAATATGATTTGGGGATGTTTTGGTTATTTCAGCATGTGATAATGCATATGGTGCAAAAGGCTCTTTAAAAACGGGGGGTAGGTAGCTAAAAAGGAGTAGTTGGAGGTTTAAATTCAAAGGAAGGGGAATTTGTGCTTTCATTGCAAGAATGCTCATGTGAGTTGCATGGAGTAGGGCCTTGAGAGGGACTAAATATAAAAGAAGGGAGAAACGAGTCTTCCATTGAGAGGTTTAGGAAATGAGAAGTAATCCACTTTGGACGTCTAAGTGGACTTAGTTGATTCATCATCTGAGCTTTCCAAATGAAGAATGTCATAAATGGATTAATAGATATCCATTAGGTAAGAGATGCTGCACCATTTTCATGTGCTTTGATAAAGAAGATGGATAGTTGCGAGGATAAGCATATGGCTTTTTATAGCAAATCTTCTTTTCCTCTCCTCGACTGCTTCCATTAATAATATTATGGGATGTTGTAGGGGAAGTAAAGACTCTGAGTAAAGGAGGGGAGTGAGTAGGGGTAAAGTAGAGTTCGATTGCAGGGAGGTTGATTATTTGAGGAGTGGAGTTGAGGCTGAGAAGAATGAATGCTGAAAGAAAAGGTGGAATGATGTACCCCTTTACAAACTGAAAGGACAAGAGTACCCTTGGAAAGAACCTGGTAGATAGAATGATAAGAAGGGGTAACCTTGTGATTTTTGCATTGAGGAAGTAATGATCGAAGTGCAACTAGTAGAAATTACTTCAATTCCTTCCCCTTAATTGCTTCGGATAATGTATAATCGAAGCACTTACACCTTTAATGCTTTGGTTATAAAACAATCGAAGCACTTATAACTTTTAATGCTCCAAAGCACTTATACCTTTTAATGATTTAGTTATAAAACAATCAAAGCACTTATACCCTTTAATGTTTCAGTTATAAAATAATCGAAGCACATATACCCTTTAATGCTTCGGTTATAAAACAACTGAAGCACTTATGCCCTTTAATGCTTCGGTTATAAAACAACTGAAGCACTTATGCCCTTTAATGCTTCTGTTATAAAACAACAAAAGCACTTTTATAGCTGGCTTTGTGTTGGAAATATAGAATGGTATTTATACCGTTATGACAAAAGCAATATATGAGGCTAAGAATTCGTCAACATATATAGGAATTTAGCATACAATTTAGTTTACTTGACTTAATTGACTTCGTATACATGAGTTACGTTGGAACATATATAGGAATTTAGCATACAATTAGTTGGAAAAACTTTTATTTATTTTTGGCACGTAAAATATAATGTAGACAAATTACCCCAATACATTGGAAAATAGAAGCACACATTATATTGGAAAATAAGAAGATTAATTTTATCCATAATTGCTTCCCCATAATTGTTTTGATTTTAACTATATACAAAACAATTGAAGAAAAGAGATATATCAATCTTTAAGTGCTTTGGATAAATAAAAAACAGAAGTACTTCTTAGATTAAGTGCTTCGCTTAATTAAAAAACTGAAGCACTTATTAGATTTCCTAACAACCATAGCTCATGGTGCAGATTTCCTAACATGAGTCGCAGCTCATATCATATTCTCAGTCCACCCAAGCACTATATAACTAGCCTTTTGCTTCTCCATGACTTATCATCATGTTGTTGTATCTATTTAATCTAATAATGTGACAACCTATAATTCCCAATAGAGTGAGGTAGTTGCTTTTTTCCCTTGTAATAGATTTATATATAGTGGCGTAAGCTTTTTGTTGTGCGTGACACATAAATTGTTCTCGGTGTTAAGCAACTCTCCATATGATGTGAGAAAGAACATTATATAAAAGATTAAAGATGTATATTTTGTCACTTGTGGGATGCTAAGTGTAAAATATTTGTAGTTTTATTTGGCGCTGTGATAGATTCATACATGTATTCATATAAATATATCCAAAGTTAGTTATATACTTCGTATAGAGTTTAAACATTGATCTTATTTATTAGATTATATGCTTTAGTTTTTTATTTAACCAAAGCACTTAAATGAGTTCTTCGGTTAAATAAAAAACCGAAGCACTTATTGGGGATTTAATTTTAATACCCTAAGCTTTGCAGCTGCACGGACCAACTATCTCATTCAAACTCTTCTTTCAACCATGCAGCAGCGCCATCCTCTCTCATTCAAACTCTTCCTTCAACCTCCTCCCACTCAAACTCCTTCAAAAAACTCCCCATTCAAACTAATTTCCTTCAGCTTGCAGATTAACCCTTCCTCTCTTTTGAACTCCTTCAAAACTCCAACTTGTTGCATGATTTTGGTTTGGATTGGTGTTCGAAACTCCTTCTACTGCTCCTTCAATTCACTCCTTCAAATGTACTCCTAGTGTCGCGCCTTCAACATATGTGCAATTTCCTTCATATGACGTTTTAGAGTATGAATCTTATGCGTATGAATACATAGAATTTAGGGTTAAATTTGTATTTATTTGGGTTTAATTCGTAGTAGTAGGGTGTGTTGATAATGGGGGCTAGCATGGATTTGCTTCTCATGCTTCATGAATGAGTTGCTTTCATGAATTTTGTTGGGTTTGGGTGTTTATAGTAATGTAAATAGCTAGTTTTGGGTATAGAATAAAGTAATTTAGAGTAGTCCGCCTTGGTACATTGCGATTAGATTTTTTGGAATTGAAGTGATGTCAAAATTGGTGAGAAGTGCAAAATGAGAAATTCAAGTCTTATTAATCAAATACTCGTTGAAGACTATTTTTTTTGATAAAAATAATCTAATTTTTTCATGTGGGGATAAAGTTGGGAATTTTGGACTTGCTGATCCTCCCTAACCATGTCCATGATTATTGTTGATTAGTTTATACTAGTTGATGAATAACAATTCTTGTTTGTTGGAGTATTATCAAGTATGGTTATGTGTGTGTAATCAATAACTCATATATTAAGTAACCGATGAAATAAATATGCGGCTTCAACACCACTCTTGTAAAAGTCTTACTAAGTACTAATATGAAGCAAGATAAGAGCTTATTTACCAAGTCCATATTCATATAGAATTTCCAAAATCACAAATTTTTTCTTTCTTTTTTCTTATAATGGATAGTTTTCTTTTTGAATTGATTTTCTTGGATATCTAATAATTATATATTACTCCAATGGACATGTCATTTAAAAAAGGATATTTATCCATTAGACAAGATGCTTGACTTTACAATTAACCTTGCTACTTCAAGCTATGCCAAATTCAAAGTTATTGACTATTTTAGTTTTTGCATGTTTATGATAACATGAGTGGTACTATAGTATATTTTTGTACGTCATAGTTTTTGAAATAGTCCACACATTTGTTGAGAAATCTATTTAATATTGGGAGCTGATGTTCTATGTCTGTAATGAGAATGAGTGGGCTAAACTTATTTGGAAAAATACTAAAAGTATTTGAATCAAGATATAAATTTACACTCATGCTTTAATAATACTTATCCGAATCTATTAATTAGGGATAAGATTAGGCTTTGTTAAAAATTTAATCAACCTAAAAGATATGAATTATTAACCCATAATTGCATAAAAGAGTTATAAAAGAGATTAGGATAGAATATTCTCCAGGATTTAAGGAGATTAATTTATCCTAAACCAAATATTAGAGAAGTTAGTTACATATTGTATATATAAATATCCATCAAGCATGTACAAAACAAGAGAGAAATTTAGAAATGTGGGTGGGTTTGGATCTTAAGATGATATTTTGGAAGGTTCTCTCTCTAACCCCATTAAAGGGATTGGGGGCCTAATCTTCAATTCTTAAATTTTGTTTTTATGTGCTTTTGAGATATAGAAAATTGTATACTACACCATTAGAGCATTCATTTTTAAAAATATTCATACTCCAAGGCATAATTTAATTAGGAACCTCACTGGAGGAGAAATGGTCTTTATATTTTCCATGCACTCTTGGGATAATATGTTGTATTTCCATTCACTAAACTAGGTCTTTGAGGATATATCTAGCTAACAAGCAAAGTATTAGGTTTACTTTAAATGCTTTACATTGCCTAGTTATCTTGAGAATAAAATATACATTTCATATAGAATCTAATAACTTCTAAGAGTGAAGCATGTATGGCAAAAATATTATTTGCAATTTGATCTCCCAATTACCCTCCATTCCATAGGAGCAAAAAGATGGAGACTTGGAGTGCATATTGCATGTCAACTACGCATGAGAGTCCTCTATTTTAGAGGTAATCAAACTCCGAAACGTATCTTAATTAGAGTTTGTCTTAATATTTTCCATGCATTTTTACTTTCCATTTACTAATGTGGGTATTTGTGGATGTATTTAAAAAGTATTAGGCTTACTCTCAACCTCTAACCTCTTTTTTTGCTTAAATGACAACAAAACTTTTCTTGTTTGTTAATTTTATCACTTTTTCTTAGTTTTGCTTTTCCTTTTGATTTGTGACATAGTTCGGTAGTTGCCTAGTTCATGGATTGGATAAATATGTGTGTTAACTGGTGTATGTTCTTTTATGAGGTGTGCAAGAGGTTGGTAATATGTTGGGAGGCAGACCTTCGTGCATACCACATATATGTTTGGTTAGATAGTGAACATTTTTTGTTTTCTTTTATCTACTATAGTTCTATGATTAGAGGTGTAAAATTTACTAATTATCATTTAGGCTTATTAGTACAATTGAAATAATGGAAAAGTTATATACTGAAGACTCAAAGCCTCTTGGTCCTTGAACCACATTGTTGATGTTCTTGCAACTAATACTCAATGTGGAGCGGTTATCACTAATCTCGATTTTCAGCAAACTTCTTGCATAAATCTTTCTATATCCGAAATATTTAAATCTTATACCCTATTTTATGTTTGATGCATCTTTCTTCTCTTGTAGTATAGAGTACCTGTCTGTTCTAAAAGTGTAATTTCAAAAAGTACTGCTAATTTCTAGAAGATTGCCACTTGGACTTCTACTATATCATTATCTTGTCCATGTAAAGCTTAAAGGCCTATGTTTTATTTCCTGATATTGGCTATGTGTGTACACAAATTTTCATTGGACCGTATTAAGGAGACTGCTCATTGTGACTTTGGTATCATTTTCTCAACATCATTTCACTTGTCAAAAAGTGATGGGGAGGATATTGCTGATGCAGGTGAGTCCTAAATCTTTCCAAAGATACAATCTTTAATATGTTGTATATGCTTATTTTTATTTTGGGATATAATACTATGGTGTTAGATACTGACATAATTATTTGCGTTCTCAAAGGCCTTTTCAACAAAAATTTTAAATGTGCAGATACGAATAAAGCTTGCATGTCTTTAGAAGTCTCATCAATATCTTGCCATGAAAAACTCAAAACAGGAATGTTCGGTTGGTTATGGATAAGATTCCGTGATTGTTGATGCATTTGTGGTGTACGAGGAGTATTATCAGGAATGGGATGATTTTGATCCATATTTTTATATAAAGAGTGAACTTACCTAAGTTATCAACAGTTGTTCCAACATTTTGATAGATGTTGCTACCTAAACAAACATAAAGATGTCCCCCAACCACTTTTGTCTTGGATCTTTATGGTGTGTAACTATGTGGGAAAACATCCATATTGCATAATTAATCATAAGCTTATGATAGAGCCTTTGTTTGTATGTACATTGAATATATTATTAATAAAATATTAACATCTTATGTTCTAATCTTGTTAATTAATTAGTCATAAGTTTCATATATTATAATATTTTGCTTTAGTTCCAAGCAACATCAAAGCACTTGGTATATTAAGTGCTTCAGTTTTGCTTGGAACTGAAGAAAATCATGGTTTATATTTGCTAGTTATCAAGCATTAATTGCTTCGGTTCTTTGTGAAACCCTATCACTTAATGTTCCAAGTGCTTCGACTCTAAAACTGAAGCAATTGACTATTATTTACTTCGGTTCCTGAACCGAAGCAATTGCACCATTTTAGAAGTGTTTTGCCTATAAGTGCTTCGCATATATAGTTGAAGCAAATAAGCTATTTGAACCGAAGCAATTGAACCATTTTCTACTAGTATGCATGTTGCATGACAACTACATGGGGGAACTTCAGCATAAAGACTCTGAAGTAAACTCAAACCCCATTTAAGGCCATGAAGACCTTGAGACAAACGCCTTGACTTGAAGTTAACTCTAGCTCTTAGAGAAATGATGATATTTTGTACGGGCTTTAAACGGGCCATCTACCCAGCTTGCCCAATGATGCTTCTTCCTTAGATAGCGATTTCTTCTTCTCTAGACAGCCTTGAAACTCCCTACTTCCATGGTTTCTCAAATCTTCCTTAAAATATGGAAGAATTCCTTGTGAAGGGAATGTCATAATCCCAGGAATAATCCACATCTCCATGATATCCCAACTCCAGTTAGATCCGATTTCTCTTGTACACCCATAATGATGTCTTGGTTTTTTATTAATGATTGTGCAGTAGACCATCTTGTGGCTTTTGCTTTTTTCCTTTGTTACTGTCTTGATCTTGAGGACTCTTAAAACTTTCTCCTTGTTGATTTTGAGCATTAAAAATTCCTTGTTGACCTAGATTACCCTGATCACCATGACTACTGCTATCTTCACTAGGATCATCTTCCTCGGGCTCGGACTTCTTGCTTTCACTATCTTCCTTATCCTCATCATTTTTATCCTCGTTTTACTCCTCATCTTCATCTTCGTCAGCATGGATAGAAGTCTCCTTTTTTCGGAGCTTCCTACAAATGATGGATCACTTTGTACAACTCGAATCATAATTGCCTATGTAGATGATTCACTTCTATGAGACATGTCCCATAGAGGTTCAAAACTGCTAGGACCTTCCCAAGGGCTACCCTCATCAGGTTGCCTTAAATCTATCACTAATGTTCTATTTCTCTCAACCCTCTTAAGCCCTGTAAGCTTGTAAGCATAAAGAGGAAAAAAGCACTATTGATTCTAAGGTTATTACTAGATCCATTGCACGCTCTTGCAATCAAGATTGTAATTTGTGTTTGGACTTGATCCTTAGACGCTCTACAAGCCCCAAATTTATGTCCCACTCGACCACATCTTTTGCAAAAGACAAACACTCCTTTATATCTAATATCCACCTAAATGAAGCTACCCTCACTCACCTTGAAGTAAAACCTAGGGACTAGAGGACGAGATATTTGAATTCCCACAAGAACCCTCATAATTCCTTTTAGCTTCCTTATAGAGGAAGTAACATCAAACTTTTTTATATGACCTATACCCTAGAAGGCTCTTTCCACAATACATTTAGAATTATAGATAATTGGGAGACCTTCCGCTCCTATCCAAAAATATTGGAAATTAAAACACAAGGTTCTAATAGCATGAAAGGGATAACAATGTTTAATGATCATGCAAGCACCCTTGTAGTTGAGGATTCTACGGTCGAGAAGACTAACAAAATCTTGTTGAGGTTGACTGTGAAAAAGAAAGATATCTTGAATCTTATTGACAAGGATTACTCCCCTAGAGGACCACGAACGAATCCAATGTTGGATTTCCCAGACAGTAAAGCATGCATTCCTCCAATCAACAAATTTTCCTGTTATAAGCCTTCTACCATTACCTAAAGCAAGCTGATGTTCAACTAGCGTTGCTCTGATAATTGGACCCATGCACCTAAGATCTCCTTGAAGACTGTAGATTCTATCCAGAGTCGACCTTTCCATTAGTCTCACTTAAATGATAGGTGAGTTAGAAGACACTAAGAAAACAAAGAAATACCAAGATGTTCTTGGGAGATTAGGATTTGGAGTTGAGAAAGTTTTTGAGGAGGGAAATTTTTAAAGAGGTGAAAAGGACTCTCCTACTTGCTCTCTATTAGTTATCTCCTCATGGTTGTTGCTTACCCTTATGCTACAGCTAACTCGTAAACTTTGTGGATGATAGTTATTTCAAAAACTTTGTGAAGAGTTTCTTTGATCTCAAAGACTTGAAATATACTTTTTTATTTTTTATATGACTGGAAACATGTACTAGAAATTTATACCAAATGTTATCTTTCAATTACAAAAAGAATGGTTATGAAGTAAGAACATTTACATATCTTTTATATTAAATTCTTTTAAACTCTAAATTACCATCACACCCACCAATTAATTTGTGCTTATTCAAAAGAACATTTATTGTTATGCTATGAATTGCAACAACCTAACAATCTTGTATAGGCTAGATGGGATACGATAAAAAATTGCGGGGCTTTTATAAAACATGATCCAACTCTAACCGCGTGTAGAGATAAGTGCACCCAAAGATGTAATATACCCATTTGGTAAAATTTTCCTTACATGACTTCAAAATGAGTTAAAATTTACCTAAAATACATGCACACCAGTGTGCCTATAAATGTTTCTTTCCACACGTCAATTTTCACGTATGATGATTTATCCAAACTTCTTTTCTATTAAACTTGCCAATATTGACGAGGAGTCCAGGACTTCCTCGAGCCTATAACTAGTAAAAATTAACTCAATCCTCTCATTCCAAAAATTTCAATTCATTTCCTTTCCTCTTTACCCTTTGTCCGCATTCCTTTTCGCCGTCAACATGTCGTTTCAAGGCAAGAAACTCATCAATGACCCCAGCGGTTAGTCCACTCCATTCGAATTTCCAGATTCTTCTTAATCAAATTTTATTTTTATTTTTTTATTTTTACATTTTTATGGTTCAATTACCTAAAAATTAATTATTTTACTAACCTTGAACTTAAGCGAGATTGACAAATACATCATATCCAGAAATATAATCGCAATATTCATACAATTTGGCTACGAATACGTTTGTTAAACTCGGGGTTAACCGTTTAACATTCCGATCGAATGTAGATTTTCCGAATGTTGCTGGAATTTCCGTACTATGCAATTAGCTTGTAAGATGAAGCATCAATATGACTATGGAGACTCTGGTGTTTGTGTTGCGGAATTTCCGTAAGACAATCTAATGGAATGCGGAGTTTCTGTTATTACTGTTGCTGGGATTTCCATTTTATGATCTGTCGGCTTGTAGTATTAAACCGATTATGGTATAATCGAGAATTGGCGCTTGATTTTAATGTTGCTGGAATTTCCTTAATACTGTCCAATGTCAATCAGGTTATTTGATATATGCATTAAACCTACTTAGATATAATCGAGGCGATGTTGTGGAATGTGGAGTTTCCATAAAACACTGCAATCAGCTTGTTGGATGATATATTAGACTGACTACTGAGACTCAAGGCTATATGTTGCCGAATTTTCGTAAACAATCCAATCAGCTTGTTAGATAATGCATTATATAGTCTAAATATAGTCCAGACTCAGGGCTTTGTGTTGTGGAATGTGAAATTTCTGATTTTGATAGTGCTAGAATTTCCATTGAACAAATACTCTGCTTGTAAAATAAATGAATTTAACCGACTTGGGCTGTGCGACACAATGATACTAGAATTTTAATAAAACTATTCAATCAGCTTCTAAGGTAAAACATGAAACTGACTGTTGACACTCAGGGCTTTGTGTTGCCAAAATTCTATAAAACAATCCTATCATCATCTTAAACTGAGATGATATAAACAAGACTCAAGGCTGTGTGTTGTGTAGTGTAGAGTTTCTGAATTCAATGTTGCTGGAGTTTTCTTTAAACTGTCAAATTGATTTGTAAGATAAATGCATCAAGCTAATTGCGATAAATTGGGTGGTATGGGATGTATTGAAAAACTATACATTTGAACCTCTTCATCTGGTTTTAGCTGTTACATCTCAAGGACTCTCAACTGTAGCCCCTCTAACTAAGGACTCGTCATGAGTTTACTAAATCACCCTTTATTAAATGTTATACCCTTCTCTTGCTGTCTCCACCAACCCGTTTGTGGATGGAATGTTTGGAAATCTAACCTAAACTATTTCTGTTTTAGGAAATATGGCAAAATTTCCAGACATCTTAGACTTGAAATCCTGTCGGTGGAAATGTTGTTATAGTTATGAACTTATGATGCCTTTTCTTTTTGGGTAAATGTTGTGAGTAATGCATTTCCTAATATGTAATTAAATGTGAATGCATGACAAAATCACGAGTGCATTGATGTTATTAATGCTTGATTTTATTTAATCTTTCCGCCTTTGTCTTCTTATTTATGACCCCGTGGGTTGTATATATCATTTTCCTTTTGTATATTATCTCTTTCTGAGACGAGTGTTGATATGTATTTCTCACAGCTGTGGTGACCGAGTACATTGAGGGTTTGGTTGAGACTTATCCTGGATTGCAGTATTTGGATGGTTTTCCTGAGGTTAGTATTCAAAATAAATGCTTTATAGCATTACTTTGCTTTGCTTTTGTCTTCTTAACTTTATATTGTTTGTCCTTATGATTGTATAGGTTAAGGTTGTTTTGCGTGCTGATGTGTCAAGTGCAACTTATGATGACGTATCTGTTATATCTGGTAATCACATTTCATTGCTTTGTTATAGAAGTTTTTTTGGGTTTTGAATTATGTGTAACTAAATTGTATGTTTCCATCAGGAGGTGGAAGTGGTCATGAGCCTGCTCATGCTGGATTTGTGGGTGAAGGAATGCTTACTGCTGCCATCTGTGGGGACATTTTTGCCTCTCCTCCAGTGGATTCAATTCTAGCTGTATAATCTTTGATCTCTTTTGGTTATTAGTTTGCTAAACTAATCTTTTCTCTCTTTTGTAATCAAATGACTAGTGATTCAGATGTAGTGAAATTTTTGAAAAAACTTAGTTCGCTGCAGGGCATCCGAGCTGTAACAGGGCCCAAGGGATGCCTCTTAATTGTAAAGGTATCTCAACTTTTTGTCATCATTTTGTTTACTGAATTATGTTTGTGGGGTTTATAGGTACACTTAGATATCACTGCCATCATGAGAATATTTTGTATAATAATGTTCTTCATGGCTTCATGCTGGAGCATGTTATCTTAGTTGATTTAAAATTTAGTTCTTTCTAGCAATTCCTGTTTCTTGACTCCCTTTCTTTCCCTTCTCTTTTTTTTTTGGTTTGGGCGAGAGAAGGGGATTGTGTGTGTGTGTGTGTGTGGGGGTGGGGGGGGGGGGGGGGGGGGGGGGTGTCCTTCATGCTGCAAGCCGTAACATCAGTCATCTATATCTTTTTCTTTTACTTCTAGTGGATTGGTCTGCTGTCATTCATTTAACAGTAAGCATCAATGAAGAACTCTAAACCCTTTGGATTTTCCTGTTTTCTCTTTTATTTTGAAGTTAAAGGGTCCTGAAGCAATACAATGCTTTTGTTTAGAGTTTCACTGCTGCCCTGAAGAAATGCAATACTTATGAAAAACTGTATGAATGGAGAAGAAATGTGGCAATGTTCAGACAAATGGATGTGGTGTGCTGGGTTCATATCTATAATTTTAAATTTAATGGGTTGAATAACTGTTGTCTGAAATCAGACCTAACAATTAATGCATTGAATGGATCAACATCCATTGACCCAAACCTACCTAAACAATGGGTTATCAGGGTATGCCGATTGCAAATTTTCAAAACATATTGACGTTAGTTAGCATTTTAAGCTAGCTGGCCATTCTTTCTTATATGCCCCCCATTTTTGTTTAGTTTGGGTTTATGCGTATGGAAATTTGAAAAAATTTCATCATTTTTTTTATTTTGTTTTGAGACCCTTGACCTCTTTGAATGGTGTACATCAAGTCCCACTCTTCACCAAGTCAGGGACTCAAGAATACTCTTGGCTATAAACTAGATTTGGGATGCATAGGACAAGAAGAAACTAATATCGTCTTCGTAATCTAATAACAACCAATTAGGAATGTAAACTATAGAATACTACACTAAGGAATTCAGCAAGTAAGGATGCTTCACAAAATGGCGTTATATTCACAGATAAACTTCATGGATGTGTGAATACTACACTAAGGAATTCAGCAACTAAGGACGCTTCACAAAATGGTGTCATATTCACAGATAGACTTCATGGATGTGTGATTTTAATAAATGGTCTTGTACCTTAGTTGGAGCTCTACTCTAATGTGTACACACCGTCATGTGGTCTATTCTTTATGGCTGTGTGTAGCTTCCAGCTTTGCAGAATCACTTAACCACCTTAAATGTGTTCGACTGCCTTGTCCTGTTAGGGTTTTTTTAATCTCTAATTGTCACTCAATGGTTGCCATTTGTTATTGACTGTCATAGAGTTTTTTCATTGTATTCTGGCATTTTTGTTAGCTTTATAGAGGGTATGCTGGAAGGTTGACTTCTTTGAAGAACCTTCAAATTTCTTATATGACCTTTTAGGAGCTTTATAAGGTGAAAAATATTGTGGAATTATGCTCTTTTCACTATCATGTAGCAACGATGTGGGTGATCTGTTTGGGCATGAATGATAGAATCTTCTTTTATCATGTGTCCACCAAACAATTCTCTGTGGAAAGAATATTTGTTTCTGGCATCTCTTTTATTACATAGTCGTGAGGCTATTCATGAATTCATTTACTAATGTGCATAAAAATTTGAAAGCTGTACTTAATTGTCATCTATTTTGGTGGACTACTGGATTACTGGTCCTCTCTTTCTGTAAATAAGTAAAACTTATTCTTTATTTGCAAAAAAGAGTTGAAAGAGTTGCTTGCATCAATTTTGATCTTTGCATTAGAGTAAAATTAATAAAATGTCATACTTGGCTGTTTCATAGATTGTGCCAGTCTGACAGAAATTGGCTGCAGATCTGACTACAGGGAGAGGGGTTGATGTTTTTTTGGGCTGTAACATTGACATGCTGTTGGTTGGATAATTGATTTAGCATTGTGCAGTTTGTTTAGCTGCTGATTAGTATGAACACCATGCTAAATGTTTCCTCATTTACTCTTTTGTATGGTGGTATATATATTGGACACTTTGCTAACTGAATGGTCTGAGTGCCTAACAAAGTGGTAGCTTAACATGGTTCTTAACAGAATTACACTGGGGATCGCCTAAATTTTGGTCTGGCAGCTGAACAAGCAAAATCTGAAGGATACAAAGTAGAGGTATACAGCTAATTTCTTTGTGTATGCAACTTTCTAACAAGTATTATGTGATGAGCTTTATGCTTTTTGTTTTTAGATGGTCATAGTTGGAGACGATTGTGCTTTACCACCTAGAGGGATAGCTGGACGACGAGGCTTGGCAGGAACTATTCTTGTCCACAAGGTTGCTTCTATTTCCTCTTTCTTGATTGTACACTTGCTAGAATTCATACTCTATCACCCATCAGGGTTCTGTTGAACTTTCTGATCATATGATTGTATTTGCCCCTTTCATAAGGCTCTCAGATTCTTAATAGCTTTTCCTAAACGAGCATTATTAAGAATAAAGTGTGCTGTGTGTGGTTTCAGTATAGTCTCTAGCCTAGTTTCTTGATCATCAGAAAACCCCTGGGTGTAAGATGAAATTGTTGCAGTTTTGCTTATGAGGTGATGAAGAAAAAGTGTATAGGCTATCACTGGAAAATGGATTTACATAAGATAACTGATTGTGACATATTGCTTCTGGTTAGTGCTAAGTAAAATCCTCCTCTCATTTTGCTCCTTTGGAACAACTTTTGAATTAAAAGGAACACCATGCAGTATTGCCATCAAGATTGACCTTTGTAAACATGAACACAATACGGAAAGTGATAAGAAACAGGAATTGTATGCTAAGATTTGTATTGTATCTTCTATGTGAACTAATGCTGTTCCATTGATTAGGAAAGGAAAATTTGGAGTTGGTGGTAGAGATATTACCTCAGTGGCTCACTTGAAAACAAGACTCACATGAAGTGGTTGTTTTGAAGTTGTTTATAGACACAATTATGAAGTTGGAAAGTTTGGTCGGCATTACCTGGGATACTTGTTTTTTTCTTTAGCCACCTTAAAGAAAGTCCTAATCTGCAGCTTATCCCATCTTCATCTGTATATAGAAGGCTAAATGGGTCATAGGTTTTGTATAAGTTGCTAGTTTGAGTACTTAAATCCTTATGAGAATTGAAGATTTGGAGGCCATATATGGAATTATCTTCTCATATGTGTATGCTGTATTTTTCGATTAGAGATTTGTGAAATCACTTATTTTGGCATTGTTGTGAAGGTTTGTTTGATGACTGTTAGCATGGTGGAATAAGTTGGGTTGGCCCTTTTTTCTGTTTTTTGTCATCTTCAAGACAAGCACTGGAGTCTTGGGAGCATAAGGGGCAAACTATATGATGAGCTAGACATTAAGTATCATGGAGAGAACTTTTACGATATTTTGGGATCAGATGTGTTCTTTGAAGGTGTCATGTGATTTGGTGGTTTATCTAGCTTCTATTGGAGGCCAGATATGGCATTACCTTCTCATGTGTGTATGTTGTGTTATTCTCGTGAAATCACTTATTTTGGCATTGTTGTGATGGTTTGGGTGATGATTTTTAGCATGGTGGAATTAGTTGGGTTACCCCCTTTTTTGTGTCATGTTCTCTTCAAGAAGAAGCATTGGAGTTTTGGGAGTGTGAGGGGCACTAACTTTATGCTGAGCTGGACATTTTGGTATCATGGAGAGGAATGTTAAGATTTTTTGGGATCAGATGTGTTCTTTGAAGTCCTCATGTTATTTGGTGTTTTATTGAGCTTCTCTGGGCTCATACTCTGGGGCTTTGCCTGGTGTGGCTCGCCTTGATGTAATGCATGAATGGAGCTCTTTCTCTCCCATTTTTTTTTCTTGAGTTTGGTGAACTTCTGGTTATCCTCTCTGTAGTTCTCCATTTATGTTCTATATTATTTTTTGCTCACAATGTAAGTAATAATTTGGTCTTGACTTATTTCCTTCTGATATCTGCCTGTGAGGTAGGTTGCTGGAGCGGCCGCTGCTGCTGGTTGCTCCCTTGCTGAAGTCACGGCTGAAGCTAGAAGAGCATCTGAAATGGTTGGGACTATGGGTGTTGCATTATCTGTATGCACGCTTCCTGGTCAAGTCACATCAGATCGTTTGGGTCCTGGAAAGATGGAACTTGGTCTTGGAATTGTAAGCAAATACTAGGAATTGTGTCCTGCTTCTGTTTTGTTTGCACCTTTGTGTCTCTTGTGTTTTTGGCATTTTTTTTTCTTGGTGGAAAGTATTATGTTTCTTTCTTCTCGTGTGATTGTCTGGTTTGGAGGATGCATACTTGGCTAATAATGACGTTGCCATTCCATGGTGGACTAAAGTATTGAAATATATTGTATGAAGCCTAGTGTCAATAATTATTATGCTATGAATAGCTTGGCCTCTTCAGTTGATGAAATTTATGTTGATGATCTCAATATGATGGTTTTTCATTCTTGCTATTTCGTACAGTATTGTATTAAAATGAAACAGGAACTGATGAATTCCATTTACTGACTAAGCTAAGTTTGTTTTTTTCAGCATGGAGAGCTTGGTGCTGCTGTGGCTGATTTGCAACCTGCAGATGTGGTTGTCGCTCATATTCTTATGCAAATATTATCCCCTGTATGTCTCAAAGGATGAAATAGCTTTAACTCTGATTCTATCTTTCTCAGGGCAATTGATCTCATATTTTCTAGAATTAATGGGTCCCATGATGCAATTATTGCCCCTTAGACTTTAAGTTCTAACTCCTTCCTGGGTTTTCTTTTCCACTTTATTGGAGCTGCTGCAGGTTTGATTTGTAAGCTTTTAGAGAGCTAAATAATTTAGAAAAGTGTGCCTTGGTGGGGACTTTCAGGGAGAGGTGTTAGATGGGGAGTATATCTGATTACAAACTTTAAATTGACCTATGTTTCTTCAAATTAAGACTTACCAGACTTAGCGGCGACTTTGCGATGACCATGGTTTTTGTACCAATTCTGTCAGTCTGGAATGGATCAACATTCTATTAAGGAGCCTGGTTGCCTGAAGGGATGTGCACTTTTTTTCAGGAATTATTAACGCCAGATAGAATTTAATGATTAGTTTTTGGTGGGCTAAGGCGAATGGGGGATGTTTGACAATCACCCATCTTGGGAATTCGGATAATCTTGGCTAATATATTGATCTATAATTGTTGTTCTAAGCACAACTCTTCCTTTCAATTTGTACACTATTTCTGTTAATATATAAAATTTGATTATTACTAATTATTCAAAAGCCTAAAAGTAAAGAAGTATGTGGTGGAATGTCATAAAACAAGGTGGATCCAAACAGAAACTTACAATTCATCAAATATGAAACTATCCACTACACTGAAATAAAGTCTAACATTATTGTTATAAGTAAACTTCCCACAATGTTTCATTGTTGACTCCGTACAAGTTCAGCTAATAATCACATAACCTTTCTGAACATATTTTTAGCCTTGAAATTCATTTCTTGCTATATTATGACTTACACATGTTCATTATATATTGATCAGTCCATACTCCATATTTAATACACATCCAAGTTTAGTTCTGATTATTTAACACGAGAGGGTTAGTCTAGTTAACAAAATCGAGTTTTGTTTTGACTTTTGATTAATTAAATTAAATCACCAAAGGACATCATTTTCCCATCATATGATTGTGGGGTTTCTTTGTTGGAATAGGATTTGCATAGCTTTTCTGGGCCACTGAAGTATGTTCCTATTTGTTTTTAAGAGTTACTCAAAATCAGAGATTTAGAGGAAGTGGGTCTATGTTACTTTTTTTCTTGCACTGAAGCTACCACATTATTTGGACATATCTTATGTTATTTTCTTTTGATTAAAATAAAATAAATAATGATGATGTGCAAGTTCATCATGGTGGGAGAACTGACAAGTGACCAAATTATTTTATGGTGTGATGTATTTGGGGATTCCTGGCAGTCCTTATGATTTTGAGAGGCATTTCAGCTTTTTCTTAGTATCTGGCCCTCTGCCTGTTGGAAGTGTGTCATAAAGTCAAGTACCTGTTTTCACAAGGTATGAAGTGGGACTCCTAAAGTGATTTTCCTTTATGAAGTGCCAAAGAATGGGAAACATGTAATCTCATATTTCATTTTCTTATCCCTTTCCCTGGTGACACCTTGTCTCTTGAAGTTGTATATGTCTTTTTTGCAAATATAATGCTTTGGTTTTGGAAATTAATGGAAAGATAGTTTTGGATGGACTTTTTTTAAAACATGTTCATTGGATTTGGAATTCAATTACTATTATATAGTTGCACTTTATCTATGACTTTGGGGAACCCTGTAAAAGTTTGATGGAAGTTTACATAATATTAGTCCTGATACCTGTGATGGATGTATTTTTGCTGATATATTTCTCCTTTGATTTTGCATTGTAGGAAACGAACTATGTGCCTATTGAACGTGGCAATAATGTAGTTCTCCTGATAAATGGGTAGGTTTGTGGTGTCCCCTGAAATGTTTTACTGCTTGTACTGTTTTTTCATCTACATTCTCTGTGAAAATGGGGTTACTGACCGAATTATTCTTATTTTTTATCTGTATCTTGGTAACAATTCCTCTGCCAGTTAGGCAGTTTAGGTTTTTAAGGAGAAGACTAAATCCTTAAGATAAACGGGTCGGTTCATAGCGTGTCCTGAACTGTTTTACTGCTTGTGCTGTTTAGTCATCAACATTTTCTATGAAAATGTGGTTACAGAAAGGACATTCTTATTATTAATTTTTTTATATTTGTATCTTGGTAATAACCTCTGTGCCAGTAAGGCATTTTAGGTTCTTTAGGAGAAACCTAACTCCTGACCTCCCCATATACCACTTTGTGCTGAAATCTACATTAAGCAGTACTGTTGTTTCTTGATGTATTATTATTATTTATTCAATGTGCTGCTCTTATTTTTATAATTTCTCTCTCTCTTTTTTTTTTGTTTTTTACTTTTGGTTTTCTTTTTTACAGTTTTTTCCTTGAAGTAACCTGTGGCTTTTTTACTTCATAGAATCTATAATTATTCAGTTGCACATTTTCTAGATGTTGCTTCTAATGATTACAATGTGGGAGAAAATCTTTTCAAATAGAGATTGGAGCTACAGGTTACTGTTACATGTGGATACTGCATAAGGAAAAGTGTGTATAAGCTAGATTTGAAAATGGATGTGGACGTGGTTATATAGGAGAGGAAATCCAATCCTTGGTTATTGATCTGACAAAGAACTGATATGCCTTGTTCCCATGTATAAGGCTTTGTTCATTTCACCTTAATAAGACAAGTTTGGGAAAATATATTTTTGCTAAGATGAGCTCAAAAAGGGCTGCGTCAGTTAAATTCTTAACTAAATTAGTTAAGATCCGATGATTAGTGTTTTTATGAAGCCTTAATCAAATATTGAAATGATTTGGCATATTGTATTAGGTCAATTGGCATCCACGCTGAACTCCAATTTTTGACCCTCCAACTTCAAGGTCTTAGATTATGGAGATTGCACAGCCATGTTACATCATGATCTCACCATACGGCTTAATTACATTCAGCTGTCCAGCTCCCCTCCTAAGCTTATCTGATGACATGTGTCATTCATATATTGGTCTATATGGAAGGAGTTAAATTGCCAAAAAAGGCAAAGTGTTATAAAACATCTTTTTCAAGTTATGAAAAATCAATAACATGATGGAGGTATAGAGCGAGAACAGTTTAATAGCATTTTTAAGACTGAAGGAGAGCCAAAATTACTCCAATCATCAAGGAATGAATTTTATGAGTTGCATAATGAAATTATGGGAAGAGGGTAATTGAACATAGTTCATAAAGTGGATTCTGTTAAAAAACTAAATTGGTTTTATACAAGTTTATCAACTGGGGAATATATTTAACCTTCTTCTAAGATAACTCATGGAGTAGTATTGTGTAAGGGAAAATAATTCTCTTATGGTTATTGATATTAAGAAGTTTGTGATATTGACAAGGTGTAAAGGGAATTTTTGTGTTATTGGCAAAAGAAGAATTCAACACGAAATATATTAATATGAAGAAGAAGAAAAAACAGTGGTTTACAGTAAGTAGTGTCCAAGGATCTTCCGATCAGGATCGGGTAACAATTAGGATCTTCACTAAGTCCTTTTTGCATCGCAATGAAACTGTACAAGGTGATGAAGTCCATATAAAATGAGGTGCTATGGTGTACTTTGTCCACGTGATATTGTTTTAAAGGAATCTGCTAATATTATGAAGACAAGCATAAGGCACTAGAGACGTTAAGTTGTGTCCAACTAAAATAGAATGTTTGGAGTGGCAAGTTGTGTTTGCAGGTTGATTTTGTGTTTGGAGCTATCAAGTAGAATGGTGTTATTGACCAAGTATTTTGCGTAGGATCAAGTTTGGATGTGTGAAGCAGAGAGAAGCATTCTAATATTGATAATGGCTTTAGAAAAACTCACATCTTCATTCTTTGTCACTTCAGGCTGGAGCTTTCTCTGAAATTTAGCTTCAATCAAACAGTTCAGTGTGAATGACTCGTGCATTTTTGCAAGAAATTGTGGCCTTTCCTGAACCTGATTTCCTCTCTTTCTTACAAAGTCATCTAGGCAAGCTCTATTAGTGATTATAAAGCCTCATCCAGGCAAGCTTGGTTTGTTTCACAATATTCTTTATACAGGCATATTTTTCTTTGAGGAACAAGAAGAAGATCTGAACTTGTATAGTTATAATGAAATTGGAAAGAAATTCAGACTGTTCTTCGTCAACCTTCTGGTTGTGGGTAACTTTTCCATTATGTCAGTTTTGTGATTTATAAACAATTGTCATCTTGACCAGATTTAGTTTAAGATGAAAATCTTTTCAAATAACAAAGAACAATTCTAATTATTATGAAGCAACAGTTAAGTAGCAACATCAATCATCTCTCAAGCATGAAAATAATCTCATCAGTTCACCTGTATGATCCCTCCTGTCTGGGTGTGTCTGTTCAGATAGGTGTGATATATGTATGTCCCTCGTTTAGTGCATGTGTGTGAGCAAGTATGAGTGGGAATGGGCAAGAATGTACATTCATTTACTGGCGTGTGTGTGCCTAGACTGCTTATGGTGTGGGTATGTGTGCGTCCATGTAGTATCTCTAATACACTGTAGGGTTTTCCTCCCATCAGTCAATGTTATTGACTCATTGGCATGACGTTGGTATTTATTGTTTTTTTAAAAGTCAAGATTACTTGACAAATTTCAGCTTTAGTGTGACTTAATTTTTTCGCTTTGAGAAATTTGTGACTTTTATCTGAACCTGCTCTATTATAGAGATATGTCTGGATGGGTTTCCAACTTTCCATGGACAGAAACCTAATTTGCTTATCATGGTTTTGTTTGCTGGCATATTCTCTTGGAATTATTTTTACTTCAACACTCTATTATTCTATGTTGTGAAACTTTGATGTCCTGTTTAAGTATCCATGTTATCATGTTTGCTTTTGGATTACATTGCATTGTTCCTCTTAATGTCACAGGTTGGGGGCCACTCCTGTAATGGAATTGATGATTGCTGCAGGAAAAGCTGTCCCTATGTTGCAGTTGGAGCATGGACTTGCTGTTGATCGAGTTTATACAGGCTCTTTTATGACCTCCCTTGACATGGCGGGTAATGTCAAATTGAACAAAAGGTGTTTAATTTGGATGCTTCCTTTGTGATTGATTTATTCAATGATCTCTCTGCTGTCAGGATTATCAATTTCTGTGATGAAGGTTGATGAAGGTATCCTCAAACGACTAGATTTTCCTACTAAGGCTCCAGCCTGGCCTGTTGGTGTTGATGGTATGTGGTTATGTTTTGGATTCTTGTCTTAGTATCATTATTGACCTTTAAGATAGAGACAAAAACATATATTTTGTGAAATTTCTTCTATTCAATTAGAATTCACTGTCAAAATTGTCATGTACCCGTGTAGGCTAGCTGCATTTGGCAATTGATAACCACGTCATTTTCATGTGTTCATTTGATGTCATCATTCTTGTAGGTAAACGCCCTCCTGCAAAGATTCCTATCCCAGTTCTGCAATCTCCGACTTTGCGGAGCAGTGAGGTATATAGCATGTTTATTAAGGAAATTGAGGAGTGGAGTTTGGCCGGAGGATACAGGTCCCCTTTGATATTTGTTTCATTGTTGGGCATTTTCTTCATGCCCATTCTCTGGCACATCAAACGATGTCATGTTCTAAAAACAAATTTGTGCCTGCAACTAACGTATATCTGATTATTTTGAAACTGGAACTTGAGTTCATATATATTTTTTTTCCATTTTGTGGCAAGGATGATCTAAAATTTATAATATATTCTTATTTTTTTCGTTTGGCTAAATCATCAGTATTATGGTCTGTGTTTCTTCACTTTTTTCTGCCCAGGATCCATTTCATACTACACCATTATCCCAATGCCTTAGACTAGGATCTTTCATAGTTGGCCAGTTTGGCTGGGTTTCAAATATATGCAGCTTTATTCATGCATTGCTAGAAAGCTCTTTTGGCAAAACTTTTGACTGACCTGGAATGAAGAATTTTGTGATCTTCATTTAGTACTTTTAGTTCAATGTATAGAATTATTGTAAAGTGATTTGTGAAACTTTGAAAGTGGATGATATTTTTTTTCTCTTATTACAAGCTGTATATATTATGCCTAGTGCTGTCACTCCACTTTGCCAAACCATTCCCTTTCTAGCTTCTGGTGTACCTATTCTTGACCAACATTGATATTTGTTATAATCTTACTGTAGTTATGTTTAGTTTTCACTAGCTCATGCACAGTCATCAATAGAAGTTATCTTAGCAACCTTCTATCTAATTCTCATTTCAGTTAGTTCTTCTATTAATGAAGTTAACTGTGGTTTTGATTGAGCAGCTCTCAACTCGGCCGCGAGAATTAAGTGAACAAGGTTATATTCTTGAGCTGGCTATTGAAGCAGCAGCTAGTGAGTTGATTAATATGAGGGACACTCTCAATGAATGGGATAGTAAAGTTGGTGATGGTGATTGTGGATCTACAGTATGTACTTCCTTTTCAATTCTTTATTTCTCACATGCTTGCAGCTATGAGGCATACACCACTTAGTTCTAATGACTTGCATCTTTTAGATGTTTCGTGGTGCTTCTGCAATTGTAGAAGACATGAAGAAGTAGTAAGTTCCTTTGACTTGCATGACTTTTCTCTACTTGTGTATTATTTTTTTACTGCTTTTCATATTTGTTCTTTCTGCTGCTGCTTTTGTATTATTTTTTTGCCCGCTGACCTATAGAAATAAGAACTCTGGATAACCTTTTTCTAATTGTGGAAGATTTTAATAGCATCTGCAAAGTGGCTGATGGTTTTGTTACTTATATGCTTGATTTTGTTAATTTTGAGCTAGGCAATGTGGTGATCCATGAGAGTACAAAATAAAAGAGTGTCTGTTTATTAATGTAAGACTTTGAAGCAACAAGAATGACTCAGGTTACTTCAGCATTTGGATGCTACCTCACAAATTGGTGCTAAATGGTTAAGAGTACTGTTTATATTACAGCAGCCTAGATTCTTTGTTGTTTGTTGATGGTATTGATGCTTATAAGTTAATTTGCCAGATGCCTTTGTGTAAAATTCATTGTTATGTCTTGTGACCAGATCTTTGAATCATTTCAATGATAGTGATTTAAACTTGTCAGCATTTTCCTTTTTCTTTGCTTTTAACTTTGATAATATAACAGTTTTTCACCATATCAGCCTATTGCGGATTTATCAGCCCATATCAGGAATTTATTGACTAGCTATTTAGGCTTATATAAAAGAGTTATGCATAACTCCTAGTTTGCTGGACCTTTGGTCCTTGCTCTTTTGAATGTCATTTTTTGTTCTTGAGTCTCCGTTGTCCTGAAAATTGTATTGGAACCTTAGCATATTCTAACTTCTGTATTTTATTATTTTCTAGTTATCCTTTGAATGATGTAACGGACACTGTGAATGAGATTGGATCTTCTATCAGAAGGGTTATGGGAGGGACAAGTGGAATAATGTATGACAGTTTTCCCTTCTACCTACTTGAGCTTCCCCATACCACATGTGGCTGGCTAATGACTTACTTTTGTGGTGTCCTTCCTAGCACTGAGATTTGACCTTCATTTTTGAAACAGATATGACATACTCTTCAAGGCAGCATATGCTGAATTGAAATCAACGAACCAGTGTACAGTTACACCTAAAGAATGTAAGATGGTAATCTGGTTGAAATATGTTAGTCTTAGATATAAGATCATTAACAATAATTATTCAATAGGGGCTTCGGCGCTTCAGGCTGCCATTGCTGCTGTGAGTAAGTATGGAGGAGCGAGGGCTGGCTACCGAACACTATTAGATGCTCTTATTCCAGCTTCTGAAGCTCTTCAAGAGGTTGATAGTCAATTTGACACTCTCTCTTTGAACTTTAAAAATGAGATACTTCTCTGCTAAACTAATGATCTATCAATATTTGCAGAGACTAAATGCTGGGGATGATCCTGTGGATGCTTTTGTTCTCTCATCTGAAGCAGCTTTAGTTGGTGCAGAATCTACCAAGCACATGCATGCACAGGTGGTATTCTCTAATAGCTTAATCGTTTAACCCTAAGTCAATCAGATCTTTCTTGAACTCTTCTCTTTTTGGGTGGGGTGAAGGGGGGTCCTCATTTAAAACATTTAGGTGCCGTAGAAAATGGTGAAATATAGAATTATTAAAATTTTAAAATATAACGTTGGTGGAAGAAAATCAAAGCATGATACTTTGGTTGTTTTTTTTCAGAATATTATAAGTCATCCAATTTGGAATGTAATAGAAGTTATGGACCTATAATAGTATCGGAGACATCACAAATTTTTAGCAGTACACGGGTATATAGGTCTTTGTATGCCCACACTAAAATGATGTTCTGTTCACTGTAGGATGAACCTTAACAATCTAATTGTAAAATGACAATTTGTTAAATTGAAAATGAGTATTTATTTATTTTGAAATGAGCATACTCTATTAATTTACTACTTGAAAACATCTTTATTTACTTATGTCAATAGTTTTTACAAAACAATATTAAATAGTTGTATGTCTGGTTTCATTGACATGATTTTTCCCCCTCTCTCCTCCATAAGAACTAATGATAAAGTTTCTACATAAGACAAATATTTCAAAGGTTATTTTTCATCTTTGATGCGTCTTTTGGAGCTTATCATCTTCTTTTCTTCAACTTCCTTCTCTTTAACTTGATTCCACTCTTAAATTGTTGCTGCATTTTGAGCCTGTTCATTATCATCAAAACCTTTGTATTGCACTTTTTCAGTAAAACTAGCATGAATTGAAATGAGATTGAACATCTGTGAAACTTAGTATGAAGTTTTCCTTGAAAGCCAAATGAACATGCATTTAAAATGAAAAAATTTAAGTGATTTGGCAAATGAACATATATGTATTCTAGAAGAAATTTTCAAAAGGATCACGCATAAATTTTCGAATGATTTGAACTTTTATGAATGGTTAAATGAACACCAATGAGTATTAGAATGAACTCATCTCTAAAACCAAACAAACTTTTTCTTAAAATGAGTTTGGATTTTCTATCAAGGCCCAGATGAAAAAATATGAAATTTAGAATCATAAGCAAATGAACATTTTACTTAATAAAATGAGAGAATAGATCAAGAGAGTACCTTGGCATTTGCAAGATTGTGGAATGAATTATTATTTAGTATGTAAATGAATAATATGTTTATCAAGAATAATTTTAAGTTACAAATATTAGTTTTAATTGATTTTAAAAATAAACATTAGCTATTGTTAATATGAACATTACATGCATACAAAATGAATATCTTTTGTTTCTAAAATTCCTAATTATTTATTGTTATGAATTTTCAAAATGAATATTAACTTTTGCTGAAATGAACATTATATACTTACAAAATGAACATCCTTTAGTTTCAGAAGTATCCATGTTATAGAGCTCAATTTGAAGTGAAAATAAAAATGACCATTAGTTATTTTATAATTGAATATTTGAAATTTGAAATTTGAAACTTGATACTTATTATTTGGCACTCTAAGTAGAAATACATTATTCGATGTTCAAATGCACATGACATATTGTAGGAATCCTTGTGTTAAACTCATTAAGTACTCATTATATTATTTCGGGCATTATTAAAAATGGACCACTTTGGGTGAATCAACCAGCTGAAGTAGAACAAGTAGGCTTCCTGTTTGTGACATATAGCTGGATAATTGACCCATGTAAACCCAGAAACGCTAGTTGATTTCAGCTGATTATGAAAAGTATCTTAAAAAGCATGCCTAGGCATTGAGGTGTAGGGCACAAGAGGTCAAGTGCCTATATTTTGTAAAGGTCACCCAACTTCGACGAGGTGCACTTGAGGGCACACCTAGGACGCACATCAGTAAAAAAAGTAACTTTTGTATAGTGCGCTTCACTTCAAGAGGCACACCCAAGGCGTGAGCCGGGACCTTATCGCCTTGGTTTTGATTAGGAAACACGGTGAAAGAGACAAATTACCCCATTAACTTTAAGCTTATATGTGATTAACCCCTTATGTTTTAATTGCAACAAATTGACCCCCATGACTTTATCTGTGATATCAACCCTCAATGTGATTTTTCACTAATAAAAATCATTTCTTTATTTTCTAAAAATAAAAAGTTATTGTCTTTCCTATTTAAAGTATAAAAAAGATCCTTAATAAGTAGAATGTACTCATATTCTAAACAGTGTACTCTTCTTGAGTTCTTGCCCTATCCTCTATTGCTCTTTTTTTGTGACCCGCCATGAAAACTGTCTCCTGACTTCTATCAACCATTTCCACCACGAAAATTCTCCCACAACCCCCATAGTCAACCTTTCTATTTCCATTGCTTCAATCCATTGTCATTCTTCTACCCAATAATCAAACAACTTCAAGTTTCCAAATTACAGTAGTTATTTTCATGATGAACCTCGATGTGTTAGTTGCTCCTCTCAATAAGAAGAATCAGATGGAATTTCTTGCTTTATTATAGTTTACGGGTATAATTGAATAATTCAATAATTAATAAAACTGCTTGTCAAAAAAAAAAATTGCTACTCCAATCTCATATGCAAATTCTGGTGATTCGGTGAAAAATTGAAAGAGAGTAGAGGAAGCTAGGAAAGGCAAAGGCTGAAAATGGAAGAGGGTAGGGGTAGAAGGGTGATGATGGTGGCTATAGTTAGTTGTTGGAGCCGTGATGGTAATGGTGATGTAAGTGATACATTATAAGTATACTTCATATTTTTATATATAATGAATAAGTAGTATTCATGTAAAGTCATGTACCTATAAATACTGCTTAATACTGAGTGCAACCATTGTACTGGCTTCCTGGGAATCGTTGTAGCACTCTTCCTTTGTGCTTGGATTGTTGAAAGGCATGTTTCTCTTACCTTCGACATATTTTATAGGGTTATATCTAGAACTTTATTAAATGTACACAATAGAACTGAGGTATCTCCTTGTCTATCAGATTTGACATGGGATGATAGCTGACTACAATTCAGGCACATGGGAGAGCCATATGATTGATTGTGGTCATCCATTTTTGTCCAGGAACTATGGCCATTGGCCTACATTAGATGTAGGGTTAATACTTATGAGAAGCATAGATCTACGAAGTGAAATATTTAGGTGTGGAGGAAAGTGTTGGTACTTATTAGTTAAAGAGGCTTTGTTGTTGCCCACTGTTGGCCGGTTCTCAATATACTTAGGGCAGAGCTCACAGAGGTGTGTTTTGCGGTTATAAGTCTCTATAAATAGGAGAAGATGCGGCCCTGCTTGCTTTGTCAACACCTCGCTCGTAGTATAGTACCTGTGATTGTTACTAGGACTTGGGTATGGGTGTCATACTTGTCCAAGTGTCTTGGTCGGTTATTTTGTGAAATTTTTCCTTGACGAAGGGATTAAGTTTCTATACCTTTTGTCGGAGTGTTGAGGATGCTAAAGCGGGTACCTGACGTCAAATGAAATGTCCTAGTAATTAATGTGGTGAGGCTATTGCTGGAGATAGATACGAAGGAAGTTAGGAGAAAAGGAAAAAAGAATATATATTATATAAGAGGAAGGTTTGAGCGTGGATTATTGATAGTAAAGAGTTTCTGTATGCGTATGAGAATTAAGACTGATCAAGGTTACCTCTGTTAATATCTTGTTTTATTATGTGGAAGGCCTTTTTTTAAATGTGGGAGATTCTATTGGGTGTAAAAAGCAAGTTTTGGCCAACTTGCTGTTCAGACATTTCAGAGTAACCAAAAAAAAAAAAATAGAATTTTAGTGTTTGCAGCTAAGGCATGAGGTTTTTTTTTTTGGCTGGAAACTGGCAAGAGGTGGCTTCACTAAGTGATTAGGTCGTTTCCTTGGATAAATAATTAAAGGGAATGTCCAAACTTGAAACACCATATGTTTTAAGTGGTTGCTGATGATTTATAAGTCATTATTATAATTTTTTTTTCACAATATGTATCTAACAGTTATGTGGAACATATTGCAGGCTGGTCGATCAACGTATATTTCTAGTGATACTCTAGCTTCTGTTCCAGATCCTGGTGCTATGGCTGCTGCATCATGGTACAGAGCAGCAGCATTAGCTGTCAAGAAGTTTTACCAGACTTTACCATGAACTCCAACTGCTGAGAAATTTTTGTTGTGTACTCTTTTATGGCCTCACAACATATACTTCCTGTAATTTTCATATTCTTCCTGTTCCATATCCTGGTCCTATGGCCGTGTCCTCATGGCTGTCAAGAACTTTTACCCAATTTGATAGTTTAGCTCCATCTGTTGCCAAGATTTTTCTGTTACACTGTGTGCCTCCTTTTTATGGCCGCAGAACTAATTTATGTTTGATCTTTTGTATATGACGTCTACAGTTAACATCAGGTCTCACCTCTATCAATGAAATGATCAGATTTTACTCTTTAAAATGTGGGCACCTGCTGAATGTGCTTGCGTAATACTCATCATTTGAATACATTTTGATGTGTTCGTTTTGCTTATTATCTGCTCATTAACAGTAAAAACGAGTATCTACTGTCCAGTGTACGAATTTTGCTTTGAAGGAATGTGCGTGTACAGTTTGAAGTCCTTTCAATATATGATTATTGATCAATCCGTGCTCTCCAATCCTATGTTTGCAATCACATTCTATTTTCATGTTTTTTCCAAGAAAATATGATAAAAGCTTGGACACATCATTGAAATACCCGAACTAAAATCATGTTAGAACATGGCATTACAAGTCAATTTAAGTACATATTAGTTCTTAACTTCTTGCTAACTTGTTTCAATTACTGTTGTAACGGAAGCAAATGATTAACTTTAATAGAAACAAACAAACGAATGATAAGGTTTTTTCAAATTCTGATGATCTTTGTGGACCTTGTGTGACTGACACATTTTCAGCAACAATGATCCCAGACAGGAGTTCAGCGGCCTTAATTGTAGCATGAAGTGGAATATACTTAGAGGTATCTCATACAAACAGCTACACTTAAAAGAACAGTCAGATAAAATTATACGGAGTACATAATAGCAATAGAGAAATCCTAATTTATACCGGATATAAGTTAGAGGAAAAACAAGGAATGACATGGAAATGGGCATTAAACTTAACGTGCAAAAACTTCCGTTAACATCACAAAGGTACTATAGTTCAGCAATACACTTATTCCGCTGTGCGCGCGGGGATTGAAGTCTATTTATATAAGGTTATGAACTTTCTTTTGAGAAATGAAAACCCCGAAAAGAGGAAGTTGTATTCATAAATTATAATTCCCGAGAAAAGATTTGAACAATCAGAATAAGAGGTCAGTGAATTTGATTGATAAGAACCATGTAATTAATTTTTTTCCCATAATGTAAACCCGCCTAGTCAGATTTAGGAGTCCACACTTGTATTATGAATGACCTAGTCAGGTTTGGCAGTTATAAGTTTGGAGGCAAATTTCTTATTGGTTATATGATTTCAGGTTTATGATATATTATTTTTGGTTTTATGTCATAAGATGTCAGGTTTTTGGTATAGCTCTAAATTTTTATTACAATTCGCTAATGTATTAGTATAAAAGAAATATCTCTGGTGTGGCTTTAAATTTTGATTATAATCTAGGTGCTTTCGGTTTTAGGTGATTTGATGTCAGGTTTAGGGGTTCCGATATCAAGATTGTACTAGAAGAGTTGCCAGATTTAGATGCCATGTTACCAACAATGGAGGGAATAGGTTCAAAGCCATTTTTTTGGTATGGCTCTAAATTTTGGTTATAGTTCGTTAATGTATTAGTATAATATAAATATCTCTATTGCGTTGGATTTTAGGTGATTTGATGTCAGGTTTAGGGGTTTTGCTATCAGACATGTACTAGAAAAGTTGTCAGGTTTAGGTGTTCTGTTACCAGAAATGGAGCTGAGGGAATGGATTCAAAGCCAAGTTTTTTAGTATGGCTCTAAATTTTGATTATGGTTTGCTAATGTATTAGTATAATATAAATATATCTGGTGTGTCAGGTTTTAGGTTATTTAATATCAGGTTTAGGGGTTTCAATATCATGAATGTATTAGAAGAATTGTCAGGTTTAGGTGTTCTGCTACCATAAATGGTGGGAATGGATTCAAAGGCAGTTTTATTATTCGTCTGATATGTTACATTACTTTTTTTTCTCCTAGTAGAACCGGTACGGAGAATGGTAGTAACAAATGGAATTCAGACACGTTTATGAAGCAGTCGTTGTTGGAGTTGACACATGATAGTAGTAACATGGCTTTAACTTTGTGTGAAACCCACCCCAAAGTATATATTCTAACCTAACAGACAGGGTGAATGATGTAGATGTGGGTGGTCGTAGTGTATGTGTATCTAACATGGAGAATCTTGTGACCTTCGATGAGTAGACACCAAATTGTGACGTATTATCCCAAAATAATGTGCAACCAGTTACCTACGCAGATTATGTTGACCCTCCATCCTTAGGCATGTTTTTCCCTAGTTTCAAGGTTGTTTAACTATACAATAAGAGATAGACACAACAAGAAGGTTTTGATGTGATTTGGGTTTCGGGTGCTTACATATGGGATGTTGCTAGCAATGAGAGGGTGAGGAGATCTGGTCAATGGCGGTGTGAATGCTATGGCAAACCTAAATGAACCACCGTTAAGCATGGGAGGAATGTAGTGAAAGAAATGGAGGTCGGCGGTAGTTCTTTAACAGAAGGAGGAACTCCTCGTAGACAATGGTAGTCATAGAAGTGTGGGTGCCTAGCACGAGTATATGCTAGTTTGAATAAGGGTGGATTATGAGAACTTAAGGTAGTTGTTTTGGAGCATTTGAATCATAACTCAACTCTCCCCAAGTCGAAGCTCGTAAAAGAGTACCAAGTTGGTGACTTTTTGATGAAGTCCTTGAGGAGGAAGCTACTTAATTATTTCAATTACAGCAAGACCATCCCCAAAATTCACGGCATGATGACTGTGGAGAGAAATGGGATAGAGAACATGCCATTGACTAAGAAAGATCTTTGGCATATTGTTGACAAGAAACAAAGGACGAGAATGGAGGGTGGTGATACGAAGGCGATGTTGGTTTATTTTGAGCGAATGCTAATGGATAATCGTAATTTTTTTACATTTATAGGTTGGATGATTGTGGACACTTTAAGGATGCCTTCTAGGTTGATGCGAGGAGTAGGGCAGCATACGAGGATTATGGAAATGTTGTTGCGTTTGATGCAATGTACCTCACTAATAAATAGTCCCTCCCATTTGCAAATTTCATTGGTGTGAATCATCATTGGGCAATTTGTCTTGCTTGGTTGTGCATTGATTTCCCACAAGGACGGACACATACACTTGGATCTTTCGACAATGATTGTGCATGGGTGGTAAGGCACCAAATGACTTTTTAATGGATCAAGCCCATTCTATGTGTAATGTCATAGAGTAGGCGATGCCTTATACTACACGACATAGATGGTGGATTTGGCATATTATGACAAAGATTCCTCAGAAGCTTGGTAGTCATGCAAGGTATGTTCCTATTGGCACCTTTGTGTCATCAATTATGTGAATGTGTGTTTACACGAGTTTTTCAATGTGAAGGTTTATATGAGGACTTAGTACATGTAAATTAACATGGATATGGAGTTGTAGGCCTGACCTGTTATTGACTTTAGTCTTGGTGATGTTTGTAATAGATACAAGGACTTGACCGTTGAACTAAAGAAGATAGTTTACAAAAGCTTCTAACAGGATGAGTTTGATAGATTTTGGTGTGCCTTGATGAGAGAATATGATTTGTGCGAGAATACCTCGTTGAATGGTTTGTATGAGGAAAGGGCAATGTGGGTTCCAACGTATATGAGGGACACTTTTTTGGGCTGGTATGGAAATATGCAACCAGGCTTTATTAGTTCCATGAGAAGTATTGTGCTGCCTTGGAGCAAAGAGTTCATTATGAGAAGGAAGAAATCATGAAGTCATTGAAGTTCGTTTGGAAAGCTATCACTGGTTTCAACTTGGACAGAGTTTTTTGGGATATGTACGTAGATAAGAAATTTTGGAAGGTCTCGATACAATGTGAGCATGTGACATACTGATCTTTTAGGGGTCACGAGGATAAAGGTGACATTATTCATTACCTCATTGAAGATTGCGTGTGGGTTGTGTCGAATGGTTGTAGCCATGAGATAATCACCAACAATATGAGGGTGTATTCAGCAACCTTCAATAAGAATTCAAAGGATATCATGTGTGATTGCAACATGTTTAAGATCCATGGGATTCTCTGTCACCACAGCATAAGGGTGTTGGACCATGAACTGTTTGGCAAAGTACCAGATTTGTTCATATTGTGGAGATGGCGTAAAGAAATTTTCCATAGACACACGACAGTTAAGGTGGCATTCCACAACCCCACAAAATCAGCAGAGGTGAAGTGAATGATTAGACGATGTTAACATGCAAGGGACTATGTCAATAAGGGTGTAATTCTGAGGAGACGATGACTATTCTATTAAAAGGATGTGAAAACATTTGGGCGGACCTTGAGAAATGGATAAAGAGTAGCCAAACCAAATCAAAATAGGACTTGTCCGTGGAGCCATTGGCATATTATATCGATGGAAGACATATTGGTGAAGCGGAAAAGGACGCTACCAGGGAAGTCACTGCGTTTAACTCAAACATCGTTGTCTAGAATGACCCACCCAATTATAGTAGACCAAGGAAGAAGTTTAATAAAGCACCCAGAGTAATAAAGGACCCTAGTATACCAAAGACTTGTGGACGACCAGCCACGAATCGGTGTCACTTAATTGGTGAGAAAGCTTCCTAGCCTACGAGGAAAAGAAAAGAACGAGAGAGGTAAAGCTAAATAAATTTAATAGCGTGTGTATTTGCTTCAATATATTCTAGAGGAGATTACGTATAATGTCATACCAAATCTGTGGGTGTAAATTCCATTCGTAATTCACAATATACGTTGTTGAATTGGGTTCTTTAGGACATTCAGGCTACAGTTGTGAACTAGAAGAGAAGATTTTGTGAACTCCAACTAATCCAGGTTATCAAATTTAAGTTTCAGATATTTTACTCACAAAAGATCAAAAATTTCCAACTCACAAAACAACTCAATCTCCCACTCAAACTGATTATAAGTTGATACTAATGAATCCCAAGTTATTATCCAATAAATTATATCATGAATAATTAGATTTCAAGTATAAACTTTAGCATATGAAGCCATTATTTCACACATAAATTAGGAAGCACAATTCTAATAAATTCGTTCCGGCCAATAAATTAAGTAACAAGTATAGAACAAAGGTTCTAATTACTCTACATAATTCACCAAGTAATGTTACTTTTGGGCCCCCTTTAATGTCATTAAGAAACAAAATACACCACTCAAAGAATCAAAGGTCTCCAAAATCGATCACCTCCCAACGTGACAAGGTTGTTGGAATAGCAAGGAAACACTTAAGCTCACACACACATGTCAAACTAAAGCAAGAAACTTTTTTCTAAATTCTTCAACTACTTCTCATTGTTCACAGTTATTCCTTAAATAAAACAACCCTTGAAAAATTTTAATACAATATAAAACACTTAAGGATGCATCTAACAAAACCTTAATTATCACATACATAAAATGAAGAAACCCTAAACAACTAAAAGTCTTATGCGTAAAAACTAATCAACAAGAACAAAGATAAACTTAGTTATTTACAATCCTAATACACTTCCAATAAAAAGGACTTTAAGTTACATATAACTCTTATTAACTTAAATAAAAATTAGATAAAATAAGTAAAGAAGTTGAGTTGCACATGAACTCCCAAGAGCTTAATAAATCTTAGACTTTTCTTGTTAGCTTGAGTTTGCAATGCCTTGAACTCTTCACAATCCTAGAAAGCTAGGACTCTTTAAAGCTCCATATCAACTCACTCAACCAGCCCTCACACATCCTTAGGCCCACCAACCAATTGTCTCCCATGTCCAACCCAGCTCCATGCACGCCCAAGCCCAAGTATTAAGAGGTCTCACAAGCTTTTCCTACCTCTAAGACCACAAATTTAGCTAGCCCAATGGTCTTCCTTTCCTCTCCTTAGGCTTTGTAGTCCACAATCCATAGGTCTACATACAAAAGACTCTTCCTTTTGAAAAAAAATTGTCCTCAAACTTTGAAGCTTCAAAAGGAAAGAAATCACGCCACCTAGCTTCTCTTAAATGCTTGACCTAAGGACAAAGCCATATTTTTCAAATTAGATCAGCAAGCCGTCGTATCCCTAGCTTTGCACCATATTCTTTAATTAATTGCTTCAAATGATAGCAAACATGAAAAATGTTAAACCTTGTGACCAAAAATGTTAGTCAAAGAAAAAGAAATAAGCCGAGACAAAGCTTTACCATATGGCACGCTAATCCCACTATTTGTGGGCCTCAAAACTCAAACTCCTTTATTTTATTCTTTAACTCCCATGAACCCACAAGAAATCCTAGCTTTGGTCCTCTTCACATCGAAATCTACCCAAATTAAAGTAGCCCGTTCTTTTGGTTTAGGTTTAGAAGGGGTGATAGGGGTAAACTTGATTCTTCTCTCTTTATGAGTAAAAGAATAAGTATTCTTATGCCCATCATGAATAACTCACCTATCAAATAAATCCATGGCCTTCCTAATAATACATGACTAGCATCCATATGAACCACATCACACAAAATGGAGTCTTTATAAGTTTTGTCAATGTTGAAATTCAATAACACCATTTGAGTGACCTTGATCCCTTTAGAATGACTTAGAATTGAATCAAAAAAGGAGATGGATGATCCTCCACAGTTAGCTCAAGCTTTCTAACTAGTTTTTAAGCTACATTAGTGTACCTACCTCTATCAATTATCAATGAGCATACCTTGCCTTGAACCATGCATCTAGTGTGGAAAATAGATAGCCTCTTTTTGCAAATTCTCCTCCTCTAACATTCACATGCTCAAAGCCCTTCTAACCACTAAGTACTCTCCCTCATCTAGACCAAGATCTTCTTCCTCCAAACACTCCTCTTCCTCCATGCCGTCCTTACCAATAGGAGACTCCTCAAATGCCTCAACTTATACCAAAGCCACAATCTTTTTGTTGGGATACTTTCATGCAATGTGACCTAACCCTTGAAATCTAAAACATTCTCCTTGGTTGCTTCATAGGGGTAAAGGGAATTTTGGCCTTTTATTGAGGTTCAAACGTGGCTTTAGGGTTAGGCTCAAAAGTAGGGTTTTGGTAGAAATTATATCTAGCAAAGGATCGTGAAGATTGAACTTTGCCTTTGGATTTGTGTTGTTTCTCCACTTTACGAGCTAACATGATTAACTCTTTAAGTGTAAAAAACGGGTGCAACTCTACCACATTAGCTATCCTTGAATCTAATCCTCCCAAAAATCGCATCAAGGTTTAGGGTTCCTCATTCACATCACACTGCACCAAAAAATGCTCAAACCCCCTAGCATAGTCCTCTATAGCCTTTAAACCTTGCCTCAAATTATGGAGTTGAGTGAAACTCTCTTAGATGTAATAGGGCGACATGAACTTAGGTTTTAAGTGGCTCTTTATCTTCTCCCAAGTTCTCAACTTTTTCTTCCCCATTCGCACCACTTCTTACACAAATTGGCCCACCATGTTGAACCATATTTTTTTAATCTTTAAAGCCACTATTTTTACCTTCTTATCTTCAGAAGTAGACTTATAATCAAACACCCTTTCTACTATTATCAACCATTCAACAAACTCATTTGGATTCAATCTCCCATCATATTTTGGTATATCTAATTTAATATCACCAAAACTCTAAGGAATGTTAGGATTAGGATGGTTTGGTTATGACTTATCTCCCAAAGGATTTTTACTCTTTACTTCATGGATACTCTTATGGTTAGCTTATGGAGGTGATGATAGGTCTTGCCTTTGTCTTCTAATGATTTAGGAAAGCTCCCTCAATTTCTCTTGTATATACCTCATTCTTCTCTCCATAACATTCTTCTCTATCTTCAAAGTTGCTACCCTTGCTGTCCATGGATTGTCACTATTACTAGCCATTGCTATTGCTTCACAATTTTGAATTAAGGGCTTTTAAATAACCTCTTGCTCTAATACCAAATGTTAGAGGAATGAACCTGGGGGAGTATTCCTACAATTAGGTTGTATTTGGATCAAGGATTAAAGCCCTAACACCAATGGTATCTTACGCCCCTCAATAATGAGTCACGCATCAACGAATAAGGTTCATTCGCCTTCCCTTCTAAAACCCACAATAAAGCATAGCTAAATTGGGAAAATCAATGTATCACGCGCCCTTTAGATGCATTAATGGAGCCTAAATTTGAACAATAAGAAAACTAATCAACAATGTAACACCCCGGTAATTCCCATTTTTCGAAAACCAAACCTTTAGAAAACTACCGGTGTGCTACCGTCACGTATTCAAACGTTAAGGCTATGAAATATATTTTTACAGCGAAAAACCAAAAGACTTTTTCAACTAACATTAATCGTAAAATAAAATCCTAACATAAAAAACTGGAACCACTACGGCCCTTACTGCAATGTACCAAAATAGCTTTCAACTCAAATTCAAAACCAACAGTCTAAACTAAAACCAAACAAACATAACCTATTAAGAAATCCAAATGAAAACAACACTCCTCTCAAACCACCCATGCATGTATTCTTGTATGGATACCTGTGAATAATTTGCTCCCTAATAATAAAAATATAAATATTGGATCATCACAGTGTCATTTATAAGCAATAACCATGACCAAAAACACATAAAGCACGTAATCAACAAGCTGATTACATACAGATTACAATACATAACAGATGAAATAGTAATTAAATAAAGGATAAACGCAAAATACAAGAACGTATTACGCAATGTTATACTCAACTGATATGATAAATTAATTAATTACTTTGATTAAGCAATAGAAAAGGTTGTCTCCCCCATGCCCTAATTAGGACATCAAAAGATAAATAACCCATGCACTCCCGTCAGAGAGCATCAAAATATAATTTAAAAATCTAGATGGTAAACAGGCGTGACTCTGTCACTATAGGTAGGTGAGATCTCAACTAACCCCAATTTTAAGATTAAAACTTTATAAATGAGAGACTCGTAGATCACACGACCTCTAATAAAAGCCACGGATAATACCCTGTGAAACTCCAATCCCTTATTATCAATACTCTAGACGTGCACTAGCCTAGAGTTTTATTGCTTATCCTCTTTCTCCATAAGTGATTTACTATTTAAACTCAATTTACACAATCACCACAACACGCACATGCAAACATTATAGTTACACAATCAATCTATGTTATACTATAATTTTTAACCTTTTAATTTTAATCTCAACTGTTAAACTTGTTGAACAAATTCTACTACCCTCGTCATTAAGACTTAAAAAAAATTCACCTTTACTCCAATCATACTATCGGTAATACAGGAGTAATAATAAACAACCTCATGGATTAATTAACAAATAAATACCAATTTAATAAATCATGATTTCTCACCAGCAATACCAAAACATGCCCCTAATATAAAGAACATGGATTTTTTCAAATAAATAACCAAACAATCTCATCCAAAAGGTTCCCTAAATATGATACTAAGTTTGCATTTCATCCTAAATCATGCTTCAAAAGGTAACATTCTTCGTAATTTGTACGTATCTAGAGTAAAATACACGATGGCCACTTTCCATACTAGTTAGCACCTTCTACAAAGTGTTTTCCTACACCAAATTATACAACCTAAATCACTATATCATCACCCAAAATTTTTAGCAATCCTACTAACCTTTCTAGGTTTTTAAAACAGTTCCAGAACATCTTTTTAAGTATCGCAAAACACAATCTTGTGTCTCCAACACAATACTACAAGTATTATTTGAAAACTCATTCAAATAAATGTTATAAAACTCCATTTTTATAACTCTTACAGTAATGCTTCATGTCTCCATTTCCCTAGCTAACGGTGTGACCCAACTCTCGGTTTCTATTCTCGACTGAATTACCATTCCTGGGCCTCTTCGAGTTATTTTGGTTGTTCCCATGGTGATCAAAGTCTTTTCTTTTATCCCCAGCATGGCTTCCTTTAGCGGGATCCCTAACACTTAACCCACACAAGTGAGATGCTCTCTCATAGAACTTATCTAAGGTTTTGAACACTTTTCCTCCCAAATCCTTCCGGAGTTACCTAGTTAGTCCTTGTTCAAACCTTTGCGCCTTTAGCTCTTCAGTAGGTGTTTAGGAGCAAACCCTTATTTCCTAAGAACAATTCATCACAATGAATATTTTGTCAAATTCTTGCTCCCTGTTCTCTAAAAATTAAGTTGGGGTCAGCTCCCCCTTTGAAAATAGGTGGTTTAACCTAAGCGAGCTTCTTAAATATTTTAGTGTAAGGGTCAGGCATTTCCCCATCGTTTCTTGCCATAGTACTTCTACGCCTGAAGGGTATATTAAACTAATTCAAGTTCCACTTTTACGTACAACTACTTAACACAAAACCTTATTCCATAATCACATTCACATTTCAATCAACTAAACAATTAGACAACCAAATAATTTAAAACATATTAAGCAATCAATATAATTAAAATTGGTTCCCTCCTCGCAACACTCTCACTCACATAATAGGGAAACGAGTTAAATCTCAAAGGTTGGTTGTCATTAGTTGTTTAAACAGATTAGAACTAGTTAGATAATTCAATATAAGATCAATAACTAGATGGAGTAATAGTATCAAATAACTATAATAATGTAGTATAACATGCTAATACGGTTTAATAATGTACTACTTTTCTCCACCTATTTATATCGTACAATAACCTTATATAATGAAATATTTATTGTAATCCTAACTACCTACCTAGATTTCTAAAACATATTAAACTATTTAAGGAAAAACATTTGATTTGTGGTCCTTCTTTTCATTATAATTCTCCAAATTAAGGTCGGGATCCTCTTCATCCTCTGAGTCCTCAATAGGAATAACTTTGTATGTAGGCTCCCTATTCTTAGTGGCCCATTTTTCAGCACGAGGGTCCACTGGTTCCACCTTTAGTCATTTTAAATCCTCCTCATCAGAATCATCTAGGATGTACTGGCCGATGGAAAATTCTTTTATACGTTTTTAGCTTATTTTTTCCTGCTAGCTGTTTTGAATTCGAACCAGTCTTGATACATTTCTTGCGATTGGTCCTTCTTTGGGCATAGAATATCCTCCATTACTTTTATAAGTTTTCCACTGATTGATTTTGGGCCCTTATCATTCTCACGGACAGACTCGGTATTCATCTCTCTATGTTATTCCAACAAAATAAAGCAATTAAGCTAAGCTCATACGAAAGTATAAGAGAATTAATGCATAAGCACTAAAGAGAATGTTAGCTATATGCATGCATGCCTTCTTAACTATCCCAAATCTCACTCATTTTTGAACATTTGAGACTTAACGAATTTAAATAAATAAATAAATAAGAAATAAGAAATGAATTTTTTAAAAAATTAATAATTTATTAGTAATAATTAATGAAAAGCTAAAAGTCACGTTTAAATCAATGTTTAACTTCATAAAACTAGTACTCATACTAGTTGATTTGCAAACAAAACGTTTAAAAGTTTAGGCGCCTAGTAAAAATCATTTTGTGGCATAACAAAATCTAACCTAAAGCTCCCATATACCATGTTGTAACACCTCAGCAATTCCCATTTTCCGAAAACCAAACCTTTAGGAAACTACCGATGTGCTGCCGCCACGTGTTCAAACGTTAAGGCTATAAAACAGAGTTTTGCAGCGGAAAACCAAAAGACTTTTTGAAATTATTTGATTGTAAAACTAACTCATAACGTAACAAACTCGAACTCCTACATCACTTACGTACTACAATGTACCAAAATAACTTTCAACTCAAATCCAAAACCAACATTCTAAAATAAAACTAAACAAACGTAACCTATTATGAAATCCAAATTAAAACAATGCTCCTCTCAACTCACCCATGCATGTATGCTTGTATGGATACCTATCAATAATCTGCTCCCCAATAATACAAATGTAAGTATTAGATCATCATAGTGTCATTTATAGGCAAGAGCCATGACAAAAAACACACAAAGCACGTAATCAACAAGGTGATTACATACAAATTACAAAACATAACATTTGAAATAGTAATTAAATAAAGGATATACACATAATACAAGAACATATTACGCAATGTTTTACTCAACTAACATGATAAATAGACAAGGTTGTTTCCCCCATGCCCTGATTAGGACATAAAAAAGATAAATAACCCATGCACTCCCGTCAGAGAGTATCAAAATACAATTTAAAAATCCAGATGGTAAACAAGCGCGACTCCGTCGCCATAGATAGATGAGATCTCAACTAACCCCAATTTTAAGTTTAAAACTTTATAAAAGGGAGACTCGTAGATCACACGACCTCCAATAAAAGCCACGGATAATACCCCGTGAAACTCCAACCCCTAATTGTCAATACTCTAGACATGCACTAGCCTAGAGTTTTATTGCTTATCCTCTTTCTCTTTACGTGATTTACAGTTTAAACTCAATATACACAATCACCACAACACACACATGCAAACATTACACAATCAATCTATGTTATAATGTAATTTTTAACCTTTTAATTTCAATCTTAACTGTTAAACCTGTTAAACAAAGTTAACTACCTTCGTCATTAAGATTAAAAAAATTCACCTTTACTCCAATCATACTATCAGTAATGCAAGAGTAATAATAAACAATCTCATGGATTAATTAACAAATTAATACCAATTTAATAAATCACGATTTTTCACCAGCAATACCAAAACATGCCCCTAATATAAAGAACATGGATTCTTTCAAATAAATAATCAAACAATATCATCTAAAAGGTTCCCTAAACATGATATTAAGTTTGCATTTCACCCTAAATCATACTCCTAAAGGTAACATTTTTCGTAATTTGTACATACTTACTAGTTAGCACCTTCTACAAAGTATTCTCCTACACCAAATTATACAACATAAATCAATACACCATTACCCAAAATTTACAGCAATCCTACTAACCTTTATAGGGTTTTAAAACAATTCCAAAATATCTTTTTAAGTCTCCCAAAACACAATCTAGTATCTCCAACACAATACTATAAGTATTATTTGAAAACTCATTAAAATATATGTTATAAAACTCCATTTTTATAACTCTTAAAATCTGAAAATTTGTATTTTATGTAGTATACTCAAACTACTCCCAATTGTATACTAAAATAGTCTTAATCTAATGTATATACTAATAGTATATAATTTCAAACTTTAAAACATGAAATCTTTAACAATTAAACCATAATATATTATGTATAATATTCTGAAAATTTATTTCAAATACCTTAATATTGAATTTTTAATAAAATACCTCATATTATAGTCAAAATTTCATGAACCAAATACTAGTATAAGAATCTAAAGCCTTAAATTATAAAAACTAATATTTTATACCAAAATATATGATCATAAAATCTGACATTTCATTTAAATAACAACCCCATAAAATTTAACATAGATGATAGATCCACAAAATATTTAAGATTTTATGTGAAAATTAAAAGCATAGTATCAAATACCCTAATTCATGATACTAGCATGCCTAGGCATTAATATTTATGCATAAAAATCTTATGAAACTAGTAGTATGCACAAAATAAATTCTAGAACATAAGATTTATACACTTTCAATATAGATTTAACCCATAATAAATCAATACAATAATCATATAAAACTTTAATAAATATGTATACTAAGACATGAAAATTAAGGGAGAAAAGAAGAGGAAACAAAGGAAGAAGAAGAGGGAGGAAGGTCGGTGGCCGGTGGTTCACCGATGGTGGTGGACGACGGCAGGGGGAAGAGGCGGTGACAGTGGAAAAGGGTGGTCGGCTGCTTCACGTGAGGGAGGAGTGTTGTGAGAGAGTTTAGGGTTTTGGTGAGTTTGTGAAATAAGATGTGATTAGGGTTAGGTAGTATAGTTTTAATAAGAGACTAGTATTAGGTTTATGTAGTTTAGTTTTAATGAAAAAGTAGTACTAGGTTTAGGTAGTTTAGTTTTAATGAAAGAGTAGTACTAGGTTTAGATAGTTTAGGCTTAGTGGGTTTCTTAAAAAAATAAAAAATATATATAAATTGTAGAAAAGAGTTTTAATTTTTTTGATTTAATTAAAAAGAATAAAATATTTTGCAATTTATTTTGGAAATATGTATGTACATATATGTATGTATATATATGTATATTTGTAGAGTATATGTATTATATTAATGCATTGAAAATATTTTCGATAAAATATAATCGAAATATCCTAATTTTCGGAGGATTACAAACAAGCTTTATGCCCAACACTTAAGAAAATTCCAACTTTTTGTTTTTCTTTCTTATTTCTTATTCTATCTTGAATTAAAATTGATAATATTAATTTAACCCATGTTTTATGCCTCTCCAAAATATAAGTTATCAACTTTAAGTTCTAGATATTCAACGCACAAAAGATTAGAAATTTCCAACAGACAAAACAACTCAATCTCCGCGCAAACTGATTATAAGTTGATACTAAAAATGAAACCTAGATTATTAGCCAATAAACTATATAAAATATAATCTAATTTCAACTATAAACTTGAGCATATGAAACCATTATTCCCTTATAGATAAACATGTACAATTCCAATAAATTCGTTCTAGCCAACAAATTAAGTAACAAGGATATAACAAAAGTTCTAATTACTCTACATAAATTCACCAAGTAATGTTATCTTTGGGTTCCCCTTTAATATCTTTGAGATATAGAACACACCACTCAAAAAAGCAAAGATCTCTAAGATCACTTTCCAACGTGCCAAAGTGGGAATAGCAAGGAAACACTTAAGCTCACATACACTTGTTTCAAAATAAAGAAATAAACTTTTTTCTAAATTCTTCAACTGCTTAATGTTCAAGGAATTTCCTTAAATAAACAACCCTTGCAAAGTTTAATACAAGCTAAAACACTTAAGGATGCATATACCAAAACCCTAATTACATAGCTCAAACACACAAAACAATGAAACCCTAATTAATTAAAAGTCTTATGTGTAAAACTAATCAGCAAAAACAAATATAAATTTAGCTATTTACAATCCTAATGCATGTCCAATACAAAGGACTTTGAGTTACATACAACTCTTATTAACTTAAATAAAAATTACATAAATAAGTAAAGAAGTTGAGGTTCACATGGATTCCCAAGAGTTTGATTTTGGACTATTCTTGCTAGCTAGAGTTTGCAATGTCTTAGACTCTCACAATTCTAAAAAGTTAGGATTCTTCAAAGCTCCACGCCAACTCACTCCACTAGCCCTCACACGTCCCTCAGCCCACCAACCAATGGTCTCCCATGGCCAACCCACCTCCGTACACACCCAAGCCTAAGTATCAAGACGTCTCCCAAGCTTCTCCTACCTCCAAGGCCACAAATTTATCTAGCCCAATTATCTTCCTTTCCTCTCCTCTCCTATCTCTCAACTAAGCCCAATATACTTTGTAGTCTACGATCCATAAATCCACATACAACACCATATGAGCTAAATGGGCATGATATCATCAACAGTTAAGCCTACTTAGACTGGCCCATAGAGTCTGCTAACCTAAAGTCACGACAGAAGGCCGTTATTTGACATTCTCACCATCTTAAACCCTTTCAAAAACTGCTCTACTCACCCTCAAATTTGACAAAAGGACCCAGTATTCTCAGATTTCTCACTCTTCTCTCAAAAACTGCTCTACTCACCCTCAAATTTAAGTTCCAATAATTTTCAAATTGCTGCCTCAAACGGACCAAGTATGTGCAGTATGTGCTCGTTTTTTTCTTCCTCAAATTTTAATTGTTAGCTAATTGAATTCGCTGGTTCGTAATCTTAGGATTAGGTATTAGTATAATACTAGAATTGTTGATGATATTAGGTATTCGCTGTTCGTTAATTGAATTCTTACGTTGGTGTGGTGGCAGGTCTAAAGAATGTGGTGGCGGCTGCGGTGGTAAAAGGAGTGACGGAGGCAAGGGCGCACATATTTGGGCATATTCTGAACCCTACTGCCCAAAGATCCGCTCATAAGGTACTGAGGAAGAAGCTCATCGGTGACAAGGTTGCTGAATGGTACCCGTACGACATTAAGCATGATGACCCAAATATCATGGCTCGCCTAGAAGCAGAGTACTGTACATCCCCCTTCTCGCTTTCTGTAGCTCTGTTATCGCCTCATATGTTTTTTTTTCGTTTCACATTATATTAGCCATATGTCTACCAGTTTGCCAATGATTTTGGGGATGTTTTTTTGAGGATAGAGTGGCATTTGTTTGTTTTGTTTCGTGTCTTTCTTGTTTTGGACTGGATCAAGGGAATGAGGAAAGGGAGTGGAATGGAAGGGGAATGTAGGGATTGAATTTCCTCTCCCTTTTATGTATTGAATCCTTTCACAGTAGGAAATCTATGAAGGGATGATGCAAGACCACTGTTTGCTTTCCCTATCATTCCCTGTTGCTTTCCAACCACAGTGACAATATATTTGTAACAATAAATGAGTGAATGGGATAAGAGAGAAGAAGAGCGGAGGGTAGGAGGCGATACATTCCAAATATGGAGAAAAGTGGCTAATACCGTTGTAAAGGATGCCATCTGTAACCATTGCAGGGAGAGCAGACTTGCTTGGTGTTTTTAGATGGAATTTATGGGAAGAACCTGTAAAACATAGTATAGATTGGCACTATTACAAGTAAAGAACTGCTGAAACATGAAATATTGACTAAGGGTGATTATACAGTTGTAGGTAATTGAAAATGGTGAATTACTAGAGAGTGAATATCTAAATATCGTTCATGAATCACTGCCTATTGCCCATATAAATACATATTTTGCAAATTATTTGAATTAAACTTATAAGTTAAAAAAAATTATACGCTCCGTAAAAGAACCGTCTAAAGTGGATAGTTCCTCCATGGGAGAACCATCCATTTAGGGCGGTTTCTCCATGGAGGAACCACCTATTTTAGGTGGTTCTTCCATGAAGGAACCATCCATTTTGAATGGTTCTTTCAAAATTATATTTTTTATATGTTTATAAAAATAATTAGTAATTATTAGGATTATAATCAATATACGATTAATAATAATTAATATTTGAGTATTAATCATTATTGATTATTATGTTTAATTATGATTATTATACATATTTGTTCAGGAATTGATAATTATAATTGGTAATGATTTTTTTTACTAAATTCAGATTTTATTTTTATAAAATTCTAATATTTTACTAAATTAATAAATAAAATAATTAGTATAAATTAATAAAACTAATTAATTTTTTGTTTTACAAAATAAAAATAATTAATTCATGTGTATACATTTAGTACTCTCTTCGTTTTTTTTTGTTCTTCCCGTATTTTCTATTCGAAAATTTCAAAAGGATCTTTCCATATATTTTAGTCTAATTTACTGTGACTAAAATAACCTCAGTGGAATAAAATTGTTGAAAAAAAACCTGGATGTCCACCTAAAATACCTGAAATATCCTCCCACTAATTCTAAAAATTTTCACTAACATTTACTCCTAAACAGCTTAATCACAGATTCCTGAGTATTTAATACATGCCCTACTTACAACTTCTTTTCAAGGGAATCTGATTTTATTTTCATATTATTTTAAATTTATTTTAATAAATCTTACTCATGTCTTGTTTTCTTTCCTGATTCTAAATGGGAAGAACAAAAAAGATCGGAGGGAGTATTAATTAGTAAGTATGAACAAGCTCACTTAATAGCGAAGTGGCCAAAGGTTGGATTAATCCTATCAATTAAACCTTTGGCCGCTTCGCTATTAATAATCCAACCTTTAACCTCCATTCGCATTCAATGAGCCAGTTTACGGGTTACTCTCAATCCTCTTATTGAGCCATTTTACGGTTTAATTATCTAATTATATGTATTATCATCAACCCCTTTGATTACTATTCATCAATCTTACCTTTGTCTTCCTCACTTTGTCAAATTGGGCAAACTTTGAGGCCTAAATACATCATTCAGTCTCCAAACTCTACCATTGTTACTCTCCCTGAAATTCCTCCCCTAAGCATCCACATTCTCACCGCTTAGTAATTTCATTGGAGTTATAACCCTGAATTTGTCATAGCATCAACAGTCTTCTAATCCTCTAAACACCCATCCATATTCACATCCTCATCATCACACTCTTGTTCTTCTAAGTAGCACCCCACACCACCAACAATACTAAAACTAATGTTGCTACTACTAATACTCTAGGCATAACTAATGTTATAACCCTGAATTTTTCATAGCACCAACAGTCTCCTAATCCTCTTAACACCCATCCATATTCACATCCTCATCATCATATTCTTGTTCTTCTAAGTAGCACCCCACACCACCAGCAATACTAAAACTAATGTTGCTACTACTAATACTCTAGGCATAATTGTCCCTGAATCATTCACTTCTTCCGATTCTTATTTTTCACTATTTTCCGAATAAAATCATTTAGTGTTGAAAGCCACTGTTCACAGTGAGCATCAAGTTTACACTACTTCAATTTCACCGACCTATTCATAGTACATCAAATAGCACAAATATTTCACAAAATCTCAAAAATTACTAAATAATTGATTAATTACTAGTTTTTTCTTGGCGGGATCCTTGAAAGCACTAGGAATGGAAGCGTGGGGATTGAAACTAAAAGAAAATGGAAAGAATGGGAATCCCCCTCTCATTTGCCTAATTTTGCGCATTTTCTCATCCATATATATAATATCCTATATTCTCATTCTACCCATTGGTGCTTGAATTCATCAATATTGGGGAGAAGAAGACGAAGAAAGGAAGAAGAAAGAGGGGGAGTAAGGATTAGAAGGGGAGAGGGAATTAAAAAGAGGAAAAACAAAAAATAAAAAAGTTAAAAACATGAGTAACATGCTGTTGATCAGTTATTATTTTGTATTATTCACTAAAAGCAGATTGGAGACAAAGGTTGGATTATTTAGGAATCGACAAAATTTTGGATTATTCCAATGAATTAATCCTTTTTAAAATCAATAGTAGGTAAAATTGGAAAAGATTCACATTTTCCCTTTTAGAGGCTTTTTTTGGCAAAAATTAGTAGGCTGAATTCCCCACAAATTTGGAGGCGTCGTTAATATCGAAAAAATACACAGTTTAAAAAAAGAATTTGCGCCATTTAGAGTACCGTAACTAAAGTTACATCCCTTCCACAAAATGAATGATTTAGTAGCTTTGCGGGTGCATACATGAGCTTAAAATAAAGGGTTTTAAAAAAAAAACTCGTCAATCTAATGCGCGAGCTAAAAGTTACTCCCTTATGGAAGTTAAAGAGAATGAAATTTAGATTGCAAGTGAATAAAAGTGAGTAAAAGTAAGAAAAAAAATGAGTGAAACTAAGATTAATAAAGATTTTATGGAATAAGGGCAAATTTAGAAAAGACATACAAAATACGGGCAATAGATAGTGATTCATGGGCAATGTTTAGCAATGCTCTTTTTTGGTTTCACATTATATTAATACCTGTTTGCAAATGATTTTTGGGATGTTTCTTTGAGGATAGGGTGGCCCTTGTTTGTTTTGTTTCATGTCTTTCTTGTTTTGGAGTGGATCAATGGAGGGAGGAAAGGGAGTGGAATGGAAGGGAAATGTAGGGATTGAATTTCCTCACCCTTTTATACATTAAATCCTTTCACAGTAGGAAATGGAGGGATGATGCAAGTCTGCTGTTTGCTTTCCCTATCATTCCCTGTTGCTTTCCAACCACAGTGACACCAGATATTTGTAACAATAAATGAGTGAATGGGATAAGAAAGAAGAAGAGCAGAGAGTAGGAGGCGATACAATCATTTGGAGAAAAGTGGCTAATGCCCTTTCAAAGGATGCCATCTGTAACAATTGCAGGGAGAGCAGACTTGCTTGGTGTTTTTAGATGGAATTTGCAGGAAGAACCTGTAAAACATACTAACAAATGGGCACTATTATAAGTGACGAATACTGTTGAAACATGAAATTTTGACAAAGGGGGATTATACAGTTGTAGCCTTGTAGGTAATTGACAATAGTGATTTACTAGCGAACTTGATCTGATTAGCACCGAGTGGAAATGAGTTAAGAGATGGAGAAAGGTTGATAAAGGAAGATAAAATTTAAAATGGTGTTATTCAATATTTAGTTGTCTTGGTTTTTTAACTATTGAAGTGACTTTGGGAGTATCCAAAACTGGATTCCCTTCATTCTTAAATCTAATAATATATGTTATTGATTAGCCAGCTTGTCCTTTGTGATATCTGTAAAAAAAACTCCCGCAAGAAAATGGTTTAAAAGAATTGGCTTCCAGTCAATTGTTCTCTTCTTTTTGGTAGAATTGTTAAATCAACATGTGTTAGAAGAGGTTTATTGATTTGTTTGTTTTGGTTCTGATCTCTTCAGCCTCCTTACTTAAAAGTTGTATAAAATCTGATACTGCTTTTACTGTCACTTGCTTCTCTTCTTCTTTTGACTTTGATGTTCTTGTTAAGTTTGAATCCCTTTACTGCACTTTGAAAATTTAAAATACAGAAAAAGGTTATCTTCGATGACAAGTTTTGGACTACTTTGTATGTCACTGTTCATTTTGTGGAATGTTGGGCTACATTATTTCAGGCAGAAAATGTTGTTATTTCCTTAGAGATTCATGTCTAGATTAGTATTTTATTACTTGGTTAAGAATTCAGGTCAAATTTATGGGTTTATGTTTACTGGCTAAAATTTAGGATATCTTGGTTGTGATCAATGGTAACCATAACAACCAACTTAAATTTCACTTACACAAGTTTGGACAATTGAATACTTGTGATGAGACATTCCAAATTAGCGAAAAAATCCCACTTTTATTCAATACTCTACTCAATTGCATACATGTATATATTTGCCTTCCTTCGTAGTTCCTAATAATAACAAGACAACAAACAACAATAAAATCAAACCTTAATCCCAAAGAGATAAGGTAGCATGCATGATAAAAAATCTATCTTATGTCTTCATTAGCAAAATCTTCTTCCTCCATTCACTTACTATTTAGTACCATATCTTCTTGTAAATCCATTTTATCCATGTCAATTTAAACTTCTTTCATCATAGTCCCTTATCGGTGCGTTTATTGATCGTCTCGCATGCCCAGACCATTAAAATCATTTTTCTCATTTAACTTATCTTCAATTCCTTCTTTCTAACATTCTTCCAAATATTCACACTCCTAATTTTGTCCATTAAGGTGTTTACACACCTGACAAATCTATCTTTGCTACACTCATCATCTTAACATGTCCCCTCCTCAAAGTTCAAGATTTTGGCCCATACAATTATGTAGGTGTAATTTTGTTATCCTATAAAATTTCCCTTTTAACTTTAAGGATACAATGTTATCACATAGCAATTTAGTCGTTCTCCATTCACGGTAATATTTTAATCTACCGGTGATATATTGATCAATGTCTATATTCCTTTGAAAAATCAATCCATAGTATTTAAATATTCGTTTATGAGTAACTTCTTATCATCCAAAGTCACTCTATCTTCACTTGACCTAACCCCAATGCTAAAATGACATTTCGTATGCACTGCTTTACTTCTGCTAACTCTAAACCTCTAAATTTTAACCTTTGTCTCCATTACTATAACTTAACATGAAATCATACGCTAGTCTCATCCACCAAAACAATATCTTCCGCAAAAAGCAAATTCCATGGTACCTCATGGCCTCGTCCTATATAAACCTTGTTTCGTCTAAGACTATTGCAAAGAGAAAGTGGCTTAGGGAAGATACTTGGTGTAATCCATTTGTAATAGGGAAGTCCTACATTACTCCTCTACAACTTCTAACATTTCTTGTAACATCCTATATATATCCTTAACTAAGTCTATGTACTTAAGGGGTTTGCCTTACTTCATCATTGTCTATCAAAGTAACATATGAAAATAATTTTAAAAAAAATATTTTTGTTCAATACTTCAATACTAAAGCCTTAGATGCCAATTAAGCTCATGTTCAAAGCTAAACCACCCCTGTATTCATGCACCCAATAAGAGGGCACACATACACACATGTTGATATAAGAAAAAAATGAGTCCGGCTCAATAGTTTTAAAGTTAATTAAATAATTTATCTTTGGTATTTTTACTCCTACATTATATGTTTTCCTTGAAAAATCTCCTCAATATAAAACATTTCAGTATGATTCATTAGCTGTAGAGAGTTCTGCATCCTCCATGTACGACTCTATGCTTTATCATAATATACTGACTAATCCACCTTAGTTTTAAAAGGCGTGAGGCACTCTAAGGCGCTAGGGGTCCCTGGAGCCCTAGGCGCCAAGCAAAGGCGCTAGCCTTTGGGTATGAGGCGCTCCAATTATGCCAAAAATCAAATTTAACGCTTGTAAATTGTATTTTGTACTCAAAACAACATAATATATAACAAGGGATATGAGGCCATGAGTGAAGGGGACAAACTCGCGCATAAGTGATAAGTGTTTGATTAGTCTCAGTAATTTGTAAGATCATTCATAAATATCTCACATAAATATAATTGATGGGTACGATTCAAGGAATCAAATCAGTAATTTCCCACCTATAAATAATAAAAAAGACCAAAAATATCTGACTAGCTGCCCCTCGTCAGACTACAGTACGGTCAACCCATTCTCACTTCCTCTCTCTTAATCAACGGGCAGTCCCAAACTCCCACAAATGCCCGACTCTCATATTTGCCGACTTCTCAGCCCCAAATAAACATCCAGATGCAAGCTTTGATAGGGGGTAAAAAAAACAAAAAAAAACAAAAAGCCCAAATCCCGACTTCCCAGCCCCGAATAAAAAAAACCCCAGAAAAGTAGAGAAGAAATAGAAGAAGACTAGAAAGAGAAGAAGGAAGAAGAAGACTACGAGGAAGAAAGAAATTAGATGAAGGAAGAAGAAGAATAAAAAAATTAAAAACATACCTGGAGGGTGGACGAAGGTTGGCTGGTGGTGGCTTTCGGGTGGCTGTCAGGTGGCTGTCGGGGCTGGGTGGCTGGTGTGTGAGTCGACAGTGATGGCTGTCGCGGCTGGGTGGAGACGAAGGCTTGCACTCCTTGCAGTAGGGTGGCTTAGGTTTAGCTTTAGCATATTCCCTTTTTTTTTTTTTTCTCCCGTGCTTATAATAGGTTTTAGGGAGTAATTGAGGTGGAAGCCAGCTGTCCTTCCAGCTTTCCTCACAGCTAACCAGAAAGCGCCGCTTCACGCCTAATATCGCCTTGCCTAAGGCGCTTCAAGGCGCCCGCTTTTCGGGCACGCCACGCCTAACCCCCCTGAAAGCGTTCCACCACTGCCTCGCGTCGCCTCATCGCCTTAGGCGCGCTTTTTAAAACTAAGCTAATCCACATTTAAATTGACCAAAAAGTATTGGTGCCTACACAATGCATTTGCAATTTTAGACTTGCCATCCCTAAATTTAGAGGAAAAAAGGATGTCGAAGATTATCACCATTTGTGTTTTTGAATTTCAACATTTGCTTTCTTTGTATAAATTTTGAAGCTTCACTATGTGACGAAGAACAATTTCTTAGAGCAAAAATAATGGTAAAAATAGTTTAATCACACTTAAAATGGCATAGTATTAATCATGAGAGTTGAATTTTGGTCCACTCACTTTCTTTTGCAGCAGCATACCCCAATCCCTCCCTAATTAGCATGACACATCTCTTCAAGTTGAAGCCAAGATAAGGATTTACATGCCTTCTTTTTTTCATCTCTTTAAATGCCCATTTGTTTACCAATTTTTTCATTAATCCCTCCTTAATCAATATATAGGAGGTCCAACCATGCTAAATTATGCTTGAATTTCTATGGATTGACGACATCCTTGACAAATCCACACCTTTGTTAGTATCAAGGATTTGATCATGAAGCACCCTCCTCAATTTGAAAATGGTTCTATGCTTTTGATTCTTTGGAAGGCTTGACTCTCTATCTTTACACCCATTGTAACTTTACAATACTACATTATCCTCCATAAATAAACCCTGTCTAGTTTCCATAACAATTTTTGCGCTCACAATTTCTAGATACTTCATCAAGAGCACCAATTGATTCTCCTTGCTCTTTGTATGTAGAAAAGGTGTCATTTGTAAATTTAGCTTTGTTTTAAAGGAGCTCTCCATTCATCACAGATGCTGATCATTCTGAAAATGTATGTTTGAAAGAACCTGCTTGCCACTTAATTCCTTGAGCATTCTCACTAAGTCATGCCATAGGGAATTTGTACTTGATCATAATGTTGTTGATAACACTGTTGCTGGCAAGCTGCAAACCTGCAATCAAACATACTATATACTGAACTTTGTGTTACTGCAAAGGAAACCTAGTGTAGCATAGGGTTAAGGTTTCAATAGACTCTTCCTTGATTAACTTTCGAGCTTGTCAATGTATTGCAAGGTCTTGAGGATTACATCTATTAATATGTTTATTTTGGCAAGGCCTTCTTTAGAACCAAGTTAATGTAATCTATGTAGTTGTTTACCTTAGAGGCTAAACATCGTGAACTAATCCTTCATTGTTGGGTCAATTCTTCCCTTGTTGGGTGTACTTGGGTCAATGCAAGGAATAGATTGGGACACAAATCGAAATAAAAATTAATGTCTAGTATCCTCAGTGTATCACGAGATTGTCTACGCACTAGTAATGCATAAGCCAATTCCTTTTGGTTGCTTCCTCATATTCACAAATTTCTTGAGGTGAGAAGGAAGTTACTCTGCATTAGTGGACAAAAGAAGCAAAACAAAGTCTTTCTTCTTAGTTCAGTGTGTAAATGTTTCTTGCCTTCCTGTCGAATTGCCATAATTTGCTGCTAACAGCAAAGTTACAATTACTGAACTTTAACAAGTCTCTTGTTCTCTAAAAATCTCTTATTTGATAGATCATCCAAAAAATAAACAATTGTATCAGGTTAATGATCTGGTTAAGTACACTCGAAGGCGTCTTTTTGCTGATTTTTCAAGATTTTTTTTTATTAAAATGCCATTAATTATTTATTTAGTTGGTTTTGAAGCTTAAGTGAATGACTGCTAACAGATTTGAAATTAAGCTTGTTATTCTTGGGCACATGATTATGTTCTCGACTCTATATGTTAGTGATAGGTAAAATTTCTGTGAACCGTTGCTGACTTATCTACTATGCATCCAGGCGAAAGAGTAAGCTTGAAATGCTGAAGCGTCGTGGGAAGGGACCTCCTAAGAAGGGACATGGAAGACGTGCTTCTAAACGTAACAAGTAGAGGCTGACTTTTGGCTTCCATTTCAGGATCGTGTTAACATTTGTATGCATATGAAGCTCCTTGTAATGGATAATATGGCTTGAGCCAACGTCTTATTTCTGTATTTCTTGTTATTACACCAGTGTCCCATAATCTGTCCAAGTATGGGATTTTTATCCTGGATGCAACTTATGTTAATAAATCTCGCAGCTTTTCTCATTTCTTGCTTGTTTTTGCAAGCTAGATTTAGATATAATGCTTATCTGTAAAATTACGGCCTATTTATGTTGGCTAATATGACAACTTGTGGGTAGGATATAATTCATAGACTCCTCGTTAGTAGATTATATAAGTTTTGCGTAGATTTAGAGTTTGTTGGGTGCAGATTATGGAAGTTGCAAATGAATATTAATTGGAATGTGTTTAGGAATGTAGGTAACCGTAAGTGTTAAACTTTATTTGTCCGGTAAATACATTGTCCACAAATATTTTACCTGTGGACTTTTATGTTTTCAAATTTCTATGCACAAATTTTCAAACATTATTATCCTTATTTCTCAACAAAAAAAAATTACAAAAAAAAAAAAAAAATAGATGTATGCTAAAGATTGAGACAATCTAATCTGGGTTTACATCACTATATTGTTCTTTAAGCATAAATGTCAATTAATGATGAGAGCGTTAGAATAGTATAAAAGCCTAATATGTTGTGGTGCTCCTAGTATCTATTGACTTGATCTAAAGGTTGGTTTTTTCCCAATTAATAAGAATCATAGTTAGCATTGTATAGTCAAGCTAAATCTAGTGTAAGAAATGTAGGTTGCGATTTAGTGTAACATTTATATTATCTAAATCAAATTTTTTTTTTGACAATAGTGAAGGAGAGACAAAGACCTCAACTCTTCCTTGCTAATATAGCTAGATTATGAGCCTTCATAATAACATACCTATTTACTTTAATACAAAACATAAATTGGAATGGATTAGAAATGCAAAGGATATCTTCAACCAAACTCTAGACTTCCTTTGGTGCAGAAGATGGGTTATGTAGAGCTTCAATCATCTCCTTGTTGCCAGTCTTAATAACCCAAGCTGGAGCTACGTTAATAGCATAATTAAGGACTCTCCAAACCGCCAAGAGCTCGGCGTGGAACGCAAAAAAAAAAAAAAACAAAAAACTTTCTCCGCGCATGATTTAAAAATGACTCCTATCAAGCATAACCCAACCAATGCCTGCTTCGACTCGATTTTCGCTACCTCCTGTGCCTTTTCATCTTCCATGCTCCATCAGTCTCCAAAAAGAGGAATCTCGCTCCCTGAAGAGAGCCCTTCGTCCAGAAAGAGATATTTGTGACAGGGTACTCAATCGGGGATTGACTCCCATTCTGAATCCCTGCATCAAACTTGAGCCTTGCCTTCCATGAGTTAAGGATAGTGAAAACTTTTTGTGGATTAGAATTAGTTCTATAGAAACTTGCTTCGTTTCTATAAAGCCAAATGCTCCACAAAATGAGAATGAATTCCACTGCTCTCCACTGTTCCTCATCTTTATCTTTAAAGAACATCCTTTACCTGCCATCCACCTGGGAATATTAGGTTCCAATCCATTGATTCTAATGCCAAAAATCGATATTGCCTATATCCTTTTAGCAAACTCACAATCTCGAATCATATGCTCTAGTGTTTCTTGATGAGACTTGCAAATGGGACAAACATCATCCTGCAAAATCCTTCGCTTTCACAACTCCACTTTTGATGGAAAATCTCTATGCATGGTCTTCCAAAAAAAAAATGATAAGCCTTCTTGGAAAGTTCAATCTCCAAACCTTCTTCCAGAATTTAGTAGTGAATCGTTCCTTATCAGGATATGGATAAGCAATATGAGATGATAGAAATCTATATCCTGATTTTACTGAAAACCTTCCTAAGCTAGAATAATGTCAAACGACTAAGTCTTTGGAATCCTTACATGGGATGTGCATAGAAAGGATCTCTCTCACAGAAGCAGGTTTAAAGAACTTCTAAAGTCGCTGAGGGTCCCATTGGCCCTCCTCCTTTATAAGGCCTGCTACCTAAAGAGGACAATCACAAGATTGCTTACAATTCTCCCTCAAAAGAGCCCGCCATGAAGGTAGCCAAAGATCCTCTTTAGTATTAATATTCCAGCCATCTCCCAATTTCATCCTTATCCCAACTCTAAATCTGTTGAAGGCCTCAATTATACTCTATATGCATAACATTCTCTGAATAGGGGATGTCTTATATTTACCTTGAATAACCCAAGCAATAAGGCTGTTAGGGTGATTCTGAATTCTCCATGCTTGTTTGAAAAGGAATGCTAGATTAAACTGCTTAATATTCCTCATACCAAGACCTCCCTCTTTCTTTGCCCTATACAAAAGATCTCCTTTTCCCAATAAATAGGCCTCTTATTGATCGAGGAGCCCCACCAAAACATGAGGATCAAAATTGATGATAGTCTCTTCATGATTTTCTTCGGAAGCAAGAAGACAGAAATGATGTGAGAAGCCAAAATTACCAATACTTCGTTAATGAGCACCAGCTTTCTTGCTTGGTTAAGCGAGTGAAACTTCCAAGATGAGATTTTCAGAATAACCCTGTCAATAATAAAGTTCATCTCATGAGATGATCTACCGTCAACCTCCATTGGGACTCCCAGATATGATCCCATCTCCTTGTTGATCCTGAATCCCAGATATGATCTATATGTGGAATCTTCTTTGGGTATTTAGGTTAAAAATGACAGAAGATTTTTTAGCGCTAATGATCTCTCCTAAGATCCTACAGAACTCATTAATAGTACTCCTTATAATAGTGCATGAGTCGGGAGAAGCCTTGAAGAATAACAACTCATCATTTGCGAAGAATAGTTATGAAAATCTAAGGCCTTGTGAACCCATCTTGATCCCTTGGATTGTTTTCTCTCACTCGAGCCCTTGAAGTCATCTTGACAGAACTTCCATGCATAAGATGAAGATGTATGGGGAGAGTGGATCTCCTTGTCAAAGCCTGACACATGGAGTGAATTGTGTTAAAGGATCACCATTCACAAGAATTGCATAGGAGACTGATGAGTTATATGCCATAATCCTATTGATCCACTGTTGTGGGAAGTTCATTTCTTTGAGCATAACTTAGATGAACCTCCCGTTGACTCTATCATAGGCTTTATTAAGGTTAATTTTCATCACAGTGCTGAAGTTTCCTCCTTTCTTCCTATGTTTAATCTAGTGCATGATCTCGTACGCTATAAGAACATTAATAGATAAGAGCCTCCAAGGAACAAACACATTATGAAACTCACTCACCAGTTTTTTCACAACTGGCTTCAGCCTAATTACCAGGCATTTTGAGATAATTTTGTAGATTGTATTGCAAATGCATATAGGTCTAAATTGACTGACTAACGTAGGTTTATGCACCTTTGGAATAAGGGTGATATACGTCTGGTTCCAACATTGGGGCATCGAGCAATCTATGAAGAATAAAGTGACAGCAAGCACAATGTCCTTCTTACACTATTCCCAATTCTTCTGAAAGAACCACGTCGAGACTTCATCTGGACCCGAGGCCTTGAGGGGCTTCATACTAAATAGTGCATTTTAAATCTCATTCGGGGAGAACGGCATAGCAAGATGTGCAAGAAGATGATCATCCACTTTTGGTAGATTGTTGAACTAGTCCCCCTTGATCTTCTGATCCATAGATCAGTTTCCAGCCTGGTCTTGAATTGAGCTTCCGGAATAAATGCTTTTGAAATACATTAAGAACTTCTCATTGATTCGGCTATCTTCATAGACCCAGTCATCGTTTTCAATCATCAATGCTTCAATGTTATTTCTAGACTTCCGCTCTTTCACAGATTTGAAGAAAAATTATGATGATTGGTCGCCATATTGATCCTAGTTGCTCTTCGCTCTTTGCCTCTAGAACCACCATTTGACCTTATCTTCTTCTTAAGCTTTCTCCTAAAATGCAATGAAGTCCGGTAAACATGAACTATCCAGACTTGAGCCTTATGCGTCAAGCTGTGAATCTTGAATAAAATTCCAATAAATCCCTCTTAAACTCAAGGCATCAAACCTTCAAATGACTACCCATATTTGCACATTTTCTAGACACTGCACCTTAATCATTGAGGGGAGATTCAAGGGCTTGTCCTACTCTTGTTCCACTATATTCCTTTCTTTAGGGAAGAGGAATGCCCAAGATTCAATCTTATATGGCCATTTTCTTTTATGGGATGATGGATTGATGTCCAGTAGAATAGGGACATGGTCAAATAAGAAAATAGGCAGATTGATAACTTTAACATTCAGATGGAGATTTCTCTAAGAGTCATTACAATAAGCTCTATCTAGCAACTCAAAAACTATTTTATCACCCTTACTATTATTTGTCCATGAGAACTAAGCTCCCAAGGATGGGATATCAAGAAGACCACACTCCATCTTCCATGAAGAAAATTGTGAGGCGCCTGGTATGGAGACGGAGCCCCCAAGTTTTTGGGAGGAATATTTCACCATATTGAAGTCGCCAATTAAATAATGGTTTCCCTTATACTGGTTTAAATACTCACGAATCATATCCCATACAACACTATGTAATTGTAAATATGGAGAGCTATAGACAAACATGATATAATCTTCAAACCCCTTGATGTCAATTATTTTACATAAAATAACATTTCTAGACACAAAGTTCACCGATAAATTGTAGGAGTCTTTCCATCACAAAATAAGGCCTCCTGGCGATCCCATTGGCTCATGGCCATGAAAGTTAGAGAAACCCATACGCGATAAAGCACACAATAAAATGTTCGATTTACACTTAGTTTCACTTAAAAACAGAACATCTAGATTAAATCTCCTACAATTACTAGAAATAAAAGAAATTGTAGGGCTAGAATCAGGACTAGCTCCCCTATAATTCTAGCTCTAAATCTTCATCTGGCTAGATGTGGCTCTTGTAGGCCAGCCACTAAGCCCTTTGGATTCTGGAGCTCACCACTAGGATCACCAACATCCTCATCAAAATGACAACCATTACAACTTCCGAGATGGGACTTCATCCCATAGATAAACGCATCATTATCATCATCTGATAATCCATACTTCTGAGGAACACACCCCTTGTCCCCTTTTAGACCCTGGTATTCTTAGGCTTCTTGCGCCACTCTATTCCCTCATCAAGCTTGTCTTAGAATGCCTGGACCTGCAATTAAGGCTGCATTCTCGGGATTGACACCAAGTTGTTTTCTGCAAAGGCCAATGCTTGATTCATCTTCCTTTCAAAACAATCCATTAAAAATCTAGACAATCACCATGATCCTTTGCTCTTGGAAGACCACCTCCCTTTTACTCGAGATGAGCGAGTTCTAGGGGATCCTAAAGATGAGGACGCATGCAGATTTTTGACCAAAGCTGAAATCATCTTTTGTCCATCGACCTTAGGGGTTGATAGACCTGAGGATGATGAGAAAAAGGAATCAAGGGAGTTTGGGGCATGAATTTGAGGATTTGTCGAGACTTGACTAGGGGACGTAGGAAAAACAGGAGAGTGAGAAGTTTTTATATTTGGCCAAAAGAGGGAAAACTTGACGATGAAGTTAGGTTGGATTATTTTTTGTGATAAAGGTGTTAAAGAAGGAGAGCCATCTAGGGTGAGACTGGGTCCAACCCAGAGTCATTGGAGTTAGAAAGAGACTCTTGAGATAGAGAAAATGAGAAAGTATCATCTATAATTAGTCCCCTGGCTAGGCTAAATGGAAAAATAGGTAGGAGAGGGTCAAACTTAGACAAGTTTGGCAGAGAAAACATGTTATCTTGCTTGATCTTTAGCTAGGGCCTAACTTCTTCATCGCCAAAGCTAGCATGGCCCAAGAGATCACACAGAGATTGATACTTATCCATAGCAATAGCCCACAAAGCTTTACACGCTAGCTGAAAAATGAACTCAAAAGACTGGGAAATAACTTTACTCGCTGAAGACTAGGATGGTTAAATCTAAAAAGAGAACGAAAAGAGTGTTCAGGATGAAGAAGACTTGAAGACTTGAAATAGAACATTGAAAGCGACTGACTAGGTGGTTTCAACATTATAAGGTCAACAACTATCCTCTATAGAAGAGTTTGACAAAAGGGGTAAAAACTGAGTAAACTAGGGATCCAGACTCCTCACAGCCAATCAGAAGACACCCCGATGTAGAACAATTAAACACACAAGTACAAATTAAGTTGAGTAGAAGCAAATGTGTAGGCAGAGAATCAAAAATTGAAGAGAATGAAATAAATAACATCTTCCAAGGGGTTCTTGAGCTAATAATCATAATAAATACGAAATCACCCTTACCTTCTTGCCCTTTTGATTTTCAGCTGAAAATTGAAACTTTCTTTTTAGGGTTGAATTGCATGCGCCTTGCCTTCCTTGAGGAATTTTGGGCGATGAACAGTGCTTCTTAGCTACCATAGCTTGAGACTCCTTGTCATCATGGGAGCATTTGTGAGAAGCCTTAGGATTCCGAACAACCTCTATCATAGACATATGCCCATGCATGGCACAAATTTCTTCCCTGAACTAGACATTCTATCATTAACCTCGCCAGAACTATCTTCCTCTTCATCAGACTCTTCCTTAGGGTCTTCGTCATTCTCATCTTGGATACTATTGTCAACTTTCTTGATGCTTGGCCTAAGATGGATACCCACCTTTTTGAAGAAGCTTGGAGGACATGCAAGAGCGTACTTTGGCTCTCATGCATAATCTAAATTGCTTATTTCTTTAGGCATGGAGCATTAATCATAATTAATCAAGTTGACCTTGGAAGTACGCAGCCTTTCTACCCTTTTAAGGCTAATAAGTTTATTTCTAAACATGGGATGTAAACCCCTCTTAACTCTAAGGTTACTATTCAAGCCATCACAGGCCCTAGCTATAGAGATGCCCATGAGGTTTGTAACCTCAGACTTTGGTACTTTACAGAATTCCCTTTTATGGCCAATTCAACCACATTTCCTATAGTAAATAAAAACACCCTCATATCTAAAGTCAACCCACATAAATGTATCATCTTCCACCTTAAAATAGAACCCAGGAATGAGAGGTCTATACATCTAAATTTTAATCAACACCCTTATAGAGTCCTTAAACCCATGAGACACTAATTTGTCATCAAATCGCAGGACAGAACCAATCCCCTCAAAGATCCTAGTTATAATAGACAGTTGATAGAACTAAATAGGAAGTCCTTCAATCTTCACCCACATAACCTGGGAGGAAAAATTAAGAGTTCGAATAACATGATGAAATTGACAGTGTTTTAAGACTAAGCACGCACCTTAAGTTTAGAATTTTCCTCTCAAGCAGGCTAGAGAAATTGAAAAAGAAAGATGTTTGTAACTTTACTTATAATAATTCCTTCTCAAGAGACCTAGATCACATTGACCCCATGCTTGGACTTCCTCTTTAAAATACTTAAATCTCCAGTCAATGAATTTTCCTACAATCAACCAAATGCTAAGTCGCATAACTTTTGAAATGTCCTCTTTGGAGGGGCGAATGACTGGCCCTATTCGCCTAAGATTACCAGTGCATTTACTGATAGTTTTGAATGCTGATTTATCCATGGATAGAAGAAGGGAGTAAAAAAGGAACTTTATGGACTTTGGAATGAAATGTAGCAATTGAATCGACTGTGGAGATAAAGAGTTGTAGCAAGTGAGTCAAAAAAGATAATAAACTGGTGGCAATTTTTATGAAAAACTGGTGGCAATTTTTATGGAAAGACTTTGGGAAAGGGTCGTGAGAAAATGCTCTTTAGAGAGAGAGAAAATCTTCTACTCGTGGTTAATACTACTATGCACATAAGTCAAATATCAATAATTACCTACTATAGGTAATTTAGTTTATACCTAGGTGTATAAAATACAAGTGTAGTAATAAATGTACAAGAATATTTTAGTCAACAAAGGGTGACATTCACCTATATAATCTTATATCATAACACTCCCCCTTAAATGCACACCTCAAACAGGGTATAAGTCGCCTCATTAAAAAAATGCTTGGTAAAACCCAATGGGATAAAAAGTATAATTAGGAAAAATAATATAACATTTTTTATTATAATTTTTGAAGTAATGCATAGTTAAAAACCTTATCAGAAAAACCCAGTGGGCTTAAAATTTGATCAAAGGGAAACATTGAAGCATTGTATATAATACTCCCCCTAAGTTTTGTATATGTCACGAAGACGCTGTATTTCAATTTTATGAATATGTTGCTCTAATTCCTTACTTAGAAGGGATTTGGTGAACAAATAAAGTAAATTCTTACTGATAAAAAGTAAAGCTACATAATTACTCTCTCTAGAATCCTAGAGTTTCTCACGTAAAATACGAGGTTTCGTTACATTCCCTTTGTTTTTCTTTGGCCGAATATTTGTACCCCTTTAAAGAATCCAACTCCCCAATTTCTGTCGTTTGTGTATTCCCTCCTGGTATTTGATGATTTTGCTTGTAAAATTCGAAGCGCTAAGATCCTTAGAGTAGATTTCCCAACTCTTTGCTGATCCTCACTCCCAATCACTTAGCTACCTAGTTATAGTACCTATTGCGTACTCTAGCACTCAAAATATCCCTAGTTTCTACGATCATCTTTCCCAAGATCTTAGGCCCCTATTAAGTGAAGTTGGTAAGGAGGTTGTTATCACCTTCCTCTTTTAGTCTTTCTTCTTTTCTTCACATCCTAGTTTCAATGAATTCACAGTTTGCATCGGGTACAAGATGTCAAATGGGGGTACTGGTTGACCCTTCCTACAACTTGGGGGAAGTTAAAAGGATCCAATAGAACTCATGTGCCTTAGGAGTCTTTGCTGGTGATCACAACATCCTTGCTTCAACCATAATCTAAGATTTGATCAACTTCAAATGAAGAAGCAAGAGATGCATAGTGGTGAAGCGAATTGGCCATATTATTTTTTCATCCTTCAATGTTAGGATATTTAGGATTTAGAAGGTATATTGGAACAACATACCATAGTTCTTAATGGAAGAATATTAACGATGTGACGTGACCACTGGACATGTGTTCCGCACAATATAAACTTCAATATTGCACGCCTATGGGTTCGCCTTACTAGCCTTCCTCTAGGCTACCTAGATCTTGAGTGGGCACTGAATGCCTTCTACCATATTAGCCATGTGAACCTTCTTAACTATGATGGTATCCACTTGCCAAAACAACCGGAGTATAGGGAAAGGATTCTTCTTGATCTTTCCCAACCCTTAATTTCGGTCTGCTTCCTTTCCCTTGATAAGGAGTCTGTAATATGGGTTTGGTTTTGTTATGAAGGTGTCTAAAAATGTAATACCCTCGTATTTTAGACATTATATTAAAAACTTTTATATGCTAAGTTATATTTAAAATTAAATGTACATTATATATTAGCATTTTAAATAAAATTATTTTAAGAATTTTTTAGTACAATTAAATAATTTAAAAAGTATTTTGGCCCAATTATAATTATGGACTGCCAATTACATATTTATTTTATAATATTATTAAGAATTTTAATTTCATAAATAAATATTTAATTCTCAATTATTCCATTAAAATTCCCAAAAAGCCCTCCAAAATATCCCAAAAATATCCCAAATATCCACTTTTATTCTAGAATATTCTAGAAGCTTTTAAAATATTATTCTTAGGAAAAAAATTAATTTAAGATGTTTATAAATATTATTTTTAATTTAAAACCGATTATGTTAAGAATAGGATATATTTATCAAAAAAAAAAAAATTAAAAAAATTAAAAATAAATTCGACCATATCTAATCATGGCTAGCTACCATAATCAGTATTTTAAAAATTTTAAAATTATCATTATATTCATTTTATCCTAATTTAAAGGATAGTTCTAGTTTAAAAGATTTTCAAAAAAAAAAAAAACGAAAAGAAATTCTAACCTTATCATATCCTTTTTATATGATTGATATTTCAAAAAAAATTATTAGTATTATTATTACAAAATTATATATTTTTTAACTAGTTCTAATTGGTTTGTTTTGAATTAAATGATTTTAATTAGTTAAACTATTTAATAATTAAATTATTTTAAAAACAAAAGATTTTTCTGAAAAATTAGAGGATAATTATTATTTTAAATTTATACTTATCTTCTAGTTTTTTAAATTATAAAATTTATCTTAATTTCTACTAAATAGACCCTTCACGTCACATAATACTTCACACAAAAATCATTAAACCCTTTTTACTTCTCTCAAACTTTCTTTCTCTTTTTCAAGTCACTCTCTTCATCCATTCGGCTTTCTAGTGCCACCAACAATCACCATCTATTGTGAGCCTCCTCTTTTCTCTAACTATTTTAAATGTTTTACAAATTGTCTAGTTCTTAAAAATATTTCTAAATTTAATTAAAGTTTTAATATTTTATGAATATTATTATGTTGAATTATGTTGAGTAGTTCATGTTAATTGATAGGAATATCATCTTCAAGTTTAGTAGGAAGTTGCTAGGAAGTGCTAGAATTTAAGGTACGTATATGTGTTAAATCTTTTTAAATGCAATTAAATGTTTTGTTGAATTATATTATATTAAGATATTTTTATTATGTATTTTTCTAAATAAATTATAATTGAAATTTTAGCCATGCACCATTTTTTATATATGTATATATATGGTTATTTATTTGAAATTCCAACTTTTTTGAAAAAAATTAATAATACACACTTATCTTATTTTATTTAATATGTATCATGTTTCAAAAGGGCCAAATGGCATTTGAGATTTAATAATTTTCAATGAGATTTAATAATTAAAGTAAGGTATTTGTATTTAAAGGAGTTATAAAAGGAGAGTTATTATTATTATACATAACCGCTTGATTTCATAATCAAGAAGGGTTCATGCTTATTGTTATTATACAATATCTCTTGATTTCATAATCAAGAAGGGTTTATGCTTCAAAGTCCACTTGTTGGCAAAGGAAACTTCAAGGATAGATCCGTGATGAGATAACTAACTTGGGGGGTGTGCACACTTAGGATCAAGGAGGGGATATAAGAAGAGGAAATTGTTTTTATTAAGTGTTTTAACAATTCCATTTGTATTGGATTATTATTAAGGAAGGTTTAAAGTTTATTAATATATAAGAAGGCAAGTTTGAAATAAAGGAATTTAAAAGTCAAAGTATTTCTTTTAGCATGTATAGGTACACAATGTTTTTACACTGACACGTATTTTCCTATTTGTTTCTGGTTTGTCCTACTTATCATTTATGGTGAGTAGGTTTGCAGGAATAAATGTGCATGAGAGCATTACATCAAGGGGCACATACTAGTTAGGAGTTTTTATAATTTTTCTTAATCAACTTTTGTACCTTTTGATAATCAAAATTATTTTTTTTATAAATAAATCAAGTTTTTCTTTCGCTGCAATATAGTACTTAGTTAGCACAGCTGAAGCGTGGTAACACGTGGCGGTAATATACCTAAGTTACTAAAATTACTATCATTATTATTATGATAGTAATTTGGGGGTGTTACAACAAATTTTGCAAGTCTTGCGGTTGCGTGGGACAGTATACCCGCCCCTATAAACTCACTTGCTTTGAGGCTCACCAGCGTTTGTAAGCAAGGATTGAAAACTTCAAAAAGACTAGACTAAGGGTAAGATATAGACCGACTAATGTTCCTTATTACACTAACAAGGTGCAAGGGTCCTAAGATGGTTGGTGTTGGAAAAATGTAAGGCTAAACCTCCTTAACCCCAACCTTTACCAAGACTAAGGTCACTTTCATAGGGCAAACAATGGGCTACAGAGCATGCCAGTATCATACCAAGAAAATGGAGGCGGGTCTGAGTCCACTAAGTACCACATGGCTCTTGAAGTTTTTTCGCAAGACTCACCAGAACCACACTCCCAACAAAACAAGATACCGATGGAGGATAGTGTAGAGCAAAGCCATATCGATGAGGATAGGAGCTCAAAGAACCAAGACACAAAAGGAAAAGGCAAGAAAATTGATATGCATAACCAAGAAGCACTACATGCACAAGATGGACCATGGGGGAACCTATATGCCCCTTTCTACCCGCTCAATGCAAATGTGACCCAAGGTGTGTTTGGTTGTAATAATCTTGATCCAAATAGTTTTTGTTTTGGGTATGTGCATGTCCCCTTTGTAGACCAAGAAGACACATCCATGTCTATCCCTGCTTTTCACGTGAAAGCAATAGTGTTTGATGGGGCAGTGTTTGAATTAGGGGAGTGCTTTAAGGTTTGACAGGAAATACTTCAGGGTGTAAAGGACAAACTCTTTTATGAGCCAAAGGACCGAGCATATAAAGAAACTCAATGTTAGATTAATCTCACCCCCACCCTACACAACACTAGTGGAAATGCAAAGATGGCCCATGAAAATATGCAAACATCAAATGATTTCCTTGAGAATCTAGAGCAAAATCCAAAACAAGAAAAGCATCATTAAACCGTCTTTCTTTAAGAGTTTCAAGAGGGTCTCCCTATGGTCTTGCGTGATGGGGTTTTCGCCCCTATATTCCCTAAGCCTATGGTGGAGCCTTAATTTGATGGGCTTGGGATGTTATAGAGAGTTTGAGAGTTGCTTAAAGAACATGAGATGCAAATGGAAATTGATTCAAAGAGAGGAGAAGCTAAGAAAGCCAACATGTTACACCATGGCATGACATTTACGACTGAAGTAAACCAAAAAGGGTCCTTTTTATCCCATGAAAATATGTTACCCCCAAACTCGCCTATAGAGTTTTCACACCTATCAGCTCAAAAAAATCATGCAAGAAAGACCCATGGTAGTTGGAAAAGACAGCAGCAAGTCTCTTAAGACGGATGCTTTTACAAAAAAGGAAGACTAAAATCCAGACTTCGGAAATAAATGGGGGTTTTAATCTCTAGAAGAAGGACTTAGAGGTCAAGTTTCTTATTTCAAAAGCAATCACTGACTTGGAAATGGCAAGGGATTTCTGGGTTACTTGGCAAGAACCCGAGGATGAGAGTAACATACGTCTGAAGAAAAGAAACTCAGAATGGGTAGCGAGAGTGGCACCAAGCAAGAAGCTCAGAACGCCTAACGTGGACTCCAAAAATATTGCATCAAAATGATAGGGGTGGGAGCTAGGACACAAGCATATTTTAAAAGGCGGGGAGGCTGGTCTTACATAGCCCCAATTGTCACAATCCCAATTGTCACCATGAAAATCGTTGCATGGAATTGTAGGGGTTTTGTAATCCCCCGTATATTTATGAAATTTGATTACATTTTATCAGAAATTCTTCTATACATACATATAAAATTTTTCAATCTATATATTTATATATACTTTTGTCTCGATTATACATTATTTTTTTATGTGTGTAGTCATTTACTTTAATCATAAAACTTATTTTACCCTACCCATTAAACCTAGTACTCCCTTTTAGTTAAACTATATAAATCTTTTCTAAACCCTAAATACCCTCACTAAATCACACAAAAAAGGAAAGAAGCTCCAGCAGCCAGCCGTGCATTTTGATCCCCTGCTTTGCCCTGCTCACTACCACCCCATTGTTGCCTCTCTGCCTACCTTCCTCCACCATCGGTGAGCAGATGTTGGTCGGCTGGCCCCCTCCCTCTTCCACCTTCCGAAACTAATTTTCATTTGTTTTTCCCTTGATTTTATGCACTACTTTACATGAGTTATGGAACTATGTAATTATGTTTGTCTTTGATTTTTTAGGGTGTGATTTATAGTTTCTTTTAGAACTTCATTGTTTTAAATTAGGTTCATCACATTATTCTTTTGATGATATGTGAAGTGAGGCAAAGACGGGAATGTGTTTGGGTTTATCTTGTTATGAACGTAGGAAATAGATTGGTGGTTGAGCTTAGATGCTAAATTGGGCGCGTTTGTCAAGAAAAAAATTTGAAAAATGAGTTGTATGTCTCAAAGAATAAAATTCCATTCATGATTAGATTGGGGACTTTTGGAAAGGATCAAGAGCAATCTCGATTTAGCTTTGGTGTACACTCTCTATAGTGGTGACATTTGGATTCCTTGGTGTTTCCAGTCATTAATGACACATCAAAGACCAAAAACATCAAGAAAACTCCATGTGTTCAATGTCTCCTAATAGTTTTTGATGCTAAATTTTTATATTGTGGTTACTGACTCTCTTAATTTGAGAAAAGTGTGAGTATCGAGTTTTGGATAATGACTCAAACATCTAGAGGGTGATTTAGTCTTATAAACAATGGTAGTAATAAAGTGATGGAACATTAAAGGATTAGTTTGATAATTTTGCTAGATTCCTTATTATCGATGGTACTAGTTTTATTTTTAAGCTACTAATGAGTGGTTGCTAGTTTGAGGCTTTGAAGATGAATTATTGGGAAATTTGTTCTATTGATTATATGATGACTAGAACTTAGAGGTCCAGGTGATCAGAGTACCATAATATTTCGCCATGTCATGGATACTTTGCACAGATGCATTAAGTTTTTTTTTTGAAAAATGTCACCATACAATACCATCCCACAGGTTTTTTTTTCCGTCAGGAATAACACATTTGTCCCAATTCTTATTTTTGACAAGGGCATTGATTTCTTCTGTCATGGTATTCTTCTACTGCATGCTCTTAAGTGCTTTTTCCAGTGTTATTGGGATATCTTCAGAATAAACAGCGGCATTAAATGCCACTGCTGTGTTAGATAATCTTTCTTTCGTTGAGATGGCTATTGGATTATTTGGCCTTTCAGCTTTATAATATGGATCATATCGCATGGGTGGAATTCCCCTCATGCTTCTTGGAGGCAATATATATCTCCCCTTGACTTCTTCACCAGTTTTGGGTTCAGTCATCAATGAATAAGACATAATATAACAGAACATGTTTACCTAGTTTAGTAGCAGGCCCCTAAACATTAGAGTGAATGAAACTGAAAGGTTTCGCCAAATGACTTATACTATCTTGATAACACTATTTATGACTTTAGACAATAAACAAGAACCAAAGTTAAATACTAGTTTAGTGCTAGCTAATGAAGGAAATAAGTGTTCTAAATAACCCATAGATGGATGTCCTAGGCGACAATGCCACAATCAAAGCTGCTCTTCCTTTGATCCATGGACAATTGCTGCATTGCCTTTATTGAATGTTCTATCTATGTAGTACAGTCCATTCTTCTCAATACCATGCCCAATGATCTTCCTGGTCCAAGCATCCTACACAACACATTGATCAAAACTCATTAGAACATTACACCATAATTCTTTCGTCAGTTGACTAATAGACAACAATTTGTACGAAAGGCCAGGAACATAAAGACATTTATTTAGTAGAAGGTGAGTTCTAATTTTAACAGTTCCAATTCCATTAACATCCATGTACTCTTTATTTGCAGTTTTAATAAGATTTTTCTGCGATGACCCAAGTGTAAAAAATCTTGTTTTTCGTACGACATTGTATCCATTGCACCACAGTCAAAAATCCATTGAACCACATGATTTAAGGGTTTTTCAAAACCCCTAATTATTTCATAATCTTTGGCATTCATGGACTTCTCGAGGCTCACTTTGTCTTTTATGATGAAGACTTGATTTGTTTGGGCTAGGATTTTAAGCACGGCCCAAAATCATCACACCTTTGAGCTTCATTTGATTAGGCTCCCACATTGCACACATATTCACATAAGTTAGGTTTAGGGTTACCTCCTTCCTCTTTCATTGTTCTCCTCTCCTCAGTCTCTCCCTTGTGCATCATCTTCATCAGTACTTGTATGGGCTGACTAATACCCCTACTTATGGATGCTCCTCCTACTCCTTTCCTCTTTGCTTTATCACCCCCTCTAGTCCCTTTTTTCTTGAGTTCATGCTATCAGTCGGGATATCAGACTAGTTTAAAGCATCCCTCACGTATATGTCTGGTTCCACCGCAGTGCATGCACTTGAGATTTGTCTTCTCGTCCACGTGTCAAAGTGATGGCTTCCTCTGATCGGATTTGGTGGCAAGACCACTCTCATTTCCGCTATTTTTTTGTTGCTTTGGTGAAATTAAGTCAGGTAACCTCTCCTTCATTATTCCTTTCCTCGCTACTTCTCGTCTTATTATGGTGTAAGCCTTTTCTACCGTTGGCAAGGTGTCCTGATTGACCAGATCTCTTCGATCTGTGTCAAAGCTCTCCTCCAATCCCATAAGGATTTGGAACAACCGGTTTTGTTGGGTAAGCGTATTGTATGTAGTGATTTCTTTTGGGTGTTTCATGAGATTCGGCATTCTTTTGTGGATTTCCTTCCAAATCCCGCTTAACTTACCGTAATATGCTTCAATTGTGTCGCGACCTTGTTTCATTGTGTTGGCGTTGACAGTCAGATCAAAGATCTGTAGGCTTTCACTACCACTATGATACAGTGACTTTATCCCCTTCCACAACTCCTTGGCCATCGAAAAATCCAAGAATTAATTGATTAGAGCACCCTTAATATTCTCTACTATGTAGGTTATGATAGTGGAATCCCTTTAGGCCCAATTCATGTATTCTTTGGTATCTTTTGATGGGAGGCCATCGATGATGTGTGTGAGTCGCCCCCTTCCATCGATTTCTAAGTACATAATTTGGGCCCATTTGGTGTAATTCCGGTCATTTAACTTTTCAGATATGCTTAGAGTTCCATTATTATGATCATGATTTGGTTTGGAGCTCAATTGTTATAGGATTTGTAACTGACTCATGGTTACTGGTTTTTCTGGTGGCTCACCCATGATTATAGGTAAGTCAAGAAAGTTGGTGGGTAAATGATGATGTTTTCCGGCAGAAATCCGATGGGATCTCTGATGGCTCTGATATGAAATTGTTTATAAAACTCAGTATTCTTTATGTATTATATTGTATTGAATTATATTGAATGAATAAGTTTGTACATCAAGGACTCTATATATACAAGTTATACTTAGAGTTATACTCAACCTAGACTTCTCGGTATGATTATCCTTCTACTAATTCTATCTTTGATTCTGATTTTATCTTCTTCTGTTCTACATCTTGGTTATGCTATTAATAGTAAGGCTTACAAAGTGTACAATAAAAGAACAACATGCATTGAAAAATCTATATATATATATATTTTTTTTTTATTTTTGATGAATTTGTTTCACTTACCCATGTACAAGAACAAGTGGATTTTAAAATTGGGATGGTTTGTTCCACTAACCATCAAGAAAGAAATACCAAACAAGCAGCATCCGTAAATGAATGAGAAGAAGTTCCAGAATAGCAAGATAATAAAAAAGTACCTGAAAATAACACTAAAAAAGAAGTTCTAGAATTTAAAGTTCTTGTCACTGAAGAAGTTCGAGTATGAAGAAACAACACAAGTTTCCAGTTGGAAAAATTACAACCCAAGCGTTGGAAACATTAGAGATCTCATCCACTGGTTCTCATAATCAGCAACCTTGGAAAAGAGACTTAGACAAGATCCATAATAGGAACTTATGTGCTTTACATGCATTCCTATACACATTAGAACTTATAAATCACTTTGAGGTGTTAAAGGATGCTGACTATATCATAGTAATGTAGCAAGAACTTAACAAGTTTGAAAGGATCCAGGTATGACATCTTGAGCTTAAAATAGTATATTAAAAAGTTATTGGTCTTGATGTGTAAAAGGAATAAAATGATATTTATGAAATGAATGATTAAATGATAGAATTTTAAATCTTGCAAGATTATAAGGTCTTTTCCTTATCGTAATAAAAAGATAATCATAAGTCACAACTAGTAATGTTTAGGTTTAACATACCAACACAACTCAATTTTATCAAAATAACCTCTACTTTTCTTTATTTTTTCCTTGAAGTTATAGAGTATTATAAGAGATAAGAAAACTAAAAGGCATAGTAAACATATTTAAAGCCAAGGAAAATAAAAAGAAAACTTCAAAAGACTCCTACTTAATTATAGCTTAAATGACTCATGTATATGCACGAATTAAAAGATTGAACTTAAAGACTCTTCACCTTTCATCTTTAGAATGCTAGATTTAGTATATTTGATTAAAAACTAAGTAAAAGAAATTAAACTTAATCCATATCATTAAATATACGTCCAACTAACTCCAACTTTTCTAATAAAGTTCATTGCATGTTGGAAAGCTTTGTTCGACATCATCTTGTACGTGGACTGATTTATCTTTCTCATTATGGATCGTTTCTACATAATTATATCTATATTTGAAAAAGTTTGTCCTCAAACTTTTATTAGCAAAATAAAGGGTTAAATTATATTCAATGATGTTGGCACTTTCCCAAATCTTATTTAAGACACAAAACGGACTAGCCAACAAGAACCATAATATCATCCTAATTCTTGGAGAACATTATTCATTCCATAGTTCCATTCTCTAAGAACTAAGGAATATAAGAGATAAGCCATAGTAAAATTTGATTCTCATAAGACAAGCTGATTAGAGGCTTTAAGGTAGTTTCAAAGACTCCTTTCAAGTATCTCTAATCCAATTGAGCATCCTTTGAGTTTTGAACATTATCAATATCATTTAGGCTCTAGTTTGTTCAACTTCCCATGAAACCAAATACGATTTAGTAGGTGATCCCTCATTAACACATGAAATATGAGCTCAAGAGCTACGAATAAGTTAAAATTACATATAAATAATTGGTTCATTCACTTTATCCTTCTCAAAAAAAGTCTCGTGTAAAATGATTAGAGATTTCTCCCCATGCATAATTGCCATATTAGAAATAGTCTGGTTTGAATAATATTTGAATAAAACCTTAATTCCACTTGAGACTACCTTTGGTTTATACTCTTCTAATTAAGATTTATACTACTACAACTAGTGTAATGGTAAGTCGAGGGTCAAACCACAAGAATAAGGGATGCTAGTTTCTAGACTTGATGTAAGCGTTTATTTGAAATGCGAGTTGGTTAAACTACACTAATGACAGAAAAATAAAGAAAGAATAAAAACGATAATATGTAATAAAAGAAAAACGGGGATAGATTAGTTCCACCCTAGGAAGGACAATCGAACTAACAAATACGCTAAGTTAGGGAAAATCGATCAACAAAAAAATCAAGACACTCAAGATGACGAGAGGAAGTTTGTGACCCTATAAATCACATGAACAACCTATAATCGCCCTATGTCTTCTAAGGAGTGGCAGGACAAGATTCACATCGAATGTCAATCAATCAATCATCAACAATCTCAAACCCTAACTCTACGCATGAAGAACAAGCCAACCTAGGGTTTCACCAATCAAACCCCTAAGAAAACTACTCACTCATAGTAATAAAAACTAGGGCATAAACAATGAATAAGAACAAGATTCAAAGCATAAACAATTTGAACGTAAATGAACAAGAGAATGAAAAGGGGAAAACGAAGAACTATAACAAACCTGACAACTACTCTATCAAAGCTGTAAATGGAGCAAGGATAACAAAAAGAGCAATGGAATTAAAAAAAACAATACGTGAAAGCATTAAACGAAATAGAATAGTAAAGAATCGATACCTTACGCGAATGAAATTGCATGAATGAAAGAGAATTTGAATCCGAATTACAAAGCTTGAAAGGAAGTGCAACAAAAGCATTAAATCTAAACTAAAGCATGAATGAAATCAAAAGCAATGAAAGTGATGTTCTAAGTTGAGGCACAAAAGCTCTCAAAGTAGGCATGAGGGTTTTTTGCAGAGTAAGGGGGTATTTATACCCTAGGGACATAAGGAGGTAAAACCATAGGAAAACCCTCAAGGGCTGACTTAAGAAAGAACCAAAAACTGCGAAAACAGGGGCAATTCGGCTGAATGGTCTTTTTGCCCATATCAGAAGCTTCGAGTTTTTAGAACCTTTCCACCATTCGCCCGAAGGAGAGCTCCCATTTGGCCGAATGGGCCTTGATTTGGCCAAATGAGAGTTCATTCGGCTATTCCCGAGAGCTTGAGTCATATAATTGAGTTCTTGTCTTCGATTTGACCGAATGGATGTCAGATTCGGTCGAATCTGAACCTGAACCTGAACCTTGCTAAACAACTTCTTTGAAGTGTCTAATGGCTTTTGGAGTTTGTGGGATCTTCAAGAGTGACTTGGAACGCGTGCCCAAGCTATGAAACGCACATTTAAACTCTTGATAAGAGTGTTAAAGCCTCAAACACGTCACATTTTACCTTGAAATAATCAAAAGTACCTGAAATGACCTTAAAACAGCTCGAGGACAAGATCAAGGTAAAATCGAATGTAATCTGCATAAAATCAATCTAAAACCACGAGACTCAACACTAAAATGGGGTTGTAAACGTGCTCTAAAATGAGCACATCAATCATCAACAAAAGTGGAGTAGTTTATGGCCTCTACTTCATCACAATTATTTTTAACTAATCCCTTACTATCATCACAACTCCAATAATCATCCCTAAAAGTGTAATTATACCATTTTGGATATGGTTTAAAGATAGTGTCAAAAAATTTTACATGAACCTTTTGTATTGGTTTGTTGCTACCATCACAATCAATACAAGGTATGGAAATATCATTTTTGAAAAATTTTGATTGATTTTTCTCACCATAATCGAAATCCCTATAAGAGGAATTAACGACTTTCTTGGTTGTAGGAACAAGGGAATCAACTTGTGCTTCATCTTTAATAATGAAAAATATATTAAAATTCTCCTTGACCTTAGATGTAGTTGGATAAGAAATTTCTAGGTGAAAACCACCTTCACCTCTCTCTTGATTGTCTATAGCATTTAACAAAATTCCCTTTCTTCTTTATCTATCATAACATGTAGTATAAGAGCAATTTGATATTTTAAGTTAATGACCACCTTATTTGGAAAAATTAATTAAAGATGCCTAATATATCTACACTTGAGACATGTCTCTTCTTTTTTATCTTGCTCTTCTTGATTCAAAGATTGATGTTTATGGAGTGTAGCAAGCACCATTAGATGAGTTAGATATAATAAATTTTCTTTGAAAGTCCGAAATACTTAGGGCTTTAGTGAGTTCTCATTTTTGCATATAAGGAGACCTATAACCCATGAATTTACCAAACTCTATTTTCCATGTTGCTTTGTCCATAATTGAAAGAAGATTTCAGATGAAAAGTAGAACTTCTAGAAATTTGTAACAAAAGTAATGGCTGTTGGGGATTCGTTACACAATAAAAATTAATGCAAATCAAGGAGCATAAATATGAAAATGTTAGAAGTCCAAAAAAATAAGAATCAAAGTAAAAATCAAGATATGACCAAAAATATTTTGAGTGTTCTAGAATCACGTATAAACTGTTCACGTACCAATATGAGTATATCATGCACAAATTGATAGCAAATAAATTTGGAATATCACCATACTTTTCAGGTGAAAAGTAGACGATAAACTAACCAATTTCAAATAAAGAAAGAAAATAATATCTTTGAAACAAAGGATAATGAAGCAAAATAAACTAATTAATAAATTTGATCTTCCGATGCGATTTTGCAGTGAAATTCCACATGCCTCTCTCACCCAAAGATTTAATACCAATTCGATGTATAATAGGGATGGGAATATTTTGATGAAATGAATAATTGAATGATAGAACTATAAATTTCACAAGATTAAAGGGTCTACTCCTAATAGAAATTAGAAGATGACAACATGTCGCAACTAGTGATGTTTAGGTTTAACAAAACAACCAACACACAACTTAACTATATAAAAAAACCACTACTTCTCTTTATTTTTATCCTTGTATTTATAGAGTAATACAAGAGATAAGAAAGCAAAATTGCAAAGCTAAACAGATTCTAAGCCAGCCTAAAGGAAAAATAAAACATCAAAATAATCCTATTTAATTCTAGCTTAAATGATGCATGCAAATGCACCAATCAAGAGGTTGAACTTAGTCTATATCAACAAATGGACATCCAACTTAGTCCATATCAGCAAATGGACATCCAACTAAGTTCAACTAACTCAAACTAACTTTCCAACAAACTTTTATGCATATTAAAAAGTTTTGAACCACATCATCTTGTTTGTGGACTGATTTATCTTGCTCATTATGGATCGTATCCACATTAGCTCTTAAGTGGGTGGTTAGGAACAAGTTAGATGAGTATGGAGCCATCATTTGGAACAATGCAAGGTTGGTTGTGAAAGGCTATAAACAACAAAAAGGCATGTAGTTTGAAGAAACCTTTGCTGCTATAGCTAGATTAAAAGCTATTAGAATATTGACTGATTTTGCTGCTTTTATGGATTTTAACCTTTATCAAATGGAGCTTAAGTGTGCCTTTTGAAGGACTATTTAAATAAGGATGTTTTTGTGAAAAACCTTCTAATGATGAAAATTACAACATCTAAAATCATGTTAATGAGATTGAAAAAGCCCTTTATAGGCTAAAGCAAGCTCCCAAGGAATGGTATGAAAGGTTGTTCAAGTTTCTTTTGCAAAATGTATTTAAATGTGGAAAAATTGATAAGACTTTATTTTCATGATCAGAATGGACTCATCACTTAGTAGTAGAAGTGTATGATAATGATATTATTTTTACTGCAACTAACAAATCTTTGTGCAAGTACCACTAGTAGAAAATGATCAATATGCAGCGGGATTTTTAGTACTATATGTGGCGTCAAAAGGCTAGCAGCATTTAGGATGATAACAAATTAATCAACTTAATTAAAATGCGGTAGGTGTAACAATATATGCCACATATTATTGATTAATATGCGGCGGTTTAAGGCTAAGTAACGCCGTATATTAATCAATAATATGCGGTGATTCTAGGCTAAGTGCACCACATATTAATACTTTCCAGATTGAAAAAAGTACCTATAATAGAGTAATAAGAGGCAGGTCTTAGGGACACCCACCGCATATAGCTGTTTTTTTTTGGTACGCTTTGATTTGATCCTACTTCGCCCAAATTTCCAAATTCAAATCTGCTATATTACATTTGCAATTTCACCAACCAAGGTACATATATACATATGATGATCCATATCTAATTTATATATACTAATAGGGTCATAAAATCAACTATTAAGTGATGAAGAATCAATAGGAGATAGTATAGGATCAATATACTCTAGAGGGGGGGGGGGGGGGGGGGGGGGTGAATAGAGTATGGTCGTTTTTCGAGTTAGGCTTTCAAGGCTTTGAAACAGGTTTTGAGATGCGGAAAATAATTAAAACAGGTTTCAAGGGCTTGAATTATGTTTCAGGATTTTGATAAGAATAGGCTATTACAAATGAATGAATTAAGTAAAGCAAAACGAATATGTAAATGCAATAAGTAAAGGGGACGAATATTTGTTACGAAGTTCGGCAATGTGCCTACGTCTCCGCCTAGGGTTTCCTACCCTTAGGATTTAACAATCTTTATTTCCTCCTTTAGAGACCTAAAGCCACCTTCGAAGATTATCACCCAATCTTCTATACCGTAGCTTTCCCTAGCTACACTCTAGCGTCTCAATTCCTAGAAATAAAAATCTCTTTTCTTTTTCTGAACCTTTGAGTATTATAAACTTTACTCAAGGTATATCTCTCTTTTGATATTTCTTTTTCACTCAGAAGATATACTTTGTAATCTTTTCTCTCAATTCTAAATTACAATAAAGAGTAAGCACTAGAGAGGAAAGTTATTTGCTGTAGCTTGAATGTGTATCACGTTAGAAAGCTTCTTGTTCTTCAATGCTTCAGCTTCAATTTATTTATATAGACACAAGTGCAACAGATAAGCTTCATAACTGATTTATTCAAAAAGCTATTGCTTCAGATTCTTGACTGACCACTTCAAGGGCTTGAAATGTAACAGAATGTCTGAATATCCGTATTACTCGAATTTCGGTTGTTGACTGAAGTTCTTCTATGAGAGCACGTCCAACAAAGGTTGTTCAACCCAGCATATCTTCAATTCAACTCCTTAAACTTAGGAAGACCAATTTGAAGATTGTTCAACCTTATCTTGATAGAGTTTGAATTAATTGAAATGCTTGAAGTCCATGGTATAACAAATTCCTTATTTTAAGGAACCAATTTGAATTTCTTAGCTGAAAAACATTTAATCATTATCCACTAACAACAACTCATTAGATGAACGTTAGTATAATATAAAATCAGCGGGAGTCGAAGGACTTATGAAGTATCATACGCATATACCAACTATGAACATATACACATGTACCAACTATGAACATATACAATCAACATATATTAGATGATATATACTTGGACATTTATTAATAGGGACTTTGTATTATCATTTTGACTTCCATCATTCATACTTATATAAGCAACATAAAACATATACATCAAGGTGGAGTCTTCAATCTCCCCCTTGATGGAAGTCAAAACATATGCATAATAACCTAAACATATACGCATAGCAAAAGCATAAGCAATAACAGCAAATAAGCATAAGCATAAGAATCATTTAAGCATAACAAACATTTTTCTCCCCCTTTTTGACTTTCAGAAAGGGTGAGTAGTAATGTTGGATCAAAAGAGGAAAACTATAAAACAGAAACAGAGAAGCATAACTGGAAACATAATTATCCATTACAAACCATAATTTAAAAAAAAGTTCAACATTAGAGCAAATCAATAAAGACAATAAGAATGAAAACAAGCTTCATTTCTTCTTGGAAGGCTTCGAGGATTGAACTGCTTCAAACAAAGCATCAAACTTATCATCCATCCTAGCATGGAAGTCTGTTAAATCACGTTGAACACAGTCCACCTCAAATTCAAGAGCCTCGAGCCTGGAGGAAATATCCACAAGAGAGGATCCTGGAATTCTGGATACACCTTTCACAGGAGGCAGGGTAGCCAATGTTTTAGGGGACAAGTCCTCACGAAGCTTCCATGACCCGTCCTTTGAAGCACATATTCCAATTCTGTTGAAGGAGTCAATGGTAACGCGGGACTGTGCACAGCTCTCAAATTCTTCATCGTGCACCGGACTTTTGAAATGAACAAAGATCAAAGGAAGTAGATTTGCATACGGTAGGGGGTTAGCATGAGAGGAGGAGATATCATGATTCATATGGGAAAGGATGGTAATAGGGAGGTTGACATCAAAACTGTTTAATACTAAGAACAGCAGGGCTAGACACTGATCGGTTAGAAGCTCACAAGAATTGGCTTTAGGGACAACACACCTAACCAATAAAGCATAAATAACTTTGGCTTCTATTTGTAAAACATTGTGGGTTAGCTGTTTTGATAGAGGAGGGTTCGGTATAAATAGGGTCTGCTTGGCCTGGGAGACACACTCAAAATACTCAGGCTGCGAATTGGACCAGTCCTCATTGGGGACTTTCAAGATTTTGGAAAGGACCTCAGGATTTAATGAGATGTGTATACCCTTGACAATCGTGTTCAAGGTCAGGACACCTTGTTCACGCTTAGATTGCATATTTAAGTAGAACAAACGGGTAAGACGAGGGTAGAACCTATCACCTACATTTAACATTCTGGCTAAAGAGGTTCCCAAAAATAGATAAACACCACCTAATTTAGAAGATCATAAAAGGGCAGGGTCAACTAATTCACTAACACATAAACGCCTATTTCGAAAACCATCCTGCCAAACACCAGCTAGCTGACAAGATCTAAACCAAGATTGAGGATAAGAACCAAAAGGGTTTTGAATTATAGTAGATACCTCAAGTCTGGGAGAAGAAGGAACAATGGGTTCTTCAGCAACTGGGGGTTCTTCAGCAGTTAGGGGTTCTTCAGCAGTTAGGGGTTCTTCAGCAGGAGGCAGGGGAGGAGGAGAGGAAGACCGAATGTCTGCATCGGATGGAGATAAATCCACTTGTTCTGGAGATTTGTTGGGGCTGAATTGAGATTGTTCCAGGAGAGGAGATGAAGGAGGAGTGGGGGAAGTAGAGGGCACCGAATACTCAACGGAGCAAATGGATACTTTGGATGATCTAGACGGGAGGATTCGCCTTTTGGGTGCCGGCTTTTTGGAAGCAAAATTTTTGCGTTTGGGAGCCATTGAAATGGGAAAGTTCTGGGTGAGGGAGTAAAAAAATTTCGGGGTTCAGAGGTGAAGTGAAAGGAGAGGCAGAGGGGTATTTAAGTGGAGGAAAGTGACGGTTGAAGAGAGGAAGGAGCTAGAAAGGTTTTGAAGTGACGGTTCAGGGCATTGGTAAAGGGGAGAAGCACGACAATTAAGGAGAGTGAAACAGAAGGATAATAATGAAGAGTCCTAGCAGCATAAAATACATACATGCATAACATGAAATTGTAAATAGGTACATTAAACACGTACAAGCATAAAATAGGTGATATAATTATCTAAAAAGATAATCATCACACCAAATGATCCATTTTTCTGAAATAACGTTTTAGTCAAGGAATGTTTAATTAAACATCTTGATTTAAACGAAACAAAAAAAAAATTAAATCTCGTAAGCCATGTAATGCAGCATAGTAGATACGCATAATAATAGTTTGTACAGAAGATGTACCTTAGCTCCCCCTAAATAGATGCCTCTTTATTTAGCATACCAAGCTCAAACCGAATGAAATTAAATCATTCTTCACTTAAGGGCTTAGTAAAAATATCGGCAAGTTGAAATTCAGTAGAGACAAATGAAATATTAACGTCACCTTTTTCAACATGATCACGAATAAAATGATGTCGAACATCGATGTGCTTGGTTCGTGAGTGTTGCACTGGATTTTTTGTTATTGAAATGGCACTAGTATTATCACACTTAATGGAATGCCTTTGAAATCAAGTCCAAGGTCTCGAAGCTGTTGAGATATCCAAATGAGTTGAGCACAACAAGCACCGGCGGCAATATATTCGGCCTCGGTTGTGGATAGGGCTACGGAATTTTGCTTCTTCGAGTGCCAACTAATAAGAGATGATCCTAGAAATTGGCAACATCTGGAAGTACTCTTTCTATCCACTTTATAACCTGCAAAATCGGCATCCGAATATCCAACAAGTTCAAAGCTACTATCTCTAGGGTACCAAAGACCGAAGTCCTTAGTCCCATTGAGATATCTTAGTATCCTTTTTACGGCACTCAGATGAGATTCCTTGGGGTTAGCTTGAAATCAAGCACACATACACACACTAAACATAATATCGGGTCTACTTGCGGTAAGATAGAGAAGAGAGCTAATCATACCTCGATATTCCTTTTGATTAACGGGCTTACCACTTTCATCTTGGTCTAGTAATAAAGTCGAGCTCATAGGAGTTTTTGCTTCTTTTGATTGATTCATATTGTACTTCTTTAGTAGATCTCTTGTATATTTTCCTTGATTAACAAAGATACCTCCTTTTTCTTGTTTGACTTGTAGTCCGAGAATGAAATTTAATTCTCCCATTAAGCTCATTTCAAATTCCCTACACATAATCTCAGAGAATTCCTTGCATAACAAGTCATTAGTAGCACCGAATAGTATGTCATCTACATAAACTTGAACAATTAAAATGTCTTTACCTTTGGTTTTTACAAAAAGAGTTTTATCAATTAAACCTCGTTTAAAATCATTTTCCAAAAGATATTTTAACAAACGCTCATACCAAGCTCTTGGAGCTTGTTTTAGGCCATAGAGTGCTTTGTCAAGTTTGAAAACATGGTTTGGAAATTGTTCATTTTCAAAACCGGGAGGTTGAGCAACATATACCTCTTCTTGTAAGTAACCATTTAGGAATGCACATTTTACATCCATTTGGAATAGCTTGATTTGCATAAATGAGGCAAAAGCAAGTAAAATTCGTATAGCCTCCATTCTTGCTACGGGAGCGAATGTCTCTTCATAATCAATGCCTTCTTCTTGATTGTATCCTTGGGCAACAAGGCGTGCTTTATTCCGTACTATCTTTCCATTTTCATCAAGTTTATTTCTGAACACCCATCTAGTTCCAATGATTGAATGATTTTTAGGACGTGGAATGAGTGTCCAAACTTTATTCCTTTCAAATTCATTGAGCTTACTTTGCATTGCAATGATCCAATCCGGTTCTTGAAGAGCTTCATTAATATTCTTTGGTTCTACAAGAGACACAAAAGCGTGAAATGCACAAAGATTTTTAGTACTAGAACGAGTTTGTATACCAGATTTTGGATCGGAGATGATGTTGTCAATTGGGTGAGAGGAGGAGTGCTTAAATTTTCATCTCATCATCAAGGGAGTAGAATCTGGCTGTTGAAGTACTCCTTCAAGACCTGGAGATGGTTCTAAGGGTCTTGAAACAATTTCCATTGATAATACTGATTCTTGAGGTGGAGTTTCAAGGCTTTGAGACTGCTCGTCAGGCTTTTGAGCCAACGCATCATGGTCTTGATCTATCTCGTCTGCATTTCTTATAGGCTCTTGCATATTACGAACAGGTTCTGGCCTTTCTTCATCAGATAAGTTTTCATCTTCATCAGATGAAAATCCTTCATGTTTACTTAACTTTAAGCCTGTAAAAATGTCACTCAAAGTACCATTCTCGGTTTCATCAAAGATCACATGAATACTTTCTTCAACAATTTTTGTATGCTTATTAAACACTCTATAAGCTTTCGAATTCAAAGAGTAACCAATAAGATTGCTTCATCACTACGAGCATCAAATTTCCCTAGGTTATCTTTGCCATTATTATGAACAAAGCATATACATCCAAAGGGTTTAAAATACGAAATGTTAGGCTTTTTACCTTTGAAAAGTTCATAAGGAGTTTTCTTCAAAATAGGTCTTATTAGACAACGGTTTAGAATGTAATTAGCTGTATTAACAGCTTCAGCCCAAAAATACTTTGGTAAACCATTTTCTAAAAGCATAGTCCTAGACATGTCCTCAAGAGTTCGGTTCTTACGTTCCACCACTCCATTTTGTTGAGGTGTTCTATGAGCCGAAAAATTATGAGAAATACCATATTTTGCACAAAATTTGTCAAAGTTAAGTTGATCAAATTCTCTACCATGGTCACTCCTTACGGCAACAATAGGTAGATTTTTCATAGTTTGTAGCTCTTTGCAAATTTTCGAAAACTCTTGTAAAGCTTCAGATTTTTCTCTTAAAAATGAAACCCAAGTAAATCTTGAAAAATCATCAACTACCACAAGGATGTACTGTTTTCCCTTGGGAGATTTGACGCGCATAGGACCGCATAAATCAATATGAAGAAGTTCAATGGGTCGAGAAGTACTTACAACCTTTTTTGCTTTAAATGAGCCTTTGGTTTGTTTACCTCTAGCGCAAGCTTTGCATATTTCAAAGTCTTTGAAATCCATTCTAGGGAGGCCACGTACTAAATCTTTTGATGAAAGCTTCATCATAGTATGTACGTTAATATGGCCTAGACGCCTATGCCAAAGCCTTGAGTCACCTATCGTTGCTTTGAAACACTTCAAGCTTTCACTAGAAACTTTGTTAGTATGAAAAGCATAGACATTATTGCACCGAGGGGCTGTAAGGATGACTTTACCATTTTCTACACATTGAACCTCACATTTATCTTTGTAAAAAATAACTTTATTACCTTTATCACATAATTGAGAGATGCTAAGCAAGTTGTATTTTAGACCTTCGACAAGATAAACATCATCTATGGAGTTTGATTCGGTTTCACCAACTTTTCCAATGCCAATAATTCTGCATTTTCCTTTATCACCAAGAGTTATTATTCCGGGAGTTTGCTCTTTGATTATTGAAAATAACGAAGATTTTCCACTCATATGCCAAGAGCAACCACTATCTAGAATCCACTTATGATCCTTGTTCTTGGTGATTTCCTACAAAATAAAAAGACATCAAACCTTTCTAGACCTTTTTACAAATTTGGTTTCATACTCGGGATAGACCATATTAGGAGGTCTAGTCCCTTTTTGAACCCATATTTGCTTCACTTGGTCTCGAAAATACATAGGAAAAGAGTTCTTAATAATATGAGGGTCATTCCTTCTAAAAGGACATGTTAATTTGGTATGACCCTTTTTGCAACAATAGAAACATGTAGGTGTACTCCAAGTATCCTTTGCTTTGACAAAAGTGGTCAAATTTTTCTTTGGAAAATTTTTATTGAAACCAAGACCGCTTTTGTTTAAGGAGGCTTGGTGTACCCCTAACAACTTGTTTAGGGTTGCTTCCGAATGAGTAAATTTAATCAAGGCATTATGTTGTTCTCTACACTTCCCAACCAGAAGCTTCTTCTCCTTCTCTAAGTTATCGTTGCAATAACTTAAAGAGGCGAGCTTTCTTTTTAAAACGGTGTTTTCAGTTTTCAAGGCCTTGACCTGCATTTCAAGAGATGATTCTGCGGCCTTGACCTTGCTTTCAAAGGCTGACTGGGTAGCTTTGAGATCACATAATTCCTTTGAGAGACTTTTCGAAACACTTACCTGTTTGTTAAGCCTTTCTTTGAGAATTTTTGATTTAAGAATCAAACTTTCTTCATTCATTATCATGCTTTGCAAAAATTCGGATAGAACATTTGTAGGGCTTGACATTAAATTCTTCACAATTACCTCAAGGTGCTCCCCCTTTTTGCTTTCTTCGTGATTTGCCATCAAGCATAGATTTGCATGCTCTTCTTCTTTGTCACTCGATTCCGAATCACTCCATGAGGCTACCATAGCCTTCTTTTTGAAATCCCTCTTAGGATAGGCCTTTTTCTTTCGTTGAGGGCATTCTTTAACAAGATGGTCTGTTTCACCACACTCATAACAAGTTAGTGTATTAACTTTATTCATTGAGTTAGATGACTTACCTTTATATTTATTAGGATGATAGTTGTCTCTTCCTCTTGGAAATTGCTTCTTCATCTTTAATATCTTCGCTAGACTTTGAGCAATAAGCGCAAAAGGATCTTCATCATCCTCATCATCATCACTTTCGCCATCTTCATTGGAGACTTCTTCCTTCTTAGCTTTAAGTGCTAGATTCTTAGTTGATGAAGCTGGTTCTCCATCTTCTTCATTTAGGGACATTTTGTGGGTGATAAGTTTTCCAAGAAGATCGTCCAAGGGCAATGTTCGCAAGTCTTGAGCTTCTTCTATTGCCGTCACTTTAAGACCCCACTTCAATTTGGGAAGACAACGAAGGATCTTTCGAACCTTTTCTTCATTTGTGAATGATTTGCCAAGAGAATCCAGATTGTTCACTATTTGGGTGAATCTTGTGAACATCTCCTTCACGTTTTCATTATTCGTCATTTTGAACAATTCATATTGTTGGAGATATATACTTATCTTTGTTTCCTTCACTTGGCTAGTTCCTTCGTAAGTAACCACTAGCTTGTCCCATATTTCCTTCACACTTCGCAAGAAGAGACTCTATTGAACTCATTTTCATCCAATCTGCAATAAAGTAAGTTCATAGCACGATATTTCTTCGCGATACTCTCCAAATCGGTTTGAGTGAAGTCGCCATCTTCTTTAGGGATTGGAACGCCACTTTCATCGTTCTTCATGGGCACCTTAGGACCTTTATTTATGATGTCCCATAATTCAATATCTTGATCTATGAGAAACATTTGCATTAGGGAGCGCCAATGGGCAAAGTTATTCCCAAAAAACAATGGAGGACAATTTGAGGAACGTCCTTGAGCAAAACCACCATCACCTATTTGATTCATGATGTCTTACAGATGTTTAAATCCTTTTTAGTGAGTATAGCTCTGATACCAATTGAAAAATCAATAGAAGATAGGATAGGATCAATATACTCTAGAGGGGGGGGGGGGGGGGTGAATAGAGTATGGTCGTTTTTCGAGTTAGGCTTTCAAGGCTTTGAAACAGGTTTTGAGATGTGGAAAATAATTAAAACAGGTTTGAAGGGCTTGAAGTATGTTTCAGGATTTTGATAAGAATACGCTATTACGAGATGAATGAATTAGGTAAAGCAAAACGAATATGTAAATGCAATAAGTAAAGGGGACGAGTATTTGTTACGAAGTTCGGCAATGTGCCTACGTCTCCGCCTAGGGTTTCCTACCCTTAGGATTTAACGATCTTTATTTCCTCCTTTAGAGACCTAAAGTCACCTTCGAAGATTATCACCCAATCTTCTATATCGTAGCTTTCCCTAGCTACACTCTAGCGTCTCAATTCCTAGAAATAAAAATCTCTTTTCTTTTTCTGAACCTTTGAGTATTATAAACTTTACTCAAGGTATATCTCTCTTTTGATATTTCTTTTTCACTCACAAGATATACTTTGTAATCTTTTCTCTCAATTCTAAATTACAATAAAGAGTAAGCACTAGAGAGGAAAGTTATTTGATGAGCTTGAATGTGTATCACGTTGGAAAGCTTCTTGTTCTTCAATGCTTCAGCTTCAATTTATTTATATAGACACAAGTGCAATGGAAAGGCTTCATAACTGATTTATTCAAAAAGTCGTTGCTTCAGGTTCTTGACTGACCACTTTAAGGGCTTGAAATGTAACAGAATGTCCGAATATCCGTATTACTCGAATTTCGGTTGTTGACTGAAGTTCTTCTATGAGAGCACGTCCAACAAAGGTTGTTTAACCCAGCATATCTTCAATTCAACTCCTTAAACTTAGGAAGACCAATTTGAAGATTGTTCAACCTTATTTTGATAGAGTTTGAATTAATTCAAATGCTTGAAGTCCATGGTATAAAAAATTCCTTTTTTTAAGGAACCAATTTGAATTGCTTAGCTGAAAAACATTTAATCATTATCCACTAACAACAACTCATTAGATGAATGTTAGTATAATATAAAATCAGTGGGAGTCAAAGGACTTATGAAGTATCATACGCATATACCAACTATGAACATATACACATGTACCAACTATGAACATGTACAATCAACATATATTAGATGATATATACTTGGACATTTATTAATAGGGACTTTGTATTATCATTTTGACTTCCATCATTCATACTTATATAAGCAACATAAAACATATACATCAAGGTGGAGTCTTCAAGTGACATCAAAACTATAACCCAATAAATAAAGTTGATGTATAAAAACTACAAAATACACAAAAAGGTAATGTACATAATCTAAAAAAAGTTTTTTGTCCAATACTCAGCCAATTTGCTGCGGACGACATCGATTTCTTCGATGGAGAACGACTCCTTGTTGAATCCTTTGCATATCTAAGATTGATTACCATATCATTAAAGTATATATAAAATGCAATGTATTTATAAAGTATAGTTCAAACATATGGTCCCAATAACAAATCCGACCTATATATATTGACTCATATTGATGTAATCAAGTTAAATACGTCATTTTCTATCCAAAACCTCTCTCATTTGACCTACTTTGAGTCATATCGTCCTATTCAAAGTGTTTAGGCCATGTTCTAGGGGAAATAGGCAAATATTAACCCGAAACTGCCCTATTTGACATATATTGACTCATATCGATGTATTACAAGTGTTTATGGCATTTTCAACCTGACACAAAAGTATGCAATATTAGGCTTTCGACCTTTAAGGAGTTCATAGGGAGTCTTATTTAACTTTGGTCTAATGAGACCTCTATTCAGTATATAACAGCTTCACCCCAGAAACTCTTGGGGAGACCACTCTTAATGAGCATCGTCCTCGCCATTTCCTCAAGAGTTCTATTCTTTCTTTCAACAACACCATTTTGTTGTGGTGTTCTGGGGGCTGAGAAGTTGTGACTAACTCCTTGTTCCCTGCAATAATCAACAAAGTTAACATTATCAAATTCAGTACCATGGTCTGATCTTACCGAGACCAGCTTGTGAGAAAGCTGGTTCTCAATCTGCTTCACCAATGCTACCCACTCGTCAAATGTTTCATCTTTTGAATGTAGCATTATCACCCAAGTGTACCTGGAATAATCATCAACCATAACACAGACATATCTATGACCTCTTTGACTTTGTACTCTCATGGGACCACATAAATCAATGTGTACAAGTTCGAAGGGTCTTTTGGTACTCAAAACTATTTTAGGCTTAAAAGAGATCTTGACCTGTTTCCCTTTGACACATTCTGAACACACTTTATCTGCCTCGTACGTGATGTTAGGGAGTCCTACCACCAAGTCATGAGATTTTAGTTTATTCAAGAGTGTCAAGCTAGCATGTCCAAATCTCTTATGCCAAATCCATTGATTATTGTTAGATACAGCTCTCAAACAGACAGACTTGTCTTGAGGAATTTTATCCAGAAAGGTAATGTAAACATCATGTTTCCTGATTCCCTCACACACAAGCTCGCCTGTTAGAGAGTTAATTATGTGACAGAAATTGGCTTGGAACTTAACTTTATTACCTTTGTCACATAATTGAGAAATACTTAAAAGATTATGTTGTAAGCCTTCAACATAATACATATCATCAATTGCGTTTGAAAGTGTCTTACCTACTTTACCTAAACCAGTGATGGTTCCCTCGCTGTTGTCTCCAAAGGTGACACTTCCACCATCAAAGGCTACTAGTGAAAGGAATTGCTTCTTATCCTCGGACATGTGTCTTGAGCACCCACTGCCCAAATACCAATAGGTACTTCCCTTCACTTTAGCCTGCAAGAACAAATTAAACATTAGATTTAGGAACCCAACCATTCTTGGGTTCCTTTTCAACAACAATAAGCTCTTATTGATCTTTTCTTTTCCAGACTAATTCCATATGTTTATTGTTCTTTTTCACACTGTTCCTCCTAGCTAGACATTCATGAATCTTATGTCCATTCATACCATAATGATAGCAGACAAACATCTCTCTAGTCATAACATACTTACCTCTTTTGAATTCTTTGATCCATGTGGTTTCTCTGGGGGACCAGTTAGTCTTGGTTCTTTGTCTGGTATATCCAAGACCAACCTTCCCCTTGTTACCTTTCGATGAGGTTAAAAAACTCAAAGTTTCCTGTGCAGTCAATAATTTTTCAACATGTCTATGACTATCATGAAGTTCCTTTTCTCTGGTTTCAAGAGTCTTAGTCAACAACTCGTTTTTCTCTTTTAGAAAATCAAAATTACTTTTTAAGGTTTCAATTTGTAAATTAAGCTTTGAAACCATGGAATCAATAGTCATGTCAACAACTATCGGCTGCTTGCCCTTTTTCAATTGATAGATATCAGCATGCAATTCACAAATAGTATTTTCATATTTATCTATCACATCACTAATTTCTATACTGGTACCTGAAGAGGATACAGTGAACTAAGCAGCTTTAAGTGAAGTAATTTCCTTGTGAGAATCTTCCAAATTGCGAGCCAATATCTCAAAGGCTTTCAATAAGGAAGTTCTACTACAGGAATTTGCTTTACCCCTAGCTGCTGAAAAATCAAGAGATTCACTAGTGGTTGTTAAGTCTCTAGGGAACCAGGAGGTCAGATCTTCTTCACCATCACTAGGATAGTTAGGTTTAGAAGATCTTGCATTTTCCAGTTCCACTTTACACTTGTCCAATTCAACTTCTAGCTCTGTCACTTGATTTTTTAGTTCATGGCAAACTTCTTCTAGGTAGTCACAACTAGCAATAGCAATTTCACATTCAACATGTTTTTCTTTAAGCTCTCTTTTTCCAGTGATGTAAGTTTCACCCAATTTATAGCATTCATCTAATAAAGAGTCAATACAAGCAATCATATTATCTCTATCATATTCATGCATATCTTCTCTAACTTGTTCTAAGTTTACCTTGTGTTCTTGTAGTACATCCTTCTTTGCCATCAAGCATTCTTTGAATGTACTGGTTCCCCCTTTGGTTCCTAGATTAGTGTTGTTTCCGTTAGTGTTTGCAAAGGCGGTCAAGCAAACATCAGAGTTAGGTGATTCTTCATCCTCATCAGATCCTAAATCATAATCACCCCACATGGATGCTATCATAGCATTCTTGAAGGCACGTTTATCTCCAGATTGGGACTGTTTGTCCTTCCACCTAGGACAATCTTGAATAAGATGTCCCTTATCACCACACTTGAAGCATCCTGCAGAAGAGGAGTTAGACTTATTAAAATTCTTACTTTTGAAGTTCTTCCTCTGGTCTCAAAGTGATCTCTTAAATCTTTTAGCAATCATGCTGATCTCATCTTCTTCTTCTTCTACTGTTCCCTTAAGAGCCATGCCTCTGGCTAGTTCTTTCTCAGACTTAGAATCAATCAACATCTCATGAGTCATGAGGGAACCAATCAGCTGTTCCAGAGACAGGGTGGATAGATCTTTTACTTTATAGACTGCTGTTACTTTGGCTGTCCATGCATCTGTCAAGCTGCGCAAAATTCTCTCACAAGATCCTCATCAGAAAAGTTCTTACCAAGAGATCTGAGATCATTGATAATTGTCATAAATCTATGAAAACAATCATTAATCTTTTCATTTTTATTCATAGCAAACAGCTCATACTTAGACATAAGTAAATCAATTTTGGACCTTTTTACCTTGCTGGTTCCCTCAAAAGCAAGTTCGAGGGTATCCCAAATCTCTTTTGCATTGCTGCAACCTGAGATCCGGTTTATTTCATTCTCACCTATAGCGTGTTGTAGAATTGACATTGCTTTGGCATTCTTCTCCAGCAGTTTGTAATCAGCAGATACTAATTCACTGTCTTTCTTGGGAACCAGGTTACCCTTAGCATCTGTCTTGAGGATGATGTTGGGACCATTCTTGACAACTAGCCAACATTCATAATCAATTCCCATGATTACGTTCTTGATCCTATTCTTCCACCAAGCATAGTTATTTCCGTTGAACTTTGGTGTCTTGTTGTCATAGCCCATAGCATTTAGATCTTGAGTACTCATGCTTGACTCCTCTAGATGTTACTCTTGTGAGAAGCCTAGGCTCTGATACCAATTGAAGGTTTTAGAGCACTCAAGAGGGGGGGGGGGGTGAATTGAGTGTTAAGTAGCCTTGGCCTATTTTTCTTTCTTTTTGATCTATGAGAGGAACCAGTTGGACTGGTTCCTATAAGCAGCGGAATGTATGAAAGGCAATAACAAAAACACAAGATTTAACGAGGTTCAGCCAACTATGGCCTACGTCCTCCTACCCTATGCTCTTTTATTAATCTACTCCAAAAAATAAAGAACACAGACGCTCTACTGTTTCCCTACTCCGGGAACCAGTATACCCCACACTCTACTTCGAATGTGCGCTCGACTTACACTAGTAAGCCCCTTGTGTTTGAACTCACAAACACTCACCCAGCCTTTCAACCCCTCTGTTGAAGGCATTGACAAATTCAAATGTTCTCTTTTAATCTCACATCTGAAAGCTAATTGAGAGAAAATATTTAAGCTCTAATAGTGCTCTTGTATATGATGCGATGAATAGGCTTTTGTGCTTAAGTGTATATGTCTCTCAAATATCCTCCTTTTTAATTTCAGAGAGACTTACTTGAATATGAGAGACTAGATGGGTTTATATACTTAGATACAAAAAACCCTAGTTTCCTTAAATCACGTAAACTTGAAGAGCAAGTAATAGCGTGATTTTAGGAAAGTATTTATCTTATATGATTTAATCATAAAGATAGAATCAAATAAGATAGATACTCCTAGTTTTTGGGTAACCATAATATTATCATCTAATCTCCAGCTGCTTAGGATATTTTTAGAATAATTCTTTAAAAAAGTATTCTTACGAAATCTTTTATTTTTCTTAAAACATGCAGCTCGGATATTCCGTACAGTGAACCTGGTTCCTCAACCTGGTTCCCTAAATTGAGTATGTTATGAATTCTGTTCCAGCTTTGTACCAGAATTCATAATATGAGTCGATATACTTATAAGCACTTATTTTACCCAAACATACAAGTCATACTATGGAGCACATTACATGATTTAAGAATTAAAGTTCAGATCTTCTTTTCTTCATGTAATCTTCAAGACTTAAATCTTCCTTGAATACTTCTATTTTGAGCAATGTATCTTTCTTCGAATGTCTTCGAAAGGCCTCCATGCTCCAAGTCTTGGAATCAACTTCACTACTGCACATGTAACATGGTTAATGTACAATAGAGAGTATGTGACTGCTTTTTAGCATAGCAGTCCAGGAAATAGTTCCTACTGGTTTTCCACCAGTACATGGATCAATTTACATCCAACCATTTCCTACATATAGACAAGTTAGTCAAATGAATAACATGAATAAGTAATAACTTGTCTAGGAAAACAGTGTTCAATTTCAGCTGGTTTCCTGCCAACTATTCGCAATGCTTATTGTAACCTATTTCCTGTAACCGTTTGTCATCACTCAAAACCTAAGGGACTCAACAGCACCCAGCTACACTTTAGCATCTCAGATCCTAGTAATAAAAAGCTCTCTCTTTTTCTATACGTTTGAGTATTATGGGTATACTCTTAGTATACCACTCTCTCAAAATATTCTTTTAAACACTCAAGAGATTATACTTTGATTTTCTCTCAATCTAAATACAAGATAAAGTTTATGGAACTAGAGAGAAAATAATGAAGCTTTGTTGATGAGCTTGTGACTGAAATTCACGATTAAAGCTTCTGCTCTTGTCTTACTTTTTGTCTCGTCGTGTCTCACGTTGTCTCTCAGCCTTTTTTTCAGCTTCAAAGCTTGGAATATATACTGAACTTGATTTCAGGTCGTTGAAAAGAGGCTCAAAATAGGCTGCTGAAAATCTGATTTGCCTTCAATACTTTCAGCAAGATTTCCTCCAATATGGTTGTAGAGAATAATTCATTTTGGCTGTAGAAGATTGATATCATTGAATATTTTACAGCAAGAATATTTCCACTTTATTTGCTGCACCTTGAAGCTTCAAAACAGATTTCTTTTTCCATAACCACAATGCTTGAATTTTGGTAATTACCAAAGTTAACTTGAATAATCTTCAACATATATGAGCATCACTTATTTGCTGAAATTAAGAGATATCTTTGACAGTAAAATCATGTATAAATAAGTTAGGTTAGAGCATAAAATAAGTGAAATAGGGAAAGGATAAAAGACAAGATTTAGGCAATTAGAAGATTCTTATCCTTAGACAAAGTGTTTGAACTTTGCTGACTGTTTTGAGACGTGGCTCAAGAGTTATTCTTGTCCTTTGACAAAATGCATAAAGCTTTGCATTATAGCTTCCATTACTTCCAACACATTGTCAACTCTATGCATTTTGGTTTCCATCAAGTTTTCAATTCTATTTGACTTTGCATTTTGACTTCCATCATTAAACATAAAAACATTAGTAATCAAGGTGGAGTCTTCATAGTTAAAAAATAAATAAGCGCATTTATGAGTGTATAAAATCCATGAACAAATCGATAGTTAAGAATGTCAACTATATACTCCCCTAAGCTAGTCTCAATCATATGCTATAGACTTGTCACTTTAGGTATGCATAGGGAAAATAAACCACTCACGTGTTTTCGAGTTTAGAATATAGACACTCAACATAGTAATCATGACAACTCTGTGAAATTGTCTTCTTTAGACTTGCACTATTTCTTTCTCCACTACTAAGTATAGTGTCAACTCTTCAAGGTCATGGCTCTCTAAGTAGCTAGGTAGGCTTAGTTAAATAGGGTAGGGCAATGTTATTTAGGAAAATAGTGCTCAACCTAAATAAAACTCCACAACTATATTGATGTATGGGTTCGAAACCACCTTATAACCTCCTATACTTTCTGAATATGGCCTCTCGATCTTCATACTTAAATCAATTCTTCATCTCAACTATGATGGATATAAACTACTTTATTGCTCAATTAATGATGAGTATAGACTTAAAAATTCTCCACTTTTTGTATTCTTCTTCTTATTTTCTCTTTTTTTTTCTATTTTCTTCTATTTTTCTTTTTGAATTTCTTTTTTCTTTTTCTCCTTTTTTTCTTTTTTTCCTATTTATTTTCTTTTCTTGCTACTAATCCTCTCTTTACATTTATATATACTAGATAGAGGAATGAAAATCAAACTCTACCACAAGATGTGATCAACTCGGTAAGAGAGACATTAAGACATGCATACTCTTCTCCTAAAAATAAACCTAGAAAAATGGCTCTAAGGATTTTTTGATGATAGGCATAAAGAAAAAGGGAATATAGGCTCAATGGGTTTCATTCTAAAGGTTAATGAATCAGAAAAATAATTTAAGTGAAAAAATAGCCTAACTATGAGAAAAATGGCTCTAATTCTAAGGAGAGTTCAATCATTCCTATGACTTACACCAAAGAGTCTTGAATAGCCAAATAACAAACCCAATAGTAAAATTACACAGAGGATGACATCTAACTCACATGAAAAGAAACAGACCGGAATATACCATCGGTATAAGGCTTAAGTCCTCACTGGTAAATACAAGTCTACAACATTAGGTGAGACTAATTACTAAAGGGAGAAATAACCTAGTTCTTAACAATCTAATGTTCATAAGTTTTGAAAATCAATTGATATATCATGCAAAACCATTTCAAAAAAGACATATATCTATTGATCCTCATTAAAAGGTTGATCTTAATTATACTAATAAAAATATGGTATGTATGCAATGTTATAAACTACAAAATGTATGAAAAAACTAAACAAGGCAGTAATGACTACAAAACTAATAAAAAAGAAATAAAGAAAAACCTAGTAGGATATTGAGAATGTTCTCAAAGAAAAGAAAAAAACTGAATAAGGAAATAATGAAAACTACTCTACAATGCAATGCATGCTCTATATGAACTCTCCCCCCAAGCCAAACCTTGAAATGACCTTAGTGCAAGCACTAGAGATCAAAGGAATCGTCAAAAAGGGAGAGGATGCAAAAATCCTAACCTAACATCAAAACACCAAAAACAAACAAAATAAAACAAAATAAAGTAAGAGGAATGAAAAGAAAAAGAAAAAGGAAAAGCCTAATGCTATTCTAGGGAAGAGTAGGGTCCATAACTAAGGCTAAGTCCATATCTAGGCAAGCCATAATGTGATGAAGAACTAGGACCTCCCTTGAAATACCTCTGCATAGCCTCCTCCATGGTCGAGAAACTAGCCTGCACGGTGCTATAGTTAGTCCTCATCCAATCAAACTATACACTCATCACCCGGCTAAACTCCTGCATACGTGATAATCAGTCCTCAAATCATTACAGGAATCGGCTATGGATTGGTATGAGGCATTTGGCTCTGAAAAGTTGTCTCTATATGCCCAAAATCAGCCCATAATATACCAAAGTAATGCTATAATGCATCTATCTGACCTCATAGGATTAAGACAACTATTATTTTCCTCATAGTGGGGGAACTGTGCATAGTTTCCCCTCTATGCATCTAGAGGCATGCTGACCAGCCAAATGCTCCACCCTCCTCAAGGAGTGGATCACCCTCGACGGTCAATGGTAGCCACTTGAAATCTGGAGGTAAAATCCATTTCTTAGGACCCTCCAAGAGAAGGAGATGACCCGTGGGCAAGAAGGCATAGGGGGCCAACCTTATGGAGTCGGACACCGTGCAAGCTATTCAAAACCCTAGTGTCGACCTCTATGGGGTCGAATCCAGTGCATGTGCTAAAGACTACGTAAGGTAATATGGGTAAGGCTTGGCACCTCATAGCGAGAGCAACTATAGAGGTCTAAATCCTTAGACGCTAAAAGGGTAATAAGGCCTCCTACGACTATCTTAGTCGAACCACTAGCTTCCCTAGGAATAGGCCTAGACTCATTGGCAATTAAATACCATAAAAAATAAAGCTCGCAAGACAAGAAGACACCACCCCTAATGTCTTTGGAGAATAAGGTCCACGTTAGGACCTATAAGCTACCGCACCACTGGGTTGATGATCCAAGTCACCTTCGAGCGACTAGGGTTATAGGAGGTTAGCCCGGTGATGTCTCTCTAGAAGACACTATCTTGGTAATCCTCTAACCTAGGATGGCCAGGAGTAAGAACCCTATTTATGGGTAGACCTAAAGCCTGATGAACAATTTCCAAGGAGAAGAAATTCCGAGTCCCCAAAAGGTTAAAATAAATCCTGGAAGTGGTAGTATCAGGGGATCGATTAATGTTAAAGGAGGAGAGGTCCTCTAAATTAAGGATTCTATAGGTCGGGGGATGAAAATTCAAAATGGATTCCCACCTAAACCTAGAGAATAACTCATGTATTGCCCCCTCAAGACCTAGCGCCCTTGAGGCTTACGGGTTATAGAAAGTGGTACGGATGAGGTTTTCATTGGTATTCCTTATAAAATTCCTCATATACTCCTCATTATACCCAAAATCAATCATATACATCAATATGTGTGGGATTTCTACTCTCATGAGGGCAAGGTCTTTCTGCCTCTTAGATTTGGTTCTCGTAAAGAAAGACAATATAATCTACTGGTTAAAACACTAAGGGTTCTAATTATATGGGAAGAGGGTCATAAAGAAGAGTCTAGTACTACCTAGGGTTTATGCCCACAAAATTCCCAAATTTCTATGTTCACAAAAATCCTCAAATAAACAAAACCAAATCCCATACACAACATTTCACAATAATATTTCAACAAAAATATAAGCATAAATTAGAAAATTATTGAATAATTATGAAGAAAGAGCAAGATTGAGGACGGAATATACCCAAGAAATGTAGCTACAAATTTCCTTGCCAACTTGCTCCACCAAATGTATGAAACCACCTCCAACCACCAACTTACAAAGATCTTACCAAAATCAAGAAACCCTAAAATTTTTTTAAAGCTAGGGTTTTGGTTAGGAGAGTGTTTTGGTGAGAATTTTGGGTAGAAATATGTTGTAAAATAGGGAGGAGTATTGGAAATTGAAGAATTTTGGGTTTTAAGTGAGTAACTTGGGTGGATCTTGAGTGGGTGTTGGAGTAGTGAGTGAGAGGAGTGTGTAAGAGAGAGAAGTGAGTGTGAGCAAATGAGAAGGTAATTTGGGTAGAAGAAGTGTTTAAAATAGCCAGATTGAGAGGCACTCAATTGAGTGCGAGTGCGAATAACATTAGGTCAAATCTCCTATAAAAATTGATTTTTTTATCATTTCGCCCAACAACTTAAAAGTTTAAATATAGAGGGCACTCGATCCAGTACTCTACATACTCAGTCGAGTCCCTCTCAGCTGCTCTCTTACTTAGCATATGCACTTGGCTCCCAAATCATCCCTAAGACTCCAAACACGATTTTAAGCACTGAAAACACCCAACGCAAACCATAAATGATTAGCATGACCTAAAACCTACAAAACAAACACAAAAACACATTCAAAACTAAAAGTCACCTATCGAAACCAAGAAAAATCAGAAAAATTCAAAGAAAAAATCAGAAAAAGTTAGAAAAATGGGTTGCCTCCCATTAAGCTCTTGTTTTTCTAGTCATAAGCTCGACCCCCTTTACTTTTAGCCTATTGATGATGTAGGGTTGAAAAGGTTCACGCTAGCCTTCTCGTGAAAAGGGTCACCTATATGGCAGTGCTTTAGTTGTGCCCTTTTTTATTAATATGCCTAAGTATAATGACTTCTCCTTATGCTTTAAACTGAGATCTATCAAAGGTAGAGAAGACATAAACTTTGGATCACCTAGGGAACCCAACTCACTCAAAACATTCTTTATTCCATCCTTTTTCACTTTTCCCGGTATAGGTGGATCTTTCTTAGGGTTTTTTCCCTAATCCTTTGAAGCATGTGAATGATTCAAGGGTTTGATAGAAGCATACCCATATCATGGAATGGAGAAGTGGCTACTTCTTCATAGCTTCTATAATGGACTGTCTCAGCAAAATAAGGCTAGCTTGATGTAGGAGTTGGTGGAGCCATAATGAGATTGAGCCTAACCGAAGCATTCAAAGTGATTGAGGAGGTAGTCGAAAATTTTGCTGACTAGAACGAAGGTGAGAGAGTGAGACACAAACAAGGAGAAAGGTATAAAGTATATTTTATTAGTGTACTTTCTTCTAAGTTGGATGCACTTACTAACAAATTTAAAGATTGTTTTAAACAATCCAATGTGGGGCATGCAATCCCCACAAGCATCTAGTTCTAATGCTCTTATGCGGGTGTTGTGTTGTGATGTTTGTGGTGATTATGACCATGACCCTTTGTAACGTCATTTACTAACCTCTATAGGGAATGCACTGTCTGGCATGGAACAGGTTAATGCCATGAATAATATGGCTCCTAACCCCAAATTCGATCCATACTTTAACATCTTTAACCTAGGGTGGAGAGCTCACCCTAATTTTAGTTGGAGAAATGGGCAAAACTAGGGGAATGGGAATTTTGATGGTCATAACCAAGGAAATTTTCAAAACCAGGGGATTGGTAATTTTAGTGGTAAAAAACCAAGGGAATTTCTAAGGTAATAAGAACAATGAGAATCAAGGTTAGGGGTACTTTAAAGGACAGGGATATGGGAACTATGGGCTAAATCAGAATCACAATAGGTTTCAAAACCTAAATCAAAGTCAATTCCATAATCCTAGCCAACACAACCCAACTGGTTTCAATTCAAGACCTAGGCCTACTGTCCCCTCAACTTAACCTCCACCTTAGAAGTCTAACTTTTGATGGAAAGCTTTGTGGCCACCCAAACCAAGAAGAACAATGACATTGAGGAAAGCCTGAGACAAATTCAAACCCATAATAAAATGCTTGAGAATCAAATTGCTTGGCTTGCCAATACATAAAGGATAACCCGCGACCTTTAATCCCTAACTAAGATATAGATCCCACTTAGCATGCTAATGCCATTATGACTAGGAGTGGTAAAGCTCTGAGTGAAGCACCCAAGAGAGTGGTTGAGAAGGTGAGTGAAAGTCAATCCAAGATTTCCAAAGATAAAAATATGGAGGAGACTAGTGGAAGTGAGGGTGAGATAGAAAAGAGCAAGGAAGAGAACAAGCAAATGAGTGTTATCCCTTCTTCTGAGAAGCTTCCTTACCCAGCTAGGATTGCACGGTCTAAACTAGATGAGAACTTTATAAAATTCCTAGAGGTCATTAGGAAGTTATACATCAACATCCATTCACCAATGTAGTCAAGTAAATGCTTGTCTATGCCAAGTTCCTTAAGGATATCCTAAGTAATAAGCGTGAGGTAGTTGTTTTAGAGATTATTAGCTTGGTGTTAAAGGATCCTGTTAGTTATTTTGTACCTTGTGCGTTAGGTGAGATGTTGATAGAAAAAGCACTTTGTTATCTTGGGGCTAGTATGAGTGTAATGTCATATTCGTTGTGTAAGAAACTAAACTTAGGGGAACAGAGACCCACCGATATCTCTCTTCAGTCGAAAGATCGTTTAGTGAAGTTTCCTCTAGAAAAGGTAGAAGATGTCCCTCTTAGAGTAGGCAAATTCTATATTCTAGTTGCCTTTATTATACTAGATATGGAGGAAGACCCCGATGTGCCTATTATCTTAGGAAGACCTTTTCTAGCAACTACAAGAGTTGTAATTGATATGAAGAATGGTAATTTGATTATTAAGGTTCCTAATGATAAGGTTGAATTCAGCCTTGCACATGTAATGAAATGCCCAACTAACATGGTTTATTGCATGTGTATTGATCTTAAGTGATAATACTATACTTAACACTTTGCATAAACATTTATATGTAACTAATGGTCCCTATGAGTGTGTTTTATTGAATGAAAAGCATTTTGATTCTATCCCCTCACTATTATTGCAAAAATATTTACATCTCGTGATTAGAGATAAAGAGGTAAATAAGGAGCTAGATGAGGCCAATGTAGCCCCAAAAGTGGAGATGAAGCCTCTACCATCAAACCTCGGGTATGAGTTTCTTGGTCCCTCGTCCACTTACCCAATCATAGTGAGTTCTTTCTTAGTAAAAGGGGAAACATTAAGTTTACTTGATGTATTGAGGCTACATAAAAAGGCGTTAGGGTACACTCTTGATGATATCAAGGGAAAAAGCCCCACCCTATGCATGCACCATAAAACATTGAAGGATGGAGCTAAACCTTACATTAAAAGGCAATAAAAACTCAATCCCCCAATGATAGAAGTTGTAAAGAAATAAATTCTCGAACTCCTCGCTACAGGTGTCATATACCCTATCTCTAATAGTACGTGGGTGGCACCAGCTCATGTTGTTCCTAAGAAAGGAGGAATGACTATGGTTGTGAACGATAAAGGTGAATAGATCTCTATGAGAACTATAACCAGTTGGAGGATGTGCATAGATTATAGGATATTGAACACTTCCACAGAAAAGGACCATTTCCCCTTCTCCTTATTTGATCAGAGCTTGGAAAGTAAAGCACAAATTTTTCTTTTATCTTGACGAGTTATAGCGATTCTTTCAAATCCCTATCTATCTCGAGGACCTGGTAAGAAGATATTCACATGCCCCTATGGTACTTAAGCTTATCATAGGATGCTATTTGGGTTATGTAATGCCTCAAATACCTTTCAAGATTACATGATGTCAATTTTTACATATATAATTGAAAAAGAAATAAAGATTTTTATGGATGTCATTTAAATAGGTGGTAACACTTTTAATGAATGTCTCGTGAACTTAGATTGATATTTGAAAAGGTATAAGGATGCCAACCTATTTCTTAACTTGCCACTTTATGGTACAAGAAGGGATCACTCTTAGCCATAAGGTGTCACATCAAGGCATAGAAGTGGACCCAGCCAAGCTTGAAGTTATCCTTGGTCTTCTCCCTCCCACTACGGTAAAAGGGGTGAGATCTTTCTTGGGCCACAAAGGCTTCTATCGCTGATTCATTGAATCTTTCTCAATGATAGTTAAGCCTCTCACCACACTAGTTTAGAAGGAGAGTAAGTTCATATTTGATGAATCTTGCTTGAATGCTTTTAATAAGGTGAAAGAGGCGCTTACTTCAGCTCCGATAGTGCAGCCATCGGATTGGAGTTTACCGTTTGATTTCATATGTGATGTCAGTGATATAGTTATGGGAGCTACATTGGGGCAGAGGAAGAATGGAAAGTCTCATGTTATTTACTATGCAAGCAAGACATTAAAAGAGGCGCAAAGGAACTTCACCACTATTGAAAAGGAGTTCTTAGCTGTGGTGTATCCTTTTGAGAAGTTTTGCACATTCCTGGTAGGATCAAGGACAGTTGTGTATATTGATCATTTAGCAATCAAATACCTAATGTCTAATAAAGATGTGGATATTACTTCTTCAAGAATTTTATATTGAGATCAAGGAAAAAAAGGGGTCTGAGAACTTAGTTGCAGATCAATTATCCCATTTGGAAAGAAGAATGATAATCTTGGAAACCTACCCATTGATGATTGTTTTAGGGAAGACATTATTTATGCATTAGAGTCTAAGAGCTTGCCATGGTATGCTGATTTGGTGAATTATTTGGCAAGAAGCATGGTTCCACCTTATTTCACACTACAAGAACGCCGAAGGTTAATGCATAAAGCTAAAAGGTATATTTAGGATGAGCCTATTCTATTCAAGAGATGTGTTGATGGTCTAATAAGACATTGTGTGCCTAATGAAGAAGTTATTAGTGTCTTGAGTATGTGTCATTCCTCACCTTGTAGAGGACACATGAGTGTAAGGGAAAAAAATACTAAAAGTGTTGCAATCTAGTTTTTATTGGCCAACCTTGTTCAATGATGCATGAGAATTTATGAGGAGATGAGACCAATGTCAAAGAATGGGTAATATCTCAAAAAGGGATGAAATGCCACAAAACCCGATCCTAGATTTAGAAGTCTTTGATGTGTGGGCTGTTGACTTCATGGGATCATTCCTATCCTCTTGCGGGAATAAGTATATCTTAGTGGAAGTTGACTACGTGAGTGAGTGGGTAGAAAGCAATCACATCCCCCATTAATGACCACAAGGTAGTTGTTCGACTTTTCAAGAAAGTGATTTTCCCGAGGTTCAGGGTCCTTCAAGTAATCATAAGTGATAGTGGTTTGCATTTTGCCAAGGATGTCCTTCAAAGACTCCTTAATAAGTATGGAGTTCACAACAAGGTAGGGTTGACATACCACCCTCAAATAAGTGGCCAATCATAGATTTCTAACTAGGAAATCAAGCTTATCCTAGAGAAGAGCATTGATAGAAATAGAAAAGATTGGTCTCTTAAGCTTGACGATGCTTTGTGGGCCTATAGGAAAACTTTCAAGAATCCTATAGGCACCATTCCATAAAAACTGATTTATGGAAAAAGTTCTCATCTCCCAATGGAAATGGAACATAAAGCAATGTGGGCTATTAAGCACATCAACTTTGATGTAAAAAGTGCAGGTGAAAAGAGACTCCTTGATCTTTACGAGCTGGAGGAACAACAATGAACTTATATGATAGTGCAAGCATATACAAATTAAGAGCTAATGAGTGGCATGATAAGCATATCATGAAAAAGGAGTTTAAGTGGGTAGGAAGATAAAATTGAGAGTGACCCGTTTGAGGTATTAAAGGTATTTTGTATGATTAAGTGGAAATATAGAGTGAAATATCTAGAGCATTCAAGGTAAATGGCCAAAGGGTCAAGGTTTACTACTAAGGGGATAAAATCGGGAATATCTCATCAACAAGGGTGTTAGAGTTTGTAGCCACCTCAGACAACTAACAATCATGAATAATGTCAAGTTAATGACATTAAAAGAGCACTTGTGAGAGGTAACCCGAGTTTTCTAATATTTCTCTTCATTTTCTTTCTTTTAGATTCATGATTTTAGCTTTAAAAATGACTTTTCATGGATTTCCATGTTTCAGGTATAATGCATCGGGGAAATGAAACATTGAATGAGAAAATATTAGGATAGAAGTGCTCAAGAGGAAGGAAAAAAGTCTGGGTCGAATACAGTACCAAAAAGGACATTCAACAGAAAATGATGAAAAAAGGTTCTAAAGTTTGAAAATTATTACTAAGCGGTCGCTTGACTTATCCTATGAGCCTTCTTAGGTAAAAAAATGGAGCAGGCAGAGAGTGTTGAGTAGGCATCAAGCTGTCTTCAAGGGCCTGGTCAAAAGGAAAAATAACCCTAAAAATGACTTAAGCAGCCGCTCTAATTCCTTATGAGCAGTCATTTAGAAGAAAAAACATGAGGGTCAAAGAGTTTTGAGCGGGTAGTAAGCGCCCCCTCAGAAGGAAATTAGAAGGAAAACTAGGCTCTGAAGTCTTATGAGCGACCGCTCAAAATCCTTCTAAGCGCCCGCTCAAATAGCTTTTTATGAGTGTTTCAGATCTTCTTAAACATGATTTCAGCCCTTTGTTCTCTCATTTCTTCTTCTTCTTCATCCTTTCAAACTCATTCTCTCTCCAAAAACCACATAACCCTCTCTGACAATTTCCTCCATAACTCACTCAATTCTCCTCCTTTTCACTCTTAATTACTGCCATTCTCCTCTATTTCTCTTGATCTACACTTTGATATAATTTTTTTTTTCAAAAAATACCCACCTTTACAAAAAAAAAACAAAATTCAAACCTTGTGTTTTTGTTGAAATCTTTGGTGATTTTGGGTTCCTAACTTGGGATTTTAGATCAAGGAATGAATTGGAGCAAGTTTTATTTGAGATTTTCGGTATTCTATACACCCTTACTATTTTTCAAATTCTTCTTAGATTTTTCAAGAATTCTATGTTGATTTTCTAAAAATTATTGATACATTGTTGAGATTATAGAAGTGTGGTAATTTTTAGGCTTGATTGTTGATATATTTTAGAGTATTTCTTTAGGTGAACTTAGTGGAATTAGGTTACTTGCTTTGGTGTTGTAGTTTGGTTTATTATAGTTGGTGGTGAATTGAATTTTGAGGAATTAGGTTGTTGATATTGGGATATACACTCACTTTGAGGAAAAATGTTTTCCAGGAAGAAGTTAAAGACCTCTAAGGCTTTTAGTGCTTCCCAACCCTCACACCCAACTGTTCCTTTGTTGAAATCCGTTAACCCCAATCACAAACCATACTATGAGAAAATAAAAAACCAAAAAATCTTAAGCACCAGATTCTATGAGCCTGACTCTTTGGAGAAATTAGGAATCGAGGAGGACCTCTTTCGGATGCTTAATGCCTTGGGGTGGGCTGAATTCTCTGAGCTCAAGAATTACACTTATGAGAGGCTAACCCTAGAATTCCTATCTTCTTTAGAGAGAACTTTGATTGGTGAGAATGATTACCAAATCACTTTCCAACTATTCAACCAACCCCAAACTATCACCCTAGAAAGGTTAAACCATATCTTTAAATGATATCCCTCTAACAACATACATGCACTAGACATTAGAAGATTTATGATGATCTTAAATACCAATCCAACACCTGCCACGCCTTCCATATCATTCACCCTTGTCATAGGATCTTGCACAGAATATTAGGGTATATCATTTTTTATAAGAAAGATTTAAGAAAAACTTCTAGGGATAAGATAGAGCTGCTTTGGATGACATTATATGGGAAAGAGCAATTAGGGGATATGCTCAACTTTTGGGGGCTAGTTTTTAGCCCACTGCATTCAGCACAAGAGGGATGGGTTGGCTAGAGACATCCATATGGGGGGAGATGGTCACTATTATAGCACAAGCTTTGGGTTTGCAGAGTAATGTAAGTTTCTGACCCCTTTTGGTACAAATGATATTTACATCAACATAGATGCCCTGAAGAAGATGGATTTCATCCAATACACTCCCAATCCTGAGGTATATGGGTGGAAGGCAAGGAGGGTAGTGCACTACTACCTTGTAAACCCTCATACTGATATTGAGCGTGAAGGAGTCAACCTCTAGAAGATTCTTGCTCATCAAGGGCCACAACCGTGTGCCCCCAGTGCTCAAGCTTATCAAGGGCCACCACTTCAAACCTCGGGAGGTACCTCTTCTTCTTAAATCCCCTCCTCCTTATATAACTTACAAGAGGAATTTAGAAAGCTAATGATAATGATGTAGAGCCAAGCTGAGGTCCAAAGGGGTAGTATGATTTGCGAGAATCAAATCTATGACTACCAGGTCTAACATGGGGACTTTGCACCCTATGTTAACTACCCCTATGATCCCCCTTAGCTCAACCTTATCTCTATTAGTCCGAGGATAGCAACCCCACTTACCCTTATTAGACGGGTCCTATCGACCCTAGTGTCACTCCTCCTTCTTTTCCACCTTATGATTAAACCCCGATAGGGGGAGTGATTACCGCCAAGGTATAATCTTTCCTACTCCCTTTTTTTTTCTTTCCTTGGTGTGTTTTTCTTTATTTTTAGTCTAAGGAAGTTGATTGTTTGAGGATGTATGGAACTTTTTATTAAAGGCGTTTAGCTAGTTTTTGAGGATTGGTTCGCTGGAAACCATTGGTTTTGATAACCATGGTTAGTTCTTTGTGTTGAATTTCTTAAATAGCCTTTCCCATATTATACTCCCATGCATGATTCATCTTGTTTTTCTTTCTCTTTTTTTTCCTTTACAAAATTTAGAAAATCCAAAAAGATTTTGAATTTTGCAAGGCAAGTAGCCTGTTTCCTTTTGAATTATTTTGCATTGAGTTGGGCATGAATAGAACACTCATCTAGTTGAATATTTTCCTTCCTAAACCTTTAATAGTTTATATTTAAATTGTATTTGAAAGAGTTTAGGATGGATTTTTGCTAAGATAGATGAAACTATTGTTAGTATGACCTTTAGCTAAGCACACCACCTTTTCCGTAGTGGAGTGAAGTCCTTAGAATTAGTATTTACAAACCCGATGGTGAGGAAATCTTTTGAATCCTTCAATATGATTTGCATTGAGTGGAAAGGATCCTTAATTTGTCATGATTTAATCAAAAGCTTGACTTATACCTACTCAAGACCGCGATCAAACTTCTTAGGAAAAGACAAAGGCACACTTGAACCCATGTTCTTTCTCCTTAGCCATTGACATTTCCTCATTTCTTGTACATTCTTTCTCTCCTATAAATTGTTACCTTCTTGGTCTTATATTTCTCTAAAAATTACCAATTGATAGACATTGGCCTAATATGAAACTTCACTACCTCATTTTCAATGGGATTCTTTGGCAAGAAAGTCATATGGATATATTGATGCTTTAAAGGGTAGCAGTAGTTTCTTTTCAAATAATATCTCTTAAAAGATAATCCTCTACTATAGAATCTTTTAGTAATCAAAAGAAAAAGAGAAAAAAAGAAAAAAGAGATAGACAAAAAAATAGAAAAGTTGTATAGAAAAAAAGGGGGAAGAAATAAAGAAAAAAGAAATGAGATGAAAAGGATTTGTGGGGTTTACTGGGAATCTAAGAATGAATAAATTAGATATGTTTTTTAACAAGCATGGGGTAGGAGACTAGTTAGTATTCCATTGTATATGAGGGCTTAAGGCCTTAAAATGAGGTGAAGATAAAAATCATAAGAATTCCATTGTTCATGAAGCTAAGGCTTATATCATTACCCAAGTATTTCCTTATTTTGTTCTAGTCCTTTCATTATTTTACCTATATTCTATCCCAAAGTCCTTTTGATTATAGGAACTTGAGTCATTGTCGGTGTAGGGAGATAAAGGTCAGCATATTTAGCAAGCATGGCAATTAAGATGTCGAGTCATATGCCATTACCCAAATTTTCTTATTTGTTCAACTCCCTCAAGGAGTAATGAGAAGCTAATTCTTTAAGGATGTAAATGAAGCTTTGGAAGAATGTGGTTATGTTTCAGTTTAGGTGCATGAAATCTATCCTTTATTGGTTCTTATGCATTCTATAAAATGTTTTCTCTTACTAGTTTATAAAGTTGAATATCCATCATGACGGTGTCTCATGAATTCCCACTTGTTGCATCTTCATTTTACTTCTTTTTATTTATTTTAGTTTCTCTATTTTTAGTCTTTAAAATGCTTGCCTTATTCTTATTTATTTTTTAGAGTTATGGGTTAACTCCTAGGAAACCCTTATGAGAGAACAATCGTCCTCCTAATCGATTAGGGGGTTTGAAGGGCTTGTTGATTGTTGCTAAAATCAACCGTGATTCCTACGAAAGTGAGTTAGGTTTATTGTTTTTCTTAGTTAGCATTATTTGTATTTGATGTCTTCTATCCTTTGTCTTAGAGTCTTGGTTGAGGACGAGCAAGAGCCAAGCTTGGGGGAATATGATGAGTGACATGTATGTCACTCATTTGCATCTTCCTAGAAGAGTTTTATACTCTTTTGGCCCATGTTCATCCTGTTTTATCTCATTTTGCATCACTTTGTGCATGGTCTAGGCTTAGGAGCTATCTTTATTGTTTTTGTCGTGTTTTCCTTGATTTCCCATTATCTTTTCTACTTTTATGCGTATTTTTGTGGCTTGATGTAGGTATCTTGTTAACGTGAGCATGAGAACCATGGAATAGGAGTGCATAGTAGAAAAGACGAGAAGAGAAGCTAAGAGGTCGCTCAAGAATTAAACGAAAAGGCCTCTTAAAAGTTAAAGGCCTAATCGGCCACTTAACATGGCTTGAGCGCCCACTAAGTTCAATAAAAATTGACAAACACAGAGTTACGAGTGGGCGTCGAGCGGTTTCCAAGAGGGTGCTCCAAGGCCTAAGTGATCGATCAAGGTTGAACTAAGAGGCCACTTAGTTCACTAGAATCCGAAATTTTGGCCTTATGATCAAGCATTTGCCTTTGAAATGAGTGCCTTCTCAAGCTTATTCTGGGTAATTTTGTGCTGCACTCAAACTCTTATATAGGGGATATGCAAGGGGTAGAAAGGCATGCTGAAGGATTGATTCATCATTCATTAGTTTAGGCTAGTTTAGTCTTTGGAGAGCATAGTTTAGGGTTTCACTTTTCCATCAAAAAATTTCTTAGATTAGTTGAAGAATTATTCTTGGTTTTTGCTGTTATCAACATATTCACATCAAAGCTTGTTGGACATCAAAATTTCATCTATATAACGGTATTTCTTTCACTTTCTCTCGTTTTATATTTCGTAGTTTTCATCTATTTTCTATTTAGTTTGGTATTATGCTTATTGATTTCAGGTTTATTGCATAATAGTTAATTGTTATTCATGAATTCGGTAGTATGTCTTGTTTATTCAGTTTTGTGATGTCTGTTAGTATTAGATATGAGTAGTTAGATTAGTTAGGGGATAGGGTGAAAACCCGATCTAGAGCATATATTATGTTTAAAATATGGAGTAGGTTTCTTGATGATTAATATGTGATTTGATGTTGAGTTTTGGCCATATAGATTTCTTCCATTTGCATTCCTAGGTCAAAGACATTCACAAATACAGATTTAGGTAGTGACCCGATGTTAAATGTTGTTGACTTACGAGTGATGAGTGACTCATTTGTATCTTCCTAGCAGAATATTTTACTCTTTTTGGTACGAGTTTGTCCTATTTTTTCCTATTTTTCATCACTTTGTGTATAATCTAGGCTTAGGAGCATTTCACGAGTGGGTGTCACGAGAAATCCCAGAGAGCGCTTTATAGCCTAAGAGGTCGCTCATGGTTGAACTAAGCGGCCTCTCAGTTTACTAAAGTGCAAATTTCTAGCTTCTGAGCGGGTGCTTGATCTTGAATTGAGTGCTCACTCAAGACAATTTTGGGTGACTTCCATTTAATTTTGAAACACTTCTACGGGATTAAAAGAAAAAAAGAACGGAAGATGGAGAGTCATGGAGATAGAGAATAGCAGTAGTTTTAGACCTAGAGATATAGTTTAGGGCTTATTTTATTGTTCTTCCATAAAACTTTAAATTTCTCGTAGATTTTGGATAAGTTTTGCATACTTTCATCGGATTTGCAATTATCGATTGTTAAACATCAATTTCATGTCATTATATCAGTATTTTCTTTCACTTTCTCTTGTTTTATATTTCATAGTGTCAATTTATTTTCTGTTTTCATTGATTAATGTCTGATTATTGTCAGTATCTCTAATAGTTTGTTCATTGCTATTTGTTATTTTGCTAGTATGTCTCATTATTTTGATTATTCGATGTTTTCTATTATTAGTCATGAGTAGTTAGATTAGTTAGGGGATAGGGTGAAAATCCAATCCTAAGCATGGATGATGTTTAAAGCATAGAGTTGGTTTCTTGATGATATATGTGCGATTTAATGTCGAGTTTTGGTTAGTGAAGGTTCAATGGGCACTCAAGAGGGGGGGGGGGGGGGGGGGGGGGGGGGGGTGAATTGAGTGTTAAGTAATCGTTAGCAATTTTTTCTTCTTTTCGGATTATGTGTAAGGAACCAGTTGTGCTGGTTCCCTTATGCAGCGGAATAAAACAAAGCAATAAAGAACACCACAGATTTAACAAGGTTCAGCCAACTCTGGCCTACGTCCTCCTATCCTAAGTCCTTTATTAATCTACTCCGAAAATTGAAGACAAAGAACACTCTACTGTTTCCCTACTCCGGGAACTAGTAAACCCCACACTCTACTCCGAATGTGCTCTAAACTTACCCTCGTAAGTTCCTAGTGTGTTTGAACTCACAAACACTCACCAAGTCTTCAACCCCTCTGTCAAAGACTTAATACAAGATCAAGAATTCTCTAATGATCTAACTCTCAAAAGTCAAATAGAGAAAAACGTTAAAACACTATTATGCTCTTGTGTATCACTTAATAATTGAATTAGTGCTTTTAGCTCTCAAAGATCAAACTCTATTAAAAATGCATGAGAGCTGTATATATGATTATTTAGAGCAAGATGTATTTATAGGTTAGTTGGCTAAACCCTAAAATCATGCATATAAGATATATGCGATTTTAAGATAAGTATTTATCCTAATTAATTTGATCACAAGATAAGATCAATTTAGGATAAGATACTTCCTAGTTTTTAGCTAACCAAAAATATCATCTTATCTTTAGCTGCTTGGATATATCTTAAATCAATATTTTTCGGAAAATATCCTTTTTGTAAAATCTTTGTAAAAACCGCAGCTTAAATAATCTGTTCAGTTAACCTGGTTCCCTGACCTGGTTCCCTGAACTGAATATGTTATGAAATTTGTTCCAAACCTTGTACCAAATTTCATAACGATATTTAATATACTAAAAGCACTTTATATACTCAATTATATAAGTTATATATACTACGGAGCATTTACATGAAGATCCTAAATAACTCTTTGAGTGTAGTCTTCCTTCATGCATTCGTTAAGTCTTGAAAGCTTCCATGAATGAACTCAATTATTGACCAAAGGACCTTCCTTTAAGTTGATCGAAAATCCTTTCAAGCTTCCAATCTTAGAAATCAACTTAGATGCATAGCTCATTTATCATCTAGTTGTTCCCTGTATAAAGACAAGTTAGTTCAACAAATATCTCATATAAGTAATAACTTATCTAGGGAAACAGTGTTTTATTTTAGCTGGTTCCCCCAACTGTATTGAACACTTTCAAAGACCTGTTTCCCTTAGCTGTTTGTCATCATTCAAAACTATCAATCAAAACCTAAGGGACTCAACAAATTCCCCCTTTTTGATGATGACAAACATTTGAAGTTTCTGCACCTGTGAACATACTCAAAAGAAAGTAGTCAAAAACTTCAAGAACTCAAGACTCAATGGAACAAGTCAGTTAAGCCAACTGGTTCCCTAAACAGAAACAGAAAATAAAATAAAGTCAAAGTAAAAGTAAAAAGACTAAAAAATGACTCAATCTAAACTAGTAAAGACTCTAGGCTTCAACTTCAACTATTTTCCCCCTTTTGGCATCATTAAAAAGATATGCAAAAGTAGCATCTTATGCATAAAGTAACGTGCTAAACCATCCAATGGCATCAACCATTATACAAATAAAGTGCTGCAAAAGAAGATCGGAATAGTCAAAGTTAAGCCATTCCATCAATAAATATCATAGTTTAATACAAAGATTGGGAGGAAAAAAAACAGTCCAACAAAATCAGTTATTCAGAATATAATATAATAAAGGTAGGCTAAATGAAAAAGAGAACAGATTCAATCATCATCATCATTTTCATCATCTCCTTCCTCTTCTTCAGTGTCAGCCTCCTCAGCTGTTTCTTCCTGGTTCTCCTCCTCTTCACTGTCATCTTCCTGCTGGTCTACTTGCTGGTCCTCCTCAACTTGTTTCTTCTCATTTCCAGAACTACCAGCAATCTATTTCTCTAACTTGATCATCCTCATAATAAGCAAAGTAGATAGAGCTTCCACTAAGTTCACTAACTTGCTGAGCTGATCCCCTACAACAATTATCTTCTCTTCCTGACTCTCCAGCCTCTTAAGAATAACCTTCTGACCTGCTGGTTCCTCTGCCTTCTGTTTCTTCTTGGCAGGCTTAGGAGTCTCTACTGGTTCCTCCTCCCTAAACTTCAACACCCCAGTACTTATGATCAACCCTTTTTGTTTCAGAATACCTTTGGTAAACACCATTACAGGAGCAGTTGATCCACTAAGAGAAACGTTATTCTCTTTAAGAAGCTTAGTTATGTAAGAACCATAAGGAAGAGAGTGGTGGGATGAATTATAGCAATTCATCATATGGTTTATTATTAGGGAAGGAAGATTTATCTTAATCTTTTTCATCAGCAAATATATAAGCACCATTTCCATGATGCGCACAAAACCCCTACCTTGTGCTCGAGGGATAATCATCTTGTTACACACAGAGTGAAGGACCAGCATCACTGGTTCCTTCAAGCTACCAGTTTTAAATGTTCCAGCTTTCTTTGGAACTTTCCCTCCAAACACAAAGTCATGCACTTCATCTGGACTGACCCCTATAAGTGTGGGCCATCCATCTCCAGAATACTCATCAAAACCATCTCTGGGTATTTTCAACAACCCAGCCAAACTTGCAATAGACACATTCACTTCAACATCATTCACAACTGAACTTAACGACCTATCCAACATTTGTTTCAAACTCACATAAAACTTTCTAACACCATCAATATTAGCATCACAGACATCAAACAAAGGCATCCAACCCTGATGTTCTAACAACTCTTTCACATCACTTAAGGCAACTTCATAAAAATAACCAACTTCTGTTTTACACCCAGATACCACAACCCTAGAACCTAAATCAGTCATACCAACAGATGGAGATTCTATTGACATACCTCTTGTAGACTTCCGTGCTGTTCTCCTTTGTTTGGAACCAGCAGAGTCCATCGACTGTTCCTCTACTACTACTTTGCCAATCCTTTTCAGGGAAGACCTAGTCACTCTGCTGCGAACCAAGGGTTCTATAGTCCCCTTTTTCTGCCCAATAATCTGTAGATCATCTTCTTCACTTCTAACTTCCTCCTCTTCCCTTTCTCCAACAGTGTTGAAGAATTCTTCAGTGCTTTTGGGCTGGTCCCCCTAAGATGAGGCAGGTTCTTTGATGATGGAATCATCAGCCTCAGGGGTTTTGGGTAAAGGTGCAATTTTGGGAGGTGGAGGTGAGAGAGATTTAGAAGATGGAGACTGAGTTGGTGATGGGTTCTTTGTGGTGGTAGGAGGTGAGTTGCTTGATGAAGTCGGAGCAGGGTTAATTTCAGTGATGGAGGTCTCCTTCAATTGAGTGGACTCACTTGCTTGAGTCTTCTCCTTCCTTTTCTTAGCTGGAGCCCTGGTTGATTTCCTTCCCATTGCAGCAGACAAGCTTCATAGCTTTGAGGGAGATGAAAACGGAGTAAACAGTGATCAGGGTACCACTTTTGAACGAGAGAGAGGATGAATATAATGATGATGTGATGTGAAGTTGTATCAATGTGTTGATGTGTATTTATATCAATTGCACAAACATAGGAATTCCAAGAATTAGCCGGTTGAGAGTCAAAATAAACGGAAGAGATAATTTTAGAAATTGAAAATTTAAAAATTGTAGTTATCTTTTTACAAAAGAGTCAACCAACTATAAATTAGGCAATTAAATATATTTGCCTCTTTGTAGGATAGGAATAACTGAAATAAGATAATTCTTTCCAAAAAGAAATTATCTTATAGTAATCTTCCGAAAATAAGATATTTTCGGATGACATATCAGAGCTGAACTGCTGTTTCCTCTTGCTGGTACCTGTACTGAACCAGTCATTCTATTTTCAGCATGTTTCAAAATAACTTCTCCTGTTTCTATGCAACAATAATCCACTTAGGTTATTTACACAATATTTGTAAGTAAGAAACATAGTTATATACTTAATCAATACAAAAGCATACTTATTCTAACCAATCATTGAAGGAAATAATTGAAGCCAATGCCTAAAATCTAACTAGACCTAAAAGGACTCTTAACCTACAAAAAGACTCTCTACATAAAGGCTTTGTGAAGATATCAGCTATTTGATCTTTACTTTTACAAAACAACATCTCCACCAATCCTTTTTCCACATTGTCTCTTAGAAAATGGTGTCTTATCTCAATGTGTTTGGTCTTGGAGTGTTACACGGGGTTCTTTGAAATATTGATTGCACTAGTGTTATCATAAAAAATACGAACACTTTTATAAATAACACCAAAATCTTTCAGCTGGTTCCTTATCCACAGTAGCTGGGAACAGCATGAAGCTGCAGCTATATATTCTGACTCTGCTATGGATAGGGCCACTGAATTTTGCTTTTTAGAACCCCATGATATAAGACAAGAGCCAAGGAAGTGTGCCATACCTGATGTGCTCTTTCTATCAACTAGGAAACCAGCATAATCTGCATCTGTATATCCAATGAGATCGATGGTACTGCCTTTGGGGTACCACAAAAATAGATCTGCTGTTCCCACAAGATACCTAAGTATCCTTCTAACAGCCTTCAAGTGAGATTCCTTTGGATTGCTTTGAAACCTAGCACACAAACCAACAGAAAACACAATGTCAAGTCTACTAGCTGTTAGGTAAAGTAGAGAACCAATCATTCCTCTATAAATCGTAGCTTCAACATTTTTTCCCTTAAGATCAGCATCCAACTTTGTGGATGTGGGAACAGGTGTATCATACTCTTTGCTGTTCTCCATGCCAAACTTTTTCAGCAGCTCTTTTAAGTACTTTTGTTGATGAATCATTATACCATCATTTGTTTGCTTAATCTGCAGCCCTAGGAAGAACCCTAGTTCTCCCATCATACTCATTTCAAATTCACTCTGCATAAGATTTGCAAATTCATCACACAAAGTTTGATTAGTAGCACCAAATAAGATATCATCAACATAGATTTGTACTATAATCAAGTGTTTCCCCCTGGTTCTTATGAACAATGTCTTGTCTACTATTCCCCTCTTGTAATCATTAGCCATCAAGAAATTGGACAGTCTTTCATACCAAGCCCTTGGAGCTTGTTTCAAGCCATATAATGCTTTATCCAATCTATATACATGCTGGGGAAACAGTGCATCTTCAAAACCAGGTGGCTGCTCCACATATACTTCTTCCTTCAAATAGCCATTAAGGAAGGCAGTCTTCACATCCATCTGAAATAGCTTAAAATTCATGTGAGCAGCATAAGCAATTAAAACCCTAATAGCCTCTAGCCTAGCTACTGGTGCAAACGTCTCATCATAGTCAATTCCTTCTTGTTGATTGTACCCTTGCACCACTAGCCTTACTTTGTTTCTGACTATAGTACCGAGGTCATCTAACTTGTTTCTAAAGACCCATCTAGTACCAATGACTGATCTTTCCTTTGGACGGGGAACCAGGTGCCAAACCTGGTTTTTCTGAAACTGATTTAACTCATCTTGCATAGCTAGTACCCAATCAGGATCAGTCAATGCCATTTTATAGTCAGTAGGCTCTACATTAGACAGGAAAGAATAGAAAGCGCAAAAGTTTTGAAAGACACTTCTTCTTGTTTGAATCCCCTTATTTATATCACTAATTATTTGATCAGTGGGATAAGAGGATTGATATCTAAAACTTTTGAAATTAATACTGTTTTGTGCTTCCTCATTAAGTTGGGAACTAGCATGTTCATGAATCTCTTCTCTTTCTGAAGAATCAGGAGGGTTCACATTCATGCTGTTTCCTCTATCATTACTTACCTCAGGTTCAAGGGTGGTACCTTCTTCTGTTCCCCCTGAACTCATTACCTGTCTATTATATGAGGAACCATCAGGACTTGGTTCCCCTTCAGAATCCTCATTATCTCCATTTTCTTCTCTAGGCACTTCATCATTATCATCTGGTGGAGTATTTGGTAGGCCTAGCTCTGCTTGCACTTCATCTGAGGGACCAGTATACTGGTTCCCCGTGAAATCCATCAATCCAATCACTTCATCAGGTTGTACCTGCGCAATCTCAGAAGACATGTTAAATTCATCAAAAATGACATGGACACTCTCCTCAACACAGAGAGTCCTTTTATTGAAGACTCTATATGCTTTGCTGTGAGAAGAGTATCCAAGAAAGATTCCCTCATCACTTCTAGGATCAAATTTATCAAGCTGGTCCTTCCCATTATTATGCACATAACATTTACATCCAAAGACACGAAAGTATGTGATGTTGGGCTTTCGACCTTTAAGAAGTTCAAAGGGAATCTTATTTAACTTTGGTCTAATGAGACCTCTATTTAGTATATAGCAAGCAGTGTCAACAGCTTTACCCCAAAAACTCTTTGGGAGACCACTCTCAATGAGCATCGTCCTCGCCATCTCCTCAAGAGTTCTGTTCTTCCTTTCTACAACACCATTTTGTTGAGGTGTTCTAGGGGCTGAGAATTTGTGATTAACTCCATGTTCCCTATAATAATCAATAAAGTTAGCATTATCAAATTCAGTACCATGGTCTGATCTTATCGAGACCAGCTTATGGGTGAGCTGGTTCTCCACTTGTTTCACCAATGTTACCTATTCTTCAAACGTTTCATCCTTTGTGTGTAACATCATTACCCAAGTGTACCTGGAATAATCATCAACCATAACACAGACATATCTATGACTTCTTCGACTTTGTACTCTCATGGGACCACACAAGTCAATGTGTACAAGTTCGAAGGGTCTGCTGGTACTCAAAACAGTTTTAGGCTTAAAAGAGATTTTGACCTGTTTTCCCCTTACACATTCAGAACAAACTTTATCAGCTTCGTACTTAATGTTAGGAAGACCTACCACTAAGTCACGTGCTTTAAGCTTGTTTAGAAGTGTTAGGCTAGCATGTCCAAACCTCTTATGCCAAATCCATTGATTATTTTCAGAAACAGCTCTCAAACAGATGGACTTGTCTTGAGGGATTTTATCTAAGAAGGTGATGTAGACATCATGCTTCCTGGTTCCCTCACATATAAGTTCTCCTGTTTGTGAGTTAACTATGTGACATAGGTTGGCTTGAAACTCAACTCAATTACCTTTGTCACATAATTGAGAAATACTCAAGAGATTATGTTGCAAGCCTTCAACATAATAAACATCATCTATTGTGTTAGAAAGTGTCTTACCAACCTTACCTAAACCAGTGATGGTTCCCTTGCTGTTATCCCCAAAGGTGACACTTCCTCCATCAAAGGCCACTAGTGAAAGGAATTGATCTTTATCCCCGGACATGTGTCTTGAGCAACCACTGTCCAAATACCAATAGGTGTCTCCCTTCACTCTAGCCTGCAAGAGTAAATCAAACATTAGTTTTAGGAACCCAAACACACTTGGGTCCCTTTTCAACAACATTAACATCTTGTTGATCCTTTCTTCTCCACACATACATTACACTCTTGCTGTTCTTATTAGCCCTAATTTTCTTAGCTGGACATTCATGTATCTTATGTCCATTCTAAGTTGAAAGCCAATGTTTCAAAGGCCTTCAACAGAGAAGTTCTATTACAAGAATTTGCTTTACTTATGACTGTTGAAAAATCAAGGACTTCACTAGTAGTTGATAAGTCTCTAGGGAACCAGGAGATCAGATCTTCTTCACCATCACTCAGATAGTCAAGTTCGGAAGATCTTGCCCTTTCTAGTTCTACCTTGCACTTGTCCAATTCAACTTCTAGTTCAGCAACTTGATTTTTCAAGTTATGGCAAACCATCTCTAGGTGATCACAACTAGCAATAGCAATTTCACATTCATTGCGTTTTTCTTTTAGTTCTCTTTTGCCCGTTATATAAGTTTCACCTAATTTATAGCATTCATCTAATAAAGAATCTATACAAGTAAGCATATTTTCTCTATCATATTCATGCATATCTATTCTAATTTGTTCAAGGTTTACCTTATATCTTTGTAGTACATCCTTCTTAGCCATCAAGCATTTCTTGAATGTACTGGTTCCCCCTCTGGTTCCCAGACCAGTGTTGTTCTCCTTGATGTTTGTGAAAGCAGTTAAGCAAACATCAGAACTAGGTGTATCTTCTTCTTCATCAGATCCTGAGTCAGATTCTCCCCACATAGATGCTATCATGGCATTCTTGAAAGCCCTCTTATCTCCAGATTGAGATTGCTTGTCCTTCCATTTTGGACAATCACGAATGATGTGTCCTTTCTCACCACACTTGAAGCAACCTGAAGATGAAGACGAGTTAGATTTTTTAGTGTTTTTGAAATTCCTACCTTTGAAATTCCTCTTTTGATCACGAAGAGATCTTTCAAATCTTTTTGCAATCAAGCTGATCTCATCTTCTTCTTCTTCTACTGTTCCCTTCAGTGCCATGCCTCTGGCTGGTTCCCTCTCAGACTTAGAGTCAATCAGCATCTCATGAGCCATAAGGGAACCAATCAGCTGTTCCAAAGACAAGGTAGACAGATCCTTTGCTTCATATACTGCTGTTACCTTAGCTGTCCATGTATCTGTTAAACTACGCAAAATTTTTCTCACAAGATCCTCATCAGAAAATTTTTTACCAAGTGATCTAAGATCATTAACAATAGTCATAAACCTACGAAAGCAATCATTGATTTTTTCATTTTTATTCATGGCAAACAATTCGTATTTAGACATGATTAAATCAATTTTAGTCCGTTTTACCTCACTGGTTCCCTCAAACGCAAGTTCAAGGGTGTCCCATATCTCCTTAGCACTACTGCAACCAGAGATACGATTTGTTTCGGTCTCACCTATTGCTTGTTGTAGAATTGACATTGCCTTAGCATTTTTCTCCAGCAACTTGTAATCAGCAGTGACCAATTCGATATCCTTCTTGGGAACCTGTTTCCCATCAACTTCTGTCTTGAGAATGATATTAGGACCATTTTTTACTACGAGCCAGCATTCATAATCAATACCCATGATAACATTCTGGATCCTATTCTTCCACCAGGCATAATTATTTCCATTAAACTTTGGTGTCTTGTTGTCATAACCGATTGCACTTAATTCTTGAGTACTCATTCTTAACTCCTCTAGATGTTACTCTTTCGAGAAGCTTAGGCTCTGATACCAATTGAAGGTTCAATGGGCACTCAAGAGGGGAGGGGGGGTGAATTGAGTGTTAAGTAATCATTAGCAATTTTTTCTTCTTTTCGGATTATGTGTAAGGAACTAGTTGTGCTGGTTCTCTTATGCAGCGGAATAAAACAAAGCAATAAAGAACACCACAGATTTAACGAGGTTCATCCAACTCTGGCCTACGTCCTCCTATCCTAAGTCCTTTATTAATCTACTCCGAAAATTAAAGACAAAGAACACTCTACTGTTTCCCTACTCCGGGAACCAGTAAACCCCACACTCTACTCCGAATGTGCTCTAAACTTACCCTCGTAAGTTCCTAGTGTGTTTGAACTCACAAACACTCACCAAGTCTTCAACCCCTCTGTCAAAGACTTAATACAAGATCAAGAACTCTCTAATGATCTAACTCTCAAAAGTCAAATAGAGAAAAACGTTAAAACACTATTATGCTCTTGTGTATCACTTAATAATTGAATTAGTGCTTTTAGCTCTCAAAGATCAAACTCTATTAAAAATGCATGAGAGCTGTATATATGATTATTCAGAGCAAGATGTATTTATAGGTTAGTTGGCTAAACCCTAAAATCATGCATATAAGATATATGCGATTTTAAGATAAGTATTTATCCTAATTAATTTGATCACAAGATAAGATTAATTTAGGATAAGATACTTCCTAGTTTTTAGCTAACCAAAAATATCATCTTATCTTTAGCTGCTTGGATATATCTTAAATCAATATTTTTCGGAAAATATCCTTTTTGTAAAATCTTTGTAAAAACCGCAGCTTAAATAATCTGTTCAGTTAACCTGGTTCCCTGACCTGGTTCCCTGAACTGAATATGTTATGAAATTTGTTCCAAACCTTGTACCAAATTTCAGAACGATATTTAATATACTAAAATCACTTTATATACTCAATTATATAAGTTATACTACGGAGCATTTACATGAAGATCCTAAATAACTCTTTGTGTATAGTCTTCCTTCATGCATTCGTTAAGTCTTGAAAGCTTCCATGAATGAACTCAATTATTGACCAAAGGACCTTCCTTTAAGTTGATCGAAAATCCTTTCAAGCTTCCAATCTTAGAAATCAACTTAGATGCATAGCTCATTTATCATCTAGTTGTTCCTGTATAAAGACAAGTTAGTTCAACAAATATCTCATATAAGTAATAACTTATCTAGGGAAACAGTGTTTTATTTTAGCTGGTTCCCCTAACTGTATTGAACACTTTCAAAGACCTGTTTCCCTTAGCTGTTTGTCATCATTCAAAACTATCAATCAAAACCTAAGGGACTCAACAGTTAGAGTCTAGAGTATCCATTTAGAATTCTTCCATTTCTTACCTTCGACATTAAGAAATGCAGATTTAGGTAGTGACCAGATAGTAAATGTTGTTTACTTGCATACTATTATTGTTGGTTTGAGTTTATTGTATTGCTTGAATGCTATAGAATATGATTAGGTGAGAAATCTCAATTGTAAAGCCCTTCCTAGAAGATGACCGAGAGGTTGGTTCCTAGTTAAAATCCCTTCCTTGTAGCATGTTTAGGTTCGATTCATAGGTTGATAACAAGTTAGTGAACGTCATATTATCTCATCTTGAGTCTCATTCATGTTAGGAATCGGTATTGAATCCCAAACCCGCAGCGCTTGTACCTTCATAGAACAAGTCCTTTAGAACCTCGAACTAGAATTTAGTTAGATCTAATGTTAATCCTCCCTTTAGTTGAGTTAGCTTTGTAGCTGAACTGCTAGTATCTATTTGAAGTCATTCCTTGTGGATTCGACCCTTACTTGCCCATTACTCGTAATAGGCGAAGTCGAGGTTTAGTTGATAGTAGGTGTCAGTACGACCGAAATCTAACCCTATCAAATGGCGCCATTGCCGGGGAATGGCATTTAGTATCGAGTCTTTAGCTGTTTTTACGAGTCTTGTTTGCTTTTATTTAGTTGAGTCTATAAATATGAGTCTTCTTTTGTTTGTGTCTCCCTTGTGCATATTGTTTTGATTTCATGGATCCATATTATCATAATGGGGAATATTAATATGATTAATATGGTGAATATGCTTATTCTAATGGTATTATCATGCTAATGATTTCGATGCATCCTCATATCAAGATTATTCTAACAATTTTTGCATGAATTCCTTTAACGTTTCACATGTTCCCTATGGGTGAGTTTAATGATTATGAATGTTACCCTTCTCCTCAGTTTTATTAATGAAATAGAATAGGAAAACCAAACTATTGAGGAAAGTTGATAAGAGATACAGGATGGTTTCGAAAGGATGAATGCTTATCTTAGTTTTATTTTGTGTGATCTTGATGCATATGAGCCTCGCTCAAATGCTAATGTTGTTTTTGGCAACATAGATAATGATGATGGTTCGGGCTATATTGAGAATTAAACCAGATTTGAGGAAGATGATGAATATGTGGAGAATGTAGATGAAGTTAAGGAAGAAGATTGTAAGGTTGAAGATGAGGAGCCCTTTGTTGAAGAATGTATAGTAGAGAGAGAGTTGAGCAGTGAGGATTTGACTTCTAATGCCTCAATTTCTAAGTTTCATACTCCGTTCTCAATGAGACTTGAGATTATGCCTTCTTCTCCACCCTTGCACCTCTTATCCTACCTTTACTCATTTCCAAGAGTCCATTACTTTTACAAAAATAAGGAAACCCATTTGAAAGTAATTGATGTGAATTTTGGGAACCTTTTTCCAATGTGTCATGTAGAGTCATAAATAATTCTTCTTTTTCTTTTGAGTCTAACTTTTCTTTTGATTTTTTATTTTGTGTGTATGAAAGAGTTCCCTTATTGTACATTCTTTATCTATTAACGTCATATTTGATCTTTTATGAGATGCACGGAGGTGCATTTGATAAGCTATTGAGGGCTTTGACGAGCTATAATCAGAAGATCATTCATTTTACTAACTGTATCTTTTAATTTCCTTTCTTTTAGTTTTGTAGTTTTATCTTTAGAATTGACTTTGCTTGGATTTACGTGTTTCAAGTACTATGCCCTCAGGAATCAGAATCTTGAATAAGAAAATGTTAGGGTAGAAGTGCTTAAGAGGAATTAAGAAATACTAGGCCGAGAGCATAGGCAAAAGTGTGTTTAGTAGGAAAAAAATCAAGCAAAGAAATATAAATTCTAGAAAAACGAGCTAAGAGGCTGCTCGTATTAACACTGAGCACACACTTAGTTTAGTATTGAGGATCAGTCAGAAACTTATGAGCGGGTAAAAAGCGCCCACTTAGAAGGAAAATGGAGGGCTTGTAGCTGAACTAACCTTCAGCTCATAATCCTTCTAAGCGGCTGCTTAGAAGGAAAAATTGGGTATCTGAACCTCATGAGCGGGCACTCATAATCCTTTTGAGTGCCCGCTTAAACTACTTTTTATGAGTTTTCTGAATTCCTTTAAACGTAAAACCAGCCCTTTTTCTTCCCATTTCTTTTATTTCTTCTTCTTCGTCCTTTCAAACTCATTCTCTTTCTCGAAGAAACCCCCATAACTCCCTCTTAATCTTTTCCCCATAACTCATTCATCTCTCATCCTTTTCACTCCAAATCACTACCATTATACTCCTTTCTTCCTAATCTACACTTTGATACCAAAATCTTTCACAATCATCAACATTTGAGAGAAAACCCAAATTCACACCCTAGAAAACTTTTGGTTGAATTTTCAAGTTTCTTGATTCTAGGCTTGAATTTGGTATACATGGAGCAATTTAGAGGAAAGTTTTGCTTGGAAACTATGGTATGTCCTACACATTTCTTGTCTTTCAATTTTTGTTTCAAATTTTCTTACTTATTATTGATTTTCTAAAATTTTATTGGTAATTTGTGTTATTTGGTATATTGTGGTGATTTTTTATGCTTAATTGTGTATTTTAGAGTAGTTGTTTAGGGTAAACATAGTGATTTAGGTTGAACTCAAAAGATAATAGGTTAGTCACCATAGTTAGGAAACTTGGTTGCTAGTTTTCGTGTAGAAATTTGGTTTATTATAGTTGGTTTTTATTGAATCTTGAGGAACTAGGTTGTTATTCTTTGGGTGAGCCATTACTTGGGGAAAATGTTTTCAAGGAAGAAATCTAAGACCTCTAAGGCTCCTACTTCTTCCTTATCCTCAGAACCTTCACAACCTACCATTCCCGTGTTTAAATTTGTCAAACTAAACCACAAACCATTTTATGAAAGAGCCAAAAATAGAAAAATACTTAACACTAGGTTTTATTAGCCTAGTTCTTTAGATAAGCTAGGCATATAGGAAGATCTCTTTGAGATTGTTTTCTCTTTGGGGTGGCCCAACTTTGTTGAACTCTGTGGTTACACATACAAAAGTCATACCCTATAATTCCTATCCTCTATAAAAAGGAATCAAATTGGGGAAAATGACTTCCACATCACCTTTTAGCTATTCAACCAACCTCAATAAATTACCCTAGGACGATTGAATCAAATCTTCAAATGGGATCCTTCTAACAATAATTATGGATTAGACATGAGGCGATTTATGGCATATAGTGATACGCGTTGGTGGAGTGAAATAACCAATAACATAGAATACCAATCAAACACCTGACATGCCTCTCACATCATTCACCCATGCCTAAGAATCTTACATAGAATGATTGGGTACTCCATATTCATTAAAAAGATTTGGGTAAATCTACTAGTGATGAGATTGAACTTCTATGGATGGAAGTCCAAGGGAAAGATAGATTGAAGGATATGCCGAACTTTGGGAATCAATTTCTAGCCCAGTGCATTCAGCAAAAGAGGGGTGGGCTCACAAGAGACATCCATATGGGGGGGAGGGGGTGGTTTCTATAATAGAACATGATTTGGGTTTTGAAGAGCAGTGTAGTCTTTTGACCCTCATTAATGTAAATGACATTTATATTGACATAGATGCCATGAAGAGGATGAATTTTGTCCAATACACACCCAACCCCGAGGTCATGGGGTGGAAAGTGAGGAGGGTAGTGCATTGCTACCTTCCAAACCCCGAGCTTACTAATACAGAGTGGGAAAGAGTCAATGTTCAGAAGATTCTCACTCATCAGGAGCAACAGTCACAGTCCCCTGGCGCTCATCAAAGGCATACACCCCAAACTTGGGGAGGTACCTTTTCCTCTCATGTCCCCTCCCCCTCTTTTAACTTAGAAGAGGAGTTTAGGAAGCTTACTCTAATGATGCAGAGCTAAGATAATGCCAAAAAGGGTAGTATGATTTGAGAGAATAAAATCTATGATTACCATGTTCAACGTGGGGATTTTGCACCCTACGTTAACTACCCTAATGATCCACCTTAGCTCGACCTCGTCCCATCTTGGTCCGGGTATGTCAACCCCACTTCTCCATATTAGATAGGTCCTACCGTTCCTGGTGTCACTCCCCCCCTCTTTTCCCCCTTATGATTATATTTAGATGGGGGAGGTGATTACCGTGGTGATCCCGCCTACCCTTATGAAGGACCAAGATGGCCCCTGAGTTATATAGGGGGGTGGGATAGCCCAACTGTTATGCCATCCTTTGGGAACTATCTCGATGAACCATGGTATAACTAGCTGCCCTATAATAATGCATCGGGTTCCGATGTCGACCAAACCTATAACTTCTCCTCCCATAACAATCAGGAGAGGCATAGGAAGGGAAAGGGCCCTATTAATAGCTAGTCCTACCCTGGTTGATCGAGTCCTCCTTTTTTATTTTTCGGTTTTCACGCCGAGTATTGCACTTTATTTAAGCTTGGGGGGTTTGTTGCTAAAAGGGTTGGACTTTAGTTTCCTTTCTCCTTTTCCTTGGTTAAATCCATGTATAGTTTTATTTTCTTTGTTTTTCTTTGTGTGTTTTCTTTAGTTAGAGTAGGAACTATTATTCTTATATTCACTTGTTTTGCTAATCATTAGTTATTTATGAGCATTAATGGAAATGCAAAGCAAGAGGCCAAGTTATAATCTCTCCTACTCCTCTTTTTATTACTATTCCCTTTTTCTTATACATTCTTTCTTTCTTATAAATTTTTATCTTCTTGAGCCTATATTGCTCTAAAAATTACCAGTTGATAGCCATTGACCTAATAAGAACATTCACCACCTTGTTTTTTATGGGATTCTTTGGCAAGGGAGTTATAGGGATATATTAATGGTGATTTAGGAGTTATGAAGTTTCAAAGGGTAGTAGGAGTTTCTTTTTAAATAAAATCTCTTAAGAGCTACTCATCAATTGTAGACTCTTTTAGTAATCAAAAGAAAAAAAGAAAAAAAATCATAAGAAGTTGTATAAAAAGAAAAAAATCAGAAGAAGTTGTATAAAAAGAAAAAAATCATAAGAAGTTGTATAAAAAGATAGAAAAAAATAAGGGGAAAGAAATAAAGAAGAAAAGAAAGGAGTAGAGAAGACTTTTGTGGGTGTATGGGAATCTGAGAATTAAATAAAGCTCATATATGTTCTTAACTAAGCTTGGGGGAGGAGACTAGTTGGCATTCTATTGAATATGAGGGCTCAAGGCCTTTGAAATAAGGTGAAGGTTAAGACCATAAGATATCAATTGTTCATGAAGCTAAGCCTCACACCATTACTCAAGCCTTTTCTTATTGTGCAAATCCTTTCCTTATTTTACCTATATTTTATCCTTAAGCCCTTTTAACTCTAGGAAGTTGAGTCATTGTTGGTGTAGGGAGGTTAAGGTTAAGCATATTGAGTGAGCATGACCATTAAGATGTCGAGTTATAAGTCATTACCCATAGTTTTTATTTGTTCAACTCCCTCAAGGAGTAATGAGTAGCTAATTCCTTAAGGATAGAAAGAAGCTTTAGAAGAGTGTAGTTGTGTCTTAGTTAAGGTGCATAAAAGCTATAGTTTCCTACTCTTTCTTGATTATCCTTTATTCATTCTTATGCATTATTTAGCATGCTTTCTCTTACTATTTAGAAAGTTAAATATCCATCACGATAGTGCCCAATGAATGCCCACTTGTTGCATCTTTTTTTTACGTCTTTTCATTTCTTTAAGTTTCTCTCTTTTTAGTTTTTAGAATGCTTGATTTATTTCTTTTTTCTATTTTGAGACTTATGGGTTAACTCATAGGAAACCCTTAGGACATCATACTTGTCCTCCTAAGCGATTAGAGGGTTTAAATGGCTTGTCCATTATTGCTAAAATCAACCATGATTCCTACAAAAGTGAGTTAGGTTTATTGTTTTCCTTAGTGTAGTTAGTGTTTAATGATTTTTATCCTTTGTCCTAGAGTCTTGATCGATGATGAGCAAGAGCCAAGCTTACGGGAATTTGATGAATGACATTTATGGCACTCATTTATATCTTCCTAGCAGAGTTTTTATCTCTTTTTGGTATGAGTTCATCCTATTTTGTCCTATTTTTCATCACTTTGTGCATAATCTAAGCTTCGAAGCATTTCATGTATTTTTGTCCTGTTTACCTTAATTACCCGTTATCTTTTCAACTTTTATGCATGTTTTCATTGCTTGATGCAAGTATCTAATGAGCTCGAGTATGAGAACTAAAGAATGGAGATATATAGAGGAAAAGCCAAGAAGTGAAGCTTAGAAGCCCCTTAAGATTTGAACTAAGAGGCCTCTCGTGAGAAAAAGAACCAAGTGGGGCTTGCTCTATCCTGAGCGGCCGCTCAGTTCAATGGAAATAGGCAGACAGAAATTCATGAGTTGGCGTCAAGAGGAATCTAAGAGGGCACTTTAAGTCCTAAGTGGTTCGCTTATGGTTGAACTGAGCGGTCGCTCAGTTTACTAAAGCGCAGATTTCTAGCTTCTGAGCGGGTGCTTGCTCTTGAACTGAGAGCCCACTCAAGACGATTTTGGGTGACTTTCATTTACTTTTATAACTCTTATATGGGATTAAAGAAAAGAAAAAAAGCACGGAAGATGGAGAATCATGGAGATAGAGAATAGCAGTAGTTTTGGACCTAGAGATACAGTTTAAGGTTTACTTTATTATTCTTCCATAAAACTTTAGATTTCTCGTAGATTTTGCATCAGTTTTGCGTTCTTTCATCGAAATTGTGATCATCGATTGTTAGACATCAATTCCATATCAATATATCAGTATTTTTTCACTTTCTCTTGTTTTATATTTTATAGTGTCAATTTTTTTTTATTAATTAATGTTTGATTATAGTTAATATATCTTATAGTTTGTTCATCTTTATTTGTTAATTTGCTAGTATGTCTCGTTATTTTGACTATTTGATGTTTTTTATTACTAGTCATGAGTAGTTAGATTAGTTAAGAGATAGGGTGAAAACCCAATCCCAAGCATGGATGATGTTTAAAGTATGGAATTGGTTTCTTGATGATATATGTGCGATTTAATGTCGAGTTTTGGCTAGAGTCTAGATTGGCCATTTATATTTTTTTCCATTTCTTACCTAGGTCGAATACATTGAAAAATACAGAACTCGATGTAAAATGTTGTTGCTAACATGCATGCTATTAATTATTAGATCAAGTCTATTATGTTGCTTGGATGCTTTAGAATACTATTAGACAAGAAATCCCAATTGTGAAGACCTTCCTTGAAGATGACCAAGAGGTTGGTTCCTAGTTGAAATCCCTTCCTTGCAGCATGTTTAGATTTGATTCATAGGTTGATGGCAAGTTAGTGAACCTCATATTATCTCATCTTGAGTCCAATTCCTTGCTTTAGCTCATTCATGTTAGGAATCGGTGTTGAATCCCGAACCCCTAACGCTTTCACCTTCATAGAACAAGTCCTTTAGAACCTCAAACTAGAATTTAGTTAGATCTAATCTTAATCCTCCCTTTAGTTAAGTTAGCTTGTAGCTAAACTACTAGAGTTCGGTACCTATTTGAAGCCATTTCCTATGGATTTGACCCTTACTTTCCCATTACTCATAATAGGTTAAGTCGAGGTTTAGTTGATAGTAGGTGGGACAACGATCGATATCTAACCTTATTAGCGAGCTATTGATTATTGATTTGAATCTATTGTGTTTCTTGGATGCTTTATAATATAATTAGGCAAGAAATCCCAATTATAATGCTCTTGCATTGAAGATGACTAAGAGGTTGGTTCCTGGTTGAAACCCCTTCCTCGTATCATGTTTAGGTTCAATTCATAGGTCGGTAGTGAGTTAGTGAGCCTTATATTATCTTATTTTGAGTCCAATTCCCTATTTTAGCTCAGTTGTGTTAGGAATCGGTGTTGAATCTTGAACCCCTAGTGCTTTTACCTTTATAGAGAAATCCTTTAGAACCTCGCTCTAGTTTTTAGTTAGATTTAAACTATTCCTTGCCTTAGTTTGAGCTAGCTTATAGTTGAACTGCTATAATTCGGTATCTATTAGAAGTCTTTCCATGTGGCTTTGACCCTTACCCATTACTTGTAATAGGTTAAGTCGAGGTTTTGTTGATAGCAGGTGTTATGGCGACTGATATCTAACCCTATTAAATATCCCCTTCCAAAGATAATGCAAAAAGTTATTTATTTATGTCTTCTTTTGATTTTGAAAATAAGATTAACGAAGAAAATGTGGGTAATGTACTTTATATAAGAGAACCTTAACCTAATTCTTCCCCCAATCAAGATCCTACGTAACTCGCTTTACTTAAATAATATGAAGATGTCTTTCCAGATGAACTTCCACAAGGGTTACCTCAAATAGAAGGGATATAGCATGCAATTGACCTTGTTTCTAGAGAGCCTCTACTTTACAAGGCTGCTTATAGATGTAATCCTAAAGAATCTAAGGAACTATAAAGACAAGTAGAAGAATTGAATTGTAGGGGTTACATGAGAGAAAGAAAAATTCCTTATGGTGTGCCCGCTTCATTGGTTGCTAAGAAAGATGGAACATAAAGAATATGTGTGGATAGTAGAGCGGTGAACAACATTACCATTAAGTACAAGTTCTCCATGCCTAGACTTGATGATATGAACTGTTAGGTGAATTACATGGTGTAATGATATTTTCTAAAATTGACTTAAGAAGTAGATATCATTAAATGAGAATTTGAGAAGGGGATGAGTGGAAGACTACCTTATAAACCAAACAAGGGTTATATGAGTGGATGGTTATGCCCTTTTGGTTACCTAATACCTCTAGTTCTTTCATGCGACTAATGAATGAGGTATTATGCTTGTTCCTTAACACTTTTGTAGTTATCTATCTCAACAATATACTCGTTTATGGTAAGACTAAAGATTTGCAAATCAAATAATTGAGACATGTATTTAATGCTTTGTGCACACAACAATTGTATGGAAAAATGGAAAAGTGTTCCTTTCTTGTTTCTAATATTGCATTTTTAAGCTATATTGTATCTGGTGATGGTGTTAGAGTGGATACTTCTAAAGTAGATGTTATTGCTACATGACCCGGACCTAAAAATGCACATGATTTTCAAAGCTTCCATGGATTGGCTAGTTTTTATCAAAGATTTATCAAGAACTTTAGTGCAACAGCTACCCCTCTTACTGAATTGACAAAGAAAGGTGAGTTTATGTGGTAGAAGGATGTAAAGTTAGCATTCAAAGATATTAAATAAAGCCTAAATGCACCTAATTTAGCACTTCCTGATTTTAAAAAGCTATTTGAAGTTGAAATGGATGCAAGTGGGTTGGGTATTCGAGTTGTCTTATTACAAGAAAAGAAGTCTATAACATTGTTTAGTGAGAAATTAAGTGGTGCAAAGCTTAACTACAACACTTATGATAAGGAGTTCTATGCAATTATTCGAGCTTTAAAGCATTGAAGACATTACTTTGCCATAAACCTTTTGTGTTGTATTCAGATCATGAGAGCTTAAAGCAAATTAATGGACAACAAAAATTGAATGTAAGATATGCAAAATGGGTTGAATTTATATAAACCTTCACTTTTCCTTTAAAGTACAAAGAAGGTAAAGAGAATGTAGTTGCAAATGCATTATCAAGAAGAAATTATTTGCTCACTGTACTTGAAGCAAGGATACTTGGGTTTGAAATACTCAAAGAACATTATCCTAAAGATGAAGATTTCAAAGACTTATTGGTTACTCTAACTCGTATATTTTTAATACATGATGGATTTCTCGTTAAGGCTAATAAGCTTTGCATTTCTAAGTGTAGTGTTCAAGAGTTAATGGTTCGGGAAGTACATGGTGGTGGAATTGCCAGACACTTCGGTGTTCATAAAACCTATGAACTACTTTGCGAGAATTTCTTTTGGCCTAAGATTCTTGGTGGTGTACAAAGGGTGATTGAAAGGTGTGCTCCTTGTCAAAAGGCCAAGAGTTCCTTTTACAAGGTTTTATACACTCCACTTCCTATTTCTACTACTCCATAGGAAAGCATTAGCATGAATTTCATTATTGGTTTACCTAGAACCAAAAGTGGAAAGGATTCAATTATGGTAGTTGTTTATCATTTCTCAAAGATGTCTCATTTCATTCCTTGCTATAAAACTGTTGAGTTCCTTAAGTTTTGATGTTTTGAATGATGACAAACAGTTACAGGAAACAGGTCACAAGCAGTTGGAACTGTCTCCTTGACTGCTATGTTGTAAAGCAGTCACATATTATCTATTGCATGTTAACCATGTTATATGTGCAGTAGTTAAGCTAATTCCAAGACTTGGAGCATAGAAGCCTTTCGAAGACATTCAAAGAAAGATACTTTGCTCAAGATGAAGCATCCAAGGAAGATTCAAGTCTTGTAGATTACATGAAAAGAAGAATATTTGTACTTTACTATTAATCTAGTTTTTCATGTAATGTGCTCCGTAGTATGACTTATATGAGTAGGTGATATAAGTGTTTTAAGTGTGATAAGTCATGTTATGAATTCTGGTACAAAGCTGGAACAGAATTCATAACATACTTAATTCAGGGAACCAGGTTTACTGAATGGAATATCAAGCTGCGTATTTTTGAAAAGATTTTGTAAAAATATTTTCTAAGAATTATTTTGGAAAATATATTAAAGCAGCTGGTAGATTAGATGAGAATATATTGGTTACCTAAACACTAGGAGTATTTACCTTATTTGATTCTATATATATGATTAAGTCAAATAAGATAAATACTTTCCTAAACTCACATAAGATGGCAGCTCAAAAGATTATGTGATTTTAGGAAAGCTAGGGTTTTTGTAATCACATATATAAACTCATCTAATCAACCTCATTCAAGAAGTCTCTCACGTGAAAAAAACTGAGTTTATCTCTAGAGAGCATTATACACATTTAAGCACAAAAACATTTCATTAAGTCATATACAAGAACACCATTAGAGCTTATATTTTTATCTCATATTAAGCTTTTAGAAGCAAGATCAAAGGAGAGTTTGATTCTGTAAAGAGCCTTCAACAGAGGGGTTGATAGGCTGGGAGAGTGTTTGTGAGTTCAAACACAAAAGGGCTTACAAGTGTAAGTTGAGTGCACACTCGGAGTAGAGTGTGGGGTGAACTGGTTCCCGGAGTAGGGAAACAGTTGAGTGTCTGTGTTCTTTGTTTTTCGAAGTAGATTAATAAAAGAGCATAGAGTAGGAGGACGTAGGCCTGAGTTGGCTAAACCTCGTTAAATTGTGTGTCTTTCTTTATTGCTTTACATACATTCCGCTGCTATTAGGAACCAGCACAACTGGTTCCTCCCACAGATCGAAAAAGTAGTAAAAATAGACCAAGGCTATTTAACACTCAATTCACCCCCCCCCCCCCCCCCCCCCCCCCCCCCCCCCCCCCCCCTCTTGAGTGCTCTAAAACCTTCAATTGGTATTAGAGCCTAGGCTTCTCATAAGAGTAACATCTAGAGAAGTCAAGTATGAGTACTCATGAATTGAACGCTATGGGCTACGACAATAAGACACCAAAGTTCAACGGTAACAACTATGCTTGGTGGAAAAACAGGATCAAGAATGTGATCATGGGAATTGATTATGAATGTTGGCTAGTTGTCAAAAATGGTCCCAACATCATTTTCAAGACAGATGAAGAGGGAAACAGGATTCCAAAGAAAGATAGTGAACTAGTTACTGCTGATTACAAATTGTTGGAGAAGAATGCCAAGGCAATGTCAATTCTACAACAGGCTATAGGTGAGACTGAAACAAACCGGATCTCAGGTTGTAGCAATGCAAAAGAGATTTGGGATACCCTCAAACTTGCCTTTGAGGGAACCAGCGAGGTAAAAAGGTCCAAAATTGATTTACTTATATCTAAGTATGAATTGTTTGCCATGAATAAAAATGATAAGATTAATGACTATTTTCGTAGATTTATGACAATAATTAATGATCTTAGATCTCTTGGTAAGAACTTTTCTGATGAGGATCTTGTGAGAAAAGTTTTACGCAGTTTGACAGATGCATGGACATCCAAGGTAACAGCAATATATGAGGCAAAGGATTTATCAACTCTATCTCTGGAACAACTGATTGGTTCCCTCATGACTCATGAAATGCTGATTGATTCTAAGTCTGAGAAAGAACCAGCCAGAGGAATAGCTCTTAAGGGAACAGTAGAAGAAGAAGAAGATGAGATTGGCATGATTGCTAAAAGATTTGAAAGAACTCTTCGTGATCAAAGGAAGAATTTCAAAGGTAAGAACTTTAAGAAATCTAACTCTTCTTCTGTAGGTTGCTTCAAGTGTGGAAAAAAGGGACATCTTATTCGAGATTGTCCTAAGTGGAAGGACAAACAATCCAAATCTAGAGATAAACGGGCCTTCAAAAATGCAATGATAGAATCTATGTGGGGTGATTCTGATTCAGGGTCTGATGAAGATGAGGAATCACCTAACTCTGATGTTTGTTTGACTGCCTTCACAAACATTCAGGGAAACATCACTAACTCAGGAACCAGAGGGGGAACCAGTACATTAAGAAAATGCTTAATGGCAAAGAAGGATGTGCTACACAAACACAAGGTAAACTTAGAACAAGTTAGGAAAGATATGCATGAATATGATAGAGATAATATGCTTGAATGTATTGACTCTTTATTAGATGAATGCTATAAACTCGGTGAAACTTACATAACTGGCAAAAGAGAACTTAAAGAAAAACGTGTTGAATGTGAAATTGTTGTTGCTAGTTGTGATCACCTAGAAGAAGTTTGCTTTGAATTGAAAAATCAAGTAACTGAACTAGAGGTTGAATTGGACAAGTGTAAGGTGGAACTGGAGAAGGAAAGGTCTTCCAAATCTGACTGTCCTAGTGATGATGAGGAAGATCTGACCTCCTGGCTCCCCAGAGACTTATCAATTGCTAGTGAATCTCTTAATTTTTCAGTAGCTATAGGTAAAGCAAATTCCTATAGTAGAACTTCCTTGTTGAAAGCCTTTGAAATATTGGCTCACAACTTGGAAGAAATACACAAAGAATTTGTTTCACTTAAGGCTGTTCAGTTCACCGTTTCCCCTACAGGTACCAGTGTTAAGATTAGTGATGTAATAGATGAGTATGAAGGTACTATTTGTGATTTACATGCTGAGATTCATAAACTGAAAAAAGATAAGCAATCAGTAATTGTTGACATGACTATTAATCCTATGGTTTCGAAACTTAATTTACAACTTGAATCCTTAAAAAGTGATTTTGATTTTCTAAAAGATAAAAACGAATTGTTGATTAAGAATTTTGAAACCAGAGAGAAAGAACTTCATGATAGTCATAGACATGTTGAAAAATTATTTACTGCACAGGAAACTTTGAATTCTTTAATTTCATTTAAAAGTTACAAAAGAAGGGTTGGTCTTGGATATACTAGACAGAGAACCAGGACTAACTGGTCCCCCAGGGAAACCACGTGGGTTAAAGAATTCAAAAGAGGTAAGTATGTAATGACTAAAGAGATGCATGTTTGTTATCATTGTGGAATGAATGGGCATAAGATACATGAGTGTCCTGCTAAGAAGAATAGTGAGAATAAGAACAATAAACATGTGAAGTGGGTCTAGAGAAGAAAAGACCAACAAGAGCTTAATGTTAGTGAAAAGGGACCCAAACATGTTTGGGTTCCTAAAACTAATGTTTGATTTGTTCTTGCAGGCTAAAGTGAAAGGAGATACCTATTAGTATTTGGACAGTGGTTGATCAAGACACATGTCCGGGGATAAAAGTCAATTCCTTTCACTAGTAGTCTTTGACGGTGGAAGTGTCACCTTTGGAGATAACAGCAAGGGAACCATTACTGGTTTAGGTAAGGTAGGTAAGAGACTTTCAAATGCAATTGATGATGTATATTATGTTGAGGGCTTACAACATAATCTCTTGAGTATTTCTCAATTATGTGATAAAGGTAATAGAGTTGAGTTTCAAGCTAATCTTTGTCATATAGTCAATTCTCAAACAGGCGAACTTGTATGTGAGGGAACCAGGAAGCATGATGTTTACATCACCAGGAAGCATAAGAGATTTGGACATGCTATCTTGACACTTTTGAACAAATTAAGGTCTCGTGATTTGGTGGTAGGACTTCCTAACATCACTTATGAGGCAGATAAAGTTTGTTCAAAATGTGTTAAGGGGAAACAGGTCAAAATCTCTTTTAAGCCTAAAACTGTTTTGAGTACCAGCAGACCCTTCGAACTCGTACACATTGATTTGTGAGGTCCCATGAGAGTACAAAGTCGAAGAGGTCATAGATATGTCTGTGTTATGGTTGATGATTATTCCAGGTACACTTGGGTAATAATGCTACATTCAAAAGATGAAACGTTCGTTGAGTGGGTAGCATTGGTGAAGCAAGTGGAGAACTAGCTCTCACAAGCTGGTTTCGGTAAGATCAGACCATGGTACTAAATTTGATAATGCTAACTTTGTTGATTATTGTAGGGAACAGGGAGTTAGTCACAACTTCTCATCCCCAAGAACACCACAGCAAAATGGTGTTGTTGAAAGAAAGAATAGAACTCTTGAGGAGATGGCCAGAACAATGCTCATTGAGAGTGGTCTCCCTAAGAGTTTTTGGGGTGAAGTTGTGGACACTGCTTACTATATTTTAAATAGAGGTCTCATTAGACCAAAGTTAAATAAGACTCCCTATGATCTCCTTAGAGGTCAAAAGCCTAATATTGCATACTTTCGTGTATTTGGATGCAAATGTTATATTCATAACAATGGGAAGAACCAGCTTGATAAATTTGATCCTAGGAGTAATGAGGGAATCTTTCTTGGATATTCTCCTCAAAACAAAGCATATAGAGTCCTTAATAAAAGGACTTTGTGTGTTGAGGAGAGTGTGCATGTCTTCTGAGATTGTGCAGGTACAACCTGATGAAATGATTGGATTGATGGAGTTTACTGGGAACCATGATGCTGGTCTCCTAAATGAAGTACAAGCAGATCTAGGCTCACTTGATACTCCACAAAATGATGATAATGAGGAGCCTAGAGAAGAAAATAAGGACAACGAGAATTCAGAAGAGGAACCAAGACCTAATGGTTTTCCAAGTGACAGACAGGTAAGGGGTTCAGGAGGAATGAATGAAGATGCCTCCCCTGAACCTGAGGTAAGTAAAGTAAATGGAGACAGCGTGAATATGAATTTTACTGGTTTCGAAGAAATAGATAAGATTCATGATCATGCTGGTTCCCAATCAAATGAAGAAGCACAAAATGATTTCTCTTTTAAAAGCTTCAAATATCAATCTTCTCATCCTTCAGATCAGATCATTAGTGATATTAATAAAGGAGTTCAAACGAGAAGAAATGTTTTTCAAAACTTTTGTGTTTTTTATTCTTTCTTGTCTAATATAGAGCCAACAGACTATAAAATGACACTGACTGATCCTGATTGGGTTCTAGCAATGCAGGATGAATTAAATCAGTTCCGTAGGAACCAGGTTTGGCATCTTGTACCTAGACCAAAGGATAGGTCAGTTATTGGTACAAAATGGGTCTTCAAAAACAAATTGGATGACCTAGGTACAATAGTCAGAAACAAAGCTAGGCTAGTGGTGCAAGGTTACAATCAACAAGAAGGGATTGACTATGATGAGACTTTTGCACCAGTAGCTAGGTTAGAGGCAATTAGGATTTTAATTGCTTATGCTGCTCACATGAATATGAAATTGTTTCAGATGGATGTAAAGACTGCCTTCCTAAATGGATATTTGAAGGAAGAGGTATATGTAGAGCAGCCACCTGGTTTTGAAGACAAGCTGTTTCCCCAACATGTTTACAAGTTAGAAAAAGCTCTATATGGATTGAAGCAAGCTCCAAGAGCTTGGTATGAAAGATTGTCTAAGTTTTTGATGGAGAATGATCACAAGAGGGGAACAGTAGACAAGACACTGTTTATCAAAGCCAGGGGAACCACTTGATTATAGTACAAATTTATGTTGATGATATCTTATTTGGTGCTACTAATCAAGTACTATGTGATGAGTTTGCTAATCTTATGCAGAGTGAGTTTGAAATGAGCATGATGGGAGAACTAGGATTCTTTCTGGGATTGCAAATTAAGCAAACGGAGAATGGAACCATGATACATTAGCAAAAATACTTGAAAGAATTGCTGAAGAAATTTGGCATGGAAAACAGCAAGGCTTATGATACACCTATTCCCACATCCACAAAATTAGATAATGATCTAAAGGGAAAAGATGTTGAAGCCACACTTTATAGAGGAATGATTAGTTCCCTTCTCTATCTAACAGCTAGTAGACTTGATATTGTGTTCTCTGTTGGATTGTGTGCTAGGTTTCAAAGTAATCCAAAGGAATCTCACTTGAAGGTTGTTAGAAGGATACTTAGGTATCTTGTGGGAACAACAGACTTATGCTTGTGGTACCCCAAAGGGAGTGCAATTGATCTTATTGGGTACACTGATGCAGACTATGCTGGCTTTCTTGTTGATAGAAAGAGCACATCAGGTATGGCACACTTTCTTGGCTCCTGTCTAATATCATGGGGTTCTAAAAAGCAAAACTCAGTGGCTTTATCTATAGCAGAGGCAGAATATATTGCAGCAGCTTCATGTTGTTCCCAGCTACTGTGGGTAAGGAATCAGCTGAAGGATTTTGGTGTTGTTTATAATAGTGTTCCTATATTTTGTGACAACACTAGTGCAATTAATATTTCTAAGAATCCCGTTCAACATTCCGAAACCAAATATATAGAGATTAGACATCATTTTCTGAGAGATAATGTAGAAAAAGGTTTAGTGGAAGTGTTGTTTTGCAAAAGTGAAGATCAAATAGCTGATATCTTCACAAAACCCTTGTGTAGAGAAACTTTTTGTAATTTAAGAATCTTACTAGGTCTAGTTAGATTTTAGTCTTTGGCTTCATCTATTTCCCTCAATGATTGGTTAGAATGGTATTCTCTTGTATATTATGTGTACATACCTATGTCGAAATCCTTCAAGTTTTATGTAAATGTTTTAAGATCCCAAAGGATTAAAAATCATTGTTGCAAGAAACAGGTGAAATTAAACTAAGTTGCCAGAAACAAGATGAGGTGGTTCTATGCAAGTATCAGGAAAGGGAAATAGCAGATCAGCACTGATATGTCTTCCGAATAATATTCTCATATCTTTGGAAGATTATTATAAGATATTTTCCTTTTGGAAGGAAATAATCTTATTTCAGTCATTTACCATAAAGATAATGGCAAATCAATCACTTGCCTAGTTTATAGGATGGTTAAGATATTTATGGCAAGTAATGATAGCTATCTTTTCAAATTTTAAAACTTGTCATACTTATCAAATTATTTAACCGTCATTTTTTTGAACTTCCATATTTTTGTTGTGCTTCAAATATATATATATATATATATATATATATATATATATATATATATATATATATATATATATATATATATATATATATATATATATATATATATATATATATATATATATATATATATATATATATATATATATATATATATATATATATATATATATATTCCAACCCTTTGTGCAGCTTCATTACTTCTCATTCATCACTCTCCTTCTCTCTTTTGCGTACTGCTCAACATCAGAGTACTGTCCATCATCTTCATTCTCAATTTCTCTTTGACACAATGGGAAGAAAGACTGTAGCTTTATCTAGGAGAGGAAGAGGAAAGGGGTCTGCTAGTGACTCCACTCAATCAAAAGGAACCCCCATCGTTGTTCCACCAACCTCTCAACAAAAACAAACCCAAATTGAACCTTCATCACCCAATGTAGCTTCATCACCTTCAGAACTTCCTACCAAAACCCCCGATTCCCCTCAAAAATCCTCCTCACCACCACAATCGACCAAAACCTCATCAAAATAACCTAAGCCTATCTTCCATCCTCCAGAAACTGATGACTCTGTCATCAAGGAACCTGTACCATCTCAGGGGGGAACAAGAGATAGAAGCTCAGCAAACTGTGAGTCAAGAGATGGAGGTTAGTAGTGCTGAAGAGCACAGTGTCGAAGAGGAAGAGGTTGAGGTTACTGGGTTCAAAGAAGGATCACCTAATGAAAAGGTTAGGAGAAGTGGTCGTTTTACACGTTCTTCTGTAAAAAGGATAATTGATGACACCCAGGAGGAACAATCTGCTTATTCTGTGCAAAGAACCAAGAGAAATAGGTTGCCTGTTAAAACCTCTCGTGCTTCAAAAGGTAAATCTGTAGAATCTATTCCTACTGGTTCTATTGATTTAAATTCTAGATTAGTGTTATCTGGGTGTGGTGTTGAAAAAGGGTATTTTGATATTGCTGCATTATCTGAGTTCAAGGAGTTGCTTGATTATCAAGGTTAGTTAATGTTGTTTGATGTTTGTGCTGCAAATGTGTCTGGAGTTAGGGAATTTTATGTTAATATCAAGCAAATGTCTGATATGTCCATAAGTTCATGTGTGAATGGGGTTGATGTAAGTTTATCGGTTGCTTCTCTGTCAAGTTTGTTAAGCATACCGAGAGATGGATTTGATCAGTACTCGGGTGACGGGTGGCCTATGCTTGTTGGGGTCACACCAGAGGAGATATATGCTTTTATGTTTGGAGGAAAGATGCCCAAAAAGCCAGGGGTCCTCAAGTCTGTTAATTTGAAGGAACCAGTTATGTTGGTTCTCCATTCTTTGTGTAACAAGGTTCTAATACCGAGGGCTCAGGGTAGAGGTACTGTAAGAATAATGGAAATGGTATTGATGTATCTGATAATGAAAAAGGTGAAAATCAATCTTCCTGCATTAGTGTTGGCCCATATAATGAACTGTTATGGATCTTCTCATCACTCCTTGCCTTATGGATCTTTTATAACCCACCTGCTCAAATCTAACAATTTACCCTTGAGTGGTTCCACTGTCCCAGTTACAGTGTTTACCAGGGCGATTTTAAAGCAGAAGGGTTTAGATATAAGTGGGGATCAGCTGCTGTTCAAGATAGAGGAACCAGTGGAGGAAGTGAGATCTCCAACAAAGAAGAAAAAGAAAGTAGAGGAGCCAGTAGGTCAGGCTCTACTTCTGAAAAGGTTGGAGGACCAGGAGACTTTGCTTAAAAACATCATTGGTCTGGTCAAAGAATTATCCTTTTCTATTGGTTTTAGGTTTGATAATCTAGAAAAAAAGCTTGCTGGATCTCATAATCAAGAAGCACCTGGTACGAGTGCTGCTGCTCTAAAGTCTCCCCCTGAAGAAGAGATGCATGATGCTGAGGAAGGAGACGAAGATGAGTAACCAGCTGATGATAGAGACCATGATGCTGAAGGAGAAGAGGAGGATGAGAATGATGAAGATTAATTCTGTTTTCTGTTTTTGTTTGCCTACCCTATCTCTTATGACTGATTATGTTGGTTTGCTTCCTCCCACTCCATGAACTGTTCTTTTGATATGGAGTTGGGTCTCTAATTTGTTGACCTTTGATTGGTGTTTGTTTTGAATAATTTTATTTCTGCTATGACATGCCTAGTTTGACTAATCTATTTTTGCAGTATTTAACTTGAATAGTGGTTGATGCCACTGCATGGATGAGTACATTTAATAATTTGTGCATCTTATTTTTACTTGAGTATACTTTTTAATGATGCCAAAAGGGGGAAATGAGTTGAAGTTGAAGCCTAGGATCTTCTTAGCCTTTTAGGATTTTTAGATTAAGTCAAATAAGAGTCGAGTCAAGATAACTTTGGAGAATCATTTAGTGTGTATCCATTTTTAGTCTTAAAGTTTGTTGGATGTACTCAATCCTAGCTGAGTACTTTATTGAAGTTTTTATGTTTTTAATGTGCTTGGATTGCAGAAACTTCAATTAGTTTGTCATCATCAAAAAGGGGGAATTTGTTGAGTTCCTTAAGTTTTGATGTTTTGAATGATGACAAACAGTTACAGGAAACAGGTCACAAGCAGTTGGAACTGTCTCCTTGACTGCTATGTTGTAAAGCAGTCACATATTATCTATTGCATGTTAACCATGTTATATGTGTAGTAGTTAAGCTGATTCCAAGACTTGGAGCATAGAAGCCTTTTGAAGACATTTGAAGAAAGATACTTTGCTCAAGATGAAGCATCCAAGGAAGATTCAAGTCTTGTAGATTCATGAAAAGAAGAATATTTGTACTTTACTGTTAATCTAGTTTTTCATGTAATGTGCTCCGTAGTATGACTTATATGAGTAGGTGATATAAGTGTTTTAAGTGTGATAATTCATGTTATGAATTCTGGTACAAAGCTGGAATAGAATTCATAACATACTTAATTCAGGGAACCAGGTTTAGGGAACCAGGTTTACTGAATGGAATATCAAGCTGCGTATTTTTGAAAAGATTTTGTAAAAATATTTTCTAAGAATTATTTTGGAAAATATATTAAAGCAGCTGGTAGATTAGATGAGAATATATTGGTTACCTAAACACTAGGAGTATTTACCTTATTTGATTCTATCTATATGATTAAGTCAAATAAGATAAATACTTTCCTAAACTCACATAAGATGGCAGCTCAAAAGATTATGTGATTTTAGGAAAGCTAGGGTTTTTGTAATCACATATATAAACTCATCTAATCAACCTCATTCAAGAAGTCTCTCACGTGAAAAAACTGAGTTTATCTCTAGAGAGCATTATACACATTTAAGCACAAAAACATTTCATTAAGTCATATACAAGAACACCATTAGAGCTTATATTTTTCTCTCATATTAAGCTTTTAGAAGCAAGATCAAAGGAGAGTTTGATTCTGTAAAGAGCCTTCAACAAAGGGGTTGATAGGCTGGGAGAGTGTTTGTGAGTTCAAACACAAAAGGGCTTACGAGTGTAAGTTGAGTGCACACTCGGAGTAGAGTGTGGGGTGAACTGGTTCCCGGAGTAGGGAAACAGTTGAGTGTCTGTGTTCTTTGTTTTTCGAAGTAGATTAATAAAAGAGCATAGAGTAGGAGGACGTAGGCCTGAGTTGGCTGAACCTCGTTAAATTGTGTGTCTTCCTTTATTGCTTTACATATATTCCGCTGCTATTAGGAACCAGCACAACTGGTTCCTCCCACAGATCGAAAAAGTAGTAAAAATAGACCAAGGCTATTTAACACTCAATTCACCCCCCCCCCCCCTCTTGAGTGCTCTAAAACCTTCAAAAACTGATGATGTTATTAATGTTGTTGATTTGTACTATAAGGAAATAGTTCATTTACATGGTATCCCAAGGTCTATTGTGTCATATCGAGATACTAAATTCCTTAGATACTTTTGGAAGTCACTTTGGAAATTTGTTGGAATGAAATTGCTATTCAATACTTTGCGTCATCCTCAAACTGATGGTCAAACCGAAGTAATCAATAAAACACTTGGTACACTTTTTCGTGGCTTGGTTAGTAAGACTATAAAAGATTAGGATGTAAAACTTGCTCATGCTGAGTTTGCATACAATCATACCCCCTCTTCTACTACTGGTTTGTCTCCTTTCAAAGTTGTGTATTGCATTAATCAATATATTCTAGTTGCTTTTATTGATATGCCTAAGAAATATCAAGTTCACTATAATGCTGCAAAGAGGCAAGAAGCTTTCTTCAAGACTTGTGAAGCTATCAAAGATCTCATTGAGAAGATGAATAAGCCCTATAAAGAAATAGAAAACAAAAATAAAATAAAACTTATTTTCAATGAAGGTGATCTAGTGTGGTTGAATTCACGTAAGGAAAGGTTTCCAATGAAATGGAAGAATAAAGTGATACAATGGGCAGATGGACCTTTCAGCATTTTAAAGCGTTTTGGTGATAATGCTTATAAAATTGAACTCCCTAATTCTTATGAAGGAGTGAGTGCTACATTCAACATAGGGGATTTGGCTCCATACATGGATGACCAGAATTTAAGGACAAATTCTTTTCAAGAAGGGAAGAATGATGAGGATCAAGAACATAAGAAAACTAGAAGTGAGAAAATCTCTCCCAATATAGTTTATGATCAAGTGTTAAGCTATTAACTTGTTGAGATCGTACTTGATACCTTAGGGTTTGGATTAGACTCTTTTGGAAATTCATCCTTCGTCACATGTATTGCACGGATTGAAGATTAGAGAGCTAGTTAGTAACCTTTTTATTGATATTTTAAAAATTTATTATTTTTAGATTATTGTTAATCTCTACCTTTTAGGTATTTTAATGCTTATCTTTTAGATAGTTTAGTCAAACTAAAACTCCTTATAATGTCTATATAAAAAGGCTAGACGTATGCTTAAGTAACTTGATGAATAAATTTTCAGATTGGTTTAAGAGAGATCTTAACTATCTTTTGTGCATAAGACTAGCTTAGACTAGGGCATTAAAGTCATTGCCTTAATTCAACCTTGAGTGTCGTTGAACTTGAGCAGCTTAAATAAGGGTCTTGGTTTTTTTTCATCAAGATCCGCATTAGAGATTAAGGTTGTTCATACCCTAGATGTAGAACATACTAAAGATTTACATGGCTAGTAAGAATATAAATTTCATTTAAAAAAAAGACTTTACTACAATAACTTTAAGTTAACAATGAATATACATGTACGATGATGATGGATATATGCATACAAAAACATATTACTTTCACCCTGTCAAAGGCAAATAACATCTTTTATTATGGAGATGTTATTCCAAGTAAAAAGGATCTATTTGGATAAAAGTATGAACTTATAAAAATTAGTATCAATTACATCCTAAAAATTTGATAATTGAAAATAATATAATGGTTACATTATTATCATTTTTTAAAAATCTATAGCACTACTAATAAATTAAGTTTGAGAAAACCAACAATCGATCTAAATTTTTAATACTGATAAGTCCTAATAATACTTATAAATATATGGTATTTTAGGTCTTTTGCATGTATTAATTTGCATTTTAGTTTAGTTTTAATCAAATTCTGCTAATTTGTTATCATATGATGCATTTAGGGGATTTTATAGTGTTTGTGTCATTTTTTAGGATTCCTAAGAACTTAGTGTCATGGGATAAGTTCAAGATAAAAGGAAGGATCCTACGAGGCTCAAACTAGATGAAGAACATAGAGCTATAAGAACCCAAACAAAGGATGAAGAAAAGGAACATAATAGGAGTCAAAATCAAGAGGACTCGGTCGAGTATGTATAGGACTCGACCGAGTGGGAGTGTTAAAACTGACCAAAAGTGGCTTCTAAATGAAAAAGTAAAGGAAGGAACCACACTCGATTGAGTGTGCAGAGAATCGATCGAGTTCCTTCTCCAACAACCAATTTTGACCTGATTCAAAATCTAAAGAATGAGCACACACTCGATCAAGTGCTCCTTGTACTCGATCGAGTGCCTTCGCTTTGGGCTGATTTTCTACGCGTATTTTATTGAAGCCCAAACTCTTTGTATATATATATTATTCTTTTCTAGGTTAATAAGGATGGTTAGTAGAGGCTGGATAGTAGTATTGCTTCAGGTTTTCATAAGTATTCATTAGATTCTCTCAAAAACTCTCTTTAAATTTGGTATTGTTCTTTAGTTTTGCATTGAAGCTTGGATCTGCGATATTCTAGCCTTGTGGACAACAACTTGGTTTGTTTTAAATTTGGTAATCTAAGTATTATATTCTCTAATTACTTGTGTAAATGATCACAACTTGGTTGTTTTAAATGATCACAACTTGGTTTATTTTATTTTTACAAGTTTTGTTTTTGGTATTGATCATGATTATTATTATTATTATTATTATTATTATTATTATTATTATTATTATTATAAATTTAATATTCAATGTGTGAGTAGTTCCTTAATTTAGGATCCCGATGAAGTGTAGTATGGGTTAGGCATTGATGAATCTCAAAACCAAAATATAAATGCATAAAAACAATTCCTTTAATCTTTTATTTCTTCAACTCCATTAAAATGCTAGACGTAAATGATTAATAACATGGATTAGGTTCACAGTGAGAGTTGGTTCATAATCTACATTAGAATCATAGGTTAAGATGTGATTGATGATCATGAAAGTAGACATCTTAACCATTATGACGTTCAGAATTTTGTGTTTAATGTCTTTTTATTGCATGACTCCATGAGAGTAGGTAGGATTACTTTGAGGGGAAGCTATTGATACTCAAAAGAGATCCTTAGTACTATTTAGAGTGCATTCGTCTTAGGAACTTCCTTATGTGTTGAGTTTGAGGATTTGGGTAGAAATCTATATATATATATTATATTAGTGGGGCTTCGTTATCCTAGATATTTGTCTAATATTCATATCCGCTCTAATTATAATTCGTGTCCTAGCTCATTTTTTCTTAGTCCTTAGTAAGAATATAAACCACTTTAGTTCATGAAATTCCTAATAGAAATTAGAACTACCATAAACAACATTAGACCCTGATAGTCTCTTGGGATTTCGACCCTACTTACCAAACTACATTAGTTTAGGTGGATAGGTTACTTTTAATTGGGTAGCGACAACCCCGTTTAAAATTTGGCGTCGTTGTCGGGGACTAACGATGTGATTTCTTTTGTTGCCTTAATTTAAATTCCTATTAAGATTTCTATTTTCTTTGGTAGTTGCTTAGGCTATTGTGATTGTCTATTTGATCTTTTTCTTGTCTAGTCTTTTATTTGCATGTACACTTGAGTTACAGGTTTTGAGGAGATTATTTCTCTAGATCTCAAAATTAAGAACTCGATAAGGAAACAAAAGAAATAGAAGAAGAGAGCAAAGAAAGAAAACAACATGGTTGAAAATCCACCTCAAAAGACTTTTTTTTAGTATAGCATCCCTAATCCTCATATGATGTTGCCGTGGGTTACTTCTACATAGTTTAAATTGAAGCCGGCATTTATTTAGTTCATCTCAGATGAATCATTTGTAAGGCTTGCTATAGAGTGCCCCATTTCACACATTGAGAACTTTCTAGAGAAGTGTGATACCATGAAGATGAAGGATTGTTAAGAAGAAGTTGTGAAACTGAGGTTATTTCCCTTCTCTTTAACGGATAAAGTGCGTGAATATCTTAGAGATAAGGGTCCGAATACATTTTATACATGGGATAAGCTAGCTAAGGGTTTTCTCATAAAGTTCTTGGATTAGGATAAGATGGCTAAGTTGAGGGCTAAAGTAAACAACTTTCTGTAATTGTATGATGAGTCACTTTTTGAGACGTGGAGAAGGTATAAAAGGATGCTAAAATGTTGTCCTCATCATAAATTATCAGATTGGCTTTTTTTTCAGACATTCTATAATGGTCTGAACTATGATACTAAGATGTACATCAATACAACTTCAAAGGGTAATATCCATATGAATGATGCATGGGTACCTTGGCTCTAATTGAAAAGATGGTTGCTACCGATACTTTATGCTCTTCAAGAGCAGATTATAAAACGGAGTCATCTTCTTCATCAGTGAATTCAGATATCTCCAAGCTGGTAGCTTCCATGAAAACTCTTATTGAAAGTTTGGGAAAGAAACATAGGAAGTCTACTATGGTTGCATCTTGTGAGGTTTTTAGTATTACATGGCATGATATGAGTCAGTGTTAGTATGCTATAGGTGATTTGGGTAGTAAGCAAATCAATGCCATTTACAATAACCAGAAGAGGTTATTTCATTTATTCTCGAACACCTATAATGAAGGTTGGAAGCAACACCCAAACTTCTCCTACAAGAATACCAAAATGTGCTAAACCCAACCCAAAATTGGGCTCTATACCATAATAATTATAACCAACCGCAAGGACCACTAGGATTAATGGGAGGTCCGTGTATACTCCACCACCACCCTTTCAACAACCCCAAGCACCTTAGAAATCCAACTTAGAAGCTGTATTTGAGGCTTTTGTAACCAACAGACTAGGTGTAATGAGAACAATGAGAAGCAGTTTGCAAATCTCAAGGCTCATATAAAGATTATGGAGACCCGACTTAAGTAACTAGCTTAGCTAGTGAGTCACCTCTCAAAGGTTTTGGGCAAATTTTCTGGAAATATCAAGACTCCTTTGTAGTGACCCCGAGGAGTGACAAGGATGGATGATCCGCTAATGAGAGTAATGAAAATTGTAGAAGAGGCCAAGGTCGAGGCAAAAATTATTGAAAAATATGAGGATAGGAAGAAAGAACCTCCCTGTACCCTAGTTGAACCATACAAGTCGCATGCTCCTTTTCCTCAAAGATTGTCTCAAGCAAAGCTCAAGAAAAAGTATGGGAAATTCCTTGATACTCTAAAGAAGTTGTGTCTTAATATCAATTCCTTGACTCTATATCTGAGATGTCTTTGTATGCAAAGTACTTGAGGGAGATACTGTCGAAGAAGAGGAAAGTTAAGGAAGATGCAATAATGCCTCTTACAATAGAGTGTAGCATAGTGATTCATAATATGCTTCCTATAAAGCAAGGTGATCCGAGTAGTAATGCATTGTGTGATATTAAGATCAAGAATTCATTGTGTGATATTTAGATCAAGAATGCATTGTATGATATTAAGATCAAGAATGCATTATGTGACTTGGGAGCTGGAGTGAACCTTATGCCTTCATCCTTGTATAAGAAACTCTGGTTAGGTGATCTAAAACCCACTTGCATCACTCTTTAGTTAGCAGATAGAATTATGAAGTCACCTATGGTTATCTTGGAAGATGCCCCTATCTGCTTAGGGAAGTTTTATATATCCTGTGATTTCATAGTGATGGAGATAAAAGAGGATAAACGCATACCCATCATTTTGGGAAGACCATACTTGGCTACAGTAGGTGTTATTATAGATATATAGAATGGTAAGATCACTTTTGAAGTGGGGGATGAGAAGGTAGACTTTACCTTACCTGATTTGGTAGAAAGAACTCCCACGAGCCCTCTAGTCTATAGGGTGGATCCATGGTGAGCCTTGTCGTATGCTACCAAACAAAATCAAAACTTATCTATCATTAGGATCAGTAGGTATAAAGAAGTCTGCGATTTCAAGACCATAGGGGAGTTCCCTACCCTCCAACCAAGGAATTCTCAAGTAATTCAACCCTTGTGACCCATAGCACCAAAAATAGCTACCTGCAATGGTAGATCGTGAAAGTAGCCCTATTTTCATCAATATCGCCACATTATAGGTTAGGTAGGTGGAATCCAATGGTGCAAGATTCCGAGGAGGTGAAATTCCCAAATGTTCAGCTAACAAAGTAACCATGCCACCCATGCTAATATGACCACTAGTATTGCTTCGCACTTTTAAACAACTATCGACAAATATATCAACCCAATCAGGAATGCTGACACCTGAAGGAGTCATGGCCCATAAGTACGACATAGCTACCTTTGGGACTTTAGTTGCCTCCCCTTGACACATAATAGTAGAGGAGAGGGATCTATGGGCTAACCTAAGGCAAGGGTGTGTGATTTTAAAGCTATGATCACCATAAGGATCCACCGAGCATCCTGTTATTGATTTCTAGAAATTCTGAGATGAAAATGAATAACGGGGATCCCAAAAATTACCTATAGGGGGGTCATTCCAACCAAATGCATTCCAAATATCCTCATAGGGCATCACATAGTTCATATTATTGAGATTGAAAGAAATTTCTTTACGGCCCTTATTCAATGTAGATAGGAATTCATAAGTGTACCTTACGTAGGTAGGCGTGCCTTTTATCAAGAATCCCTCGATTCCTACTTTATGGAATAATTGCCTCATCACATCCTCCTAACCAAGTTCTTGCAATGCTTCTAAATTAAAGAATTTTGTGTATTGCACCATTCGTTTCGGTTGTTGGAGTCGAACCCATATAGCTTTTTCATTATTTAAGAGACGAATACCCATGAAATCAGTCGAATGGGGTAAAGAGGAAGACTCACCTTCCCTTGACGTACTACCCAGGTTTCTAGCCCTTGGCACCCTTGAGGTGGATGAAGTATGCCTTCTTTTGTTTCCTCTTTTCATGGTCTTAGAATGAAATGCTCAAAATATTCCTTCTCTCCCAAAAGACACAAGCTACTCACCAAACCTTCACACCACTTGAATGCTTCACCTTAGAATACCAAGTTGAAATTGAAGTAAAAAGAATTTAAATATATGAGATGGGATGGAATAGTGATTTGGAGTGTGGAGGGGGTGTAATTTGTGAGGAGAATTTGAGTGAAGAGTTGGGATATAGGTAGAGAGAATAGGAAAGGGATTAGGGTTTGAGAGAGAAGAGTGTGGAGTATGGGAGGGAAATGGTGAGGGTGGGGTTTTAAGGGTAAAAAATTCTTTTTTTTTCATTTCGGGGGGCTTTGCTGGGTGAGCCGCTGGTCGTGGCTTGGGACCCGCTGCCAGTGGTTCAGGCAGGGAGTATGGGTGTGGGTTGCTGGAAGACCCGGTGGTAGCGGCTGCTGCAGCGTCTCCCTTATCCTCCTGCTTTTCTTCTCTTGTTTGTTTTTTCCTATGATGTTGAATCTGAGGCATCCACCTACAAAAACACACCAAAAATAATACACAATTTAAATAAAAACATGAAAAATAAATGGGAATAAATAAAATTCCTCGGGTTGCCTCCTGATTAGCCCCTTTGTTTTACGTCATTGGCTCGACATAATGCTTTTCATTTCATTATTCAATTGAAGGCACATAGAGATTGATGCTCTCTACATTCTCGACTTTGAACCCTTCGAAGTATGGTTTGAGACGTTGTCCATTCACCTTAAATACGTTATTGGTCTCAAAACTCCAAATTTCAACTGCTCCATATGGATATACCTTGATAACCTAAAATGGGCCCTCCCAACGGGAACGGAGTTTACCAGGAAATAGTCTAAGTCGGGATTGGTAAAGGACTTTATCGCCGATCTTAAACTCCTTTCTAGTAATCATTTTATCATGCCACAACTTAGTCTTTGCCTTGTAGATATCAGCATTTTCATAAGACTCAAGGCGAATCTCCTCTAGCTCTTGAAGTTGTAGTTTTCGATATTCTCCGGCTTCATCCATGCTCATATTAATGATTTAACCGCCCAGTCTGATTTATGCTCAAGTTCAATCAGAAGATCATAACCTGGAAAGAACTCTTTCAATTTCTGGGTTTAACTTCAAAACTTCTTTGTTAGCAAAACGAGTACTTATCGTACCCAAGAAGAGCAAAACAAAGAAAATAACCAAAAGTAATACTAAAATGAATTCTACGAGGTTAAACAATTAAAAAGCAATGCCCTTCCCCGGTAACGATGCCAAAATTTGGTGAGCCTTGTCGTATGCTACCAAACAAAATCAAAACTTATCTAACTTCAAATGAATGTAGTTAGGAAAGTCAAGTTCGTATCCACGGAGAAGATCTACTTAATAACTGAAAATCTATGTAAAATTATCTTAGTAAAACAATAAGCTAAATAAAGATAGGGTTTACAATAGCAAGATACACTTAAACCTAAATATAACCGAAACTAATCGAATGACAAATCAGTGAGAAGAGTAATCTTGGTTAGTCCAAATTCACTTATGAACTACAAGTTAATCATAGAAGTTGATAACCGGCTTTTAGGTTGTTGACTAAAAGACTAGTTATGCAAACAATACTTATAATCTCCCTAATACTACTACAGCTAGTGTAATGGTAAGTCGGGGGTCGAACCATAAGGACAAGGGATGCAAGTTTCTAGAGTTGATGTAAAGAGCTTATTCGAGATTTGAATTGATTAACTACACTAATGACTGAAAAGTGAAGCAAGAATAAAAATGATAATATGGAATGAAAGAAAAACGGGGATAGATTAGTTCCACCCTAGGAAGGACAATCGAACTAGCAAATAGCTAAGTTAGGGGAAATCGATCAACAATCAATCAAGACACTCAAGATGACGAGAGGAAGTTTGCGACGCTATAAATCACATGAACAACCTATAATAGCCCTATGTCTCCTAAGGAGTGGCAGGACAAGATTCGGATCGAATGTCAATTAATCAATCAACAACAATCTCAAACCCTAACTCTACGCATGAAGAACAAGCCAACCTAGGGTTTCACCAATAAAACCCCTAAGAAAACTACTCACTCATAGTAGTGAAAACTAGGGCATAAAAAATGAACAAGAACATGATTGAAAGCATAAACAAATTGAACGTAAATGAACAAGAGAATGAAGAGAGGAAACAAAGAACTACAACAAAACTGACAACTACTCTATTAAAGCCGTAAATGGAGCAAGGATAATAGCAAGAGCAATGGAATTAACAAAAACAATAAGTGAAAGCATTAAACCAAATAGAACAGTAAAGAAACAACAACTTACTTGAATGAAACTGCGTGAATGAAAAAAATTCTGAATCCGAAATACAATGCTTGAAAGGAAGTGCAAAAAAAAGCCTTAAATCTAAACTAAAGCATAAATGAAATGAAAGCAATGAAAGTGATGTTCCTAGTTGAGGCACAAGAGCTCTCAAAATAGGCATGAGGGTTTTTTTTACAGAGAAAGGGAGTATTTATACCCTAGGGACATAAGGGGTGAAACCCTAGAAAAACCCTCGAGGCCTGGCCTAAGAAATAAAACTTGCCGAAAAAGGGGTCATTCGGCCGAATGGGGGATGATTCCCCTAAATTGTTTCCTGCTTTGCCCAAAACAAAAAATCCGAGTAACAGAAGCCTGTCCACCATTTGACCGAATGGTTCTTTGATTCAGCCAAATGGTCTTTTATTCGGCCGAATGGGAGTTCATTCGGAGTTGAGTCATATGCTTGAGTCCCTGTCTTCCATTCGACTGAATGGATGTCAGATTCGGTCGAATCTGAGCCTGAACCTTACTAAATAGCTTCTTCAAAGTGTCTAATGGCTTCTGAACTTTGTGGAATCTTCGAGAGTGACTTGGAATCCATGCCCAAGCTATGATATGCGCATTTAAACTCTTGATAAGAGTGCCAAAGCCTCAAACACGTCGTATTTCACCTTGAAATCATCGAAAGTACCTGAAATGACCTTAAAACAGCTCGAGGACAAGATCAAGGTAAAATCAAGTGTAATACGTATAAAATCAATCTAAAACCATGAGACTCGACACTAAAATGGGGTTGTAAATGTGCTCTAAAATGAGCACATTAATTTTCCCCCAAAGCCAAACATTTTCTATTCCCTAGCAAATGAACTAGCAAGGCAACACAATGAGTAAAGCACATGAAAAGCAAGGCGAGCAGAAAACAAGACAATGCAAGCCGTGTATGCGCAAAACTCTTCCCTAGCCATGGGTGTGCAAGTACAATGGGCTCAAAAGAGCATAATACCAAGATGAACAATATTTTCCACAAACTCGGGATCATTGGAAAAGCTACAACACAAGCCATGCCACCTACTACATAATGAGGTCACAAGTCTACGCTCCCCAGGATATTTCCCAAAAGATGTGGGAAATTTCTATTACGCTCGTTTATTTAATAAGGTATGTGTTTCGCTCAGAATCATCCGACTAAAGATGAGCCGAGAATTAAACACTCAACCAGGGAGAAGTCTTGGTAATTGTGTCTTATCTACTCTCCAGCACCGAACTTGCTAATCAGGCCAAGTCGAACAAGTTTGGAAAGGGTTGCAATGTAGGCTAGGATCAAGGTAGGGTAAAATTTAGGGATATGGAGTTAAAATAGAGGATAGTAAGCAACCCAAGGTAATGAAACCAAGGACAGCTATGACTTCAGACGACAATGCTACTCCTAGAATCCTCAAGATACGCATAAATGAACTCTAATACATTACACCAACCTTATTCTCGAATTTTTTTTCTCTTTCTCTTTTTTTCTTTTTCTTTTCTTTTTCTCTTTCTTTTCTCTTTTTTTCTTTTTCTTTTCTTTTTGAGTTTTTCATGCTAATAATTCTGAAATATACTAAGAGTGATGTATAGAGTCATATCATCCGACAACGACTTTTCAAACCAAAAACCTGCACCATAATGCAACGGACACCAACTTCACTATGATCACTTGACTATCCTCTAGGTGAAGAGAGGGAATATTTGGCTCATGTGGAGTTAGATAGTGTAGTTACAAAGAAAAGGTAAAGGCACAAACTTAGCTTACCCTAAAGTCAATTAATATTCATGGTAGGCAATTTGGCCATATAGTTATAACTACAAATAAGTTATCATCCCTGATCTTTAGAAAAGCAGACTATGCTGGAGGAAAACAAACACAATACTTAGACTCTATAACTAGCACTCGATGACATAGGACTCATATTGGAGTCTTAGAAGGCTCAATCCTCACTAGGCTAGTCGAAATGTACCTCAATAGGTAGTCATCCAAGCCACAAACCTAGCAAGCCCAGATCCCTAAGTTAGGTGGAAAATAGTCAATCATTTGGTCCCAAAACAGGCACAAGGATAGGAAAACATGAGTATGCATAGGACCACTAGAATGTACATGTCAAAAGCTTGCATGCCGGTTTCATAACTCAAGCTCATCAACTTAACACTATAACAACAACTAAAGAAATAGTTTCAATAATGCGGATCTTTCGAGACTTTTAAAATACAAGAACCCTCCCCTAAGCCAGCTCAAGAGCCATCTCGGCACTTGGGAAATATAGAGAAGAGAACTAAAAGGGAGAAAGATCAGCATTATGGAAGCTATTGCTATACAAACAAAACAAACACCAGGTTATCTCCCGTAAGTACTTTTGTTTAACGTCGGTAAGTTCGACATAATTAGTCACAAGCTTAGACCAAAAAGAAAGCATAGAAATTATACCTACCATAGGAGTGGATTCACTCCTATCATCTCCATCACCTCCAACGTGGGGAGTCAAAACTCTCCACCGAGCCACAGTGGCAGAAGTAAGCAACGGAGAACCAGGGTCATCTGAAGGTGGGCTATAATACGGGGCTCCCCCAAGCCAGGGTGGAGCCATCGATCTCTTTTTGGTTTTTATTTTTCTAGCCCTCTTCCTTTTGCGGGCTGGGTTGTTAGTTCCCTCAGACATGTTACAAATCACCTTTATCGGAGCAGTCTCCTTCACAACCTCAAAAACAACACTCTTTATTGCCTCCTCCTCATCCGACACCTCAACAAACATTGGGGAAGAAAAAACATCACACCCCTCAACCTTTTCTTCAACTATATTTCCAAAAACATCAAAGGAACAAATTTTCTTGACCAAGGGTTCCTTGGAAGACTTAGAAAAGGCAAACACAACCTTTTCTTGGGCTACCCTCACAGTGATAGTCTCTGATTCAAAGTCTATCAAGGCATCCAAAGTCTTTAAAGCATCTCTCCTTAGGATGAGGGGGGTACAATGATCCTCAACCATATCAAGCACCACGAAGTCATATGGAACCACAATGTTCCCTACTTGGATCTGAAGGTCCTCAAATTCCCCACATGGCACTTTTATATTACGGTGGGCCAGTTGGATGGTTTTCTTCGATGGCTTGAGCTCAAAGGTTAGTTGTTTGGCAATGGACATTGGCATTAGGCTAATGGAGGCCCTAAGGTCAGCGAGTGCTCCCTTAGAATTGAGTTTTCCAAGGGTGATTGGGAGCACAAAGGGTCCTCTAGCTTTTTTTTCTTTGCCCATGTGCCCTAAATGATGGCACTCACCTGCTTTGGCAAACTAATCACTTCTCCCTCAAGCTTTCTCTTGTTCCCTAAGAGAGTTTTTAGATACTTGGCATATTAAGGCATTTGCTCCATGGCCTCTAAGAATGGTATCTTCATTTCAAGTTGCCTCATATGTTCTAGGAATTTAAGAAACTTTTCTTGCAATTGTTTCTCCACCTTTTTGTAAGGAAAAGGTAGAGGCAGAGCATGTTAACGCTCAAGTTTCCTCCTTTCCTGTATCTCCCTCCATCTCTCTTCCTCATCCTTCCTTTTCTTCTCATGCCCATCTACTTCAACATTGTTTTCCTCATCCTCTTCACTAACCTCCTTCTCTTCTCTCCCCTCGAGATCCTCCTTATGCCCAGTTTCCCTTTGAAAACCACTATCTTTTAAGGAACCTTCCCCTAAATCATCTCTATTAGCTATAACTAGAGCAGAGTATGAGGTTCTTGATCTTAGGAAGATCGTCTTGCAGGTGTAATGTTTAAGGTTGGAGTCAGGAGTATTATGTGGTGGAGGTTGGGTGGATGGGTTTTGCTGAGGGTGAGATGGGAATAGCAATGGTGGAGGTGGACTGGCCATCTGAGCAAGCTGTGATTCAAACAACTTCTGTTGTGCTTGAAGTTGTTGCATTTCATTAATTAAGGTTTGATTGATTTGGGAGAGGGTTTGATTTTGTTGTGCAAGGGAGTTCACTTGAGTGGAAAGGTAATCATGATTTGGAAGCAGGTTGGGTGGTGGTTGTGTAGATGGGTAGGGTAGGTTGGGGTTTAGCCTTGGCACTTAAGGGTATGGCCTATTCCCATTCGGCCTAGGAAAACTCTCATTTTCTTGATTGTTTGAGTTATACCCTGATAACCGGTTTTTTTGGTCGTTAACTAAAAGACAGGTTATGCAAACAATATTTATTCCAACCTACAAACTATACGAGTATAGCGGAGTAGGGGGTCGAACCACGAAGACAAGGTATATCAAGACTTTGACTTTTAACACAACCGGACTATTTGGGGTTGGAAATTCAGTTAAAACTAATAGGTGGAAAATAGATGACGACAAATCACGAAGTAAAGCAAGTAGAGAAAAACGGGGACAAGATTGGATTCACCCTAGGAATGAAGCTTTAAAACCGAACATGATAGGTTAGAGAAAATCTGATAATAACTAGCATGGATATCCATGAATACGAGAGGAAGTTTGTGACCCTATAGATCACACGAACAACCTATAATCGCCCTATGTCTCCAAAGGAGTGGCAGGACAAGATTCGCATCGGAATCCGAAACTATTTATTAACATCGTTTCTACAACCTTAAGCAATAAAGATCATAGCTTTCCTAGGGTTTCATCGATCAAAACCCCTAAAGGATTTACTCACTCATATTCATGCTTAAAGACATAAAGATATTAAAAGATGCAGCAGAAACGAACATGGAATGAAATCGCGAGAATGAAAACACAATCAGAATTAATAAACGAATAACTTAGAACTAAACATGCAATGAAATAAAGCAATGAATTAAGATTAAAGGAAGGAATTAAACTTACAAAAAGCTTCAAATTAATATCCACGAAAAGAATTCGAACTATAAAGCGTTGAAGAAAAACTGAAAATCGAAAGCTAAAACTAAAAGAATTTGGAGGCTAAGAAATCTAAAAGTGCATAAAAGTATTAAACCTAGCTCTCCCTCTCCTCGTCAGAGGGAGGGGGTATTTATAACAAAATAAGAAAAACCTACGAAAAACCCTAAAATGCATAGGAGCCGGCCCTAAAAAGAAGTAGTTGATCCGGAGGAAAACACTGTCATTTGCCCGAATATAGGTATCATTCGGCCAAATGTGATCCCATTCGCCCGAATTGTCTTCCATTCGCCCATTCCAGAGGCTTCAGGGAATCGATCTCTGTTAAGCATTCGCCCGAATGTACAGGGTGATTCGGCCGAATGGAAGCTCATTCGCCCGAATGAGTTCCATTCGGCCTTTCCAGTAGCAAGGCTCGAGAACTCTGAAGACCGCCTCTCATTCGACCGAATGAGTCTCAGATTCGGTCAAATCTGCAAGCATTCGGTCGAATGTCTCTCAGATTCGGTCGAATCTGAAAGCATTCTTTCCTCTTTTCACTTCCCTCTTTTCTGAACTCCGTGAAATCTTCATGAGTGACTTCAAACACTTGCCCAAGCTAAGATACGTGTGTCAAAGGCTCGAATGTATCGCCTTTCACCTTGAAATCATCAAAAGTGCCTGAAATGAACTTAAGACAACTCGAAAACAAGACCAAGGTAAAATCAAGCATAATGTACATAAAACCTATACAAAACTATGAGACTTGACACTAAAATGAGTTAATAAATGTGCTCTAAAACGAGCACATTAACTTCCCCCAAGCTAGACCGTTGCTAGTCCCTAGCAAACGAAATAGAAAGGTGAAATGACAGCTTAAGGCAATATGAATGAAGAAATGAATGAAGAGACTAATGAAAAACATGGGAAGTGAAGCTCAAGTCAATGCAAGCCGTGCACGTGCGAAACTCCTCCCTAGCCATGGGTGTGCAAGTACAATGGGATTTAAAGAGCATAATCAACTTTTTACACTTACTCGGGATTGCCGAGCAAGCCACATCATAATTCATTACGCCCACTACCTAATGAGGTCGCAAGTCTATGCTCCCAAGGTTATTTCCCACGAGGTGTGGGAAATTTCCATTACGCTCATGTGTTTATGGGGTATGTGTTTCACTCGAAGTCATCCGACTAAAGGTGAGTCGGGAATTAAACACCTAAGCAGGGAGAAATCCCGTAAATCGTGTCTTATCTGCTCTCCAGCACTGATCTTACTAATCAGGTTAAGTCGAACAGGTTTGGAAAAGGGTTGTAATGTAGGTTTGGATCGAGGTATGGTAGAATTTGGGAATGTGGAGTTGAAATAGAGGATAGTAAGTGATCCAAGGAAGTAAAACCGAGGAAGATTACGCCTTCCGACAACCATGTCAATCCCAAAATTCCCAATAGTAGACTAATACACTATGTCAACTTTATTCTCAACTTTTTCTCTAATTTCTTTTGTTTATTTTCTTTTTTTTTCTCCTTTTTTTTCTTTTTTCTTTTTTTTTCTTTTGTGCTTTTCAAGCTTTTTTCTGAACTTTCTATGTGCATACTTCTTTGAAATGCACTAAGACTAGTGTATGTAGTCAAATCATCCAATGATCATTTCCCCAAACCGAAATCCTATATTACAATGCTACAAATATCAACTTCACTATGATCACATGACTATCCTCTAGGTAAAAAGAGGGAGTATTTGGTTCATGTGGAGTTAGATAGCGTGGCTACAAAAGAAGGTAAAGGCACAAATTTGGCTCAACCTAGAGTAAATTGATTTTCATGGTAGGCACTTTGGCTATGTAGCTTTTAACTACAAACGTGTTATCATCCCTAACCTTTAGAAAAGTAGACTATGCTGGAGGAGAACAGTCACAATTCTTAAGATTCCCTGACTAACACTCATCAATATAGGACTCATAATAGAGTCCTAAAGGCTCAATCCTTACTAGGTTAGTCGAAATGCGCCTCAATAGGTAGTCATCCAAACCACATATCAAGCAAGCTCAGATCCCCCCAAGCTAAGTGAAAAATAGTTGATAAACTCATACCTAAAATAGGCACAGGGCTATGGGAATACGAGTTTGCATAAAGTAGGTGCACAACAGAGGCTTGCATGCTTGTTTGGGATATATGATGGGAAAGGGGGCATGTGGTGCAAAGAAGGGTAAAAATATATATATAAAAAAAAAACAAAACTTAAATACATAAATTTGGATTTTTGCATAAGAAATCATACCAGTACTGGGTGCAACAGTATATGGAACTTCTTGTATATATACCTGAAAACAACACCAAAAAGCAAAGCGCAAAGCACAAAATAACACCTAGAAATAAAACACGAAGCAACAAAATGCTACACAACACTAAACTGACAACCAAGACCAAAGGACACGCGAAAGAATGAGTAGTGGACTATGGATATCCCCCCCAAGCCAGGATGAAGCCGTCCTCGGCGCTAAGGGAGGCCGTTAGGTCCACCACTACTCATCCCCCATAAATTCCTCCTCATCCCCCATAAATTCCTCATCATCCCCTTGGTCATCCTCCGCATTAACCTCTTCCTCCCCACCCGTGTAGTCCATCCCATAGTCGTCTGAGGCTCTTCTAGGAGCCGGCGGAGTGAAGTTATTAAACCTACGCCTACCCACCCACAACCGGTCAAACCCATGACTTAGTGATATTTCGTTATAGTTGTCATGGCGAGGGTACTAAGAAGGGGTGGCCATGCTTTCGCCGACCATTTGGGAGCGGTAGGCCATATCATACCATGGGTAGTTCGCCCGCTCGATGTTTTGTTCGAGGTGTTCGAGTCGGGCGGTGTGGTGGGCTTGGGTGGTGAGGACCTGATCAAGCCTTCTCTCTATGCATCCTAGGGAGGACATAATGTCAGATTCAGACTCATCGTCTGAATCGTCATGGTCTGGTAAGACCGAGGTAGAGGCTCTAGGTTGGTCATGCATAGAGAGGATGTGAGGGCGAGGAGGTGGTACAAGTGGGGGCTCGACAGCGTATCTCGGCACATCTCCTTCTAAGAGATACGAGGCCCCAAACTGGACTAGGGGAGGTAAATGAGGGCAGGGAAGGGGGATGGTGCGGTCTTTCAAGTACCGCCAACGCATGGGATCCGCAATAATGAAGCCAGCCCGTACGAGACATTGCTCGTGAAGGGTAGTGGAACTGACATATCTTTCGCTGAATTCCACAGGATTCATGGCGTTCAGGAATTCAGCAATACGGAATACGTGTCCCCCTAAACATAAGTCAGTAGTAGCGTTTAGGGTGGCTGTGTTGTTTAGAAACTTCCACAGTGACATTGGCAGGCTTAGTGCAGTGTCGTCGTGTGGTGCAAGATAGCGGTGCAAGATGTGCACCTCGTGCGTTCGTACTAGGTGAGGGCTAGGGTAAGGGAACAAAGTCTCCCTAGCAAATTTAAAGAACATGCGCAAAACTGGGTGTTGCACATCAGAAGCATATATGTTCCTATTCGGATAAACAAGCCGGCCAGCTATTTTAGGCCATAGCTCGAAAACCGGAGAGTTGTCCGGTTGTTTATCCGGAATAGGCTCGTTATTGAAACCAAATACGGCATAAAATGCAGCATAATCAAGAAAATAGGTTGCATTCCTTAGCCTAAAAGATAAATGCAACCTACCATCCCGTTGGCACGGGGTTAGGGAACTAAGAAACTCATAAGTTAAGAGCTTATGAGTCGGGTGCCACATGTTTATCCAGTTTTCTAACCCACATGCAATTAATAATGCAACAAATTGCTCGTATATACCCATTCGTTGCAAAATTGATAGGTCTAAATAACGAGTAGAGTTGATTTTTCGTACCTTAAGTCTTTGGAAATGCTCATATTGCTCCAAAGATACGAAAATAACCGTAGGGTGGTCCTCATCGAACCATAGTTCCTGGCCGGGAAGCCTTTGTTGACCCTCCGGTTGTTGAGAACCGGTTTGTTGAGCTTCCTGAGCCGCACCCCGAAGAGGAACCCTCTCCATGCTTCTTGGACCTTTTGAAGGGGTTCCTTAAAGTTCTCCTTGGACCCATGGTAATTGAAGATGATTTGGAGGGGAGTAGAGGGATTTGAGAAAGAGCAAGAATGTGGGAGAGGAAATCGGCCGAGTGAAAGAAGTAGAAAAGTTTCGGTGCGATTTTACGTACAATGAGCTGATATTATAGAACTGACTTCCATTTGGTCGAATGGCGCTTACATTCGGTCGAATGGTGTCCTATTCGCCCGAATGGATAACCTGTTCGGTCGAATGAAGTAATGTTATGAAGAAATCTTCGCTCCCATTCGACCGAATAGGTTTCGTAATTCGGTCGAATGTAACTACATTTGACCGAATGTTGGCTTCATTCGGTGTTATCAGCAACCTCGTAAATGTTCCCAAGTAGATCTATTCGACCGAATGGAACACTATATTCGGTCGAATTAGATTCATTCGACCGAAGTGAAGCTTCATTCGGCATTATCAGGAATTTGGCCAAAATTGGGTTTAGCTCCATCTTCAATTTCATTCAGCCGAATGGACGTATCATTCGGCCAAATGGGTAGCGATTTTGCTCTTTTTAGATCAAATCACTTGTGCCCTCTCAAAATCAATCAATATACTATGATTAAGTTGTTTGAAAATCCAAATAAACCGGGTTACCTCCCGTAAGTGCTTTGTTTAACGTCGTTTAGCTCAACGTAGCTCGGGTAATTAAACAAAGACAAAAGTGAAACTAAGCATTTTAAACCTAAAAAAAACGCTAAAGAACGATGATTCAAAGTAGGGATATTCGATAAGGGTCAATGATTATACCAATCCTTCGGCTTTGACATCATCTAACTTTATAAGCTCAATGGTGTTGACATTGTGAAGGCTGCTCTCATGGAAGAGTTTTAACCGATGTCAATTAACAACGAAACGTCCTCCATGATGGTCTTTCAGCTCTACCGTTCCATATGGAAAAACTTGTGAAATCTCGAATGGCCCAGACCACCGTGATTTTAACTTTCCGGGGAATAACTTAGCTCTTGAATTAAAGAGCAGCACTTTATCTCCTACAAGGAACTCTCTTTGGATGATACGTTGGTCGTGCCAACGCTTAGTACATTCCTTGTAGATGTGCATGTTATGGAATGCATCGAGCCGTAGTTCTTCCCATTCTCGTAATTGGGCGGCTCGCTTCTCGCAGAATAAGGTAGGGTCCAAATTTAGAGTTTGGATCGCCCACCAAGATTTGCATTCCAGTTCCACCGGTAGGTGACAGGATTTCCCATATAAAAGCCGGAACGGGGTGGTGCCAATAGGGGTTTTGTAACACGTCCGGTGGGCCCAAAGAGCGTCATCTAACTTTAGAGACCAATCTTTCCTATTTGGGTTTACCACCTTCTCGAGAATTCTCTTGATTTCCCTATTAGCTACTTCCACCTGTCCTTGAGTTTAGGGGTGGTAGGGCGATCCGACTTTGTGCACGACTCCATAATTTTTCAATAATTTATTTAGTTCGTGCTTAGCAAAGTGTGATCCCCCATCACTTATGACTATTTTGGGAACACCGAATCGAGGAAAGATTATGCTTTTAAAAAGCTTAATAACCACTTTGTGATCATTCGTAGGTGAGGCGATGGCTTCCACCCACTTAAACACATAATCAATTCCTACTAAAATATATTGGTTCCCATGAGATGAAACAAATGGGCCCATAAAGTCAATTCCCCAACAGTCGAACACTTCACACTCAAGGATGTAGTTTTGAGGCATCTCATTTCGCATTGAGATGTTGCCAACCCTTTGGCACCTCTCACAGCTTTTCACAAAAGTTTCAACATCCTTGTGTAACGTTGGCCAATAGAAACCTGCGGTGGCAACCTTAGCAGCAGTGTTCATTATACCATGGTGACCGCCACACTCGTATGAATGACAGTGAGTTAGGATTTTTGGAACTTCCTCTTCAGTGACGCAGCGGCGGATTATGCCGTCTGCGCAAGCATGAAATAAGTAGGGATCATCCCAAAAGAAGTTCCCGACTTTACCAAAGAAAGCCTTTTTCATAGCCCTTGATTCGAACTCTGGAAGTTCTCCACAAGCTAAATAATTCGCAATATCTGTGAACCAAGGGGCTTTCCCAACTACTATTGCTGTCATTAGGGTTTCTTCGACCATTTCGTCTTGGATAGGTATGGCGTCGTTATTAAGCTCGGGTAGCCTAGACAAATGGTCAGCTACCACATTTTCGCTACCTTTCCTATCTCTCAACTCAAAGTTAAACTCCTGTAATAGGAGCACCCAACGGATCAACCTCGGCTTTGCATCTCTCTTGGTCATTAAAAACTTCAGAGCCGAGTGATCAATGAATACTACAACTTTTGAACAGATCAGATATTGGCGCAGTCTCTCAAAAGCATAGACTACTACCAGCATTTCTTTTTCAGTTGTAGTGTAGTTACGTTGTGCAGGGTCCAGTGTTTTACTGATATAACATATAACATGGTTCTTTCCCTCCTTTTTCTGCCCAAGGACAGCACCAACAGAAATATCACTGGCATCGCACATCAATTCAAATGGCAAACTCCAATCCGGAGCTTGCACGATGGGCGCAGAAATTAGAGCCTCTTTTAGCTTGTTAAAGGCATTCATGCATCTCTCATCGAAGTAAAATTCGACATCTTTCTGAAGAAGTTCATTCAAGGGTTTTGCTAGAGTCGAAAATCCTAGGATGAGACGCCTATAGAATCCTGCGTGTCCAAGAAAGGATCGTACTCCTGTAACTGAGGTAGGTACAGGAAGATTCCTTATCACATCAATTTTGGCAAGATCCACCTCTATGCCTTTGTAAGACACTTTGTGGCCTAGGACGATGCCTTCTTGAACTAAAAAGTGACATTTCTCCCAATTTAGTACAAGATTCGTTTCTTGACACCTTAATAGTACTTTCTCAAGATGTGTTAAGCACGTGTCAAGAGAGGACCCTCCAACAGAAAAATCATCCATGAACACTTCCATAAAGTCCTCTAACATATCGGCAAATATAGCCGACATGCACCTCTGGAAGGTGGATGGAGCATTGCATAAACTGAAGGGCATTCTCCTGTAGGCAAAAGTCCCAAAATAAGTTGTTTTCTGTTGGTCCTCGGGGTGGATTGGGATTTGAAAGAAACCCAAGTAACCATCTAGAAAATAATAGTACCTGTGCCTGGCCAGTCTTTCAAGCATCTCATCGATGAAGGGTAAGGGAAAGTGATCTTTTCTGGTTGCCTTATTGAGTTTGCGATAGTCAATGCAAACTCGCCATCCCGTGGTGGCTCTTGTGGGGATCATCTCTCCTCTGTCATTCTCGACAATGGTTATTCCTCCCTTTTTAGGAACAACATGAACTGGGCTAACCCATCTACTATCTGAAATTGAGTAGATGATGCCGGCCTGGAGGAGTTTGAGGATTTCATCCTTAACAACCTCTTTCATGTTGGGATTCAGCCGTCTTTGAGGCTCAACGGAGGAAAATTGTTCATCATCAAGATGAATCCGGTGCATAACAAGGGATGGACTAATCCCTTTTAAATCACCTAGTGAATACCCGATGACATCTCGATATTTCCTTAATAAAACAAGTAATTTTTCCAAAGAAATGTCATCAAGCTCAGAATTCACTATGACAGGTCTTTCTTCATCTTCATCGAGATAGGCATATTTTAAGCTAGGAGGTAGAGGTTTCAAAGTCACTTTGGGGAAAGGTTTAGGACCTTCCCTTTTGTGCGTAATACTTTCCTCTACCTCGTAAAGGTGCTCATACTCTGCTTCTTTTTCGGAATCCTGGGCCGTACCTAACCAGCCTTCCAACAGCTCATTTATAGTAGGGGTATCCTCATCAATCATTTGACACCCAACCTCTACTTCCTTGTTCCCATAACGAACCTCACTCTCCCTTTCACCTTCTTCAAGGCGACAGACCTGCTCAACCATAGGCTTCTTTAAAAGGGGAGAGATTTTGAAAACTACCTTTACTTGGGCAACTTCTACCGTTATGGTATCATCATGGCAATTAATAACTGCCCGAAGCGTTTTCAGAACGGCTCTGCCCAAGATAAGTGGAGTATAAGGGTCCTCTTCCATTTCCATTACCACAAAATCACAAGGGACCACTAGTTCTCCTACTTGTATAGGTATGTCGTCGAGCTCTCCACATGGCACTTTAATGCTCCTATCAGCCAGTTGGATTGTTTTCCTTGAAGGTCGGAGGGCAAAGGGGAGCTTTTTGGCGATCGATAGAGGCATAAGACTGATCGAAGCCCCTAAATCAGCGAGCGCCCCTTTAGGATCAAGGTTTTCGAACTTCACAGGGAGGTTATAAGGACCGGGATCTCGCTCCTTCATAGGCATTTTCCCCTGCAGTATAGAGCTAACTTGATGGGGCAGACTAATTACCTCTTCCTCAAGCTTTTTCTTGTTGGACAGTAAGTCTTTCAAGAACTTAGCATACTTTGGCATTTGTGCCATAGCATCGAGGAATGGGATTTTCATCTCCATCTTCTGAAGATGTTCAAGAAACTTCTTGAACTTATCATCAAGTTGCTTCTCAACTTTCCTGTAGGGAAAAGGAAGCGGTGGTGCATATAACCATTCTAACCTCTTTCTTTCCTCAGCTTTCTTCCTCCTCTCCTCCTCACTCTCTACTGGCTTCTCACTCCCTGCCTTAGCATTGACGTCCTCCCTACCTCTTTTATCTTCAACCTCTGGCATTTTACCATGTTCCTCCTCTTTTTCATCTTTGTGTACTCTCGTCTCATCACTCACCTGCACCAAAGGTGTATCAGCCGGATATGAAGGACTGTTATACTGAGTCCCTGATCTCAGGTGGATAGCCTTAGCAGTGTGCTGGTTTGGGTTCGGTTGCTGAGGTGGAGGTTGTATAGAGGGGTTAGGTTGAGGGTGAGATGGGAATAGCAGTGGTGCAGGAGGATTAGCCATTTGGGCTAGTTGAGTTTCAAACAACTTTTGCTGAGCTTGAAGTTGCTGCATTTGTTGGATGAGAGTCTGATTAATTTGCATCAGACTCTGGTTTGGTTGAGCAAGAGTTGTTACTTGGGAGGCTAAATGGTCATTGGTTGAAGTGTGACCATGTTGTGGTTGAGGAGCCACATGATGAGGCTGACTAGGGGGAAAAGGCAGGTTTGAACTATTTCTAGGTCCTTGGTGAAACCCTGGGGGTCTATACACATTGGCCCTAGGTACGTTCCCATTAGTCTGGTTCCCCTGGAAACTTCTGTTATTAAATCCACCTTGACCATTTCTGTTGTATCCCGGGTGGAAGTTTCCCTGGTTTTGGTTGGAGTTAAAGGGAGGTTTGTACTGTTGGTTGTTCGGGAAAGGTTGCTGCCCATACCCTACTCCTTGGCCCTGTCCACTATAGTTAAGGGCTGCCACATGATCAGGATTATACCCATAACCGTCATAGTTCATCACCTGCGGTTCTGGGTTATACCCTCCATAGTCAACTGTAGCTACATGCTCGGAGTGCAAACCACCACAATAAGATGTATCATGGTTCGTACCCCCATATATGGCACATGCAAAGTGCTTTTCACGCACTGGGGGGTTGTTCGAACTACCGGCTAGGCTTAGCTTGGACAACTTTTTATCAATAACGGCTTCTATTTTGGCGCTAATGTTGTCCAAGTTAGTTGTGTCTATCATCCCTCTAGGTAATCCCTGACTCCTAGTTCCTCCCCAGGCATTATTCTTAGCAACTTCCTCTATTTTGGCCTTTACCTGGGTGCAAGGAATTTTGGAAAGCTGGCCACCTACAGCTGAGTCTAGAAGTGCTTTGGTGGAGTCATTAAGACCATCGTAAAAGAATGTGTTGAGATGGTTATCCCCGTACTCATGGTGGGGACATGCTCTAATCATTCTTTTAAACCTACTCCATGTAGCACTAAGGTTCTCATCATCCTCTTGGGTGAATGACGCAATTTTCTTATGCCAATCCTGCGTTCGAACCATAGGATAGAACCTTTCTAGAAATGCGGTTTTTAGTTGAGCCCCATTAACAATTGAATTGGGTTCTAAGCATTTATACCAATCCTTGGCATCTCCCGCTAGACTCAGATGGAAAAGGTGCATTCGCACATAATTAGGGCTATTAGGACAAGGAGGGATAAGTCCACAAATATCTGAGAATGCCTCTAGGTGTTGAAGAGGACATTCATTTCTTAAGCCACTGAATGGTGTTTCCTTAACCATTCTTGTGAACTGAGGGTGAATTTGGTAAGGTGTAGTAGCAACAGGAAGTACTACACCCCCTTGGAACTCTTGTGAGCCAGGAGTTCCGAATTGGCCAAACAATTGATGTTCTTCGGCCATTATGGATATGGTAGGGTTTTGGACAAATTGTAAGGTATACTTTGAAGGGCGTTGTCTACTAACACGTTGGATTTCAGGATTTAAGGGTGTAATTGGCTGGTTTGACCTACGCGTGCTATGGGGCATGCAAACACCTAAGTCAAAGACAACCACACACAGAAAGGAAAACAAAAATATAAATAAAATAAATAAAGTTATGCTAAAACAAGTTAAGTCTAAATATTACGCCTTGTCCCCGGCAACGGCGCCATTTTGATAACCGGTTTTTTTGGTCGTTAACTAAAAGGCAGGTTATGCAAACAATATTTATTCCAACCTACAAACTATATGAGTATAGCGGAGTAGGGGGTCGAACCACGAAGACAAGGTATATCAAGACTTTGACTTTTAACACAACCGGACTATTTGGGGTTGGAAATTCAGTTAAAACTAATAGGTGGAAAATAGATGACGACAAATCACGAAGTAAAGCAAGTAGAGAAAAACGAGGACAAGATTGGATTCACCCTAGGAATGAAGCTTTAAAACCGAACATGATAGGTTAGAGAAAATCTGATAATAACTAGCATGGATATCCAAGAATACGAGAGGAAGTTTGTGACCCTATAGATCACACGAACAACCTATAATTGCCCTATGTCTCCAAAGGAGTGGCAGGACAAGATTCGCATTGGAATTCGAAACTATTTATTAACATCGTTTCTACAACCTTAAGCAATAAAGATCATAGCTTTCCTAGGGTTTCACCGATCAAAACCCCTAAAGGATTTACTCACTCATATTCATGCTTAAAGACATAAAGATATTAAAAGATGCAGCAGAAACGAACATGGAATGAAATCGCGAGAATGAAAACACAATCATAATTAATAAACGAATAACTTAGAACTAAACATGCAATGAAATAAAGCAATGAATTAAGATTAAAGGAAGGAATTAAACTTACAAAAAGCTTCAAATTGATATCCACGAAAAGAATTCGAACTACAAAGCGTTGAAGAAAAACTGAAAATCGAAAGCTAAAACTAAAAGAATTTGGAGGCTAAGAAATCTAAAAGTGCATAAAAGTATTAAACCTAGCTCTCCCTCTCCTCATCAGAGGGAGGGGGTATTTATAACAAAATAAGAAAAACCTACGAAAAACCCTAAAATGCATAGGAGCCGGCCCTAAAAAGAAGTAGTTGATCCGGAGGAAAACACTGTCATTCGCCCGAATATAGGTATCATTCGGCCGAATGTGATCCCATTCGCCCGAATTGTCTTCCATTCGCCCATTCCAGAGGCTTCGGGGAATCGATCTCTATTAAGCATTCGCCCGAATGTACAGGGTGATTCGTCCGAATGGAAGCTCATTCGCCCGAATGAGTTCCATTCGGCCTTTCTAGTAGCAAGGCTCGAGAACTCTGAAGACTGCCTCTCATTCGACCGAATGAGTCTCAGATTCAGTCGAATCTGCAAGCATTTGGTCGAATGTCTCTCAGATTCGGTCGAATCTGAAAGCATTCTTTCCTCTTTTCACTTCCCTCTTTTCTGAACTCCGTGAAATCTTCATGAGTGACTTCAAACACTTGCCCAAGCTAAGATACGTGTGTCAAAGGCTCGAATGTATCGCCTTTCACCTTGAAATCATCAAAAGTGCCTGAAATGAACTTAAGACAACTCAAAAACAAGACCAAGGTAAAATCAAGCATAATGTACATAAAACCTATACAAAACTATGAGACTTGACACTAAAATGAGTTAATAAATGTGCTCTAAAACGAGAACATCATACCCTTGGTTGAAGTTTCCTTGGCTAGAATTTAGATTGAAGGGAGGTCTAAAGGGTTGATTGTTGTAAGGACCTTGTTGAGCAAACCCTTGGTTTTGACCACCATACCCCACAGCTGCCACATAATCAGGATTGTACCCATAACCATCATAGTTCATGACTGGAGTTCCTTCTTGGTTGCAGCCCCCATAATTCACAGCTGCCACATGCTCAGAATTCGAGCCCCCACAATAGGATGTATCATGATTGGTGCCCCCACAGATTCTACATGAGAAGGGCCTCTCATTAGCCGATGATACATTGGAACTACGTTGAGCTAGTTTGAACTTGGACAGTTTCTTATCCATGATAGCCTCAATTTTCGAACTAATAGTGTCCAAGTTACTTGATTCAATCGTCCCTCTCGGTAGTCCGTTACCTCTTGCTCCTCCCTAAGAGCTATTTTTGGCCACCTCCTCTATCTTAGCCTTCACCTGATTGCATGGGACTTTGAGAGCTGGCCACCCACTGTCGAGTCTAGAAGTGCCTTGGTGGAGTCATTTAGACCATCATAGAAGAATGTATTAAGATGGTTCTCCCCGTACTCATAATGGGGGCATGCTTTAATCATTCTCTTAAACCTACTCCAAGTAGCACTAAGGTTCTCATCATCCTCTTGAGTGAATGACGCAATTTTCTTGCGCTAATCTTGCGTTCGAACCGTGGGATAGAACCTTTCTAGAAAAGCTTTCTTTAATTGAGCCCAATTAATGATTAAGTTAGGCTCTAAGAATTTATACCAATCCTTAGCATCTCCAGCTAGACTCAACTGAAATAAGTGCATACGCACATAATCTGGACTATTGGGGTATGGAGGAATGAGACCGCAAATATCTGAGAATGCCTCCAAGTGTTGGAGGGGCCATTCATTTTTCAAACCGCAAAAGGGGGTCTCCTTCACCATTCGGGTGAATTGTGGATGTTTGTGATAAGGATTTGGAGCTATGGGTAACACTACACCTCCTTGAAATTCTTGGGACCCAGGTGTCCCAAATTGACCAAATAATTTCTGGTTTTTGTCCATTGATGGTGTAGGAGGGTTGGGAGTATTTGGTTGTGACCGAATTTGGGAAAGAACTCTCTATTTACTACGTTGAATCTCAGGGTCGTACGGTTCTAGCTGTTGATTTGATCTACGTGTGCTATAGGACATGCAAACAACAAAAGAGACCAAGTGTAAGCACTGACAAGCAAGATTAAAACATAGTAATAAAAATGAAACAAAAATGAACTACATCAAGACTATAATCTAAACATAATGCCTTGTCCTCGACAACGGCGCCATTTTGATAATCGTCTTTTAGGTCGTTGACTAAAAGACTAGTTATGCAAACAATACTTATAATCTCCCTAATACTACTACAACTAGTGTAATGGTAAGTCGGGGGTCAAACCACAAGGACAAGGGATGCTAGTTTCTAGACTTGATGTAAAGAGCTTATTCGAGATTTGAATTCATTAAACTACACTAATGACTAAAAAGTGAAGCAAGAATAAAAATGATAATATGCAATGAAAGAAAAATGGGGATAGATTAGTTCCACCCTAGGAAGGACAATCGAACTAACAAATACGCTAAGTTAGGGGAAATCAATCAACAATCAATCAAGACACTCAAGATGACGAGAGGAAGTTTGCGACCCTATAAATCACATGAACAACCTATAATCGCCCTATGTCTCCTAAGCAGTGGCAGGACAAGATTCGTATCGAATGTCAATTAATCAATCAACAATAATATCAAACCCTAACTCTACACATGAAGAACAAGCCAACCTAGGGTTTCACCAATCAAACCCCTAAGAAAACTACTCACTCATAGTAGTGAAAACTAGGGCATAAAAAATGAACAAGAACATGATTGAAAGCATAAACAATTTGAACATAAATGAACAAGAGAACGAAGAGAGGAAACAAAGAACTATAACAAAACTGATAACTACTCTATCAAAGCCATAAATGGAGCAAGGATAATAGCAAGAGCAATGGAATTAACAAAAATAATAAGTGAAAGCATTAAACAAAATAGAATAGTAAAGAAACAACAACTTACTTGAATGAAATTGGGTGAATGAAAAAGATTCTGAATCCGAAATACAATTCTTGAAAGGAAGTGCAACAAAAGCCTTAAATCTAAACTAAAGCATAAATGAAATGAAAGTGATGAAAGTGATGTTCTAAGTTGAGGCACAAGAGCTCTCAAAATAGGCATGAGGGTTTTTTTTACAGAGAAAGGGGGTATTTATACCCTAGGGACATAAGGGGTGAAACCCTAGAAAAACCCTTGAGGCCTGGCCTAAGAAATAAATAAAACTTGTGAGAAAAGGGGCCATTCGACCGAATATAAGACCCATTAGGCCGAATGGGGGATGATTCACCCGAATTATTGCCTGCTTCGCCAAAAACAAAAAGTCCCAGTAACAGAAGCCTGTCCACCATACGACCAAATGGTTCTTTGATCTGGCCGAATGGTCTTTTATTAGGCCGAATGGGAGTTTATTCGCCTATTCCCAAGAGTTTGAGTCATATGCTTGAGTCCCTGTCTTCCGTTTGACCGAATGGATGTTAGATTTAGTCGAATCTGAGCCTGAACCTTGCTGAATAGCTTTTTCAAAGTGTCTAATGGCTTCTAAACTTTGTGGAATCTTCAAGAGTGACTTGGAACGCGTGCCAAAGCTATGATATATGCATCTAAACTCTTGATAAGAGTGTCAAAGCCTCAAACATGTCCTATTTCACCTTGAAATCATCAAAATTACCTATAATGACCTTAAAACAGCTCGAGGACAAGATTAAGGTAAAATCAAGTGTAATGCGTATAAAATCAATCTAAAACCATGAGACTCGACACTAAAATGGGGTTGTAAACGTGCTCTAAAATGAGCACATTAGAAGCCTCCTAAATTAACACCATTGAACACCTTGTTGTAGAATTTAGAAATTCTATGTTCTCATGAATTAGCTAGAAATAACAAAGCGTTCCTTTCTAACCCTTTCTATTGAACAACTCAAGACAAGCACTCTAAATCATTCACAAGAAGCAATCAAACTGAGAAATCAAAAAGGATTGACAAAATTAAGACAAGCGGTCTAATTTCTTCAATAATACTATTCTCCCTTCAAGTTATCAATCATAAAGCATGCACTAATAACCTAAAGTCACTACTTTGGTAAGATTAACTAGATGCACGCGAATCAAAATAACCAAACCTAGTAATTGATTCAAGCAAATCGTAAAATAATACAAGAGAATAGTAGACATTCAATATATATCAATAGAAGAGAAATCTCATAACTTACAATCAAAAGCTTCAATCTTTAACCAAGAACATGTAGATTAAGCTTCCATAGAGTTTTTCTCCACCAAAGAGCAAAGAAGAAATTCAAACTAAAGCTTTCTCTAAATTTTGAAAAGTTCCCTAAAACCCTAGATTACAATCATTATTTATAGGTACCTCCCTTAACTAACCTAAACTACAGATACCTAACCTAAGACGGCCCAAAACATGAGTTTACTTAATGAAAATGCCGCTGGAAAGCACTGAAGTCACATTTTTCTGGAAGATCCGCTGCCAGCTGCTATTTAGCCGCTGGTAGCGGCTAAGGCAGCCTTCTTCACTCCTTGTTGTTGTAGACGCCGCTGGTAGCTGCCCAATTGCCTTTGGTAGCGGCTCTGGCAGAAATGTGTTGATATTCATCATCAAAAGCTTCCTCGCTTAAAGGTGAAATGTTCTTCCTCATTCCTCCAAGTTTAACATGTCGTTTCCCTCAGTAATCTTCCTTAGTTGCACCTAAGTGAGTTGAAATGGCTAAAACTTCCAAAAACTAATAAAACTCCATGAAGAATATCAAAAACCATCCTAAAACACCTCTATCAACACATTAAAAGATGACTTATCAATCCATGTAAGGATCAGTGCAAAGATTCAAGTAAAGACCCCCTATACCTGAAAAAGTGGAACCGAGATCTAAACCCTTAGGAAAAGTGAAAAAGGTCGGGAAGAAAAAGGTTTTGAGTGAGCTGGGATCACTAGGAGACCCAAAATCTATGTCCTCTCTGCCTTTGATAGACCATGGTTCAATCCATGAAGAGAAGTCACCATATTTGGAAATGTTCTTAAAAAGGGTCGCGTTTGAAGCATCACCGTATGGGAGACCATATTCATAGGAAGGCTAGTCTTAACCTTTCAATCCATCATCATCAACAGGTAGAAATTCAAGGGGGTCAAGCTTATGATCCAAAATATAAGCGCTTAATAGGAAGCAACCCATTTTTTCTATTTTTTTGCAAGTTTTCTAATTTTTATTAGTTTTGATGTGTGACTTTTGCTTTTGTGTGTGTTTTTTTGTTTGCTTTGTAGGATTTAGGTCATGCTAATCATTTAAGGTTTGTGTTAGGTGATTTTGATGCTTAGAAACATGTTTGGAGTCTTGAGGAAGGTCTTATAAGCAAGGGAGAGTGCTCTGCATGAAAACCAGCTTATATCCGCATATTTCTACAAACACTCGATCGAGTGTGCAGAGCACTCAATCGAGTGCCTTATAGTTTTTCTAATTTTAATGTGTTGGCAGAATATTGAAAAATTGCTTAAAATGATGAAGACACCCAATCGAGTTTGCAGAGCACTCGATCAAGTGCCTTGTATTTTTACAATTTTTCAGCGTGTAGGCAATAGCTTTTGTTTTGCGCTTTTGGGGGGGACTCGATTGAGTGCCCCTTGATCAAACCATTTTAATTCAGCAAATTCATTTAATTGCCTCACTTCACTCATTCACTCTCTCAAAAACCGCAAACACCTCTTCTTATCTACTCCAAATCCTTTACTCAATCACTCAACCCACTACTCCAAACATCAAAAATCAACAATTTTGTTTAACCCTTTCAACTTTACAACTAAATTTTCCTTCAAATTATTACCCATTCACCCATTTCACTCAATAACCTTAACTTTGCAATTGATTTGGAGATTTTTGGTGTGATTCATGATGCAAATTGGTGGAGTTTGAAGCTTCTATACACACATTAGAGGATTTCTACAAGTGTTCTTAAGGTTACTTTGCTCTACAAGGCTTTGGTACACTTTAACCCTCTCCATTTCATATACTTTACTATTTATATGCTATTTTTCTGATTTTGTTCATAATTTTTACTTGGAATAGTATTGTGTTTATTGGTAATGTGTATTTGTTGTGTTGAAATTGTGTTATTGGACAGTTTTTTGGGATTGTTGATAGTAAACCCTAGATTGTGCTAGATTCCACACCCATCCTTTCCCCTATAGCTTAGACCCTTTTAGTGCCTTAATCTTAGTCAAAATTCCTCTTAGGAGATCATCATTGAGAAGGCATAGGAACCCCTCTCCAATCCATGTCCAAGTGCCCTAGATGGAAATGTATGGGATCAATTTCATAAATAATGAGGATTATATGGGTAATTTCATTAGAAATACCAATAAAAACCTAATACCAAACCGATTTATGACCCATCGGCTGTTAGGGCCTTAGGACTTGAGGGAGTGGTCCATTATGCCCTAACCTAAAGAAACTTGACCTTAGAAGCCCTCTCGACCTTCAACATCAACCGTAACGCCAACTATACTCCCACTATGATATATTTTAATGTTTTTGGAAATAGATTGTGGTTCAACCTAGAGGATGTTCATAAGGCCCTAGGTTTGCCCTTAAACGAATTTCTCACCCTTAGCCACCCTAGGCTAGAAGACTACCAAGATAGAGTGTTCTAGAGGGTCATCACCAAGTTCATGACTTTTGATCCAAGTTGATCCAAGGTAACTTGGATTATTCACCCGATGGTGAGGGTAGCATATAGGGTCCTAGCTTGGACCCTATTTTCCAAAGACGTTAGGGGTTGTGTATGCTCATCTCGCGATCTTTATTTCCTTTGGCATATGATTTCCAATGAGTCTAAGCCTATCCTTGGGGTAGATAGGACTTATACGACTAGTATTTTGTGTTTGACGGTGTGATTTATGAAATACCTGGCCCAAGTAGCTGAGGGCTCGACTAAGATAGATGTACGAGGCCTCCTTACCCTTTTAGTATTGTCTCCTAACATTGACCTTTCAGGCTACTTTCCTTAGGAGGTGCCTGGTCACACCTATATATCTCTGCACAATATGTAGTCCATGCGTTGGATTCGACATTATTGAGGTATGAACCAAGGGACCTCGAGAATATATGTAGTTGAGACATATCCCAGCCCCCTAGGCCTACTTACCCCAAGATCATCTCCCTCTCTTAGAGGGAGTTGAGACATAGATCTTGCATCTCGACTTTCATTGGCTTCCCTCATAGTCGAAGGAGCCCACTCTCTGTAAAGAGTGAGGACGATGATGATGATTGAGAGGCTACTAGTTAGATGGAGGAAGACGTGCCCAGTTTTCTTGAGAATATGACATCTAGTAGTTAGTATCAGTCCCTTGAGGCTTAAATAGCCACCCTACAGTACGACTTTGGTCTACTATGATCCAATTTACTGCATATGTAGAACGACTACACGACATGTGGACTAATTATCATGCAATGTAGGAGTCCCACCAGGCCATAATTGCATTGTATGATGGGATTAAGAACGACTATATCTAGATGTGGGCAAGCTTCTTCTCTATGGAAGAGGATATGTAGAGGTATTTTGGGAGTGATCCCAGTTTTTCCCCATGGTATGGCCCTCCCAGGTATGGATCCTCCCCTCCCCCTAGTCAGCAATAGTTTTTTTGTTTTATCTTATTCATTTTTTATCGTTCTTGTTTAGTTTTTTCCAGTCATTATTTTCTTATTCAGTTTTTACTTCATTTTTTAGTTAGAACATTATATAATATACCATACTTTATCTATATAATGGAGATTAGCCTTTCAATGAGGATAATTCTATTTTTCAAAATGGTTTTATTTGGTAGACTAGTTGATTTTTGAAAATCATAAACAATAGATTGTGGGGAATTAAACTATTTCTCCCTTTTATAATTGGTCGAACCTAGTGTTATAGACTTGTGTTTACCTGTGAGGACTTGAGCCTTGGACCGATGGCATTATTCCAGTCTGTTTCATTCATGTGTGATAGATTTCATCCTCTGTGAGATTTTACTCTTGGGTTTGATATTTGGTTTTTCAAGACTTTTTGGTGTAACTCATAGGAATGATTGAACTCTTCTTAGAATTAGAGACATTTTTCTCATACTTAGGTTATTTTTCCACAAATTTTTTTCATTTACCCCTAGTTAGAAACCCATTAAGCATGTATTTCCTTTTTTCTTGATGCCTATCATTAATATCCTATAGAAGAGTTTCAGGTTCCATCCATTTCTCTAGTACATATTTAGAATAAAGAGAAGAGTAGAAGTAAAACAAAAAGAAGAAGTAAAAAAAATGAGAAAACTTGAGAAAACGGAAAAAATAAAAAAAGAAAAACATAAAATAGAAAAAGAGGAAGAAAGAGTTGGAAAGATTTCCTCAAGGTGCTCATCATCAATAGTGCAATGAAGTATTCACATCTAGTACATAGTTCAGGTAAATCATTGATCCTAGTATGAAGAAAAGAGGTCATGTTATAGAGTATATGAGGTTATAGGGTGGTTTTGATCCCGTATATCATATAGTAGTGGAGTTTTATTTAGGTTGAACACTATTTTCCTAAATAACATTGCCCTACTCTATCTAACCAAGCCTACCTATCTAGAGAATCATGACCGTAGGGAATTGGAACCATGCTTAGTAGTGGAGAAAGACAAAATACAAACCTAAAGAGGACGATTTCACATAGTTGACATAATTACTAGGTTGAGAGCAAAAATTCTAACCCAAAAACACATGAATGGCTTATTTCCCTATGCATGCCATATGACTAAGACTAGCTTATAGGAGTGTATACCTGTCATTACTGACTATCAAATTGTTCATGGATTTTATATAACTCATATATGTGCTTGTTTGTTTTGAATCATGTTTTGACTTGGAGTTTTATAAAATTGAGACATTTTTGTATTTTCTAACAAGGTGTTATCTCATTTCTCTTATCTTTACTCTTGAATGCTTGAGGAAAAGCATTCATTTAACTTGAAGGAATTTGATAAGTCCCAATTATACTATAAATGTATGGTATTTTAAGTCTTTTTACTTGTAGTCATTCGCATTTTAGTCCAATTTTAATCAAATATTGTTCATTTGTTATCATATGATGCGTTCACATTTATTTGTAATGTTTGTGTCATTTTTTAGGATTCCTAAGGACTCAGTATCGTGGGAAGAGTTCAAGATATAAGGAAGGATCCTGCGAGGCTCAAATTAGATAAGGAACATAAAGCTAAGGGAACCTGAACAAAGGACACAACAAAGGAACAAAATAGGAGTAAAAAACAAGAGGACTCGACCAAGTGGGAGAGTCAAAACAGGCAGTACGTGGCTTCTAGATGAAAAAGTTAATAAAGGAAGGATACTCGATCGAGTGTGTAGAGCACTCGATCGAGTCCCTTCTCTAGCCACCAATTCTGACTTGATTCAAAATCTGAAGAAAGAGCACACACTCGATCGAGTGCTCATCGTACTCGATCGAGTGCCTTAACTTTGAGCCGTTTTTTTGCGCATATTCAATTAAAACCCAAACTCTTTGTATATATATCTTATGCTTTTCTAGGTTAATAATGATGGTTAGCAGAGGATAAATAACAGTATTGCTTTAGATTTTCATAAGTTTTCCTTAGATTATCTCAAAACCTCTCGCTATATTTGGTATTGTTCTTTAGTTTTCCATTGAAACTTAGATTTGCAGTATTCTAGCCTTGTGGACAACAACTTGGTATGTTTTAAATTTAGTAGTCTTAGTACTTTATTCTTTAATCACTTTAGTATTATTTTTGGTATTTATCATGATTATTATTATTATTATTACTATTATTACTACTACTACTACTATTATTATTATTATTATTATTATTATTATTATTGTTGTTGTTGTTGTTGTTTTTGTTAATTTTATATTCAATTTGTGAGTACTTTCTTAATTTAGGATCCTGATGAACTCTAGTATGGGTTAGGTATAGATGAATTTCAAAACCTAAATATAAATGCATAATAACAACTCCTTTAATCTTTTATTGACTTTAACTCCATTAAAAGGCTAGACGTAGTTCATTAATGACATGGATTAGGTTCACAGTGAGAGTTTGTTCATATTCTACATCAGAATCATAGGTTAAGGTGTGATTGATGATCGTGAAACTAGACATCATGACCATTACGATGTTAAGAATGTCGTGTTTAATGTATTTCTATTGCATGACTCCACAAGAATAGGTAGGATTACTTTAGGAGGAAGTTATTGATACTCGAGAGAGATCCTTAGTACTATTTAGGGCGCATTCGTCTTAGGAACTGCATTATGTGTTGAGTTTGAGGGATTAAGATAAAAATCTATATCTAAATCATATTAGTGGGGATTCATTATCCTAGATATTTGTTTTATATTGATATCAGTTCTAATTATAATTCGTGTCCTAGCTTAGTTAGAATATAAACCTTTTTAGTTCCAGACATTCCTAATAGAAATTAGAACTACCATAGACAACATTATCCCCATAGTCTCTTGGAATTTCGACCTTACTTGCCCGAACTACATTAGTTTAGGTGGAAATATTACTTTTGATAGGGTAGCGATGACCCTGTCCAAATACACAACAATATATATATATATATATATATATATATATGGGTGCGTTCATATGAGAACCCCCCTAATATGAGAACCCTTTTGTGGGTGAGAACCCATCTAACACACACATTGACAAATCTTATGGATGTCATTTAACTGAACATAATGACAAATCCGTAATTAACCCAAAAACTAACAAAAAGCAGTTGGTTCAAAAATTTAACTGACACTTCGATATAAGGAAACCCATATAACTTTTCATTCACTTCTTCAAAATCCTTTCGTCTTCTACCAACATTTTGCTTCTCTTCAACATTTCAACAATTCCTCCATTTCGTCTTCTTCCGCCATTCCACTATTGTTGCCATTTTTGTGTCAGTAGCATGAGTTACTTCGTCTTCTTCAAAACCCACCATTGTTGTTCCACATTTCGTCTTCCCCAGTTCTAAACAAATGAACATCATGTTCTAAATTGGTGAACATAATGTTCTAAACTAGTGAACATATGTTCTAAACCTATACGGAATGTCAATGCACTAAATATTCTTTAATTTCCATAATATGTCAATAGACTAAATATTCTTTAGACATAATGTTCCAAACTGGTGAATATAATGTTCTAAACTAATGAACATAATGTTCTAAACCAATGAACTCAATGTTCTAAACCAATGAACATAATGTTATAAACCAGTGAACTCAGTGTTCTAAACCAATGAACATAATATTCTAAACCAGTGAACTCAATGTTCTAAACAATTGTACATAATGTTATAAACCAGTGAACTCAGTGTTCTAAACCAGTGAACTCAATGTTCTAAACCAATGAACATTATGTTAAACCAGTGAACTTAGTGTTCTAAACCAATGAACATAATATTCTAAACCAATGTACATAATGTTCTAAACCTATGAACAATATGTTCTAAACCAATGAACATAATGTTCTAAACCATTGAACATAATGTTCTAAACCAATGAACTAAATGTTCTAAACCAATGAACATAATGTTATGAACTAGTGAATTAGTGTTCTAAACCAATGAACATAATGTTCTAAACTAGTGAACTCAATATTCTAAACCAATGTACATAATGTTATAAACAAGTGAACTCAGTCTTCTAAACAAGTGAACTCAATGTTCTAAACCAATGAACATAATGTTATAAACCAGTGAACTCAGTGTTCTAAACCAATGAATATAATGTTCTAAACCAATGAACTCAATGTTCTAAACTAATGTACATAATGTTCTAAACCTATGAACAATATGTTCTAAACCAATGAACATAATGTTCTAAACCATTGAACATAATGTTCTAAACCAATGAACTAAATGTTCTAAACTAATGAACATAATGTTATAAACTAGTGAACTCAGTGTTCTAAATCAATGAACATAATGTTATAAACCAGTGAATTCAATGTTCTAAACCAATGTACATAATATTATAAACAAGTGAACTTAGTCTCCTAAACCAGTGAACTCAGTGTTCTATACCAATGAACATAATGTTATAAACCAATGAACTTAGTGTTTTAAACCAATGAACATAATGTTCTAAACCAATGAACTCAATGTTCTAAACCAATGTACATAGTGTTCTAAACCTATGAACAATATGTTCTAAACCAATGAACATAATGAAGAGAACGTTGAAACTCAAGATATTGATGCACAATAATGAAGAAACGTTGAAACTATAAAGAAACCCACAATGATGAAAAAAGTACAATACTTTTATAGAGGAAAAAGTGCTAGCCAAACAAAAAAGTCACTGACAGCCGAAGAAAAGAATAATACTTTGTCTGAATAAACTCTTCTAGCCGAAGAAAATATAACCAATGTTTAGATATTTACAGATCTGCCATCCATGTTTAATGTCATTTTAGCCATAGATCATCAATCATTCAACAGTCTTAGATGAGTTCTCACCAAAAAATGGTTCTCACATAAGGGGAGGGTTCTCACACGATCCCTCCCCTATATATATATAGATCAATGTTAAAATAAGAAGGATACTTAAAATGAGAAGACATTTTGGCTCTTTATCTTGTATATCCAATGCATGATATTTTACGTATATATGGTGACCCTTTTTTGACTCATAATGACAAAAATATTTTTTTTCAGTTATATATAGTGATTCTTTTTTATTGTTATAATGATATTTTTTATTATTTTAGTGACCCTTTTTATAGTTATAGTAAGACTTTTTTTTACGTGAAATCTCTAGCGTTAGATCTTACCATTTGAATGGCCAAAATATCTTCTTATTCTTCTTATTTTAAGCATTCTTTTCATTGAATCTCTTTCCTATATACTCCCTCCGTTCTTTTTTGTTCTTCCCGTATTCCCCATCCAGAAATTTCAAAAAGATCTTCCTATATTGAATCATTCTATTTTAATCCAATTTCAAAATGATCTTCCCATATATATATGAATTCAAAAATTATGGAATTTTCTAAATTTTTTATTTTAAAAAGAAACCCCTTTATTTTGTTAAATATAGTAAAAAATGTTATACACAAAAAATAACCAATAGGATAAGCATAAGAGATCTTAATTTTTCATGTACAATAAAAATGGGAAAAAAATTATAATAAAAAATTATCCATCAAGATAAGCAAAAGAGATTTCAATTAAATTTGAAAATATCAGATTACATAACTGATACCGAAATAATTTCCCACCAGATCCACTATTGGAGTCCATTATCTTTTAAAATACGCAAAATAGCACAACTAAATAGAAAATGATCGGTGAAATTATTGTTTCAAACACTACCCAAAGAAAATTTGAAACAAAAATAGGAGAGATTTGTACCCTTCACATTAATTTTGAGCACGAATTTCTTTCATTACCTAGCCATGGACAGATAAGTCAATTTCATTAACTTGGCTATTTGTTACTAACAATGCAACAACAACCTCTTTTCAATTTTTGTCTTTGTTGTTGTTACAATATTCAATCAGGTAATTTTCGTGTATTCAAGTAGATGAAACTTGAAAATGATGAGTTTTACTGCGAATTCAAATACTGCACTTTAGAAAATTACACAAAAAATCAAATAAAGCAATTGACTCATATCTACTTTTTGTCAAATGAAAAAATACAAAGGACAAAGAGAGATAGAGTTGCGTTTCTTAAAGCATAAACATGATGAACCAAATTAAATTAGAAGCACAAATCAAATACTCCCAAATTAGAAACCAACCAGTAGTAAACAAAATCAATGAATTCAGATTCCTTGTCAATGTGGTAAATAGAGCTGTCAGAATCAGACCCGACTCGATAAGTTACTCAAAATCGACTTGGACCCAACCTGATTATGACCCGAAAAGTGAGACCCAAAAACCGACCCAACCCGACCTGAAGTTAACCCGAAACCGATTTGACCCGATATTCAAAGACCCGAACCCGATTCGTGTCTGACCCGTTACAGACCCTACCCATTAGGGACCCGACCCGTTAAGAACCCGACCCATTACAGACCCAACCCATTACAAACCTGACTGTTACGGACCCAACCCGAAAAGAACTTGAAACCGATTGAAACCGACACATAACCGATATAACCCGATTTATAACAATTCGTTATGTGTTAATAATCTGAATATACATGAATATGACTTAATCTTGACAAACCTATATTTTTTACCTAATATCTAATAACTTTGAAACCAAACATTTTTATTACTTTATTTATCTAATAAGTACATTTATGAAAATAAAATTTTTAAAAGATTTACTAAATATTCAAATAAAAGCAAAACCATTATGTCTATGCCTATGAAAAGTGAGATTAGAGTCTTTCAATTTGGGTTTTCATTGTTTCATAAATCTCATTAATGTCCTTCTTTTTCCAAAATGACTGTCATTTTCCTACAACCTACTTTTTAAATAACATTAAATAAAAAACTAAAATATAGTTTTCATAGAATTCCTCTATTTATACTAATGTGAATATATGATCGTTTACATCTTACATTGCTAAATATTTACTTATCTCTACATCTGAAAGTTAATCTCTTATTATTTTAAGGTATCGAGTTCTTTCTTAATCATCTATCATCTATATTCGACAACTAAATAGTGAGTATAGAGACTTATTATATACACTATTTTAATCATTGTATGGAAGTAAATATTTTTGAGGTTATTTCAACTATCAAAGTAATTAAAATAGGTAAAATAAAGAGATTTCAAAAGCTTACTCCCTAGTGACATTCCATATATGAAACTCAATACCAATTACAAAAGGGGAGCAACAAAAAACAATAAACTCACATTACGAGGGAAGACACCACCTTTTTTGTATAAATGTCATATTCTTATAATGATTGTACATTTTCAAAAAAAAAAAAGAGCAACATAATGACTGAACTAATGGTCCGTTTGATGGTTTGATTGTTTGAGCAACATAACGGTTGGAAAAACAAAAAAATGGTTGTTTTAAAATTTAAATGAGCGGTTTATAAATTAAAAATGCTTTTGAATATTTTGAAATAATAAGTATTTTTGAATATTTTGATTCCACGTATAAACGTATTAACTCTATTTTTTTTGAAATATATTAACTCTAATTTAATCGCAAACATATTTTTAAAATGTAATCTTTAAGTTATTTAAATTACGAGTTGTAAAGTTGTAACTATGTTATGTGTCTATATTGCGACTTACGTAACGACTTCACATTTTATGTTATAAACTTATAAGTTATAACTTATAAGTATATATTAACAAATGATTACACATTTCGGCATTTGTAACTCTACCAACATTTTTTAGCTTTCCATAAGTTACTAACTAAAATCAGTCATTAAATAGTGAAATACATAATCATGTCATCATAATTTATATCATTCAAGGACTAGTAATCAATAAGATCATATTTGATTCGAACCCATACAATTTATTTTAACTAGTCTATATTAATATGATTTAACTTAATTTACTTACACGAACTTGTCATTGTCGATTTAAACTAAACATATTACAAGTTCTTATGTATATATAAACTTAACATCGTATGTTATAGACTAGTTTGATAGGATAATACACATTTAATAATTATTACCTCATAAATATTTTATTTTTAAATGACTTATCGACATCATCATTGTCCAATTTATGAATTAACCATCATCATTGTCCGATTTTCTCATAATCGACCTTGACCCGAAAATACCTATTAAGGAATCGATCTAATTTTACTAGAACTGACCTTGACCAGAACCCGAAATAACTTGTTCAAGAACCGACCCGATTTTACCAGAACCGACCTTGACCCGAATCCGAAATAACCCGTTTAGGAACCGACCCGATTGTACTAGAACCAAACTTGACCCGAATCGAATACAACCCGAACTGACCTTGACCCGAATCAAATACGGCCCGAACCGTATACAACCCAACCCGAACCCGACCAAGCTAATAATCGATTTAACCCGACCCGATAATGACCCGACCCGAACCCAAACCGAACCGATAGGCAAAATTAACCCGATAAGAACCGACCCAATAAGAACTGATCCACAATGGGTCAACCCAGAACCGACCCGTAGACCCAATTTGACACTCCTAGTGATAAACGATATCAATGAATTTGGATTCCTTTGTTTTGCCAGCTAACCCAAAAATATGAACCAAAGCAAATTATTAAATGAAGTTAATGAAAATTGAAAGAAAAAGAAATACAAAAGAATGAGGAATGTGAGACAAAAGACAGAAATAATGGTGTGGGAATAATATTGATTTATGGAATTAGAGGTATTATAATCACCTATTTAAACTTATTGTTATAAAGTAGTAAATATGCTATTTTTGATACATTTTATTAACTTTTTAACATTATAAAAAATACATTCATTAGTACGGGCACATACTAGTTCACTTATTTAATGAAAACTTTAAATAAGTCATCAATCGGGCCTAATGCATTTTGAATTTTGGTTCATACAGAGTATTAAAGAAAAAGTAAACTTTTGATTTTTGGGAAAAAAAAAGGGACAGAGAGTATTTACTACCCCTAATTTGCGTAATATTTGCGCTTTAAAAGTTGATCCTAAAAATTTAAAACACTAGCTGCTCCCTCCACTCCAATCACCTTAAAAACTCAAAAACCTAACCCCATTCTCTCACAACTCCCTTCACTTCATCCCACCATTGTCACATTCCTCTGAGGTGGGTGCTGCAAGAACAATCTATCATCAATTGATCAATTGAATTATATACTAAATTAATTAGTTTATTAATTAATTGTTTTAATCGAGGGAAGAAAATGGTGCTGCCAGCGTCCGACGATGCAGATTCTTCGCCTTCTTCTTTTCATGATAATCCTGAGAACAGTCTTCAGGTAGTCGTGCAAATTCGTTATCCATTTTTATTTATTTATTTATGTTCTGTAATTGAAGCGAAATTGTACTGATAAGGGCCTATTCTTTCATTACGGAGTAGCCTTTCTTTGTTCTTCACAGAGGTTGCTCTTCCTCATCCTCCTCGTCGCGGCCGAAATCCAGAAGGAAGTTAAATGAAGAAGCTATGCACGAATTCGATGATCATTATCTCAATAACCTGAGAGTCAGTGCTTTCCATTATGTGTGGTCCGACATTGAGACCACTATTAAGGTAATCTGTATCCCCTTTTAATAAACTTGTAAATATAAGTACTGTATTTTTATTTTAACTGTCAATTTTCCCTTTAGCAGTTTGGTTTGAAATCTCACACAATCGTCGGATGCTGATTTGGTTTGTTTAGGTTGTTATAATCTATGTTGCACGGATTTGCTGTTTTCCATATTCGTATCCGTATCCGTATTTGAACTCGTATCGGTGCAATGTAGTTTGCTAGCAGTTAATAATTTATCTGTTTCTCGTACTCGTATCCATATCCATATTCTGATTCGTATCGATGCAACATAGGTTATAATTAGGATAGGAGGTAGGAAATGAGTGTGATATGACTTAAAAAAAATTGCTGTAACTAAAATGCGGGAATGGAATTGTTTTATAGGTGATGTACACAACTCATACTCAAACAAAGCCATAAGAAAACTCTAGCTATGAGCGAAACACTAAGCTAGGGAGAGAATGGAACAAAAACGAATTAACAATAGAGAACATATATTTTTTTTTTGTGTGTATCATTGATCATATCTTTCACGTGATATTTTCTAATTCTGATTTATGTTAATTGTAAATTCATTTTTGAAGCATGTGGTCCACGTGGTGATCACCTTCATGGCTATGACGAGGTGTAGTTAAGGCATAGGAAATGAGACTTTGGGGCTGAATCATATAGATGCAGCTTTTAAGCTGTTTTTTTTTTTTTGTAATATATAACTCATAAATCACTGGCTCCTTTGTTCCTATTTATTCTTTTTGTTTGGAATCTTAATGAGAGACAAAAAATATGTTAAACTAGGAAGAACAAAAAGGAACGGAAACATGGTGACTTATTATGGACAAACGAGTGATATTTTTATTGTCATTGTTCATGATTGGTAAATTATTCTTGCAAGAAATGATTATGTAATTGAACTATGGAAATGCTTGCCATGATTTGCCTAGCTTTTGGCTATCACTCTTATTTCATGCCTGGGTTCTTGGACCCCTGCCACCTTAGTCTGCGTCATGCCTTTTAAAATATTATATCTGTCAGCAAAGGTGCACTCTAAGCTGCTTGTAAATTGAAGTTCCTTTGTTGTAATTTTATGCACGAATATTTTGAAAAAATATTATGTTATTTATTATTGGAGTGATCATAAACTGAAAAATTTCTATTGATTCTTGAAGTAATAATTCTTTCAATTTTTATTTTTTTCTGCAGGATGTCCTCAAGGAAATCAATATAAGCATATTCAATGAAGTGAATTCTTGGGTTCACCAGTCTTTTGAAGAAGTGAGATCATGTGGGGAACCAATATTTGCTAAAGCAACTCAGCCTTATCCGATAACCCTTGATGCCTTGTCGAAACAAATTTTCACTGGGCTTGTATATACTAGTAATTATTCTATCCCGCAGTTTATTTTTGCTTACATCTGAATGAGTATTTGTATGTTCTTCACTATACAACTTTTTTATGATTTCTGGAATAGTGGCATCATTAGTTATTGGATGTGCTTCAATAGTACATGAAAGTAGACATTATTGGGGAGAGATAACATATAGAGAAAAAAAAATTTATAGGTGTGTGGTTCAACTTAAGGGAAAAAGTAGAGAGTAAAAATCAACTAGAATTAGGTACCCATCATCGCTATGACGTAAACTTTGATATGGCTGAGGAATTATGATTTTCTCAGAAGCTAGAGCTGTTGTGATTTTCACTTCTGTAGATTGCAATGAGATTATCAAACATAGTGATGCTTAATCTTACACTACTATGTCCATCAAATAGCTGACATGTTGACTTAATGATGCCTTCTAAAATGTTTGTTTTTGTTATTTGCAGAAAATATGGAGTTTGTTGATGATCAACTTACATTTGAAGAACTTGGCAATCACATGAAGTCTTGTGGCTGCCATGTGGCTAACATGTCATCACTGGACTTCTCAGCTAAGAATGGGATTGGTGGTTGTTTGACTCGGTTATTGAGAAAGTTTCTGAAAGTTACCTTGGATGTAAGTCCCTTGGATTATATCCATGCTGCAAGAGTTTCTCTTGTCACAACCTATATTTAAAAAGTCACTTTTTGTGTGTATTGACCAGGATGCTGATATGTCCATTTTGGCATCATGGTACTGTGAACAAATGGAATGTGTGCCAGTGGTCATCATCATTGAGGATATGGAGAGATGCTGTGCTTCTGTCTTGTCTGACTTCATTCTGATGTTAAGGTATTCAAGCTGTCACTCATCCCTTGGTGACAAGATAGAAGAAAATAATTTCATTTATTAGTGAGATGGAATTCGATTTGTTACAGTTTTAAAATTCCAGTTGTAGCATTACGTTTACCTATTAAAGTGTTACCTGCATTGGCTTCATTTAAAGCAGCTTTATGAAAAGAGGTCTATCTTCCAATCGAGGACGACCTCCTAATTTGTTGCTCCTGCATAGCTGCTGTTAGTCTGTGGCAAATTAGTCTTGTCCTGGTCTCAATTTCTTAGAAAGTGATGTAGCTGAAATTCTTGTATCCTTTTGTTGCTCTCTTTTTGATTTTTGTCTTATCTAAATGATGAATGGATGCTTTTATTACCACTCTGATATTTAGATAACTTCACACATTGCATCCCATTTGGCATATGATTCCTAGTTTTGTTCTTTTTATTGCCAGCAAATGGGTGGTTAAAATTCCAGTTGTCCTAGTAATGGGGATCACAACGACACTTGACGCCCCAGGAAACATGCTTACTTCAAATGCAATGTTGTGTTTGCGCACTTGTAAATTTGTCTTGGGTTCTCCAGCTCTACGAATGGATGTTATTGCAGAAGCTGTTCTTCTAAGGCCTTGTTCATGGTTCAGTGTTGGTCACAAGGTGTCTCTTTTTATGAGAGACTATTTTCTGAAACATGATGGAACCTTGACTTCTTTTATCAGAGCTTTGAAGGTACATCACTTTAATTTCAATTCAGCTTACTGAGTAGAAGCTTTTTTGATATATTTTTTTTTTCAGCAAAGCTCTTTTTCTCTCCTTCCCCAGATTGCTTGTATGCAGCACTTCTCTTCAGAGCCCCTAAGCTTCTTGCTGAAAGACTTAGATGCTGAAGATGATTTTCAGGTTTGATTCCTTCTCCCCCTAGCCCAATAAAAAAAAAGATGTCACATTATTATTACTGCATCGTTGATAAATTCAAACATTGTGTGATGGAAAGTTGCTTTCTGGTTGCTGCAAGTTATATCACTTTTACCCTTTTCATGACTATCTTATATTGACTGTTTATAATATGTATATAATGAACCTTGATTTTTTTTAATGGCCAATTCACCTAAATATGGATAACCGTCTTGTTTTCCTTGTGGACTGTTTTGATGTACTAGCAAAAGCTTCAAAGCATTATTCGAATGAATAGAGTTTTGGCCAAGCTTTGTATGGGGCAAAGCAGCAAAAAGCTCTGCTTTGTCATGGCTGTATCCTATATATAGTTTTTCCTTCATCTCTATTATTTTGCTAGCTTATTTTAAATGTTACTTCCTTCATCTTAAAATGCTGGAAATGTTCAATTTTCACAGTAAAAATTGTTCCTTATGGCTATTATTTTGTTGCAGTGTTATTCTAGTTGATGCCTAGAGATATTTTGTTAACTACCTTTGTTTTTCAATTTTCTTGAGATGCTGTTATCAATAATAGTAGTCAATGTGGTGTATCTGCATGAAGCTGGGGAAAGTTATCGGTTTGTCTTAAAAACTGAAAGTGCATGTTTTATCTGTAGATTGAAGGTACAAGTATTTTTTAGTGTCTTTTTAAATGACATGGTGTAAAGCTCAAAAAAGGTTTTTTTTTTTTTGTTTTTTTTTTTTTGCGTCAGCAACTCTGCTTGATGGTTGATACTCGTCTTAGTGCTATATTACAAATTTAGAAGTCTCCAAATCTTAAACTTGAAACTCTTTTCTCTTTAGGGAATATGGAAAGAAAAACATGCTGTTATACAAAATATGGTGTTGAAGCATTCTTCTCAACTTCATTCTTGCAAAAGGTATGTAGATGCCTTTGTATTAAAAGTTTTCTTTTAGTTTTAATTTTAAAAAAATATTTCTGATTTCATTTGCTCTTGATACCGAGACTTCATCTTTTTAAAGAGACAAAGTTGATGAACCAATCAGTGAAAATTTGGTCTATGCTATTGGAAAGCTAAAGAGAACCCACCGATGCTGGGCAACAATAGTCAAGGTGAGCTATCAAACCTCTCCTTTATGTTTTATTCCATTAGTTCCTTATATTGCTATTCAGGAAGTTGATCACTGCAGGCTATTGCTTTAAATATTTCACACATATTTATTCACTCCTGATTATTTTAGCCACCAATTAGTCAATGATTGTAATATAAATATACTGCCTAGTCTCTTGTTTTCACAATGATTTTCCTCTTCATTTTGTGTGCATCAAATTGATTGCCCTAATCATCAGTTTATATCTGCATGATCCCCGAACTAGGGTAGAGTTATGAACTAATGGAATACTTGATTTATGTCCTCATACAACCTTCAGACATTTGCTTCTCAATACTACTGATCTGGCTGGGGGATTCTGAATGTATAATAATTAACAGATTAAATCTAATTGCAGTGCTTACATGAAGTGGGAAAGCTCCTAAAGGTACCGCTGTTAGATTTGTACTGTGAGGCCCTTGATCCTGACGTACATAGATCCAGGACCTCTTATAACCAAGGGACATCATCTTCAACTAATGGGTGTTTTTCTAGTCAACTTGGTGGCTTTCCCAAAAGGATGTCTATATTTAAAGCTGTGCATAAGGTAAGGTAAGTATCATAATTTCTGAATATAAGTGAGATTGTTTCAAATTTGTTAGATTTGTGTGTCATCAGCTTGTGCGAATTGATAATTTATTCTTAGGATATGAACTAGAAGACTATAGAACTCAGTGGTAAGTTAAAAGAGTCTGTGTGGGCTATCTCTCCTTAAACCTCAATGATCCCTTAGGTTGGAAGAAGTATTGTTTCAAGCAGCAGAGGCACTGCATAATCGTACAGAGTAGTTTTGTTTATAGTTTGATTGCCATTATTTCTGAAAATCTAAATGAACCTAGGCAGGCTGTCAGCCATAGCCTGTGAAAACTTTGGTTTGTTCATTGCCTCATAAAAGGTACCAGATTTGTGATGAAACCATATGTGTTTATATTGGGATATGTTTTGGATTCTTATAATACTTTGTTTTAGTATCTTCTAACATATATTTATACAATACTTTTAGTAATTTTTGGGGGTTTGGAAAGGGTTTTATTGACTACTATGGAAATAAAGGGTCAAGGAAAATTATCCCATCTTTTGAACTAGGAAATTAAAAAGGTGAAAGCAGTGAAATGCCTCCTTAACTTATACCACTTAACTTTACCATCATTTCATCCCCTTAACTTTTAATTGAAGCAATGAAGCCCCAAAACTTTCTCTAATGTCCAATTGACTCCATTTGTCTTATTTTACCATTAAAATATTCTAGAGTTAAGCCCGTGTGATTCCCAGATCTTTAGAGATAAAAGTTTGATAAAATTTGCAATTATATATACTATGATAAAATTTTATCACCTTTCCGTTTAAACCAATGTCAATGTCTTGTCTTTTGCAAATGGTAATCTCTAAATACATGGTAATAATTACATTTAGCTCAAATCTATCTTTTAACATTATCAATTGAAAACTAATTTTTAGAGGCTTGTGTTTGAAAAGCAAATCAGTCTTTTGGCCAGAATAGTAAATATAAAGTAACCTAAATTATTTGAAAGATGCAAATATATATGAATAAATACTCTATTCTGTACTCTGTAGCTTTTGATGATGATTAGTTGTTTTTCATCACTAATTTAAGGAGTATGCATAATTGGTCTGGCATATCTCGCAAATGCTTTTAAGCTAATCCATTATGTCATTTCTCATTATTTGGTCAATGATGTCCACAAACTTTCCTATTGTCCTTAATATTGATCCACCTTTAGTTATGTTAACTCCCATATCCAAGGTTATTAATCCGCCTCACCTCTTGGCAACTAAAGCATTATCTCCTAGATCATAAGACCACCATTTAAGAAAATTATACTAATATTATCTTAATTATTGCAACTATTTCCAAGGGGCCTTGAGGTGTCACTTTATAAACTCTTCCCTGTGTTTTGCTCCTCTACATAAAGTCCGTTATCCTCTCTAATTTAAATACACTCTCTTTTAAATCGAATCTTCCTTCAATTTTAACTTGCTGATGTCTAAAAAAATGCTGGATAATAGTGTTCTGCTATGCGCTAAGCCGCTAAACTTTACTACCATTCAGTTGCAAACAATTATAAGTTTTATCGTACAAACAAAGGCTGAGTACTACATACTCAAACCATGAAAACAAAATATTGACATAGACTATAGATTATGCTTAAAAAAAGAAAAAATAAAGCTTACGAATTACCATACAGAAAGGAAAAAAAGTTTCATGAAACATAAGAATAAAGAGAAAATGAATTGCATTTAATTGAGGATACCAAATCCACATGGCCATGCATTGTATTTATACTCCAATAAGACTGAAAATGTTCAAAAGATAAGATCTATACTGATAATGTTATCCAGAGGTTTCTCATTTTGTGTAAACAGATCATCCATAGTTTTTAATCCTTTTTTTTAACTTGTTTATTTTAATCCTAACAAATGTGTCTATTTACTTCTATTCTCAACAAAATTATATTTTATGTAGCTGAAAGAATCTGTTTTTACCAATGAAGCAATAAATATCAATTATGATTGCACTTAATCAACAATTACGATGTAAAAATATCAACATTTTAGCTTTATTATATTAGTCATTGTGCTTTAAAGCCTTCCACTACACTTTGATGTTGTAACTGAGGAATGGAAGAGACTATAGCTCATTATGTTTCATGTTAACTAGGAAATGAAAAACAATCCAATTAAATGATAAAGAGTCCTTTGATGGGTGGGAATGCGTAAAGGTTATAGTAAAAGGAGTTTTTCCAATTTTTTATGTTGTGATAAATATGATACCATCACAATCTCAATCTTTATATTATAATAATGCATCAATTTTTTATATAACATTTTTATCTTTTTCTCACTTAAATTAATTTATTTTAGTCTATGATCTCCTTTTGCTAGAATTTACTTATGTGGCATTAGAATTTTTTATTTCTAAAATAAATTTAAAACATGTGTTTTCATTGGCTTCAATAAGGTGCTTGCTTACATGGTGCTTTAAAATCTCACGAAAAATGCTTACTTTAGTTATATACTTCCTCCACTTGCAACACTTCTCAAAATACGTTGCCAATACACATTTTTAACCCTTTAATATATCTAATTATACATAAATAAAAATTATAAAAAGTTGATATATTAAAACTATATATTGAGACAAATATAACAAGATCCCACATTACTTTATTTTTTCTTAAGGATAATTCCACAAAGAAGATCAAAGCCAAACTTGTAATTAGTGTAAAAATCAAAGTGTTGCAAGTAAAAAAAATGGAGGAAGTATATTAGATTTTAATAATTTCTGGATCCACAAATAATTTTATGCAGCAAATCCAATGCATACTTTGTATAATCATCAATGTTGATGAGTTTGATGAAGTAGTATGCGAAGTAGCTCTTCCATTGTTCTATATACTTTCCTTTCACATCCTTTGGATTCTCTGCCCCACTTCCCCGTCCCAATCCTTTCTCCTTCCCCTTACTCTATATCTGGCTGGCTTCCCTTCCTCGTCGATCTCTATCTAAAATCTCTCAGCACTGCCATATGAAATCTTTTTCAGCTTAAAATTCACAATGTAACCAATCGATTCCAATTAATTCTCAATTGACAATCCTTGTGCAAAAACCTTCTTTTATCCAAAAAAAATAAAAAAAAAAAATTCAGAGTCTACTGTAGAAGGAAAATTCTGTCAGTTGTTAAATGCAACGGATTTTTTTAAAATGGGATGGGGGAAGGATTTGAGTTAGTGACCTACACAGTTGGTGGCAATAACCAATGGGTGGCATCAGTCATGATGATTTATTAGTGAAAATTTCACTAGTATTAGAGGTTGAAGATGAAAGAATTTCGGAGTATTAATACAAACTGTGACAAAGGTTGAAGATGGAAGAATTTGAGTCTAATACATTACTGTATCTGAGTGGTTGAAGATGATTTTTTTTTAATATTAATACATTGCAGTGTATGATAGATGTTGAAGATGAAGAGATATATGAAGGAGATGTAACTAATATAAGATCTTGGTGGTAGCTTGAAAAGATACACGTACAGTTTTGTCTTGGCATTAAATACTGTATTTCCCTGATAGAACCTAAAGTGTATGATGATATATTGGCAAAAATATACATGTTAATTGATTAAATGTGGCAATATAATGGTTTTTGGTTCAAAATTCACTAAAAATCAAATTGAGGTTTAATTTAAAAGGGGACTTAATTGTTTAGTAAATTAAGGGGGTAGTTCACCACTTTCACCAGAAGTATAATGTTTTACTATGTATTTGCAAATTCAAGCTCTGGTTAACTGGTAATACCAATATACCTAAGCTTTAGCATCCCCTTAGCGAGGGGTTCAAGCTGTATATTTACAAAGTAGTTGCCATTCTAGTCTTTCAGCTCTTATCACGATATGAAGGGGGTTAGTAAACGAGTTGTCATCCTAAGTTGTTAATACTGATCTTTTCTTGGTACTTTAGGTTTGTAAGGGAATTTCTGTTTATGTACATATCCTAAATGTTAAGGATATCCCAGGAGATTATTAGATTGAATCAAATTATAAAATATTTGTAGTTAAATTATATATAGTACCCTTTTACTTTTGGGTTTTCTACATGATACACTTAGAAGAGTTATAATGCACATGGTAGTTGCTGCGTGAAATCAAAGTGCAAGGGTACCATGTGTATACCGTATTTCCTTTTCGGAACTAAGTAGAAAAGGAAACAGTACAAGGGTATTACAGAGTATATAGGATTTCCCATAGTTTATATGGTGTTCTTTCAAGATGTCCCTTGTTTTTAGTTTGAGAAATTGTTATTACTGAAGTTTGCTCATTTGGTTATACATCATATGTTGAAGTTTGTGTAAGTAGTTTGGGTATCTAACATTTGCTTTTGCAAGCTCATCAAAGGTTGGGGGCAGCTTGAACATAGACTGCTGGAGAGTGGATAGATAACGCTTAAATGATTTTAATAGCTTGGAATCATTAAAGCTAACATTATTAAGCTAGAATTAAATAATTTTCGTTTTTCCTAGAAAAGAATCTACTAGTCAAGACAAATTTCGTGTTTATCTGAACCATGTCACTGCTAGAAGCTTCGCTGTCAGCATTTTAACACTATTCTTATAGGATTTATTGGTAATTGCAAAAAACTTCTATAGGGCGGCTAAGTCACCAAGGTCTCATATGGTCATTTTTCTTCCTAATGCTTCTTGAAAAAGTCTCCCTAGTCTTGATGATGTCCGTCTCATAAGGCTTGCTATTCAAGAATCAACCATTCATGCCCTTACTAGGTTTGAACTTCATCATTCGAGTCTTTACACATGTGCTTCTGCTCCATTTATGCTGTGGAGATACTTCTGAACGTTTTTATTATTGAAATTCTAAGCACGTATTTTGCAGGGATCTTTCACCAGCAGTGCTGTCTGAATTGCTTGCTAATTGGGAGAGATATACTGGTGATGTAAAAGAGGTATGATGAATATAAATGCCGATGTAATAATTTGTGAAATTGTAATTGAGCGATGCACAAAAAAATTGGTGATTCCGATTGCAAGTATTGTTTTGCCTTATCTTGATCTTGCTGCATGATAATGCTCCCCTCCTTGCCTCTTCCTAAATAAATTGTGGGGCATTAGGTGCTTTTCAGATAACACTCATTTAAAAAGTAAAAAACCAGAAGAAACTGTTTGGAAGAAGAGAGTTTACTACAAACAAGTGTTTGATATTTTTACTTTGAGGAGACTTGTGCAATATCATGTTTCAATGTCTTAACACCATTACCAAAAACAGTCAAGCACATATTTCTCTTGCATGGTTTTTGACTGTTCTGGAATTTCATTCATGCACGCTGTTGCTTCTTATTGTTCTCAAGAAATGATATCCAAATTTTTTTTTTATCTGATAGGGTGGTGAGGATATGTAATGGACCAATTCGTATGAATAAACTCTCAATTCTTTCTCTTTTTTTGTATTGAGTGCTTGAATTGCTTCAAGCTCTAATAGTTCTTGAATTTCCCTTTTTCTATAATGTAGTAATTTTTCAAACTTTGTTCTACTTTCAAGAAAAAGCATGCAAAAGTGTTGTTTAGGTCTCACAAAATTATGCTCTCAATTTTAAATTTGCCTATTGGGGTTCATCTATGGGATTTTACTAGGGGTGGAAAAAACTGACCCAATCCGCCAACCCACCCTAACCCAACCCATTTATAAAGGGTTGGGTTGAAATTTTCATCCCGATTAATTAAAATGGGTCAGCCCAACCCAATTAATAAACAAGTTGGGTCGGGTTCCAATTTCAACTCGACCCGACCTGTTTATTATTGGGTTTGATTTTTATATATGGGTCGGGTTTAATTAATGCGGGCCATAAACTCAAATCATAATTACCACCAGCTTACCCTAGTTTCTAATTTCTATTCGCATTATGCCGCTTCACTCTTAGTCTTCAATTTTTCATTTTTTTCATTTTTTGTGGCTTCTTCTTCTTCTTCACTTCTCAATGCTCTCTTCCTCTTCTTCACTTCTCAGTGCTCTCTACCTCTTCTTAACATATTGTCAAACTTTTCAATTTGGTTGTATTAAGACTATATTAAGATTTGATATTTTTATTTTGCATTGTGTAGAACTTGGAAAATTAAAAACTCAAATGACTTTTACTTATTAAACAGGTTGGGTTGGGTTGGGTCAACCTGAACCCATAGCGGGTTGGGTTGAAAATTTCAACCCATTTAATAAAGAGGTTGGGTTTGGGTTGACATATTTCAACCCAAACCCAAATGGTTTGAACATGAACCCAACCCAACCCATTGCCACCCCTAGATTTTATATCACTATGTACATGAGTAACATCTCTCCCTTTTTGACTTGACGTGGCATGACTCATGTAGAAGCTACTGAAGTGCAGAAGGATTATCTATATGGCTTGATAAGCTTCATTGTTTGCGGAAAATATCCTTAAGTTAATGTATCAAAGGAATATGAATTATAAACAATTATAGTGGAAGAGGACAAATGTAAAATCTTTGTATCTTGTAGAATGTCAGTGTAAGATATTGCGATAAAATTGAGAACCAAGGTTGAAAGTCTTTTCTAGTGCAATACACACTTTCCAAACACCCACTTATCTGGCCAGAAAATTGGTTTCGGGAATTATATGAATATATATGATTTTTTTTGAGGAATAATTTATATTAATAATTGCTAGAAAAATTAGCTAGTGTCTTTATGCATCCTTAATGATTGTCAGTTTCTGATATTTTGTCTTTTTTTTTCAAGTCTAATTTCGGCTTGTTTAATAATTTTCACTTTCCTTCAAAAAAAAAATTAATTCTTCACTTGGGATTGTCCAATTTTAGACTTTGTGCTGCTTCAAGAGAGACTGCATTTACTTGGAAGAAAGGGGTCTTATATTATACATAAGTATCAATCTTCTTATATTGATGCATGCCTTCAATTTTCGATTCTTAATAATCAAGTCACTTTATGGGCATTATGGTTCTCCCTTGATCAGCTTCAGTGCATAAATTGGTGTAAATTATGTACTGTTTTTAGGTTGATTATCAAAGATTATTATGTCATTAAATGCATAAGTCGAACTTAGTATTCTCTATGCCCAAATAACCTGGCATTTCTGCTTTTGTCATTATCCTCTAATGTTGAGATTTGAAGTAAGGGTTAGTCTCACGGAGTTTCAATTATTTCTTGCTCTGTTATGCGAACAATAGATATGGTTTTGATGAACATTCCGCGTGTCCGCGTGTCTCTACTTCAAACACCTTTCTGTATTTCCTTTTTAGTATGTGTGAAGATCATTAAGGGATTCTTTGCACATATTTTACTTTCTAAAGGTACATGCTTTCTTGCTGATACATTGAGCTTTTAGATCAAAGCTAATTTAGCCATCTTTGTGTTTCTTTTTGTTTCTTGTAGATTGGTGATAAAGTCAAGGAGTTGCAAGTCATGATTTCTGCGGTTAGCAAGATCCCTGGGAGTGATTTTGTGAATGTTTCCTTGTAATTCTCTGTACTCATTCTATACTTTTGTTAAATACACTTCTATTTTCTTCCTACTTTTTGAACATGATTATCACCTTTATTTAGTCACTTAAAACTGTCATGGTCAGACTTCTCAGTTGACCCAGCTGTACCCGTGTTAACAAGGCCCAGCCAGGTGCAGAAACGGAATATGAGTCAGACCTGTGAAACAAAATGGACACTTAATGATTTCTTTTCCAACTTATTTTTGAAATATATTGCCAAAATTGCCAGATCTAGGGCTTACCTTGAAAACCCAGATCTCTAATACAACTAAGGGATTTTTCTTGCTGGAAAGAGGCACCCCTCCTTGGAATTCCACTGTTGCCTGTTGGTGGTTTATCAACTGTCGTGAGAGTAAGAGATAGGTCATGTTTGCAGCGGTAGGAGGTTATCATTGATGTGGTGGGAGAGTATATCTGTACTTTTAGCTCTTTGAAAAAGCCCTAGCAAGAAAATCATTACACTTAAAAATAAGTTGATGCATAAAATTCAATGATCTTCCTTCCTTTTTTGTCTGCAACATTTACCTTTTTTCACCTGTCTTTATATATTTAGTCATACCGTTTTTGGTAAGTTATATATCTCCACTTTTTCTCTTAAGTTGGTCCACATACATTTTTCTCGTTCTGATTTTTATACTTCTCAAAAAGTTTATATTAAGGCTACTATTGCAAATCATATGGGATGGAGGGAGTGGGTTTTTGTAAAAAGATTGTTTTGAAACATGTACTTAAAAACATCAGCGAAATTGTTTGTGTACAGTGAGCCGTGACTCCCGTCCATATCCGATGTCCTTTTGTTCCAGAATTTTTATTTTTCACTCTTGAACCCATCTCTGAGTAACTGTCTGAATCTGAGCATCATAAATTCAAGAAAAGGACAAGAGTGTATGAATCCTAATACAATTGGAATGATCTAGGATAAATTTGAGCTTTGGTCTTTGAATGAATTTCTGATGTAGCTAGTGTAAGAATTAAATTGGATCTAGTTCCCACTAGTAACTAACAGCTCATGGAGAGAAATATCTAACACTAGTAATTTACATGGAGCACAATTACATAACCCTTTTTGTTGATTACATGTTATTCACTCAAGAAGCAAATAGTTCAGACATAATACCTCCCCCACTAGGTCCTTCCACACACAAGAGGGGAGAAAGGGAAGAGAGAGACAAGAGACAGTATACTCAACTTGAATGTTCTCTTTTTATACAGTTCTATTCTCTTTTTAAAGTAAAATATGAGGTTTCCTTGTTGGTGAAAACATAATCTTACGTCATACTAGTGTGTGCCAAAACTTTATGAGCTTACTGTAACTATCCTTTTTTGAATAGTTACTCGTGGTTTATTATATTTTCAGGATGTTGGAAGCAATAGGCAATAGCATATCAAAGTAGAATACTATGCTGAAGCCTTTATTCTTTCACTTTCTAGTAATGATTAACTTGTAATGCAAAATGTTTCAGGAGGCCTCTAGGGACTGATGCTTCTAAAGATCCAATGAATGAAAAAGCTGTGGCATTGATTGAGTGGATGATTAGGTAATGATCGTCATCCCTTTGCTAGACAATTACTATTAATCCTATCTTCTCCTTTACCTTTTTCTAGGGAATCCTTGGTGTATTTAATCCTATTTAAACCTGTTTCATGATTCAGGATGGTTCCTCGGTCACTTTATTTTTTATGTATTGTAATGGATCCGTTGATGATGCATGTAAACAATAGGAGCTCCATAATTTTGTACTTTGTTGTAAAGGATTTCTTGCCTAGCAGATTTCTACATCAATATAGATTTATTGTTGTTTATGGTCCATGTCCCATTATAGTACTAACTGACACTTTTTGGCCTTTAGGCCTGGTTGACCTTTATATGGTTTTATGTTACAGCTGCAGCTCTTTTTTCTTTTCCTCTTCTCCTTTGCAATTTAATTAGAATTTTTAAATGAGCATGCATATTTTATCATATAAAGACTTACTGGGCCAGGTTCCCCATGAATGAACTTGAGAAAGACTGGCAAAAGAAAATAACTTAAGATACTCTCTAATTTGTGTGCTGCTATGCAAGTTGGGTCCTCGGCTCTATTTAAACAAATCACAAGTGATTCCTTAATGTTTTCACCTCTTTGATTTCAAGATTTATGTCGAGCTTTGCATTGGTTCTGCTACCTATCTTTGGTTTGTCAAACATTTTGCAAATTGCTCAACATAGCATAGTTGGTCTTGGTCGAGCAAGGAAATAAAATTGCATGTTTTTATATTTGAAATGTTTAATTCATTTGATTACTTCTTCTCCACCAACCACTGTTCATCTAATTCATACCCTTGCAAACTTTAACTTTCTGAACTAAGACAAGTAAGTTCCTAAATATTGAATGTTATGCCATCAGCCATGACTATCTTCTTATGCAGTCATGTGATCTTGGTGAGCATGTTTCTCCACTATTTTTCCAACTAAAGACATAAGGGTGCAAAATATGACCTTTACCTAGTCTGTTGTCCTTTTATGGCGATCATATGATATTTTAAACATTTAGGTTTGTAATGTTTAAGGAAAAACAATGAAATGATCTCTTCATCCACATTCTATAGCTTCTATGGTTTTAAATGTGTCAAAGATTGGACTCCTGGAATGGAGTTGTTCATGTTTTGATGAGGAGTAATTTCTGATACTGGTATGTAGAGGTGGTCAATGGGCCGATTCAGCCCGGTCTAGCCCTGAACCAGCTCTTTTTTGGGTCGGATTCGATTTGGCCCACCAATTGGGTGGGCCGAATATGAATCCAGATTTCCAAATCCCGACCCATTTCATTTCTAACAATAAAAAATTCAAGTAGGCCCCGAACCGGTTCAGCCAGGCCCACTGAATCGATTTAATTCGTCCCATTGAACCAACACGGCCCGGATGAAACGTGCCTTAAACTTCTAATTTTTAAAATTTTAGTTTATTTAAATATAGTTTAGTTTACATGAATGTTAGTTTAGTTGAATATAGTTTAGTTTATACACATGCTAGTTACTTTTCATATAGTTTAGTTTATATGAATATTAGTTTAGTTGAATATAATTTAGTTTATATGAATCAATAAATGTTAGTTTGGTTGAATTAATTTTAGTTGAATATAGTTTAGTTTATATGAATCAATAAATGTTAATTTAGTTGAATTATATATAGTTTAGTTTATATGAATCAATGAATGTTAGTTTAGTTGAATATAGTTTAGTTTATATGAATCAATAAATGTTAGTTTAGTCGTATATAATTTAGTTTATATGAATATTAGTTTAGTTGAATATATTTTAATTTATATGAATCAATGAATGTTAGTTTAGTTGAATATAGTTTAGTTTATATGAATGTTAGTTTTCTTTAATATAGTTTAGTTTATATGAATCAATGAATGCTAGTTAAATTGAATATAGTTTAGTTTATAGGAAAGTTCAAGCCCCCTTTTATTTCTTCCAAATATATATGAGTTTGTATTAAATTGAATAAGTTTGATTTCTTCCAAATGTTTATAAGTTTGTATTAAATCGAATAAGTTTGTGTTAAATCAAATAAGTTTGATTTCTTACAAATGTTGAAATGGATATAAGTTTGATTGAATCGAATAAATTTGTATTAGATCGAATAAGTTTGATTCCTTTCAAATTTATATAACTATATAAGTTTCTTTTAAATCGAATAAGTTTTTGTTAACCCCAACCCCATTTGTTACGGGCTGAGCTCCCCAAGCCCAGCACATATTCGGCCCGGCCTGCCCCTAGACTGGGCAGTCACGAATTAGGCTCGGCCAGTACAGCCCGGCCCAGCCCGTTTGGACTGGTCCTGTGGACACCTCTACTAGTATGGATGTCCAATCTGCCCATCATCAACCCTGCCATGGTTTAGTCTGAAATCACTCCTCTACAGGATCATAGAAATAAAAAAATATTTAGTGTAGTTCATGTACAACTTGATTGTATGTTTGCAGCTGTAGTTGAGTAGCTGTATGTGGAAGTTGCTTTTTTCTTTTTGTATGGTGTATTTTGACTTTTGAGTTGACATTATGTAGTTGCAATTCAGAATTCCATGACTGCCGCTTGACTGAAATCCTAAGGCCTATTGAAATGAAACTTGGTCCCAGGTGGGTGACATTACTTTTCCTTAATCTAGGTGATAAACTTCTGTCTCGCAATGCCTTCCCTAACAGGTTAGTCAATGCCGTTGTATTTATATCAACGGTGTTATGGGACTTCTGTTAAAGTAACTAACTCTTTATATTCTGCTGTGTGGGATACCTGGCCATTTGGAAGTCTTATGAAAGGTACTTGGGCTATCCCGAGAGTATCACTAGTGTCAACTAAATCGATGTATGCTTTTGTGTGGAATGGGGATAGGAATGCAACTTGCTACCTAGTTTTGTTAAATTAGTCTAGAAGTCTACCACTGTACCATGTAAAAATTCTTATGTTTCAGGTTGTGGTTCAGGGGAGGGATCACTGAAAGGTAACAATGGTAGGCCTCCCCAGGTTCCAAATTTTTGATGAATTCAATTTAAAAACTGTTTATTTTCTGTAGACATTAAAGACGCAATACTTTTTTCCATTACCAGTTAATTTATGTTGGTTGGGTATGACAAACTTTATCCAGATAACCTTTGATCTCTTGACAACCAGTTCTGGGTCTGATGCAGATCTTGATCCACATCATTGTCTTTTGTGGTTGCTTCTGTCTTAGTTGGTGAAAAGTCGTCAAGAATACTTATCTGCTAATATGTGTGGATTTTCTGATAAGCTTTAATTTGTTCTTCCTTATGTCTCTATTTAAATGATCAATGATAAACAAATTTTTCTTTGATAGGTTTTAATATTAGTAAACTGATAGTCCTAGAACTATATTTTGTTTGGACAGAGATCAGTTGAAGCCCATTGAGGGTTTGCCCTTTCATGAAATCTTGTGCTTCAAGAAAGTTGACAAGCTTCAAACAGTGAGTATTTTCTTGAATTTCTTAAGCCAAAAAATTTCGTTGTTTGTAGGTTCTTAACAAAAAAAAAAAAAGAAACAAAAAAAATCAGATGATGCAAAACTAGAATTACGGGTTTTTACTAGTTATTTAAGTCTTCATCCTAACCATCTCATCAAGTCCTGAAGTTTTAACCTTTTCTAGCTTGTTATACAAGAAGGTGGAGATTAACTAGAGAGAGTAAGTCTTTGAACACTCGTTATACTTTAGTGTTTTCTTGTCCTCTATGAATTTTGTTTTTATGCACTTAGGCCATTCTATAAGATGTAACTTCTCTTTGGTTAGATGGAACTTTGATATTTGTTGTGGTGCATTATCTTGTTTTAGACAGAAAAGGGATCTATGGCTGTTGAGTATCTATAGACGATTCTTCTTTGTGTATTACAATTCATCATTGCAGTTGTCAAAGTATCACAACTTTCATCTGTGCTAGGCCTTACTGGGAGATCCCAGAAAAAGAATTCAAGCTGATCTGCTGGAGTTCCATAAATATTTGCGCTGTAGCTGCTGCAGCAACAGGGGAAGCAGATTGCTGCCATCACTTCATGATACTTCAATTTTGTGAGTGGTTTCTGACCTTTGATCAGTACAAGTGCTAATCCCTTATTCTTGTTTCATTGGGAGGATGTGTTTTGTCTGCAAGAACTACTATTTGGTTTGATTGGGTGATGTTAGGATCACTAGTGTTGCATCTTGCTGCTTCAGTGGGAAAACTACAAATCAAGCTTGAGCTTCCTCTCTGCATTTTTTCGTGTTCATCTCTTTAGATTGTCAATTAGGTCATAAAAATAGTTCTAAATCATATTGTGAGATCTTGTGCTCCCCAATAGTTAATTTTTTTTTTTTTTTTGTCTCTGTTTTCACTGACAAATCACTTAAAAGTTATAATTTTTTCCTGTCAAGGTATATTCTGGCTCAAGAGCATGGTGATATCATTAACGTTCATGATTGGTTCCAATCTTTCAAGGCAATTCTTGTAAATCCACCTACCAAAGCTAGGAGTAAGGCAAATCATTCAACACCTAAGAAAAAGAAGTATATTGAACATTCCAATAGCCCCAGTGAAGCAGCAATTCAGTATCCTATGTGGTTCTATTTTTACATTCTAGTTCTCTTTGCTATTATTATGTTGATGGTGTTTTTTTAAGTACAATCTTGTGAACTTTTGATGGACCTGATTGTCTACAATCTTGTGAACTTTTGATGGACCTGATTGTCTACTTGCTTTTTACATACGGAGTAATTATTTTATGGGGGAGTGTCTCTACTTGTAGCCTGGTAAGTCCCATGTCTTGTGCGACCGCCTTCAAGAAGTGGCCAAAATGCATGGTAATTTGAGTTCCATGTTTCATGGTCTATGCTTATAGCGGTTTATCATCAATCACATTGATTGGACTGGAATGAATCCAACAAATTGGGAAGTGATTCTGGCTTGATATCCTTGACCTTGTTTTTAATAGAGCACGTTTCTGCAAGGCAGTCTCAGAGCTTCAGGTCACTGGACTCATCAGAATGCCTACAAAAAGGCGCCCAGATTTTGTACAAAGAGTGGCTTTTGGACTGTAACAAGAATCAGGACCGAAGGCTCTACTTCTTTATTGTTAATTGTGCCTTGGCTTGCATCTTTCACAAGAATCGCACTTTTTTAGGTACATATTTTGTAAATTTATTTTCTCTATGCATCACTCTTCCTGCTTATTTATTAATTTTACGTCAATCACAATCTGCCTATTCGTCGAATCTTTTGTTTTGTAGGTTGCAGATCTTTTAGAGATGTTCAAGGACCTTCCTGACACAATCGAAAATCTCATCAGGTGAAAGCTCGTCTATTTTGGTGGAATGGACCAAGCTGGTTAGCTTATGTATGATGTGTTTGAAGATGTATGAAGATCTTATATGTTCCTTTGAACATTCCCTACTTTTTTTTGGAATGTTTGTGATATTATTGATGTTATCAATTTACACCCTAAAGTGTTATCTAAGTTATGAGCTAACGAGTTAGTATAAATGTACTCCGAACTACTGAAGGTATTCCACTTTGCCACAAGGTGAGCAATTGTAATACCTAGTTGCTTAACTCGAGAACAAGAAAGCTTTAAATTCAAGGTGTCACATAAAGGACAAAATTTATCTGGAGAAATAAGATGTAAATACCTACAATTCCCTAATAATCTTTCATGCATGCCATTCGAAATGACTAAGCGTTGGAGGTCTCTCTAAAGCCCTTCCAAAGCCATTGGGTTGGGCTGGGGGGGATTAGGATCAGACCGGTCCTTAGGGCCTGATTTAACATCATCAACTATTCAACTAATTCAACAATATCAACATAATTTACTTAATTACCATAATAAACTAATCAAACTATTGTAGATAATAAATTTAATTTAACTAATTTAACTAAATCTACTTAATTAGCATCATGAACATAATCCATACAATTAAACATCATCACTAATTAAACACATATTATCATCGACTTATCTAACATTATCAACTAATTAAACATTATAAACTTAATTAATCTTTCTAATTAAACTAACTAGTTTTCATACTAACATTAATTAATTAGAAGTTTAAGAGTTACTTTTGAAGTTGGAGTTTGAGAAACTTGATCAACAGGAGTACCGATAAGGTGTTCCTCCAAGTTTTGAGCAAAATCTACGTTATCATCGTACGAGCTACTAATGTTGAGTCTACCTCTTGAAGCCATTTCTTTTATGAAATTTAGTAGTAAACAAGTAAATCAAGAATAATAAACCAACTATTAAGATAAATAAGGAAGATTAAGAGAGTAATTAAGAAGAAGATTAGTGACAATAAGTAAGCTAATTGTATTTAGTAGTAATTAAGAGATTGAGAGTGAATTTGTGAGGATTGAAAAACCGAATTACTCGGTTTATATAGGGTGATTATCAACTACTACATTAACAGCTAGTTTTCAACGAATTCACTGGGCGGGGCCGGGTCGAATGAGTGGGCTGGTCCGGTTCAAATTGTGGTCGAATTGAATTTTTCTATTAACCGAATTGAATAAGGTCAAGGTTGGGAATTTCGGATTCGTTTTCAACTTACTAAGGAATCGGGCTGAACCAAACTTGGCTAGGTCCGTGGGCGGGCCGATTTAGGCCGGGCTAGAGGTTGGTCGGGTTGGGGCTGGGCCGGGTTGAACCAGCATAGTGGCCACCTATACCTACAAGGCCACAAACTTTCGTTTATCCTCACAAAAAAATGAGAGATCATGCTCTTTTACCCCGTTTTTGGAAATTTTTTTTGTCAGATGACCAAAATACAGTTCAACATTAAATTTTGAATTTTCACCTTGCATGTGGCATTGCATCATCAATTGAGTCTCCCATCTTAGTAAAGAATAATTAGTTATTTCCCTTGACATAGCCTTAGACAGAAATTTTATTAAAAAAAGGGGAGGAAAATGGGTAAATAAGGAGGCCAAGCCAAATTTAGACTAATGAAGAGAATTTACTCCGATTAAAAAATCATAAACGTTTGTAGATTTCCCCCCCTGATTAAAGGTTTTTGTGATAAAAAAAGGATATTTAAAAGATTGTTTTAGACAAATTCTAATTTTTTTATTTATATTTTATATAATGGAAATATGTAAATAAATCTAGGATCATGTTATCTTAGCAATAAAATTCAAAAATAAATCAAAATTTCATTATAATTCGCACAATAAAAGTGACTTATGTGAAATTTTACCTCATAATTTTTTTTTGAGAAACTACCTCAAGAAAAACGTTTGTTGCACTTTGGTAACTTTTACCATGTTTTGACAACTTTTGTAACCTGCACACACATATAGGAAGGGGGATTTTTTTTAATTGAATATGCAATTTTGAAAATACACATATTATTATGTACAAAATTTCTTTCTAAATACCATTTTTAAAAAAAGACATGTTCACTTTTAAAGTATATATCCTTAAAAATTTGCACATATATATATATTCTTCTTACCTTTATCGTGTTAAGAAACTTTCCACTAGATCTATTGTGTAATTTTTTGTATTTATACATAATTACAAATGTTACTTTTAGTATTCATATAGTATTTTAGGAGTATTTTATGAAAGAAAAGTATTATAATAAGTATATTTAGTATTAGGGATTGTGCTAATCCTTTTGGGAATCCCTATCTAACCTATTATAATTATCTTTTTTCTCATAAAATATCCCATAATTTTCTCATAAGTAAAGTATTTTTTCTTAAACCCTAAACACTTCTATTTTCTCTCTATCATTATTCCTTGATCTGCATTCAACCTCGATATGTTGTCTTGCAACTAAAAGTAGGTCCACTTGTCTGCCACTTGACCACTGTTGGACTACTCCAACTCCTACATCCTCTTCAATTTTTATTAATTAGTTATTGCTTGATTAATTTTCAGCACTTGTGTAAAAACAAATAATTGTTCTATCAACAAAAATTTATTACTTTGATGTTTATAATAGAAACATTAAAGTTTATTTTTAAGCCATAAAGTATTGATTTTTGAGGTTTTAGTTACGACGTTGATTGCTAGTATTAATATAATATTTATAAAATAGTTAAAATTATAATAACCACTTTAATTTTAGTTTATGGTTATAAGTTATATAATTTATATTTAATAGGAGGATATTTGAATCAAGTAATTTCTAGTGCAAGGATGAATACTTAGGTTACCTAAGGTACATATATATTAGAAAACAATTTATGTATAATAGCATGAATGGTCTATTATCACCAACTAGGATCGTCTTCATCTTGCATGTCTAAACAACATCTAAATCGCGTCATACCCATACCATGTCCCCTCATGTCCGCATTATGTCCCGTTATGCCCACGTCATGTCCCGCCATGCCGCCCGAAATCCTAACCTTACACCATAAAATGCCTCAAACACAATAAAATCCCGACCTTACCTGACTCAAACACGGTAAAATCCTAACCTTACCTCTCTAAATACCTCAAACACGATAAAATCTCGACTTTACCTCTCAAATTGCCTCAAACATGGTAAAAATCTAATCTTACCTCTCAAATGTCCTAATCGAAACTTTTAAAATTAGGGAAAACCATATCTCTCTTCTTAATAATCCAACCATATAAAACCTATCCTACCTATGAAATTTCCCACACTTGGTACTAATACAAATTTACCATTGAATGTCTCAAATCGGTAAAGCCCCAAATTTACCTCTGAATTGCCACACTGGTAAGACCTTGACCTTTCCACTGAAATCCTATTGGGGTAAAATCTGAAATTACCCCACCTATCGGTAAGATCCTGACCTTCCTACCAAAACCCTATTAGGGTAAAAATCCAAAATTACCTCACCTACCAGTAAGATCCTAACCTTCCCATCAAAATCCTATTAGAGTAAAATCCCAAATTACACCTTCACTAGCAAAAGCCCCGAAATTGCCTCTGAACCCTATGATGGGTAAAACTCTAAAATTATCCTCAAAACACCACAAAAGGCCCTATTCTGATGCATCAAATTGTGTCTATTGGGTCCACGCATGTTGAGTCTGTCACATGCATATGGAATCATCATTGTAAATGGAGGTCCACTTCCTAAATCGAGCAATGCATCCATTGCATTAGAGGTGATAATGTAGTTATATTATATTGTAATTGCATCATGCATAAGTATCATCTTTTCCATCATTAACCCACTAACACAACAAACCACACAGAGTCAAGTCTTAGTGTCCCATGTACAAAGCTATGAGGATTCCACTTTTTCTCAAGAGTACGTCAACTTGAGAATGAAGAGTGGGAAAAAGGTTGAAGAGATTGTCACCACCTAAACTTTCCCTAATATACGAGCTAGCATCATCTCCTGGTTCTCCCGGTATCCCTCTTCAATCAATGGCAATAATTGAACAATTGGCCTAACTTTTGGCTACAGTCAATTGTTTAACTAAGTCTCTAGAGGGAATGAATATCATCTAAAATAAGTTGAGGGTGCTATTTCCATGGAGAATTTAGTACGGAAAATTGGAAGTATGGTTCATAAGTTTACCAATAGTGGAAAATATTTCAATACAGCTTCTGACGACAAACTAAAGGCAAAAGTTTCTTTTGGAGGATAACTTTTGCCTTTGTCCTTGAAGCCAATTTATCAAAATTGGATCTATACTTTGAAGGACAAGGAAACTAAGACTTGGGAAGACATCACCAACGCCTTCATTAACTAATAGGCCCTAATGTTATTAGAAACAACTCTTTAAGAGTTGGAGGTTCTTCGACAAGGCGCCAATGAAGGGTTCATAAATCATTGGCGAGAGATGGCTTTGTAAATGGTCTCGAGGCCTCCAAGAAAAGAGCTAGTGAGGATTTTCATCTCAAGTATTCTACCCAAATAAGATAGTCACATGAAGTATTTAGGTCTCGAGTCATTCGAACAAGCCTACAACATTGACACTAATATCAAAGATGATATAGTGAAGAATCTTGTTGCTTGACGCAACGAGTGATTGTGGGGGAAAAAACTGAAACCAACCCCCTTTCCAAGCCTACTAATGAATTTAATGTTCTTGAGGTTCCAAGATCTCCAGACAACTTCTTCAATAACAATAACAACAACAATAACAAGAGGGAGAGGTTTCCAAAACCATCCTAATCGAATCTTCTCTAACCTAGGGATGACCTACTCAATTACTTTTGATTGATTATCAAGAAATGTTCATATAGAATCCATTAGCCCAACGGAGGATCCTCCAGCGAACAAGAGGATTTCAACATGGGACCCAAACAAATTCTACAAGTTCCCGATGAGTGACATTTATGTGACTCACTTACTCTTTCCTAAGAGAGTTTTTGTGCTCTTTTAGCTCATGTCCACCTTATTTTACGTTATTTGACATTAATTTATGCATAATTCTATCTTAGGAGTGCATTTAATTTTTTTTACCTCATTTGTCCCACTATTCCCTATGTTTCTTCTACTTTTACGTGTGTTTTCATTTGCATGGTGTAGGATCATAGTAGGCATGAGCACAAGTGAAGTAAAGAGCGAGAATGAAGAATAGAAGAACCAAGAAGAGACCAAAACAACCGCTCCACCCAAGAGCCAAGAGGACTCTTAGACAACTTAAAGCAAAGCGGTCGCTTAGAAGGAAGTGTAAGCGACCGCTCAGTTCAAAGTTACCTGAAGATCAGATACTTCGAGAGGGAAGAAAGAGGGTGTTCAGAGCGCACTCAGAAGAAATATTTTCCATCAGAGCGGGCACTTAAGCATTATATTGAGCAACCGCTCAGTTCACTCTAAAGAACGTGCAATTATTATGATCGATCGCTTATCGGTGGTTTTGAGCGACCGCTTAAGACAATTTCTAGGCAGTTTTGTGGTTTTCTAAAACTATTTTCATTAGGGCTAAGGGGAGATTACAAAGGGAAGGGCAGTGATTACCAATCATTAGAGAAAAATAAAAAATAGTAGTAATAGAGTAGAGAGTATTTTCCATAGTATTCATAGGAGAGACATTAGTTTTCATTGAATTCTTGTATGGGATTAAAGCTCTTGAAGCGCATTTGTTCAAACATCAAATCCAATTCTTTTATGAGTAATTTATAGCATCTTAATTCCTTTTATCTCTTGGTTTACTATTCTTACCTTATTAATTTCTTGTTAATTGCCTTTAGATTTAATTTACTAGATTCATGACTGCAATTATATTTATCTACTTTATTAATTCAATGGAATTATTTAATATGAACCATGAGTAGATAGTTTAGTTAGGGGATATAGTGAAAACCCCATCCCAGACCTGGATATTTTTTGATGTAAGGGGTTTGGTGCTTGAACAAGTCAATTTGGTCATTTAATGTTAGGTTTCATTTAAAATCTAGATTTGGCTTTATAAATTTTACCCTTTATGTTCCTTAATCATGTCTTTGAAAAATAGTGTTGTGGTAGTGAGCCCACGTTTGGAGCCGTAGTATTCAAGACTAAAATTTATCGTTCGGTTTAGATTATGTTGTTAGGGTTGCTTTAAATAAACAATTAGGTGAGAAATCCCAATGACACTTGTGTGGTTCTTTAAAAAAGAGTCAAAAGATAATTTCGATGAATCCACTTCCCTTTGGAATAATTTTTCAATTCATGAATTAGGTTGGTGTATGATCCCCATTATAGCCCCTTTTCGTATCCTAATTCTTGCTTTAGCATGTCCATGTTTGATTGGTGTTAAATCCCAAAACTCCTAGATTTTTCCCATCTTTGCATTATTCAAAACCCAACTTTAATAATTTCCATTTAGACCAACCTTTTCTACCATTGCTAGGATTAGCTCATAGCCGAGTTATCAAAGTCGATGTCTATTAGAAGCCATTCCCCGTGGACCACGACCCTTACTTGCCCATTACTTATGATTGGTTAAGTCGAGGTTTCTGATAGTGGGTATTGTCAATGACATAATCATCCACTCATCAAATCCATAGGACCGTTGTCGGGGAATGACGTTTAGTATTGAGCCTTTTGCAATTTTTACAAGTGTAGTTCTATTTTAATTATTTTGTTTCTTTCTTTATTTTTTCTTGGTGATTATCAATAGTAATTATATGCTTAGCTTTGGTTTTGAATGCCCTTAAAAATAAGCACTTGAGTCCTACCACTTACTCCACTAAATTTTGAGATTGAGCATACAATCAAAGCTATTAGAAGAGGTTAGAGGGCAGGAGACAGTTTATATCGACTAGAGAGTGAAGCAGTTGATCCTAACCCTCTTAGGTCTCCAACTACGGATAGAGTATTCAGTCCTACAAGCTTTTTCACACATTTTAACCCTCTTTTCTCCATGGTAAATGGAAATGATAAACCATTGTGACAGTACGAGGCTCCTAGAGCCGATCAAGTGCAAAATGGCGTAGTGCAATCCACTAATGAAGTTAATAAATTTGAGTTAAATTTAGCACTCATCACCCTTATTGAAAGTCATCCCTTTTGTGGAGAGAAACATGAGCCACCATACGCATATCTCAAGAAATTGATAAGGTATTGTGGTACAATGAAGGCTAATGGGGTGACTCAAGGCTACATTCGGTTGAGTTTATTCAAGTTTTCACTCATATGAAAGGCTTGTGAGTGGCTTAAGAAGATGGAGCCAAATTCCCTGAGGACATGAGAAGAGATTATAAGAGCTTTCCTTCATAAGTTCTTCCAACCCTACCAAGATAGCCCATATAAGAAATAAGATTTCTATATTCAAAAGCTTTATATAAGTATGCCTACATCATGGGATGGAGAAATGGTTTCTTCTCCATAGCTTCTACAATGGACTTTCACAGTAAATCAAAACAAGCCTTGACACGAGAACTAGAGGTGCCATAATGAGAATGAGTCCCATTGAGGCATTTAAGGTCATTGAGAAAGTAGTGGAATACATTCTAAACGAGTATTAGAATGAAGGTGAACCTGTATAGATTAAGCAAGGAGAAAGGTATGAAATAGATTCTTTTAATATGATTTCTTCTAAACTTGATCCACTAGCTAATAACTTAAATAAAGTTGTGTTGAACAATCTATCATCTAATCCATCCGTGCCATCACTAGTGGAAAAAACCACATATGCTCCGGTTTTTTAAAGGCTTTATGCTCCGGTTTTGGCCCGAAGTAGATTTAACCGGAGCATATTGCAAATATCTTTATGCTCCAGTTTGAACCGGAGCATAATGGAAACTTTATGCTCCGGTTCTTGGAAAACCGGAGCATATAGTCTCCTTTTTTTTTAAAAAAAAAATTAGACTTTATGCTCCGGTTCTTGGAAAACCGGAGCATATAATAGCATTTTATGCTCCGGTTTTCCAAAAACCCGAGCATAAAGTCTAATTTTTTTTTTTTTTTTTTTGGCAAATGCTAATTATTGTTATTGGAAATATTATTCAATGCGAATATTAGAACAAAGCAAGCTCAAAGGGTTTCAATACACTTTATATAAAACTAAGATTCAAATATAATTGTAAATGATTAGAGTTACAAACTAAATTATACATAACAACTAAATATGTATATATATAGCTATAAATATAGAAATTTGCTACAATGTACGACGGCTATATATGGAGATCGAATACAAGAATCTAACTACGTACTAAATGCAGTTCCTTATATGATCCTTATACAAGAATCTAGAATGACAAGACCACCTGCAAACTGTTCGTTTTGATATACTTAGCTTATCTTTGCCAATCTTCCACACAACGCCCTCATCTGCATCTACCCAATTACTTGGATGACGCTGAGAAAAGTTTTCCCCTTTTTCTTGCAACCCTGCAAGATAAACATTCAAGCATTCAACCATGTTCTTGCTGTATGAATTTCAAATTAAAATAATAACATTTGAAACGATCATAAACCTTGATGCCCAACCCTTTGATTTGTTTCCATATGATGGGAGCTAAAAAACTGTTAAGAAAATTAATCAAACTGTAGATTACCCTTGGTTTATGTGTGTGTGACCAGGGGCTAGGGGATCTTATAGTTGTTTGAAACTTAGATTACCCTTGGTTTTATGATGCATCTGAAATTTCATCATCCAGCAGGTGCAAGTTATCAAAATTTGAGTTGCCACAGATACTGTGAAAGTGGAAGGCTATGTATCTGTTATTCCAACAATGTACAATAATATGTTAGAGACAAAGAGTAAAGATAAACAAATAATTGACTAAATTTTGCAGCAGTTATGATGAGTTTACAAAATAAGGTTCAAAGTCAGAATGGCATAATATACAACATGTCACTCACAAGATACCAAATTGTCATTCAAGATCTATTTAGTAATATGAATGGCATGTATAAACTTACAGCAGAAAAAAGTAATACAAAATTGACTGTAACCTCGTTTATACCATCTGGGTTTGTACTTTGTACCAAGAGTATACATCAAATCAGTAAGACCTACGTGAAGAAGAGATTGTCACCTCATATTTGGCAACTTTCCCATTTCAGCAGCATATGCATTGCTAAGTTTTCCTTCATCACCATACAAAAATATATATAGAGCCATATATATTTTTGTATAACAGAAAAATATGCCGCCTTTTGCATGCACAGCATCAACAATAGGCTTCCATGCTTCAACTTGCTCTTTAGTCCATATACCAGGTGCGTCTGCAAGCTTGCATAATCAAAGTGTTTTGAAGCTTGTCAAACAGAGGGTCCAACTTGATCCCGAACTCACACGAGGCAGCAACCAATTTAAGATAAGATCAGCAAAGATAGAAATAAGTTAGTCAAGATTAGGAGCATGTAGTTAGGGATAGAATTTAACAGAAGCAGAAAAGTAGTAACAATTTAGCCATGTATCTATATAAACCTTGCATACGTTTTGAGAAGGAATCCATAATTAACCCACAAATCTCTTCTAAATAAACATGGTATCAAAGCGGGAATAAAATCCATTATCTTAAAAGCATCATCATTTACCATTACTTACTTGATTATAGAGGATGATGAGGTGAGATCAACACATAACATCCAAGCAGAGCAGCTAGTTACAATGCAATTGTTAACACAGGTAAAATCTAACTAAAATCCCAATAAGCCGGCCAGCTCTACGGTCATAGGCCTAGAATTAAGAATCCACTTAAACCATATATTAGTTGACAGTGATTCAGTATAATTAATTAAACATAAAATTATCTCATCAGCCTATGCAATCAGAATTTCTACATTTGCTCGAAATTTTATCAAGACAAAGTTCTAGGTGACACTGTATGAATACAAAAAAGTACTCAAAAGAAAATGATATCACCAATTATGAGTATTTGGGCACTCTTCTACTGCATTTTAACTTGCTATTGGCGTTAAGAAAACAAATCAAATCCAAATAAATCTGAAAGATTGAAAACCAAAGAGTACCAAAACAGTGCAAAGAAACTGACCTTTCTGCCAGACACCCTTCTCCAAGCCATCCACATTAAGTCTCAAATCATAAATAGTCAAATAAATAGCAACCCTGACCATACAAAGCAATAAGGTCAATAAAATCCCATAATAACTAAAATAAAAACCATCAAAAATAGTTGCAACCTTCACAGCTCAAAAACCCTAACAGTAAAATTCAGATGATTTTGTTCTGTTAATTTTTGATAATGGTCATCCAATTGATAACACCCACAACATTATGAAATTCAATACCCTGTTGCAGACCCGAAAATGGTGTTCATGCATTAATACAAGAGAATCATACAGTGATAACTGGGGTTTCTTTTTTTGTTCGTGAAATCCCTCTAAATCATAATCAGAACTTTCAGAAGTAAAAGCCGAAACTCTTCGAGTAACGAATTTAACAACTAGAAGTGATTCATCTCACACTAGCATAACACTGAAATAATGCCATTAAACTTCCAAGAAATCTGTCAATACATGAATGCAATTGGATGGGAACATACCTTTCAATCAAAAATATTCACAGAACGAGATGCCCTTCACGCACGCTTGTAACCAACCGAAGATATTGGGAGAGACGAGTGAAAAAGGGGAGATTTAGTTTCGGTTTAGGGCCGGACAACAAAGTTTGTAATTTGCGATTTTGGGTCAGTGCAAATGGAGGTTTAGGGGGAGGTGCTGCGTAGGTTGAAGGTTAGGGATGAGAAGGAGGCTGCAAATTAAATTAGGGCGCGCGGTATATGAAGCATGTTATATGAATGTATATGCTACAAAAATGCCAAACACTACAAATGTATATACTCCGGTTCCTTTAAACCGGAGCTTAAACATGTTATATACTCCGGTCATTTTAAATCGGAGCATAAAGACTACAATTACACCCAAAAAAATTGGTCTAAAACAATTCATAAGCATATACTCTAGTTGTATGAAGAACCGGAGCATATATGTAGTAGTATTTGACATTTTTTCCACTAGTGCATCTCGTGGAATACATTCTCCTCATGAATCAAGCTCTAACATACCTATATAAGTCTTATTTTGTGATGTTTGTGATGAATATGATCACAACCCCATGAAATGTCATTTGCTAACCTTTTTAGGAACTACATCTTCTAGCAAGGAGCACATCATGTGATGGGTAGGGTTTTGTGGGAAGATCATAGTCTTATCAGTGCAATGGTTTAGGGGTAAAATCTGATTTTTGCCGCACAACAATTTAGAGGTAAATTTAGGATTTTACCATGCGACAATTTAGGGGTAAGTTATGGTTTTTACTAGGGTCAAGAGGAGTTTTAGAGGTAAAATCGGGATTTTACCAAGGCCATGGGACATTTTAGAGGTAAACTCAGGGAAATATCGAGGTCAAGAGACATTTTAGAGGTAAACTTGGGTTTTTACAGGGGACAAAAGGCATTTCAAAGGTAAACTCGGGGTTATACCGGGGTCATGGGACATTTTAGAGGTAAAGTAGGCTTTTTACCGATAGCTTGATGCATTTCAGTGGTAAGTAGGCTTTTTACAGTTTCTTGGGACACTTTGAGATGCGAGGTATGGTTTTCCTTGGTGGCATGAGGCATTTCGAAGGAGAGGTGTAATTTTTCTCTTTTGGCAGTGGCATTTTGGAGGAGAGGAATCATTTTCCCCCGGTGGCTGATTAGTTTGGGACATTTCATGGATGAGGTTAGGTTCTCTTTGTGTTTGAGGCAATTTGAGAGGCAATTTGAGTCTTAAGTTCTCATTGGGTGTTTTTTTTTTATCTATTTTGATGCTCTAATTAGGGGAGACAACGTTATCTATTGCTTAATCTAAGTAACTAATTAATTTTTTAGTTAATTGAGTAAAATGTTGCATAATACGTTCTTTCATACTATACTTATTTTCTATTTAAATGTTTATTTTAGTTGTTTATACGTTATAATTCCATTTGTACTAAGCTTGCTGATTATATGCCTTGTGTGTGTTTTTGGTCATGGCCTTCGCCTTTCAATGACACTGTGATGATCTAATACCTACACTTGTATTATTAGGGAGAAGATTTCTAATAGGTATCTAGTTGAGCATTCATGAATGGGTGGGTTGAGTGGAGTGTTGCTTTACTTTAGTTTTCAAAATAATTACGTTTGCTATGAATGATTTTAGGCTGTTGTTTTGGATTTGAGTTGAACGTTACTTTGGTACCTTACAGTTTGGACCTTAATGGTTCCTGTTTATAGCATATTAGGAGTTTGTTTTAACAAATGATGTTATTTCGAAAAGTCTTTTATTTTCTGTTTATAGCCTTAACGTTTTAAGACGTGGCATTGAGGAAGATCCATTTACGTAGATCCACTGCTTGAAAGAGCCCAAGGTAAGAGGAAAACCCCCCTAACACAATGCCATGAGCGCCTGCTAGACATCACAGTTTGGTAAGCTTTAGAAAAGGCAAAGGTTAGGCTAGGAGCCTTAATCATTTATTGGCTAATCTTCCACTCCTAAGGTGTCTCGAATGTAGAACACATTCGTGTGAGACGAAGGCTTAGGGTGTAACTTCCACACGTAGAGAGTTGCATGCATGCATGCAAATATATCTAATCTCTAGCCAATTATAAGCGCACAAACCAGATTTTTTGATCACTCATTCGTAAGCTTTAGACTTACAAGTCCCCAGTTGATTCACCAAATTATAGGTAGAGAATTAAGACTAGGTTTTTAGATGGGCAATTTGATGAGTGAAATTCCACTGGGGAGCTCAAATTTCAACCCAACCTCCCCTTCTCGATGAAAAGAACAGGGAGGAGCTCTCCCCTAGCAACTTCACAAGTTTGCGCATTGGTAATGATCGACTTTGCGACTTTTAGAGACATTCATCGGGTCAAGGAGTCGCCACCAAACATTTAATGGGATTCTTGGAAAAATTAGGGCTGGAATCCCCAAATGACTCAGGTTAGTGATCTGCAAACCATGAGAAGGTTTGGGAATGAGCAGCTTATTTCAATTCGAAAATGTGTGCAAAACAAATGGCTAGAGATTGAAGAAAAAATCAGATTTAGTTCCTACGCAAACACGCACATACAAGAGATAACATAATCTAATTTAGTGGGTTGAGCACGTTAAGATTTATATTCATAGTCTAAATTAGGTGATCACTTTTAGTAATGTCCATAATTTTGTGTTCATATGGCCGGTATTCCAAGATTATCTTATTATGCATGATTACAAACAATTGGTCTTGTTTATAAGCATAAGTTAAAAGGTCAACATGCAATTACAAATTAAAATTCTATAAAGATATGCATAATTGAAAAAAGGCAAAGAGACAAGAGACAATTAATAGTTTAGGGTTAGGGTTAGAATCAATGCAAAGTAGGAATTAGACATGATGAGTTGGAGAAGGTTGCTTGATCAAATGGAGAGATGAGTCTAAAGAGACTACTCCTTATAATAATTCTCTAACTTGAGAAGGGTCTAGTTTAAATGGAAACTATGATTTAGCCATAGAACATCATTGACATAAAGAATGCAAATAGAAATCAAAATAGGAATTTTGAAATCTAAACCAAGAAATGAGCTTTAAGTTTAACTCCTAAAAATGAATTCAAGATTAATAGATATCTAGGGTTTTCTCATGAAAAGGGCCAATAGAGACAAGTCTAGCTAGGTTGGAGATATCCAAGTCCTAGGCATCATAGACTAAATGTAAAAGAGATAAGAGGCATAACTTGTAAGAAAATAAAAGGTGCAAAGGAAAGGGGATTTGCTTAGGTGATTGAAAGGAGACCCATCTATGAGGATGGTTCCTTGATTAAGGTGCTCAAAGTTGGGATCTTGAGGCTTCACCTAGTGAATAAGGAGTTTTTCCTTTCTTTTCATATCATAGGTAGGTAGAGACATTTAAAATGAAAGTGTGTGAGTTTATCAAAAGAGGAAATCAAAGGCAAGGCCTCTTTGCTAGATCAAAACTCATCAAAAGATTGCGAAATAGGTGTTCATGTGTGAGGGTTTTTCACCTCACAAAATATTCACAAAATAAACCTAATAAAGAGACCTTGGGTGGATGGAAACCACTAGATCTAAAGACCAGGAGGTGAAAGGGGTAGAAGTAGAGAAAGCGTAAAATGTCATTAAAAGAGATCAGGGGTCCTTGGTGTTTACCATTGAAGAGTTTCCTTTTGCTTGAGTATGTGTTGAAGGAGTAAGATTTCCATGCTTGGTTGAGTTAAATATGTTTGGACTGATCCTTTATAAGTGTGAAGGATGTTTGAGAGGTTTAGATTGTATTTGAAGGTGCTTTGAGGGTGTATTTAGGTAGAGTTACAACTCTTCAATTTGGGAGCCAAAAAATGTCGGCCTTTGGGTCATCAAATGAGGGGGTATTTATAGGCAAAAGAGTCGGTTTCTTGGGCGTCAAGCGCTGATTCTGAGTGCAGGCGGTAGGGTTGTGCGTCAGGTGTAGGAATTGACAACTAATCAGATTTTTTTTCAATTCAAGAGCTTGGGTGTTGGATGCTAGGTTTGAGTGCTGAATGCTAGGTTCAAGTGTTAGATGAATGCCGTGTGGAAGACGCTGGGACTAAGTGTCAAGTGCTTGAAGTTGTGCTTCGAACACTTGAAGAGGAATAAACTAGAATAGAGTTAAAAAATTGCAGAGTTGGAGTTAAGCTGGGAATCGATCTCGGGGGCTGGGCATTGAGCACCAATGCTGGGCGTTAGGCTCCGTAGTGGTTGGTGGTAGGTACCCAGCCGTTACAATGTGAAATACACTTGTGCTCATGTGTAAGCTTGGTGCTTCCAAGCTTTGGGGATTGCATGGATTTAGGCTTGATTCATTGTGTTTAGGTGAGATGATTTTGTGAATTTGGATTTATGTTTGGGCCAAGGTAAGATTCTTTGGCTCGGGTTTGTGTTTGAGGCCTTTCTAGGGTTTGATTTTGAGGTGTTTTTGATTTTACACATACTCAAACTCAACCTAAACTAAGTCCGCTCGTCAAGGTTGTTTCGTCATCAGACCTCTACATGAGGAGACACGATTTCATGTCTACATGGAAGATTAACGTTACATCAGGAATTTCCCTTAATACTTTAGTCAATTTACTTGCCTTTGAAAAGGAAATTCCTCAAGCACAGTTCTCATTCACCAATGACGATTTACCTTTCTAAGAAAGCAAACACAACAAGACATTAACCATTGTAGCATATAGCAAGAACATCTTAAAGACTCGTGTTGACAAAGGGATCCTCAATAAATATGTCCTCATTTCACCGTTCAAAAAGTTTCTTTTCTAAAAAAAGGACTTCACTCCTTCAGTTCAAGGAGTTCGAGCATATGGCAATTCTTGTCTTTGAACAATCTGCTTGTCCTTGATCTCAGGAACAATATGATAGCTTTAACTTGCTCTTATTACCCCCATAGACTCATTATCTTGGATTTTTCCTATCCTCACTACATCAAAGAGCAAAGTTACCTTTCCAAGGCATAACCATCTCTATTGATGCTTTGACCATCAAGGTCTTAGTATTCAATAAACCCCTAATCAACATTAAGCACGCTCGATGACCATCATGAGGAAGTGTGGGGATTTAGCGTCAAAGTGGACATGCTTAATTCTGATGTGTCACCCTTCACTCTTCGTCCAATGGTTCACCAAATGACAGCCAAGTAAGGCTACTTCTCTGGTTTGACACCTTATAAAAACAAGAATGAACTTAGAGGCTTCTTGGGTTGATTATAGTACATAAGTCATTTCATTAATAAGCTCACTATGGTTAGTGAGTTGGTATTTAGTAAACTAGGGAAGGATGCCCCTAAAGAATGGGATGAAAATTACCAAAAATCTTTTGACCAAATCAAGATTAATCTCTTGAATCTTCCTATGCTTTCTACAACATTGATATGAATGATGAATTCATGAAGAACACCATATTTGCAAATGATCGATGTTTTCCTTTAAGAAAGGGGCTACTTTCTTGGAACCCAATGACTCATAGGATTCAAATTTAACCATTGAGTGAATTAGTCAGTTACTACAAGTATAAACTCACAACCTTTGTTGCTAAGGCGCAATTTTGTTGATTACTTCAATTCCCCATGTAGAGAAGGGCCAAGGTGATGAATAAGGATGCAAAAAATGGAGGAATATGTTATAATTTTGTGAAATTATAACAAGTGACACATTTATTGACATACAAAGGGAAATCTTGTTCCATATGAGTCCAATAATATCCTAGTCTTGATATTTTAAGAGTCAACATCCGACCATTCATAAAAATACTACATATGTGGTTATATACTTGATCCATAATAGTTTCAGCTTTCTCTTTAAGATGAATACCCTTTGGGTTGCAACATGTAAAGTTGACTGCCTTCAATGATAAATTAAGATGAAAAGAGTCTTGAGCTAGTGTAACACCAACCACTGAGTTGGTAACTGTGAGGTATTGGCAAAGAGGAACTCTTGGCAATGCTAGAGAAAGCACAAGAGGTTTCAAGAGATAGATTTTAATTTGATCAAAAGAATTTTGGAAATCTTTACTCTATTCCTTAGGGGCATCCTTTTCTAATTTTTAGAGCATTGGCTCACAGACCATGGTAAGCTTAAAAATGAAACGGCTAATATACTACATTTAAAAAGCCTTTGATTTTTTTTTTCTCTTATGTGGTGTCATGGCTAAGAAAGCCTTGATTTTTCTAAGATGAACCTCAATACCTTTAGAGCTAATGAAATACCATAACAACTTACCTAATGTTAGTCCAAGGGCACATTTATAAGGGTTGAGTCTCATTTTATTGATCCAAAGGCACATTTTAGAGGGTTAATCTCATTTTGAAATGCCAATTTGTTCAAAGAATTTTTTTTGAGGGCTAAAATGTGCCTTGGTCGATCTTTGGATTTTATGATCATATCATCAACATAACCTCCACATCTCTATGCATAATGTCATGGAGGAGTATTATTGTTATTCATTGATATGTGGCACTTGCATTCTTTAAGCTAAGCGATATGACTTTATAGCAACAATTATCTAATTAAATTATGAAGGTAGTTTTCTTATTATTCTCTTCTGCCATTTTAATCTAGTTGTAGCTTATATATCTGTTTATGAAAAAAATCAAGGCATAATTTGCTGCATTGTCAAGGAAAATGTTGATGTAGGGTAGAGAATGTCCATCTTTAGGACTAGTCTGTTTAGATATTGGTAGTCTAAATACATTTGGACCCTGCCATCCTTATTAGGATCATGTACTATGTTTTTAATTTAATCTAGGTAGTTTGCAACCTTAATGAACCCTACCTTAAATAGTTTCTCGACCTCCTATTTAATTTTCATAGTTATGTCTGGTTTCATGCCTCTAACTTTTGCTTTACCAATTTTGACCTCGAGAGTGTCAAAATAATGTGCTATGAAATATCTAAGTATATTCCTAGTGTGTCTTAGTAGGACCAAGCAAACGCATTGGTAAACTCTTAGAGCAACTATATTAGAACCTTGTGTTCTTCTGGGTTTAGCAGCGCTAGCCAAATTTAAAGATATTTAGGATGTTGTTCATCACCTATGTTAACCTTTTTAGTTTCTTCGATTATTGGTGATTTATTTTTATGTTCTTCTATTGCTTTAATGATTCAAAGTCAGGTTCTCTAGAGACTAAGTAATTAGTGAATGGATCGGGATGGAAGAAGATATGTAAGAGGAAATGGAGTTTTTCTTAAACTCAAAGGTAATTACATTTAGGGGAGGGGGTTTGTGATTCTTTAAATGGAACAACTTACAATGACCTAAATTCAATACACTCAAATTCTATTGACTTAGACTTAGACTTAAAAGATCTCAAATACTCTAAGGACTCAGATTCATCCATCATAATTGGGCCTTCCTCGACGACAATCTTCTGCTTCTTGTCATTGAAAGATTCAGCTTCAATTTCTTCCTCCAACTAAGCACTTTGTTAGGAATAGGTGCAATTAGATGAAAATAGTCAAGGTTACATCTTTAAAGGGATATTTATACTTCTAGTTTATATTTTTTAAGCCCAAAGACTAGAGAGAAAGCCTTGTTTAACACATTTGATGGCTTTTTTGACGCATTTTCTATCTTTTCATCATCAAAGAAATATCAATCATTGAAACTTCTCTTCCATGATTTGGTCTAGCTTGATGCGAAGTTTATAGATTTCTTCGTGACTTGCTTTAATGGACCGCCCATTAAGTGTTGATATACCGTTTTATTTCATTTTTTTGAGCCTTGGCGGCTTTATAAACAAACTCTTTGACAATGTATTCATGAAGTTCTTTTGAAACCTGCTAATATCCCATTCTAAAGGAATTTTTCTTTCCCTAAGGGGTTTAGATTTGAGCAGCTAAAGTTGGATTTTGCCTAAGAGTTAAGCCATGAAAGTAGCATTGTTTTTCATTATTGTATGTAAGATGGGATCAAGGTATAAAGGGTAGCACATCTATTTTGAGTATGGAAAATTTCATGCTAAAACCCCATACTTCTTCATACTTCTCATCATGCTTATCATTGATGAACAACTTATCGACTACTAAGACCTTGATGGTCAAAGCATAAATGGAGAGGGTTGTGCCTTAAAAGGGTAACTTCACTTTTTGATACAAGGATTATGGAATAACCCCTAGATTTTGAATCCATGGGCATCTCAATAGCAAGTTAAAGATGGCAGTGATGTTCATTAGTTAGAATTTTACTTTTTCTATATTATACCTGAGATTAAGGACCAATAGATCATTTCTATTGATTGATGACATGAATTGTCATATGTATAGACTCCTTGGGCTAAGGGAGAAAAATCCTTTTTGCTAAACCTAATTTCTTAGTGGTGTGCAAGGTACACATATTAATCATCAAACCATTGTCCATAAGAGTCATCGGTATGTTCTTGTCGCAAGTGACAATAGTTAGGCGACATTCTTGATTTTCTCTTGTTGTTTCTCTATTTCAAAGGTAAGTTGATTAATCAGGTCACATTAACCAAAGAAGGGTCTAAAAATGAGCAACCTACATTAATTTGAAGTGATGTACATGCAAATTTAACTAAAATGGAACCATTTTAGATTAATAATTCATAAGGCACATGTTAAATCAAAACAACTACACTCCAGATTTAGTGGGTTCACAAGTTAATATTCATGTAAATTATCTAGATTATGTGATCACTTATTTAAGAGCCCTCAAATTAAGGGGTTCCAAAACTAGTTATAAAATGTTTATCTTTTCTAGGAGTAGTTATACTTCAATAGGTCTTGAATTAGGTGTTAAAAGATGAAGAAGATCAAACATTTACAATAATATAAGGATCTTGCATAAGTAAAGGTGTAAAAGGAAAAAAATGGTAAAGGTGTCATATTTAGATATACAGGGTATGATTCATACTTGAATGAGTTGAAGGTTGAATTATCACATAAAAAGATGAGCCTAAATAAACTACTTTTCATGACATATTCAACTAAAAGGGTCCTAATTAGGGGACTTATTTAAATTAGTCATTAAATATTATTGACATAGAAAATATGCTTCATGATGATATAAATGAGCTTTGAACCAAGTCTTAAATAATCATTATCTTAAGTGATGATCATTGCTCATGTAAAGGTTGTTATTTGAGTGAGTTAAGTGTAGATGAAGATGTTTATTTCTATACATCATAGACAAAATAAATATAAAAAGGAGAATAAAACAAATGTAATGCTTGAATTAAAATGTACAAGTCAAATGTGATTCCTCAAATATTGATTCTCAAATTAATATTACCGAGGCTTAAACCTAGAGAAGGAAGGAGATTTCTCCTTGACAGTTTACATCATTGGTTGATCATAAGTAACCTAAAGTATTAAAATGTTAGGATTTGATCATAAGATGACAACAAGAATGATGTGAATCTAGGTATTGAAACCTTAATCCACGCAAAGGGATAAAACTAGATATAAAACCCTCTAAAGCTACGCAACAAAGGTTTAAGATCTAGGGCGAAAGTTTAAGAATTGATTAAAGCAAAGCACCCTCAATTCCTACACTTCCTCACGTGAATCTAAAGCTTTAAGCACCAATTCATAACTCTTTGTTACACATAAAGAAAAACAACAAACACTCCAAGTTTATTAAAGAATATAAAGAAAAGAATCTCCAAATCTGATTTTTCCAAGCTTGGGTGCACATCTATTTATACCCATAGCTTGAGAGTTTCAATCATATTATGACTAGGCCTCCTACTTCTAAAAGGACTCCTAATAACCAATAGGATAATGCCACCTATTTATTACATAATCCTACCAAAACTCTAACACTATCTTATCTTAATTAGAATCTTATCCTACCTAAAAAGATAATATTACAAATTAACTACTCTAATCCTATTTTATTTAAAGTAAAACACTAAATATCCAATCACATGTGTGTAGCCACGTCCATACCTATGCCATGTCACTTGCCATGTCACTTAAGTTGTAACAAAGCACCGACAAGATGTAATAAGCACCGTTCAATGTAACAAGCACCTCTCCTTGTCTTAAAATTTTCCTCCTTGGTCAAAATTTTCAATCTTCGAAAATTACTCCAAGATTTTATCTTTTGATCAAGGTCTTCCATTAATCATCACCTCCATGGCTGCCACACATTATAGAATCATAAAACCTGAAAAAGGAAAGTTTAAAAACACACTATGCCTAAAATGAGAAAAACCCTATCAAATGAAATGGGAGAAAACTCATAGGCAAAACCAACTTATTCCCCATGTCCACCAATCCTCATTCACATTTGCATGTTATCATGCACATGCAAATGTTCCTCTTTGATGCACCTAGAAGATTCGTGTCTCCATAAGCCAATAACTCTCCCATGGTAGCATCCTTCTTTGAAGCTTCAATCAATCCTTCAAATTTGGCATCCTTTATCATATCAAAGGATAAGGCATCTCTGGTTGATCAATGCTCAACACTAAATCATAAACTTAAAGAAATGAGTTTAAGTAAAGGAAGTTTTAGATCCCAATGCAATCATTACATAAAGATCTTAGCTATAACCTCATAAATGAATGCATTCACTAGAGATCCAAATAAGAAAGGAAAAAAGTAGACTAGGGTGGCATGCCAATTTTTTCCAGCACGTTCCTCACTAGTATCTTCATCACCATCATGATCCAACATATTTATGTTCCCTTCATTGACTTATACCTTAGACTTGTTCAACACCAGGGTCCCATGCCTCTTTTTGCCAGCAACCTCACTCTCAGATATTGTTGAATTAGACTTATTTGTCATCTTCTTAGTAAGAGTTATATCTTTCTCATAGATTCATCATTGTCAAGAACTGGCATTTTCTATTATCCTCACTGCCTTGCACCTTAGAATTGTTTATCCTAAGAGTATCACACCTCTTCTTTACAGCTAAGTTAACAATACGTATTGCTCCCTTACTACTTAATTATTTGCAAGAATAACGTCATTTCTTTGTTGGTTTCCATGAACCCATTTGAGATGCTAGATACATAAACCAACTTCTTAGGGTCTTGTCTACCATCTAGAGCTGACTCATTTTCCACTTTTTCTTCAATAAGGCCATTTGCTTTTTTATTTTTTTTTTCTATAGAAGAGTGACATGCCTTCTCTTCCTAGGGTTTTTTTACAACCTTGCCTGTTCCACAGTCATTACAAACATTGGGTCATTTTGTCTTTGACTTCCTCATTGACTTATATAATGTTAAAAGGAGTAGCCACTTTCCCTGGGTAATTTTCACTATCCTTTTTACCTTTGTTTCAATAAAACAATGATTCATTGTCATTATATACTATAATAGGATTCTCAAACTTGTTAAATAGTATACTCTCATGCCTTTCTCCAAAACTAACTTTTCAGAACCTTTTACAGCCTTATTTCCATATTGATTATCATTAACAAATTCATTCTCTCTTTGTACTTGAACACACTCATTACATACAAGTTCATTTTAATTCCCACTTCAACATGCCTTTTGACTTCTTCAACATATTATCACACCTCTTATTTGCAAGAGCACTAAAAAACTTGTTCTTTCACTCTATAGCTACCATTAGAAAGGAAAAACTTTCATTAATCAACTAATATAAAGCATAAACTATTTCCCTTTGATCAATTCCATGATATAAGAGTGAGTCCATCCAAAGCTCTTAAAAATTTCACATTTTTGCTAAATATTGTCTTTATTAATGCGAGCCATTAAATGTACTCCATACACAAACATAACAAAGTCACTCAAAAGACCCAAATTTTGTTCATGGTATAAAAGTCTCATATTGGAATTGAAGAAAATGAAAGATGGTTGGAGGGAGTTGTACATATCATCCCAAAATATAAAGGTTGAAAGGAATGGATGATGGTTTAAGAGAGTTGCTATTTATAAACCCAATAGTGAATCATAACTAAATCAATACCTAAGTTGGTCTTATTGTTGGCCTAATTTAAGCATTAAATCTTGCGCTAATGAGCTTTAAACAAGGGAATTTTTTGAGTTCAAACTTGATTCAAGCACTCTATTTAACTACCGAGTTCGAGGTCAAGCCCAACATCAAAAAGTTTGATGAACTTTGACCTTAAAGCATGCCCTGCAAAACCTTAACAAGTTTAAGTCGAGCTCACTAATACTCGGACTTAAGCACCAATAATTAGAGGTATTCATAAATGATTAACCATACCGTTAGGCCTTAATAGTATGATTAATCATTATAACAGTTGTTGGAAAAGGCTAACCATAACTATATCGTTAAGTAACGGTAATTAATAAACGGCTAACTGATATTTAACAGTACAGTTAATGGTTAGTTGCTAACCATTTCATTCCATTTTTCCAGATTTGAACTGTGTTTTGCTTACAATATCAACTACAATTATCTTTACACTTGACATCATTTCCCCTACAATACAAGAGTATATAACATCGAAATAAAAACATACATAAATATTCAAAGAAAATTGTCAAATCCATCAACGAAACCCTTCTCCTCTATTCCCAATTCACATCCTCAATCCCCTTATCAACTCAAGTCAAAACCACCTAGTTGCAGTTACATAATAAAACTGACAATGTAATAATAATGCACCTATACGTGATTTAGTCCTAATAGGCAATGACTGTCCATTAATCGAATTCACGTCAAAACTTTGAGATTTGCGATTTCTAGTCAAAACTTTGAGATTTGCGATTCCTAGTCAAAACTTTGAGATTTGCAATCAAGACATTAAAGCGCCTTTTAAAGAGAATTCACGTCAGAGATTTGACAAAATAGAAGTGATCCTTGCTATTTGAAGACCAAATTATGGATAACTTTGGAATCCATAGTCTGTCCATTTCAAGGCTTGGTGTTTCTGCCCTTGAGAATCACTTATTGAATGCGTTGGTTTAATTAATGAGTTTATGGCTGCCCATTAATTAAACTTGCGCTTTAATGGTGATCCAAAGTCGACATCTTTGGCTCATGAACCTGTTGCTTTAGTCTTGGATACTCTTGGGTTTTATCCTTTTACAAAGAAGGCTGAAATTCTATGTTGCATTTCATGGGTAGATTGAAGATTGGAACATGGTTGGCTGGCATCACACTTTGGCCCATTTCACTCCTATTTTGGGCGTATGGATCTTAGTCCATTCACTATCTATTATTAGCTTATATTTTATTTTAATTTTGCTGAAATAATGCCAAGATTTTGAGTCCTTTGGCCGGTTGGAATAGGAAGTGTTAGTTTATCTTCATTAGGCTTTATTAGTGCATTTAATGCTTAGCTTAAATCAAGGAGGAAGACCGTTGGCTTTTGCTCTTCATGTTGGACAGTTTTCCTTGGCTTTTGGTGTGAAAATTTGTTGTTCCTTTCCACTATAAAAGGAAGAGCAAACCAGAAATAAAGGCAGTTTTGGAGATTTGATAAAAAAAAACCTCGTGTTTGTAGCATTTTAACTTTGAGTTTGTCTCAAGTTCAAGTGTTCCCTTATTTCTTTGAGTGTGTCTTGAGTGATAAGCTTAGGAGAGATTGAGTGAGTCTTATCTCTGGCCTAAAACCCCAAAACTTTGAGTGTGTCCTTGAGTTTTGGTCTATTTGCCTTATTTCGTAAACCTTGAATAATCTAATTCTAAGTATTTTAAATTCATCAACCTATATTTGGGAGGGTATATTTACAATTACATCATTTGGTATCAGATCCTTGGTGGAAAATCTTGAAGAAAATCGTGCCTTTGGAGTGAAGACAAAACGATCAGAATTCAAACGGTTTCTGTCTGTCAACTTTGGAGGGTCATATCTCAGTGCTCCGTAGTCCGATTCAAGCGATTTGTTTTTTGAGTCTGGGTATTTTTCTGTCTAGAATCCACATATAAAATTTCATAATATTTGGAGATCCTTTGCTTTTAAACTGGGCAGGTTTTCAAAAGTGCACAATCAGGAACCAAATCTGCGCAAGAGATTTTGAAAGAGGATTTCTCCTTTGTCTAGGAAGATTTTGAGGGGTTTCTTTTTTTTTTTTCAAATTTCTTTTTTTTTTCTGAATTTTGAATCTGTAATCCCTTGAGAGTCTCAAGGTTTTTTTGGCATTTTCTTTTTGTGCTTTAAAGTTATTGTCAGATTAGACATTGTACTTGTAATAGTCTAGCAAAAGTAAAGCAATGACTGGTGGTGGGGATCTCAGTGAAATGCTTAGATTGATCGCATAAAAACTTGAGAATTTGGAGAAAAAAACAGAAGAGAGTGAAGTCTCTCGAGCATAACAAAATACTAGGATGGAAGCCATGTCTGATATGCTCCTAAAAGCCACTAGAAAAATAAATGATTTAGAGGATGAGGATGCAAATAATGGTAACAGTTTTAGGCAATTTGATGATGATAGGGGACTAGAAATTGATATGCCTGAATTTGATAGAGAGCATGATAGTGAAGCTTTCTTAGATTGGGTTAGACAAATTGAAACCGTTTTTGATTACAAGGGGTATGATGATAGAAAACAGTTCAAGTTGGCTGTTCTTAAACTTACTAAACTAGCTGCATTGTGGTATGAAAACCACAAGTCAAAGAGAAGAAGAGAAGGGAAAGATAAGATAGACTCATGGGAAAAATTAAAAAAGAAAATGAGGGATAAATGGGTAAGTAACGAGTATGAGCAAGAGCAATACTTAAAATTGACCCACCTATCAGAAGAAAACATGAGTGTGGAGGATTACATAAAAAGATTTGAGAGGTTAGGATTGACTTGCGACTTGCAAGAAAAGGAGGCTTACAAAATTGCTAGATTTGTCAAGGGGTTGACTAAAGAAATTAATAGGAAGGTGGAAGTTACTCATTATGCCACTTTCAGTGATGTATGCAAGCTAGCTTTGAAGTATGAGTCTCAACTTAAAGAAGAAAAGGAAAAAGAGAAGTCTAAATCTTCTCCTTTTAAGAATACTTTGAAATTTACTCCTTTCAACTCTAAAGGGAGTACTTTTCAAAATAAAACCTTTTCAACTAGCTCATCAAAAGGGAAAGAAAAGTAAGTAGTTTCTCCTAGTGAGCTTTCTACTAGGAGAAAATGTTTCAAGTGTCATGGGAGAAGACATATTGCATCGGAATGTCCTAGTAAGAATGTGTTGACGGCCACTCAATGTGCTCTCATGGATGAGGAAGAAAAATTATATAACTTTATAGCTCATGGTGAGGATAATGAGTTTGATGAAGAGTATGAGGAAGAGATTCAACCCGAAGATGAGTTCAACATGATGGTGGTTCGTAGAATCTTGTATAATGAGCCCGAAATTGATCTAAAATAACGAAACAACTTGTTCCACACTAGATGCAAGATAGGCGTGAAAACTTGCAATGTGATTGTTGACGGTGGTGCCCGAACGGATGTCATTTCATTTGAGGCTGTGAGTAAACTGAAGCTACCCACTAGAGACCATGATGAACCTTACAAGCTCAATTGGTTGAATGATGGCACAAGTATTAGAGTCAAGAAGCAAGCACTAGTATCTTATTCCATTAGAGGGTTCGAAGATGAGTGTTGGTGTGATATTCTTCCTATGGATGCGTGTCATTTGTTACTTGGAAGACCATGGCAGTTTGATCATGATTTGGAGCATAGAGGAAAAACTAATGTGTATATTATAACTACCAAGGATGGTAGAAAAGTTAAGTTGTTGCCTTTACCTCCTAAAGTTGCTAAGAAAGAAAAAGAGAAAAGCAACTATCTTGTAACTTGTATGAATATGAAAGAATAATGAAAGAAATGAGGGGAGGGTATGCTTTGGTTGTGAGGACCAAAGATGATAATGGTACTACTTTTATTAACTCATCCATGCTAAATGAGTGATTAGAAGAGTACCAAGATGTATTCCCCAATGACTTTCCCAAAGGCCTACCTCCAATTAGAGGCATTGAGCACGACATTGACTTAATTCCTGGAGCACCTTTGCCAAACAAGGCTGCCTATAGGTGTAATCCGGAAGAGAGTAAGGAAATTGAAAAGCAAGTGAACGAGTTAATTGAGAGAGGTTATGTGAGAGAAAGCCTTAGTCCTTGTGCGGTTCCAGCCCTCTTAGTACCAAAGAAAGATGGTACTTGGAGAATGTGTGTTGATAGTCATTCCATTAACAATATAACGGTCAAATACCGTTTTCCTATGCCTCGATTGCAAGATATATTAGATGAGTTGAGTGGTGCCTTAGTCTTTTCCAAAATAGACTTAAGGAGTGGTTACCATCAAATGAGAATTCGAAAGGGGGATGAGTGGAAGACGTCTTTCAAAACAAAGCAAGGGTTGTATGAGTGGTTAGTGATGCCATTTGGGCTTTGCAACGCCCCAAGCTCCTTCATGAGATTGATGAATGAAGTCCTCTGTCCTTTTCTTAATGATTTTATTGTTGTTTACTTAGATGACATTCTTGTGTATAGTAAAAACAATGATGATCATGTAATTCATTTGAGGAGATTGTTTGAAAAATTGAGGGAGATGAAGCTGTATGGTAAGCTTGAAAAATATGTATTCATGACTCTTAGTATTGTATTCTTAGGATACATTGTAACAGGAGAGGGGGTTCATGTAGATCCGGAGAAGGTAAAAGCGGTCCAGTCTTGGTTGGCTCCAACCAATGTGCATGAAGTTAGAAGTTTTCATGGACTTGCCTCCTTCTATAGGCGGTTCATTAAAAACTTCTCTACCATCATGGCTCCAATCACCGAGTTAACCAAGAAGGGTGAGTTCGTTTGGGAAAAGAATGCCCAATGGGCCTTTGAGAAGGTCAAACATATGCTCTGCAATGCTCCTATACTTGTGCTACTTGATTTCAACAATGTGTTTGAGGTAGAGTGTGATGCTAGTGGGATTGGAATAGGTGTTGTTTTGATTCAAGAAAAAAAGCATGTTAGTTACTTTAGTGAGAAGTTGAATGGGGCTAAGTTAAACTATTCCACTTATGACCGTGAGTTTTATGCCATAGTTAGAGCACTTGATCATTGGTCTCACTACCTTAGACCAAAACCCTTTGTTCTTCATTCTGATCATGAGGCTCTAAAACTCATTCATGGGCAGCAAAAACTCAACAAGAGACATGCTAAGTGGGTGGATTTTCTTCAATCATTTACTTTTAGCTCCAAGTACAAGGATGGGAAGAGTAATGTTGTGGCCGATGCTTTGTCTCATCGAAACTACTTACTTTCCATGGTGGATGCTAGGATCTTGGGTTTTGAACAACTCAAGGAGTGTTACATAAATGATCCTGACTTTGCTAGAGAGATGGAGAATCCTACCAAGGAGTTTGTGAGGCAAGATGGTTACCTCTTTAAAGGTAATAAGCTATGTGTTCCGAAGAGTGGGGTTAGGGAGTTGTTAGTGAGAGAAGTACATGGTGGAGGTTTAGCCGGTCATTTTGGGATACAAAAGACTCTTGATATTCTAGGTGAGCACTTCTATTGGCCTAGAATAATCAAGGATGGTACTCTTGTTGTGGAGAGATGTGCTACTTGTCAGAAGGCTAAGGGACACTTCACAAAGGGTCTTTATACTCCGTTGCCAGTTCTAGATGCTCCATGGGAAAGTGTTAGCATGGATTTCATTGTTGGATTACCTCGCACTCAAAGGGGAAGAGATAGCATCATGGTCGTTGTAGATAGATTCTCTAAAATGGCACACTTTGTAGCTTGTAATAAAACTGATGATGCCATGAAAGTGGCCGAACTGTACTTCAAGGAAATTGTCAAACTCCATGGCATTCCTCGAAGTATAGTATCTGATAAGGACTCCAAATTCCTTAGTCACTTTCGGAGAACCCTATGGAAGCTTGTGGGTACCAAGTTGCTATTTAGTACCTCTCATCATCCCCAAACTGATGGGCAAACCGAGGTTACTAATAGAACTTTAGGTACTTTGTTACGAGGACTTGTGAGCAAAATGCAAAAGGATTGGGACATGAAATTAGCCCATGCGGAGTTTGCTTACAATAGAGCTCATTCCCTAACTACTTCCCGTTCTCCATTTGAAGTAGTTTATGGAGTGAATCCATTTGTGCCGATTGATCTTGTTCCAATGGTTAAGAGTGACATTGTGGAGAAAGATGCTAAAAGGAGGGTGGAAACCTTTCAAAAAACCTGTGAGCAAGTGAAGAAAAGAATTGAGGAGATGAATAAGAAATACCAAGAGTGAGCCAATAAGAAATGCAAACAACCTATTTTTCATCCCGGGGACTTGGTTTGGTTGCACTTGAGGAAGGAGAGGTTCCCTAAGCTTCACAAAAACAAACTTATGCCTCGTTCAGATGGTCCTTTTAAGGTTCTTGAGAGGGTGAATGATAGTGTTTACAAAATTGAGCTCCCAGATGAATTGATGGGTGTTAGTGTGACTTTCAACATAGGGGATTTATCACCATGCTTGGATGATTTAAGTTTGAGGGAAAACTCTCCTAAAGAAGGGGGAAATGATCCAAAGTCGACGTCTTTGGCTCATGAACCTATTGCTTTAGTCTTGGATACTCTTGGGTTTTATCCTTTTACAAAGAAGGCTAAAATTCTATGTTGCATTTCATAGGTAGATTGAAGATTGGAAAACAGTTGGCTGGCATCACACTTTGGCCCATTTCACTCCTATTTTGGGCGTATGGATCTTAGTCCATTCACTATCTATTATTAGCTTATATTTTATTTTAATTTTGCTGAAATAATGCCAAGAGTTGAGTCCTTTGGCCGGTTGGAATAGGAAGTGTTAGTTTATCTTCATTAGGCTTTATTAGTGCATTTAATGCTTAGCTTAAATCAAGGAGGAAGACCATTGGCTTTTGCTCTTCATTTTGGACAGTTTTCCTTGGCTTTTGGTGTGAAAATTTGCTGTTCCTTTCCACTATAAAAGGAAGAGCAAACCAGAAATAAAGGCAGTTTTGGAGATTTGATAAAAAAAAACCTTGTGTTTGTAGCATTTTAACTTTGAGTTTGTCTCAAGTTCAAGTGTTCCCTTATTTCTTTGAGTGTGTCTTGAGTGATAAGCTTAGGAGAGATTGAGTGAGTCTTATCTCTGGCCTAAAACCCCAAAACTTTGAGTGTGTCCTTGAGTTTTGGTCTATTTGCCTTGTTTCGTAAACCTTGAATAATCTAATTCTAAGTATTTTAAATTCATCAACCCATATTTGGGAGGGTATATTTACAATTACATCAAATGGGAAGTTACCAACTTTTACTCACTTTTAATGGAGCATTGTAGTTAAGAGGCTAATTTAACTCCAAACCTTTTCCCTTCCACGTCTAGTTAATTTATTTAATTTGCTTTAATAAGTGAAGTAGTTAATAAGGTGTATTAATAATTGTAAACCTTTTTATTTTCCTTACTTTTTGTCTTCTAAACCGAGTTTATTCAGCTATAAAAGGACATATTGTAAGCACTTTTAGAGGAGTTATTGAATGAATGAAAGTGTTTTCTTTTAGATCGAATTTCAGTGAGAAATTGTCTAAGTATTTTTCTAAGTTTATCTTAAAGAATTTTAGTGGTAAAGTGAAGAATCCTTCCACGCAAGTTGGTAGTTCTTTAGGTTAAGTCGAGTAATCCTTGCCTAAGTCCTACAAATTAGTTTCTTGAGTGAGCAATCCTCGCAAACATATCCAGTTTGTTCAAGTAAGTAATCCTCGCAAACATACCCATTTTTCTTTCTTTTTCTTAAACACAAAAATACGCATTTTCTTAACCTTTTCAAATTTAAATTCTACCCTTTTGAGCTTAAAACCATTCCAAATCAAACGCATCCCTTTTCTGTCCAAGAGTGATCCATTTGAAAACATGTATAAACTAGTACTTCCATACTAAAATATACATCACCATTCTTCTCATTTTGAAGAAGCATAATCAATAAATCATCACAATTTCACAATTAACACATCCTTAATAAAAAACCCTAATCAATCAAAATTAAACCTAAATCCTAATAGTTAACACCTAATGGAAAGACATGGCCAAACAATAAAAAGGTGCAATTTCGGAACACTATTGACCTAAAAAATTATTGGGAAAGCCGGATTGTGTTATTGTGGATTAACAATGTAATTAGCAATTAAGAAAGGAAAAGTACATATTTTTTTACATGGGAGGAGATAATAGAGATTGGAGGGAGGAGAGTGGTGTGTGTCTTGCAGTCTGGGTTACTGCATTGGTGGTTTGCTGAATGACTCTAACCTTTTCAGCTATGAGAGGGAGTTTGAGAGATACTATAATGTCACTAACATTATGAGCAAGGTCTTTCCTGTTAGGCCTAGATACACCTTAATCTAAAAGGGTCAGTATAGAAGACCCGTAACCCATAAGGGCATACCCTAAGTACTACCACAACAACTCAACCTAGAAAAAGAAATAATTAGCAGGTCCCCTCCTAACCTTAATGGCTAGGATAAGAGTTTATTTTAAAACACTATCATTTCAACTTTATTAGAACAAACGTTAAGAAGACTAGATCTGTATCCCACTATCATTTTAATTTTAACAGAAGTAAAAACATTAAGAAAACTAGATCTATATCTAATACGATTAAGAATAAGAGAATATTGATTTAGTCTGCTGATTGTGGCTTCTAGTTTCTCTGACAGCTTGAAGTGAGTCTGTTCTGATAACAAATTTCTGATAAATGTTTGCTACAGCTAGGATGCATTCCATCTGAAATACGCCTCACAAAGATTCACTTGGTCTCATCCATCCATTGCACCCTGTCAAGACCGATGGAGATCAAACATTCAGCTAGTTAAATATATCATGAATAACGACAAAGGAGTTATTACTGAGAGAATTTGAGAATGGAACAGAATGAATGAACTATTATTAGATCACCCTATCCTTTCATGCTAATCAAAACCTAAAAGAAAACAATTAAACTACTGCAGGGGTGTATTTTTCTTACACTGTGGAAAGCTTTTCAATGCTCACTGCTCGGTTGCATTACTAGTCTTGGATTTGCTGTGGGCTTGATTTAGTAAGTGACTGGTCCATGTGACTGCTACTCCTTGTTCATTTTACTAGAAAAAGTTCAACTCCTAGATTGAATGACTATGTTCCGCCAGATGTTAATACGTATTCCTGTTCTTCACTCTTCCTCCACCCTCTTGATTTTCACCAAAGTGTCTCTTATTTTCTCCAAAGCCACACTCATATAAGCCCTAGGGAATGGAATATGTTTTTATGTAACTGATATTACAACATTAATTGACTTTGAACTGCATAGTACTGTAGCTGTGTATGTATCATGTAGCTATCGTACATGCCAAGTTGAACATTTTGCCTCCTGCAATGTGGTATTCCCAAAAAAATGACCAATGTATAAAAGGCTAGATATTCTCACACACATATATAGCACTTCAGAATTTGTTGTAAAATTTGAATCATACGACATGTATAAAGAAATTAAAAGATTCAGTAAACAATACCTACATACCATATGTAATTCTTGCTATTCAACGACGCATGAGCACATTACAATCAAGGCTTCGCTTTTAAGAGGCATCACCTGATGATCTTGCATTCCTTCCTGAAACGTTCACCTTGCAAGTTGAGGAGATCCTTGGAAGCTCGGAAACTAATGTCATAAATTCACATTCCTTCCGCAATACATCTATGCAAATCTCTTCCAAAATCACAGCATTCCTTAGAAGATATGCTACCAACTCGAGGTCAATCCGATTCCCCTCCATTCCCCATAGAATTACGAGCTTGAGCTTACTTTCGAAACATTTTGGTACGGAATCTGGTAAAATCCATGTCATGTTACTATAAAGGAGACGACGATCATCCGTCATCAATTTCAGCTCAAATTTCTCCAGGTTGGGAAAGCAGTCCAGAGATAACAGCAAATCATTGAAACCATAAAGCCGATCCCAGTGCAAGTTAATCTTAAGATGGACTAACTTCGAAAAGAATATTGGAATATCCACAGAATGACGGAAAGGGAGTATATTGGTACGAGGACTCAGTAGGTCAAGCGTAAGGCTCCTGACAGTGGTAGTCATTTCTGCAACAAACTTGGACATCTGATCAACAATCCGAGCAGCATCTTCTAATGCTAGGCACCAAGTAGCAACATACAATCTCTCAAATTCTAGCAAATCTTCGGGACCCGTTACATATTTTACAAACCCCGTCAAGTCAATCCAAAGATCAACCAATGAAGTAGGGTTCCGAATCCAGTAATAATACGAATTGCAATCATGTATGTCAATGTGTGATAATTCCGGGGCATCGATCGATATTTTTATCCGTGGCAGGTGAAAAAAACTATACACATGAACTTCCAATGACTTCAAATTGGGAGCCAATATATTCACTGGAGAATGCACAGTATGTTTCTGTCTTTTGAAAAAGAGACAAAAACCCAGATGAAGATCTTCCAAAAGTGGGCAAGACTCAAACAGATTCCCCGCTAAACAAGGAGGAACATCAAGAAGACATTCTAAACTAAGCGTTTTTAAACAAGGAAGATGAGTAGCTGCCACACTTTCAGGCACATCAATCTTAAGCCTACCAAACAATTTCAAGACCACCAGCGTTTGGGATCTGAACACACAAGAAGGTACGCGAAAGAAACATCTAATACCTACCTCGAAAACAAGGTGTTCCAAGTTCCGATGAAGTATGTCAGGAAAGAATACTTCTGTTGTGTTCAGTTGACTCAATTTGGACCCACTTTGCAACATGGTGAATTCAAAGTTGTGAAACTTTGGAGATGTTAGCTGCGGGAGGATTCTACCGATGATAAGCGCGACAGCTTCCGGTGCTTCGGGTTTATTGGTATGGAATACGAAGCGTGTGACTCTGGTCCAAAGGTAACGCCAATGCGAGGATAAGATGGAAGTTTGGGCAGCGGAGTTGATTGGGAGGAGGGAGAGAATTGTGGAGATGAGAGAATCTGGAAGTGAACTCAACCTGTCCGGTTGTTGTTGCTCATTGCTTTTTTCCATTTTCAGGATGAGTTTTACTTAAAGTTGTGATGGAATCTTGAACACCGGCTTCTTGAAGAAAAATGTGTGAAGAAGAATCTCAATTCTTTGTTTAAGATTTGCATAGTAATAGTCTCTGAATCATTGTCCCATTTGTTATTTATACTGTCAGACTAGTGAACATTGGTCATAGAATTAGAGTCCTTGAAAGTTAGTTAGAACCGTTAAGACACGTCACCGGGAAGAAAACAAAAATAGGAGTGAAAAACAAGAAATCAAAAATTTGGCAAATGGGTTTCTTGAACTTGTAATTTAAACGATTATTTTGTACTTACCGTAAAGTTTTCTTCATTTTGATAATATTTTATTACCTTATCAAAAATATTTGTGTTTCACCTACTTAATAGTTAATACGTAGTATTGCTAACCGCACTATCATTTTTTTTTAAATTTAGAATGTATTAAACCAAGTCAAATCAGCCTATGCTAGAGGATACACCATGTGGAAAAGTTCTGTTTCAAATCATCGAAACAATTGCGTAACACACTAATCTCATAAAAAAGATAAAGATAGGTGATAACCGGTTTTCTAGGTCGTTAACTAAAAGACAGGTTATGCAAACAATATTTATTCCAACCTACAAACTATACGAGTATAGCGGAGTAGGGGGTCGAACCACGAAGACAAGGTATATCAAGACTTTGACTTTTAACACAACCTGACTATTTGGGGTTGGAAATTCAGTTAAAACTAATAGGTGGAAAATAGACGACGACAAATCACGAAGTAAAGCAAGTAGAGAAAAACGGGGACAAGATTGGATTCACCCTAGGAATGAAGCTTTAAAACCGAACATGATAGATTACAGAAAATCTGTTAATAACTAGCATGGATATCCGAGAATACGAGGGGAAGTTGGTGACCCTATAGATCACACGAACGACCTATAATCGCCCTATGTCTCCAAAGGAGTGGCAGGACAAGATTCGCATCGTAATCCGAAACTATTTATTAACATCATTTCTACAACCCTAAGCAATAAAGATCATAGCTTTCCTAGGGTTTCACCGATCAAAACCCCTAAAGGAATTACTCACTCATATTCATGCTTAAAGACATAAAGATATTAAAAGATTCAGCAGAAACGAACATGGAGTGAAATCGCGAGAATGAAAACAAAATCAGAATTAATAAACGATAAACTTAGAACTAAACATGCAATGAAATACAACAATGGATTAAGATTAAAGGAAGGAATTAAACTTACAAAAGCTTCAATTTGATATCCACGAAAAGAATTCGAACTACAAAGCATTGAAGAAAAACTGAAAATCGAAAGCTAAAACTAAAAGAATTTGGAGGCTAAGAAATCTAAAAGTGCATAAAAGTATTAACCCTAGCTCCCCCCCTCCTCATCAGAGGAAGGGGGTATTTATAACAAAATAAGAAAAACCTACGAAAAACCCTAAAATGCATAGGAGCCGGCCCTAAAAAGAAGTAGTTGATCCGGAGGAAAACACTGTCATTCGCCCGAATATAGGTCTCATTCGGCCGAATGTGATACATTCGCCCGAATGGTCTTCCATTCGCCTAATCCAGAGGCTTCGGGGAATCGATCTCTGTTAAGCATTCGCCCGAATGTACAGGTTGATTCGGCCGAATGGAAGCTTATTCGCCCGAATGAGTTCCATTCGGCCTTTCCAGTAGCAAGGCTCGAGAACTCTGAAGACTGCCTCTCATTCGACCGAATGAGTCTCAGATTCGGTCGAATCTGAAAGCATTCGGTCGAATGTCTCTCAGATTCGGTCGAATCTGAGAGCATTCTTTCCTCTTTTCACTTCCCTCTTTTCTGAACTCCGTGAAATCTTCATGAGTGACTTCAAACACTTGCCCAAGCTAAGATATGTGTGTCAAAGGCTCGAATGTATCGCCTTTCACCTTGAAATCATCAAAAGTGCCTGAAATGAACTTAAGACAACTCGAAAACAAGATCAAGGTAAAATCAAGCATAATGTACATAAAACCAATACAAAACTATGAGACTTGACACTAAAATGAGTTAATAAATGTGCTCTAAAACGAGCACATCAACTTCCCCCAAGCTAGAGCGTTGCTAGTCCCTAGCAAACGAAATAGAAAGGTGAAATGACAGCTTAAGGCAATATGAATGAAGAAATGAATGAAGAGAGTAATGAAAAAACATGAGAAGTGAAGCTCAAGTCAATGCAAGCCGTGCACGTGCAAAACTCCTCCCTAGCCATGGGTGTGCAAGTACAATGGGATTTAAAGAGCATAATCAACTTTTTACACTTACTCGGGATTGCCGAGCAAGCCACATCATAATTTATTCCGCCCACTACCTAATGAGGTCGCAAGTCTACGCTCCCAAGGTTATTTCCCACGAGGTGTGGGAGATTTCCATTACGCTCATGTGTTTATGGGGTATGTGTTTCACTCGAAATCATCCGACTAAAGGTGAGTCGGGAATTAAACACCTAAGCAGGGAGAAATCCCGTAAATCGTGTCTTATCTGCTCTCCAGCACTGATCTTACTAATCAGGTTAAGTCGAACAGGTTTGGAAAAGGGTTGTAATGTAGGTTTGGATCGAGGTATGGTAGAATTTGGGAATGTGGAGTTGAAATAGAGGATAGTAAGTGATCCAAGGAAGTAAAACCGAGGAAGATTACGCCTTCCGACAACCATGTCAATCCCAAAAATTCCCAATAGTAGTCTAATACACTATGTCAACTTTATTCTCAACTTCTTCTCTAATTTCTTTTATTTATTTTCTTTTTTTTCTTTTCCTTTTTTTTCTTTTTTTCTTTGTTTTTTTTTCTTTTGTGCTTTTCAAGCTTTTTCTGAACTTTCTATGTGCATACTTCTTTGAAATGCACTAAGCCTAGTGTATGTAGTCAAATTATTGAATGATCATTTCCCCAAACCGAAATCCTATATTATAATGCTACAAATATCAACTTCACTATGATCATATGACTATCCTCTAGGTAAAAAGAGGGAGTATTTGGTTCATGTGGAGTTAGATAGCGTGGCTACAAAAGAAGGTAAAGGCACAAATTTGGCTCAACCTAGAGTAAATTGATTTTCATGGTAGGCACTTTGGCTATGTAGCTTTTAACTACAAACATGTTATCATCCCTAACCTTTAGAAAAGTAGACTATGCTGGAGGAGAACAGACACAATTCTTAAGATTCCCTGACTAACACTCATCAATATAGGACTCATAATAGAGTCCTAAAGGCTCAATCCTTACTAGGTTAGTCGAAATGCGCCTCAATAGGTAGTCATCCAAACCACATACCAAGCAAGCTCAGATCCCCCCAAGCCAAGTGAAAAACAGTTGATAAACTCATACCCAAAATAGGCACAGGGCTACGGGAATACGAGTTTGCATAAAGTCAGTGCACAACAGAGGCTTGCATGCTTGTTTGGGATATATGATGGGAAAGGGGGCATGTGATGCAAAGAAGGGTAGAAAACAAATATAAAAATAACTAAAATACATAAATTTGGATTTTCGCATAGGAGATCATACCAGTACTGGGTGCAGCGGCATATGGAACTTCTTGTATATATCCCTGAAAACAACACCAAAAAGCAAAGCGCAAAGCACAAAATAACACCTAGAAATAAAACACGAAGCAACGAAACGCTACACAACACTAAACTAACAACCAAGACCAAAGGACACGTGAAAGAATGAGTAATGGACTATGGATATCCCCCCCAAGCTAGGATGAAGCCGTCCTCGGCGCTAAGGGAGGCCGTTAGGTCCACCACTACTCATCCCCCATAAATTCCTGATGTGAATCTAGGTATTGAAACCTTAATCCACACAAAAGGGATAGAACTAGATAGAAAACCCTCTAAAGCTACGCACCAAAGGTTTAAAATCTAGGGCGAAAGTTTAAGAATTGATTAAAGCAAAGCACCCTCAATTCCTACACTTCCTCACGTGAATCTAAAGCTTTAAGCACCAATTCACAACTCTTTGTTACACACAAAGAAAAACAACAAACTCTCTAAGTTTATTGAAGAATATATAGAAAAGAATCTCCAAATCTGATTTTTCCAAGCTTGGGTGCACATCTATTTATACCCATAGCTTGAGAGTTTCAATCATATTATGACTAGGCCTCCTACTTCTAAAAGGACTCCTAATAACCAATAGGATAATGCCACCTATTTATTACATAATCCTACTAAAACTCTAACACTATCTTATCTTAATTAGAACCTTATCCTACCTAAAAAGATAATATTACAATTTAACTACTCTAATCCTATTTTATTTAAAGTAAAACACTAAATATCCAATGCCATGTGTGTAGCCACGTCCATACCCATGCCATGTCACTTGCCATGTCACTTAAGTCGTAATAAAGCACCGATAAGATGTAATAAGCACATCTCAATGTAACAAGCACCTCCCCTTGTCTTAAAATTTTCCTCCTTGGTCAAAATTTTCAATCTTCGAAAATTACTCCAAGATTTTAGCTTTTGATCAAGGCCTTCCATCAATCATCACCTCCATGGCTTCCACACATTATAGAATCATAAAACCTGAAAATGGAAAGTTTTAAAAACACACCTATGCCTAAAATGAGAAAAACCCTATCAAATGAAATGGGAGAAAACTCATAGGCAAAACCAACTTATTCCCCATGTCCACCAATCCTCATTTACATTTGCATGTTATCATGCACATGCAAATGTTCCCCTTTGATGCACCTAGAAGATTCGTGTCTCCATAAGCCAACAACTCTCCCATGGTAGCATTCTTCTTTAAAGCTTCAACCAATCCTTCGAATTCGGCATCCTCTATCATATCATCCTCCTCTTCTTCAAAAGAGTTTGTCCTCAAACTTCGAAGTTGATCATCAGGCACATAAGGTGCTAAGTCGCTTATATTGAATGTGTCATGAACTCCATAGTCTCCAGGCAACTGAAGCTTATATGCATAATCACCCAACTTACTGATGATTTTGAATGGACCATCACACCTAGGCATAAGCTTGTTCTTACGTCGATTAGGAAATCTTTCCTTCCTCAAGTGTAACCAAACCAAGTCTCCCTCCTTGTAAGTATGTTGAGTCTTGTGTTTGTTAGCTCTAGCCTTATAGATATCATTGACCTTCTCAATTCTTGCTCTCACTTGGGTGTGAAGCTTTTGCATATAGTCAACCTTGGCCTTCACATCCTTCTCTAATTCCCTTCCATCCACCAATAACACTCCCTTGCCATTATCTTTGTTAGAACGAGTTTTTAGAGCCATAAAAGGCTTCAAAGCAAATGCTTTGGCTTGTGCATTCTTCCTCACAACATATATGTTTTTCCTTCCATCAAACTTCACAAATCTGTCATATTGCCAAGGTCTTCCCAAGGGAATATGACACGCATCCATGGGACAAACATCACAAAGCACTTGATCTTCATAATTGCCAATTTTGAACGAAATCAATGCTTGTTTACTAACCTTTACGTCACTTGAATTGCTAAGCCAATGGAGCTTATATGGTTGAGGATGGATTTGAGTGGGCACCTCCAGCTTGTCCACCAAGAGTGTAGAAACCACGTTAGTGCAACTCCCCGAATCTATAATCACATCACATAGTCTTCCTTGGACATTGCATCTTGTGAGGAAGATTTTCTCCCTTTGGCTCTCCTCTAATGGTAAGGACTTGGATTGCAATGCCCTTCGCAATACTAGGCTAGATCCCCTAGTTTCTGCCATCACCTCCTCCACATCCTCCTCTAGGACTTCAAAAGATGTGTTACCTTCTTCCTCTTCAAGCTCATGCTCCTCTTCTTCAAAGGTTTCATATTCCTCCCAAGTCCGAGTAGTAGCAATCCTAGCATGGGGACAATCCCTTTGGATATGGCCTTGTCCCTTACATTTGAAGCAAGTTCGTTGATCTCCCATAGGGGGCCTCGAACTTCCTCCCTTATCTCTCCCAAAAGGTTGTGGCTTTATGGATTTCTCGAGATTAGGCTTCACATTAGACATCTCACTCACCCCTTTAGCTTCAAATGATCGAAAGATCCCTCTAGGTTTATGTGTTTGCCTTTCAACCCTAGTTGCTATTGTACACACCTCATCAAAGCTCCAATAGGGTTGTAATTCCACCTTTTCCTTGATTGGGTCATTTAACCCAACCACAAAACGAGCCACCTTGTGGTCTTCTTTCTCCTCTAGCCCACACACCATGGCTAGATTTTCGAATTCCATCAAGTATTCCTCCACAGACCTCCTTTCTTGCTTTAAAGTATGCATTTTTATAAAATTGTTTTGTTCAAAGTCTTGAGGAACAAACCTTTTTTGCATGTACTTCTTTAGTTTTGTCCAAGATGAGATCTTGGAACGCCCCTCCTTTCTCCTCTTCTTTTGCAAACCTTCAAGCCACAAACTTGCATAAGAAGTGAGTTTGAGTTCAGCAACCTTAAAGGATCTATGATCATCATAGTCCTTATATCTGAAAATTCGTTCAACTCTGCAAATCCAATCTAGGAATTTGTCTGGGTCCAAACTGCCATTGAACTCAGGGATTTCAAGTCTCAAGCTTTGATCCTCTTTCCCCCTTAAACTCTTTCTCCTATGCCCTTTATATGATTCCTCATCATCACCTGAAGAGGATGGGTCCCTCTTGCTAGGCCTCCTTGAGCTTCTAACACTGGATTCACCATCACTTTCGCTAGAGTTAGATTCATGAGAAGAGAGTTTACCTTTGCTTGAGGACTTTTCCTTCTTCCCCACGATTTGCAACAGCTCATTCATACGTTCCTTCAGTTCCTTCAACTCGCGTTCCATGCACAAGGCTTTGGCTTCTTGTAAGGTTAAACCTTTTTTGAAGCCTGGTGGCATCTCGTGTGCATCATCCCCACTGGAATCCATATTGCTTGAGTATGCTTCGAATCCTCTCAACGAGAGCACCAAAAGTTGATGTGAATCTAGGTATTGAAACCTTAATCCACACAAAAGGGATAGAACTAGATAGAAAACCCTCTAAAGCTACGCACCAAAGGTTTAAAATCTAGGGCGAAAGTTTAAGAATTGATTAAAGCAAAGCACCCTCAATTCCTACACTTCCTCACGTGAATCTAAAGCTTTAAGCACCAATTCACAACTCTTTGTTACACACAAAGAAAAACAACAAACTCTCTAAGTTTATTGAAGAATATATAGAAAAGAATCTCCAAATCTGATTTTTCCAAGCTTGGGTGCACATCTATTTATACCCATAGCTTGAGAGTTTCAATCATATTATGACTAGGCCTCCTACTTCTAAAAGGACTCCTAATAACCAATAGGATAATGCCACCTATTTATTACATAATCCTACTAAAACTCTAACACTATCTTATCTTAATTAGAACCTTATCCTACCTAAAAAGATAATATTACAATTTAACTACTCTAATCCTATTTTATTTAAAGTAAAACACTAAATATCCAATGCCATGTGTGTAGCCACGTCCATACCCATGCCATGTCACTTGTCATGTCACTTAAGTCGTAATAAAGCACCGATAAGATGTAATAAGCACATCTCAATGTAACAAGCACCTCCCCTTGTCTTAAAATTTTCCTCCTTGGTCAAAATTTTCAATCTTCGAAAATTACTCCAAGATTTTAGCTTTTGATCAAGGCCTTCCATCAATCATCACCTCCATGGCTTCCACACATTATAGAATCATAAAACCTGAAAATGGAAAGTTTTAAAAACACACCTATGCCTAAAATGAGAAAAACCCTATCAAATGAAATGGGAGAAAACTCATAGGCAAAACCAACTTATTCCCCATGTCCACCAATCCTCATTTACATTTGCATGTTATCATGCACATGCAAATGTTCCCCTTTGATGCACCTAGAAGATTCGTGTCTCCATAAGCCAACAACTCTCCCATGGTAGCATTCTTCTTTAAAGCTTCAACCAATCCTTCGAATTCGGCATCCTCTATCATATCAATTCCTCATCATCCCCCTGGTCATCCTCCTCATTAACCTCCTCTTCCCCACCCGTGTAGTCCATCCCATAGTCGTCCGAGGCTCTTCTAGGAGCCGGCGGAGTGAAGTTATTAAACCTACGCCTACCCACCCGCAACCGGTCAAACCCATGACTTAGTGATATCTCGTTATAGTTGTCATGGCAAGGGTACCAGGAAGGGGTGGCCATGCTTTCGCCGACCATGTGGGAGCGGTAGGCCATATCATACCATGGGTAGTTCGCCCGCTCGAAGTTTTGTTCGAGGTGTTCGAGCCGGGCGGTGTGGTGGGCTTGGGTGGTGAGGACCTGATCAAGCCTTCTCTCTATGCGTCCTAGGGAGGACAAAATGTCAGATTCAGACTCATCGTCTGAATCGTCATGGTCTGGTAAGACCGAGGTAGAGGCTCTAGGTCGGTCACGCATAGAGAGGGTGTGAGGGCGAGGAGGTGGTACAAGTGGGGGCTCGACAGCGTATCTCGGCACATCGCCTTCTAAGAGATACGAGGCCCCAAACTGGACCAAGGGAGGTAAATGAGGGCAGGGGAGGGGGATGGTGCGGTCTTTCAAGTACCGCCATCGCATGGGGTCCGCAAAAATGAAACCAGCCCGTACGAGACATTGCTCGTGAAGGGTAGTGGAACTGGCATATCTTTCGCTGAATTCCACAGAATTCATGACGTTCAGGAATTCAGCAATGCGGAATACGTGTCCCCCTAAACATAAGTCAGTAGTAGCGTTTAGGGTGGCTGTGTTGTTTAGAAACTTCCACAGCGTCATTGGCAGGCTTAGTGCAGTGTCGTCGTGTGGTGCAAGATAGCGGTGCAAGATGTGCACCTCGTGCGTTCGTACTAGGTGAGGGCTAGGGGAAGGGAACAGAGTCTCCCTAGCAAATTTAAAGAACATGCGCAAAACTGAGTGTTGCACATCAGAAGCATATATGTTCCTATTCGGATAAACAAGCCGGCCAGCTATTTTAGGCCATAGCTCGGAAACCCGAGAGTTTTCCGGTTGATTATCCGGAATAGGCTCGTTATTGAAACCAAAAACGGCACAAAATGCAGCATAATCAAGAAAATAGGTTGCATTCCTTAGCCTAAAAGATAAATGCAACCTACCATCCCATTGGCACGGGGTTAGGGAACTAAGAAACTCATAAGTTAAGAGCTTATGAGTCGGGTGCCACATGTTTATCCAGTTTTCTAACCCACATGCAATTAATAATGCAACAAATTGCTCGTATATACCCATTCGTTGCAAAATTGATAGGTCTAAATAACGAGTAGAGTTGATTTTTCGTACCTTAAGTCTTTGGAAATGCTCATATTGCTCCAAAGATACGAAAATAACCGTAGGGTGGTCCTCATCGAACCATAGTTCCTGGCTAGGAAGCCTTTGTTGATCCTCCGGTTGTTGAGAACCGGTTTGTTGAGCTTCCTGAGCCGCACCCGAAGAGGAACCCTCTCCATGCTTCTTGGACCTTTTGAAGGGGTTCCTTAAAGTTCTCCTTGGACCCATGGTAATTGAAGATGATTTGGAGGGGAGTAGAAGGATTTGAGAAAGAGCAAGAATGTGGGGGGAAGTCGGCCGAATGAAAGGAGTAGAAAAGTTTCGGTGCGATTTTACGTGGAATGAGCTGATATTTATAGAACTGACCTCCATTCAGTCGAATGGGGCTTCCATTCGGTCGAATGGTGTCCTATTCGGTCAAATGGATAACCTGTTCGGTCGAATGGAGTAGTGTTATGAAGAAATCTTCGCTCCCATTCGACCGAATAGGTTTCTTAATTCGGTCGAATGTAACTTCATTCGACCGAATGTTGGCTTCATTCGGCATTATCAGCAGCCTCGTAAATACTCCCATAAGATCTATTCGACCGAATGGATCTCTTCGTTCGGTCGAATGCGATTCATTCGGCCGAATTGAAGCTTCATTCGGCATTAGCAGGAACTTGGCCAAAATTGGTTTTAGCTCCATCTTCAATTTCATTCGGCCGAATGGAATTATCATTCGGCCGAATGGGAAGCGATTTCGCTCTGTTTAGATCAAAACACTTGTGCCCTCTCAAAATCAATCAATATACTATGATTAAGTTGTTTGAAAATCCAAATAAATCGGGTTACCTCCCGTAAGTGCTTTGTTTAACGTCGTTTAGCTCGACGTAGCTCGGGTAATTAAACAAAGACAAAAGGGAAACTAAGCAATTAAAACCTAAAAAAAAATGGTAAAGAACGATGATTCAAAGTAGGGATATTCGATAAGGGTCAATGATTATACCAATCATTCGACTTTGACATCATCTAACTTTATAAGCTCAATGGTGTTGACATTGTGAAGGCTGCTCTCATGGAAGAGTTTTAACCGATGTCCATTAACAACGAAACGTCCTCCATGATGGTCTTTCAGCTCTACCGTTCCATACGGAAAAACTTGTGAAATCTCGAATGGCCCAGACCACCGTGATTTTAACTTTCCGGGGAATAACTTAGCTCTTGAATTAAAGAGCAGCACTTTATCTCCTACAAGGAACTCTCGTTGGATGATACGTTGGTCGTGCCAACGCTTAGTACGTTCCTTGTAGATGTGCATGTTATGGAATGCATCGAGCCGTAGTTCTTCCAATTCTCGTAATTGGGCGGCTCGCTTCTCGCAGAATAAGGTGGGGTCCAAATTTAGAGTTTGGATCGCCCACCAAGATTTGCATTCCAGTTCCACCGGTAGGTGACAGGATTTCCCATATAAAAGCCGGAACGGGGTGGTGCCAATAGGGGTTTTGTAACACGTCCGGTGGGCCCAAAGAGCGTCATCTAACTTTAGAGACCAATCTTTCCTATTTGGGTTTACCACCTTCTCGAGAATTCTCTTGATTTCCCTATTAGCTACTTCCACCTGTCCTTGAGTTTGGGGATGGTAGGGTGATCCAACTTTGTGCACGACTCCATAATTTTTCAATAATTTATTTAGTTCGTGCTTAGCAAAGTGTAATCCCCCATCACTTATGACTATTTTGGGAACACCGAATCGAGGAAATATTATGCTTTTAAAAAGCTTAATAACCACTTTGTGATCATTCGTAGGTGAGGCGATGGCTTCCACCCACTTAGACACATAATCAATTCCTACTAAAATATATTGGTTCCCATGAGATGAAACAAATGGGCCCATAAAGTCGATTCCCCAACAGTCGAACACTTCACACTCAAGGATGTAGTTTTGAGGCATCTCATTTCGCATTGAGATGTTGCCAACTCTTTGGCACCTCTCACAGCTTTTCACAAACGTTTTAACGTCCTTGTGTAACGTTGGCCAATAGAAACCTGCGGTGGCAACCTTAGCAGCAGTGTTCATTACACCATGGTGACCGCCACACGCGTAGGAATGACAATGAGTTGGGATTTTTGGAACTTCCTCTTCAGTGACGCAGCGGCGGATTATGCCATCTGCGCAAGCATGAAATAAGTAGGGATCATCCCAAAAGAAGTTCCCGACTTTACCAAAGAAAGCCTTTTTCATAGCCCTTGATTCGAACTCTGGAAGTTCTCCACAAGCTAAATAATTCGCAATATCTGCGAACCAAGGGGCTTTCCCAACTACTATTGCTGTCATTAGGGTTTCTTCGACCATTTCGTCTTGGATAGGTACGGCGTCGTTAGTAAGCTCGGGTAGCCTAGACAAATGGTCAGCTACCACATTTTTGCTACCTTTCCTATCTCTCAACTCAAAGTCAAACTCCTGTAATAGGAGCACCCAACGGATCAACCTCGGCTTTGCATCTCTCTTGGTCATTAAAAACTTCAGAGCCGAGTGATCAGTGAATACTACAACTTAGAACTAATAAACGATAAACTTAGAACTAAACATGTAATGAAATACAACAATAGATTAAGATTAAAGGAAGGAATTAAACTTACAAAAGCTTCAATTTGATATCCATGAAAAGAATTCGAACTACAAAGCGTTGAAGAAAAACTGAAAATCGAAAGCTAAAACTAAAAGAATTTGGAGGCTAAGAAATCTAAAAGTGCATAAAAGTATTAACCCTAGCTCCCCCCCTCCTCATCAGAGGAAGGGGGTATTTATAACAAAATAAGAAAAACCTACGAAAAACCCTAAAATGCATAGGAGCCGGCCCTAAAAAGAAGTAGTTGATCCGGAGGAAAACACTGTCATTCGCCCGAATATAGGTCTCATTCGGCCGAATGTGATACATTCGCCCGAATGGTCTTCCATTCGCCTAATCCAGAGGCTTTGGGGAAACGATCTCTGTTAAGCATTCGCCCGAATGTACAGGTTGATTCGGCCGAATGGAAGCTCATTCGCCCGAATGAGTTCCATTCGGCCTTTCCAGTAGCAAGGCTCGAGAACTCTGAAGACTGCCTCTCATTAGACCGAATGAGTCTCAGATTCGGTCGAATCTGAAAGCATTCGGTCAAATGTCTCTCAGATTCGGTCGAATCTGAGAGCATTCTTTCCTCTTTTCACTTCCCTCTTTTCTGAACTCCGTGAAATCTTCATGAGTGACTTCAAACACTTGCCCAAGCTAAGATACGTGTGTCAAAGGCTCGAATGTATCGCCTTTCACCTTGAAATCATCAAAAGTGCTTAAAATGAACTTAAGACAACTCAAAAACAAGATCAAGGTAAAATCAAGCATAATGTACATAAAACCAATACAAAACTATGAGACTTGACACTAAAATGAGTTAATAAATGTGCTCTAAAACGAGCACATCAATAGGACTAAGGCCTATTTCTGCCAAATATCGCCACCTAGTGACAATTTAAGGCTGAGATGTTTTCACAACTAGTTAAGTTATGCGTAGGCAGTGACGTATAGAATAAAGTAAAAAGATAATGCAAATGACACATCAAATCGGTGATGAGAAAAATCCAAACTCGGGAAAAAATGCGGGGGCTTCTTAGGTCACAGTTCACTATGATAATATATATTGGGTACACGAGGATGTGATTGTATGATAGCTGAATTTCTAAATGACAATAGGTGATATTTATGAATTAAATGGACTTTGGGAATTAGTATGAGAATTTGGTTGCTTGTAGTATGCTAGGTTGTCCTCTTTGATTATTCTTGAATCCCTTTTATAAGAAACAACTTCCCATTTTGCATTATATCCATTGGAGTCAGTTACGGATTGGGAGTGATATATGTCCTGCATCATGCTGTCATTGCTTTAGTTTCCTCATTATTATTTTTCCCATAATTTTCGCCACTGACATTTACAGTCACTATATGTTTGTACCTGCTTACCTCATTTATTAACTATTGTGGTTTGACTGATAACTTTCTAACGCCTAGCTATCCTACACATTGAATAATTATTACGTCATGTTATTTGAACCAGATGGTTTTTTTACCCATAACAATTGCCCCAAAAATCGAAGAGACCTGAAATCCTCCAACTTCTTCTTATTTCAATTTTTAAACTTCTTTAAATGAACTCAACTGTCGTTCGACGTGATTATTAAAGTGCCTTCTCCCTTTTTGTCCTTTCACTGTTCGATTTTCCTCTTCTTTCTCCCTAAATTCTACAACGCACCTTCATTTTTACTGGTTCATTCCTCTAAGTTCAGGTAACTTCTTCTTACACCCTTCGTGATTTTCATCAATTCGTGTCTAATTATGAGAAAGGGTGGTACTGCTAGTACGGGATCCCTTCATGTTGCTGCTGCAATTTCAAAGAAAAAGACTCATCAATGGAGAGAAGAGCAATCTTCTTCTTTTTTGATTGTTCCACTAGCCAATAAGTCTATATCACTTCAATCTGTAGAAGACCTAAAATTTTTCAGATCTGTAGCCAACCTACCCCCTAGTGTTGAAATTTTCTTGACGTGCAATTGTGTCGTGAATGATTACCCTCCTGATTATGTCATTTTTTATATGAATACATCTTCTTTATTGGTTGTAGGCTGCCCTTCTATTCTTTAGCCAAAAACTTTATGACTAATTACAATCTATTCCTTAGCCAAATCATGCAAGGAACCCCAAAATTTTTTAGAGTTATTGAACTCTTGACAAAGGAATGGGTAGACCCTTTCTCCGTCGTAGATTAGCCAACACATATCCCCTTAAAATGTAAAGAACATGGGTTACACCTTATTTATCAACCTTGACTGAGAAGCTTTAGAGACTGATATTAGTGTCAATGATCGAGGATGAGCCAAGTGTTTTGTCTTTGTTTGCAAGAGTTCTATAGGTCCAAAGAATAGTTGGAACCCTATTGGTGGTCTACCTAAGTCAGGTACCCCTTTGTTCCTTAATTTTTTCTTGTTAAATGGCTCGTATTAACTTGATGCTCACATCTAATATTTTAGCTTTTCTAAAATCTATAAGAAATTAGATGCGATTAGCAGAATTACAAGAAATGATTTTTTAGCATCTAAAACAGGATCTCATGCATATAATAATACGAATTATCAGTATAGTATAACATACCCTTGATGCGTGAATTCCTCAAAGAAAAAGGGCACGTATTTCGGAGAATCTAGAACGTGAAATGTTGTTCCTCCGGTATTGGTCCACAAGCAAGATTTGATCACCCACGTATACTAGTACGGAATCAAGAACTGTTCTTGATTGCTTTTTAGGGTTTTGGAGTAATTGTGTAAGAGGAGGCTAAAGCTAGTAAATGGAATTGGGGTTAGGGTTTTACAACCCCATATATATATATACATATATATATATATACATATATATATATATACATATATATATATATATACATAATAATTAAGTAACTCAAAGTGACTTAATTAACCTAATTAATTTAATTTACAACTTTCACATAATTATATTAGATTTGTCCAATCAATTGCTTATATGTGTGACCTCATATGACTCAGTTAAAGTTAGTAGTACATTAATCTAAAATAACCGAATATTAATATCTCCATAATTAGTCCTAATTATATACAGTTTGTTACACTTGTTGAGGACATTCCTTCAAACTCCCACTTGTCTGAAAACAAGTGTGTAACCATAAACTTCTTAAGTCTCTTAATGTTGAATTTGATAGTTTGATCACATCTCATGTCATCCATACTAATATTCAAATCATTTCTTGAAATCTGAGCTTGAACAATTAAATGATTAACTCTTAATCCATTTGAGCACGACCATGCATTTTCTAGTTCTTACTCTTTAAGAAGCCCAAGAAACCTATCCTAATAATTAGGACTTATTCAATCTTGTACAACCAAAACTTCCACTTAATTGTTAGCATTCCCTTTATAACCTCCTTTTACGGCACGATGTTTGAGAATTTCAAAGAAATACTAATCACTAAATGAGAATAGTGTTGTACTCATGTCAAAGGAATCCACTAAATATAATGAATGATATTCATAAAATATTTTGAAGAATATCAAGTAGGTCTATCCAATATGTATCCATATACATATCTAATGAATGATTAGACATCTCCATGTCCCCATAGCCAATGAAACTGCACTATCAATCAACTTACACACTAGTCCTTGAATGAATCATTTCTGTCCAATTTAATGATTCAGATAAGGGAATAACAGTATTTATAACTTTAGTTCACTTAATAGGGTTTCATTCATCAAATCACGCATTTGACAAACCTATCGATTGTTATACAATACTTTGGATATTTTATTAAACACCAAACCACCGTTAATTAAGAACAAAACTTTATTGATAAACATAAGCATACATATCTAAGTGTTTTATATCTGTGGCTAATTTTACAATAAAATAGTACACAACTAAAGCCACTCTCTAATATGCTTAAGCCCTCAACCCCCAGTATGACTTTCATGCTTGGGTTGAGGCAACAATTTAGTTAACGAATCAGTGATATTATCATTCGTGTGAATCTTGCAAACAAACACATCCTTCCTTCCCACTATCTCTTGAATGATGTGAAACTTTCTAAGTACATGTTTGGATTTCTGATGCGATCTTGGTTCCTTGCTCTAAGCAATGACACCATTATTGTCACAATATAAGATAATACTATTTACAATACTAGGTACCACTCCTAGTTCAGAAATGTATTTCTTCATCCAAACTGCTTCCTTTGTTGCATCAGCTGCAACAATGTACTCAACCTCTGTTGTAGAATCAGCTATGGTGCTTTGCTTTGAACTTTTCTAGCTCATTGCCCCTCCATTTAGACGAAAGATGAACCCTGATTGAGATCAGAGATCATATTTTTCTATTTGGAAGGTTGCATCCGTGTAACCTTTAACAACCAACTCACTTTCACCTCCATAAACTAAGAAATGATCCTTAGTTCTTCTCAAGTACTTAAGGATATTCTTAGCTATATTCCACTGCACGTTACCTGGATTCAATTGGTATATACTACACATAGTCAAAGCATATGAGACATTCGATCAAGTACAAATAGACCCTATAGCTCAAGCATAAGGTACATTACTCATTCGCCTAATCTCATCAATGTTTGAAGGACATTGAGTCTTGCTTAGTGACAAACCATGTTCCATGGGGGGGGGGGGGGGGGGGGACCTCTTTTTGAGTTTTCGATATTAAACCAAGTAAAAATTTATCAATATAAGTTCTTTGACTGAGTCCAATTAATAATTTAGATCTATCTTTATTGATCTTGATCCCGAAAATGTACTCAGCCTTTCCAAGGTCTTTCATAGAGAAATAATTCTTTAACCATTATTTGACAGAGTCAAGCATGGGAATATCGTTTCCTATGAGTAATATGTCATCTATATATAAAACTATGAAGACAATGCTACTCCTAATAAACTTCTTGTATACACAAGATTCTTCTTCAATTTTGAAAAAGCCAAATTGTTTGATACCCTCATCAAATCGAAGATGCTTGCTTCAGTCCATAAATAGACTATTGAAGCTTGTACACCTTCCTAGGATTCTTAGGATCCACAAAACCCTTAGGCTGTGTCATATACACATCCTCTTTTAAGAACCCATTCAAGAAAGCAGTTTGGACATCCATTTACCAAATTTCATAATCAAAGAAGGCAGCAATCGCTAAGATTACCCGAATGGATTTAAGCATCACAATTAGTGAAAAGGTCTCATCATAGTCAATACCATGAATCTGCCACCTTTTGGAACCAATCTAGCTTTGAAAGCATTAATATTTCCATCTTTGTCTGTTTTCAATTTGAAAGTCTATTTGCAACCAATAGGTGTAACTCCATCAGGCAAATCAACCAAGCCCTAAGCCATTTTTTAGAGTCTTGACTTGCCAAGACATCTTTGTAGCTAGTAAGTTCCTCATGTTCTTAAATCATTATTTCAGAACTTTCAGTTAACTAGAAGTCCACTAAACCTTGTTGGTGGATTTCTTGGTCTACTCTATCTACGAGTGGCAGCAAAAGGAGAAATTTCCTTCTCAACTATTTGAGAATTTTTGCTCGAATTAGATTCGAGTGGAGCAGTAGGAGATTCTACCATTGAATGCTCTTCATCTAGCACAAGGTCATGCATGGGAGAGGGTTCATGCATTGGATACACAACCTCTACTGTAGGCAATGACACAAGTACTTCTACTTCTAACATGGGTTGAACCATATCCGTTTGTTGCACTTCTAGAACTTCTTTGAGAAATACATTACTCCCACGTACCTTTTTGGAAATGAAATCCTTTTCCAGAAAGGTACCGTCCTTAGCAATAAACACTTTGTTCTCATGACGGTTATAGAAGTAATAGCCCCTTGTTTCTTTAGGATAACCTATAAAGAAACACTTGTCAACTTTGGGAGTGAGTTTGTCAGGATGTAAACATTTTACATAAGCCTCGCATCCCCAAATGCATAAATAAGACAAGCTAGGAACTCTTCCTCTCCATAAATCATATGGTGTCTTATTGACTGCCTTGGATGGAGTCCTATTTAGTGTAAAAGCAGCAATTTCAAGAGCATTTCCTTTAAAGGATATAAGAAGGTCAGAAGGACTCATCATAGATCAAACTATATCCAATAGAGTTTAATTTCTCCTCTTAGACACACCATTCATTTGAGGTGTTCCAAGTGGAGTTTGCTGTGAAAGAATCCCCCAACTTTTCAAATGATCACTGAACTCTTGGCTCAAATATTCTCCACCACGATCTGATTGTAGTGCCTTTATTGGCTTACCAAGTTTGTTCTCTACTTCATTTTGAAACTCTTTGAATCTTTCAAAGGATTTTGATTTATGTTTTATTAAGTAAATATACCAATATCTACTTAAATCATCATTAAAGGTTATGAAGAAGCTATAACCTCCCCTATCTTTTGTCCTCATTGGTCCACACACATCAATTTTTAAACTTCTTAAAATGAAATCAACTTCCGTTCGACAGGATTATTTAAGAGCCTTCTACCTTTTTGTCCTTTCACTGTTCGCTTTTCCTGTTCTTTCTCTGTTTTTCATCAATTTGCATCCTTCGTGTTTTTCATCAATTTGCATCTAATTATGAGAAAGGGTGGTACTGCTAGTAGGGGATCCCTTCGTGTTGTTACTGTGATTTCAAAGTAAAAGACTCATGAATGGAGAGAAGATCAATCTTCTTCTTCTTTGGTTGTTCCCTTAGCCAATGAGTCCATTTCACTTCAATCTATAGAAGACCTAGAATTTTTCAGATCTATAGCCGACCTACCCCCTAGTGTCGAAATTTTCTTTACGGGCAATTGTGTCGTGAATACATCTTCTTAATTGGTTGTAGGCTGCCCTTCTCGTCTTTAGCCCAAAACTTCATGACTACTTACAACCTATTCCCTAGCCAAATCATGCTAGGAACCTGGAAAATTTTTAGAGTTATTGAACTCTTTATAAAGGAATGGGTAGACCTTTTCTCCGTCGTAGATTAGCCAACACATATTCCCTTAAAACTGTAGAGAACATGGGTTACACCCTATTCATCAACCTTGACTAAGAAGCTTTAGTGACGGATCTTGGTGTCAATGATTGAGGATGAGCCAAGCGTTATGTCTTTGTTTGTAAGAGTTCCATAGGTCCAAAGAATAGTTGGAACCCTACTGATGGTCCACCTAAGTCAGGTACCCCTTTGCTCCATAATTTAATCTTGTTAAATGCCTTTTATTAACTTGATGCTCACATCTGATATTTTGGAGTTTCTAAAATCAAGTTGATTAAACCTCAGAAAGAATCAACCTTCTAGATGTCATTTTTCTTATCAATGGATAAGGGTCTTAGAAGTTATTGCGCCACCATGTCAGAAACCAAACCTCTCGTCCAAAAAAATGAAGAAACTATCATAGCTCCTATTCCTTTGAAGAAGAAATGTTCTAAGCTTGTTATTTCATGCCATATTTTTTAGTCTGAGAATAATTACTAACTTTATTGTCACGACGCTTAGCTATATTTCTTTGTTGTAAAGTTTAGTTTTCGTCAACATGCTTTCCAAGACTTTTTGGTTTTATAAGTTCATGCGATAAAACTTGAAGAATATGTCCTAGATTAAGAACATGTCATCTCTTCTCATGCCAAGGACTAGCAACGTTCAAATGCTAAGGTTTTACATTTTAGTGAATGTCTAAAGAAGACGTCGCAGCAGGTTTGTGATGCTAAGGAACACTTGAAGGCTTAAACCAAGGAGAAAGTTGAACAGATGAAGGGGCTGAATAACCTTCTTTCTTTAGAGACTAAGGAAAAAGAAGAGGCTCTAGAAGCACTTGAAAGGCTGAAGGCTGACCTTGAGGCATCTAAGAAAGAAGCTATAGACAATTCCCTTCTTGCGGATGAGTTTAGAGGCAACCATTGGACTTAAATGTAAACTGATTAAGAAGCTAGTGGACAGGAATGTTTTTGTAGAGGAGGCTTATATGACACTCGCCAATTATTTTGACGCTAAAGGCGACATAGAGGACTTGATTTTAGAGTAAGTTGTTGGTGTAGGCGACCAAGTAAATACTGCCACTTCGGAGCACTAGTAGAAAACTATCTATTTGCTGTCGGTTATTTAACATTATTTGCTACGGTTATTATACCGCAACACATATAGCCGAAGCACATGAAAAACCCACAAATGCTGTGGTTTATTTGACGCAACACTTATAATATTATTTGCTGCGGTTTTTTACAATAACCGCATCATTAATTGAACTTATTTTCTGCGGTTTTTACTTAATAACTACATCATTAATTCTTAAAAACTAAAAAAAATTAATTTTTTAATACTTATTTGCTGCAGTTTTCCGTAATAAACGCAACATTTATATATATTATTTGCTGCAGTTTTCATAAATAACTGCAGCATTAAATCATGGACACCGGGGATGGATTTGATCCCTTTTGAGAGACCTCTCCCCACTCTCTTCTTCTTCATATGCTGGGTGTCTGCAGCAGAAGATGGTTGGGGTCCTATGTGTTCTTCCATGTCTGTGAATCTGCAAATATAAAATAAATAGGTCAGTAATTTTAATTGAATTAAGTAGTAAACATCTATATGCAAAATATACTATTTAAGAAAATAACATTAAAGAATCATATAACTATATGCAATAAACTGATATCTATTTTCTTTGTAATACCTTATTATTGGATAATTTGGTAGTTCATTGTTATTCAGACTCCCTAGCTACGTAGAATCCATCATCATGGTCATTACGCCTTAGAATATCGTCTACATCGTCAACAACTAATTTCAGGATATTCCATGTGGATGGCGGGGTTTCATCAAACTGTTCATCGTATTCATCTTCATCAATAACATCCCCAATGCCAAGAATCTGTCTCTTCCCTTCAATAACAACCGACCAATTGCGATCGGCAGGATCGACCATGTAAAAAACTTGCTTCACCTGTGACGCTAATATGAATGGATCGGTATGATGTCCCAGGCGATTGGGATTCACTAGGGTTAAGTACCCATGTTTGTTCTTCTTTACCCCACGGTTATTAACAACCCAATTACAGTAGAAAAGAGGAATACTAAAATTGACGTAGTCAAGTTCAAAAATATCAACAATAACCCCATAGTATGAACCCCATTTGTCTATTAATGTTTAATCCTTTGAACTAGAAAATCCAGGAGACATGCCAACGACCATTACACCACTATTCTGCGTAGTTGACTTCTCATCCTGGCGCTTTGAGTAAAAAGAATAACCGTTGATGTTGTATCCTTCATACAAAATAACTTGAACTTTAGCACTATATGCTAACCACTTTAATGTATCACCAACATCGTTAGGTGCGTCAGATAATTGATCCATGATCCTTCCTCTGAACCATTCAACAAATGTAGAATTATAAACCTTTACCAGCTGCAAATCCCTTTTAGAGGGATATTGAGTCCTTAGAGTATTCATGTGCTCATCTACATACGGATGGACTTCACTGAGGTTTTGCAAAATAAACAATTTGGCCTTATATTTCAAATCATAACTGAGAGTAATTTGTTTCTGACCAATAGTACCATGACCCTCAAGCCTCCTTGCATGTCTTGATATTGGTACCCCAATATCATGCAATCGGGCAAGATAATGTGCAATCCATGATGTAACTTCTTCAGCAACTGTTCTCTGTACTATACTTGCCTCTGGTTTGGCTGGATTCATGACTCTACTCATCAAGACACCCCATCTCTCTCTTCAATGGATACATATACCTCCCCTAAATTGGACCACATAGCTTAATCTCACGAACCAAATGGATGACCAAATGAGGCATGATGTCGAAGAAAGAAGGTGGAAAATACATTTCAAATTAACACATGGTCTCAACCACATCAACTTGCAAGTCATCTAATATCGCTGGATTGATTACCTTGCTTGAAATAGCATTAAAGAAGATGCACAGCCTTGTAATTGTGTACCTCACTTGTGGAGGCAATATCCCTTGAATAGTAACGGGAAGAAAATGTTGCATTAAAACATGACAATCATGGGATTTCATACCTACTAACTTCAGATCAGTCATTGAAACAAGTTTTGCAAAATTTAAAGAAAACCCAGATGGAACTTTAAGTCCATGTAAAGACTCGTAGAAGCTGATCTTCTCCTTCTTTAAAAGTGTGAACCAAGCAAGAGGAAGATACTATCATTTACCATGTTCTTGAGGAGCCAATTCAGTTTGCCCCATAGCAGCCATGTCTCTCCTAACTTTAACCCCATCCTTGGTTTTACTAGGCATATTCAAGAGAGTACCAACAATCGCATCACAAATAATCTTCTCAATGTGCATAACATCAAGGCAATGTCATATCTCTAAATGGCGCCAATAAGGAAGACTCCAAAACACAAACCTCTTCTTATAACCACCGATTGATCTATTTTTAGAACTCTTTCCAAACACAATTTCAATGCCCTTAACCCAATCATATACCTCACTCACACGTAAAGGGAGACGAGCTTCGCGAAACTCTATAGAACCATTAAAAGCTTTCCTCTTTCTTCTAAAAGGATGATCTTTTGGAAGATACTTACGAAAACCCATGTAAACGTGCTTCTGACAATTCTATAGACGAATAGCTTCTATATCTTCTTCACATATCAGGCATGCGGTCTTCCCCTTCATAGCATAACCAGAAAGATTTCCATAAGCCGGGAAATCATTGATTGTGCAGAAGATCAAGGCATGCATAGTGAAATTCGATTTTGAGTTAGCATCAAAAACCTAGACACCTTCCTCCCATAACAATCTCAAGTCATCGATAAGAGGAGCAAGATAGACATCTATGTCATTACTAGGTTGTTTAGGTCCGGATATAAGAAGAGATAACATGATGTACTTGTGCTTCATGCATAACCAAGGTGGGAAATTGTACATAGTGAGAAGAACGAGCAAAGTGCTGTACTGAGTGCTCAAGGTCCCGAACGAATTCATTCCATCAGTGCAAAGACCTAGCCTAAGATTCCAATTTTCCCTCCCGAAACTCGTGAACATCCTATCAATGTTTCTCCATTGAGGAGAATTGACAGGATGCCGTAATAACCCATATTTCTTTCTCCCTTCAGTATGCCACCACAATAATTTTGCATTACTCTTATTTGAGTACAGTCTCTTAAACCTCGGTATAATGAGAAGATACATAGAACTTTGGCTGGTATCCTCTTCTTTCTCAAATCGAGCTCATTGACCTTGTTTTTGTAATGGGAAACTCCACACATTGGGCATTCATCTAGATCCTCATACTCATTTCAATATAGAACACAATTATTTTGACATGCATGGATCTTCACATAATCCATTCCCATAGGACACATGAGTTTCTTGGCCTCGTAGGTAGAAAGTGGCAATTCATTGCCCTCAGGGAGCATACCCGATATAACTTCTAACAAGTGTGTGAAACTCTTATCAGTCCAATTATGGCATGCCTTTAAGTTGAAGAGCTTCATGACAAAGGCTCAATTTAGTGTAGCTCTAAGGATTTCATTAAAAATATGGGGACAATCACTGAAATCATCCTCAACATCATGCATCATCTCGTCTATTCTATCCTCTTCCACTCTATCCTGATACCTAACATCATCATATACCTCATTAACATTAAACCCATCTTCATTGCGAGGTGGCTTCTCACTACAAGGAAACTTACTAGCGCTTGACTCGTATTTCACCATGCCAATTCCAAGTCTTATAATCCGCTCTGAAACCTTGATGAATTAGATGATCTTTGATTTCATTAATGTCACGATAACCCCTAGAGTTGTTACAGTCACAACACGGACACAATAATATCTTCGAATGATTGTCTAATTGATGTCTAAGTGCAACCCTAACAAACTTCTCAACCCCTTGTATGTATTCCATTGAGGTTCGATTACCGTACATCCAATCTCGATCCATTTTGAACTTCAAAGAACTAAACCAAAAAACTTGAGTGCAAAGTATATATATTAAAAGAAGTGCTGGAGAGAAAATAGTTTCTTCCATTAGCTTTACATAAGGAGAGGATCACTGTCCCTCTATTACCAGGGCGGGCAGTTGCGTGATGTGTGGTGCTAATGTAGACGTGTAGGAATGTACTACGGTTAGGTCATGAGAACTTAAGAAAGGAGTTTTGTGTGTCTCTACCTCCATCTTCCAAGAATAGAGATACTAATCATCAATGGGAAAACCTATCATTTCCTTTTCACTTATTCAATCTAGCTGAATATTATGTAATTCGTTTTAAAGGTTAGTGAAACCGATGATGAGGCTTTCTCTAGAGCTTTCACAAATCATGGGAATACATATGTATACGAGTAGTAGAAAGCTTGAGAAAATGTCATCTTTACATCCTTATTATTTATCATGAGATTTGTTCAATCTTCCACTATACCCATTTATCCCCAATCTAACTACAATCCTAGTTTGATAATAATTTTTTAAGAAAATGATTACCTAAGAAACTGATTTTTTTTTATTTTTTTATTTTTTGGCTTGAGGAAGATCTCATTCATTGTTTAAATAGGGAACAAAAGAGGTAGATGAAGACTATATTATCAATCAAACCAATTTTCATGAAGAATGTTTCTAATTTCTTCATTCGATTCTTATCATTTTCTCCTCCAAACCCCAGAGTCTACTACCTTTAAACTTTCCCCAGTACATTAAATTTTATCCACAAGCGTAAGTTTTGTATTGAATCAATTTCTTCATTAGCTTTTGTCATCCCACTTTTTCACCATTTGCCAACACACAGCTCTCAGTTGGAGTCGAAGATAATTTTTGAGTCATTGTACAAGTTTTGTACTTAGATTAAAAGTTTACAACTATGAAACTTTTCACAAATCATCATCTAGATGTTTTGAGTCATTGTATAGTCTACAATCTAAGGAGTTACTCCATATATAGTTTATTTTCTACTGTTTGAAGGAAAAATTACTCCACAGTAGTGTAGCTATTGGCTTGGGTAGAGTATAAAAAACTTCGGTGGGTTTTGCTGACTTTTGTATTATGGATATGAGGTCAAAAAAAAAATGAGCAAGCTAAGTTAGCATTAATCTAATGAATTGTTGGATATTTTCGGGATTGGATGCTGTCTTTAAGTGAATGTTCACTATAGTGATTGCATATCTCAATGTACAGTTACCCTTTTATTTGATATGGAATTATTATTTATCTATGCATGTTGTGGTGGTCAGCTCTTAGGCATATTCTTCAGTTAAAAATGACTCCAACTGAACTTGATGCACATCCATTGTCGTTATAAATATATACTTAAGCAATGAAGTTGAAGATAGCAATGAAGTCCAAACCTAGTTACTAGAGTTATGTCCAGATACTCAAGCAAATATAAACCGAAATTCCAAATTATACCAAAATGTCTATACTACATTATCAAAACAAGAAATGGGAAAACGTACCTCAAATCTCGCGAAGAAGAAGACACTTCGAAGAATCTCAAATGCGAACCCTTTTTCGAGGAGAGAGAGAAAGGTTATAAATGGGTATGATGGGGTTAGGACTAGAGAAGGAATGGGGGACTAGAGAAGATGAAGTTTGAATGTAGGGTTTTTTTCGTATGCTTCAGTCTGGGGAAAGTTTTGGTCTTTTGAAATGGCCTGGAAATAAATGACGGAATAAGTGCTGCGGTTATTTCAAATAACCGCAACATTTATTCAAGCCTATAATATTTTTCCTGAGCTTGAATAAATGCTGCGGTTATTTGAAATAACCGCAACACTAATTGTCACAAGTGTTGCAGTTATTTAAAATAACTGTAACATTTATTTATGCCCAGGAAAAATATTATAAGCTTGAATAAATGCTGCGGTTATTTTAAATAACCGCAACACTTGTAGTTTTGTGCTTCGATATGTTTTTAACCGCAGCAATTGAGGTGAAGCAATTAAGGTTTGGTCTACTAGTGGTGGTTCATAAGAAGTGGCTCCAGCAGCTAATATAGATGTGCCTGTCCTTAATGTTTAATTTTTATCATGGTTTTACAGACTGTTAATTTTTATTTTCCCCCCAATATTTAAGTTTTTATCTTTGAATTCATTTTATTTTGTTCGAACAATATTTATGTGATGTGGCTTTTAGTTGTCTAGAGATTTTTATGTCTTTTGATGCTTTGTCACGTGGTATGGTTGGTCTTTTGTGATTGTTTCTCTACTTTGTCCTTTGGTTCAAGGATTTTGTTGATTTGAGCAACAAGTGCACTCTAACTGTTTAGTGCTTGCTCTTATATTTACCTCGCCTTATGTATAAGCACCTATCATTATGTTTCCTGAACTAGCTTAATCCTTGGATATCAGACTAAGTATTAGGAACACTTTAGTGACTTTAAAACAATTGTGTTTTATTGGTCATGAACTCTTACAGATTTGACATATGCCCCTATTTGTCAAAGATAACCACAAAAAGGGAGACTAAGGGTGGTCGTCGGTTTCACGATGGCCCTCCAAAGCTTAATTTAGTATGCATAATATAGACCAAATTTAAGAAACTTTAAGGAAAGACAAGAACTTATCATGCTACTTAGAAATGGTATAGCTTTAGATGAGTGGTGTTCTAGCTTCTAGGAATTACACATCCTCTCGGTTTGACTAAACAGATATGCACTTCGTCCTACTACTCTATTTACCTTATATGGTCCCTCCCATATAGGTCCTAACTTGCCATTTGATGGATTTTTATATTTTGAACTAATCGATGGAGTACCCAATCATCTTCCTCGAAAGTTTTTGCCTTCATGATTTTATTGTAACATCTAGCAATGTCTTTTTGTTGAGAGGCCATTCTTATTAATGCAGCTTCTCTAATTTCCTGAATAGTTTCCAATTCATATGTCAGCTATAAACTGTTGAAATTTGTGGTCGTCAACCCATATCTTGTCGTCGGGAACCTTACTTTAGCCGAAATGACTGCCTTACACCCATATACTAGAAAGGAGTTTTTCCAGTAGCTTCTCTAGGTGTCGTCTTATTAGCCCATATTATCTCCGTCAATATCTTAGCCCACTTTCCCTATAGGTTTTCTAATCTTTTCTTCAAGGAGTTGATGATCACCTTGTTATTGGGCTTTGCTTGTCCATTTTCTTAAGGGTAGATGAGTTGAAAATCTTAACGCAATCACTAGTGGAAAAAAATCACGTATACTACACGCTATATGCTCCAGTTCTTAATAAAATTAGAGTATAAGGATGATTTCAGGTTTTTTTCATTAATAGCTACTCCGGTTCCCTAGAACTAGAGCATATAATGATGTATAAGGCTCCGATTAAATAGAACCAGATCATATAATGATGTTTAAGGCTCTAGTTAATTAGAACCGGAGCATATAACGATGTTTAAGGCTTCATTAATTAGAACCAGAGCATATAACCTAGAGAAAATTGAATTTAAATCTAGCAAGCATATAGCGCAGCACGTAGCTTACTTCTCTTCAAAAACCTTTCCTCGTAGTGTATTCTTCTTCAACCCAGAACCTACTTTAACACCGTAACCGCCCTTCTTCGACATTGCAAATTGAGCCACGATTTATCACCATAACCGCATTCAACATTCAACAACTCCTCTTCTTCGACACTGAATTCAAACGACGACGACAAATAATCCAACCAATTTGTTAAAGGTATGTTCCTCAAATTTGTGTTTAACTTTAGGGCTCGTTCTCTCTTTTCGGTTGTATTATAATATGAGTGATAAGGTATGCAATGGAATTTGGTTGTAGTATGTAATGAGTGATGGGAAGCGAAATTGGGGTTGGGGTATGATTGCTAAAGAAAGGGGTGTTAACGTTAGGGTGGGGTTGGGGAAGTTTAGTTTTACATAGTCACACTTATTTAAGAATCTTAGCATATAAATTTCATTAAGGTTCGTTTTCTATTAACTTGATAAATGACTTGCTCTGTTACTGATGTGAACAAAAAAGTAGATACTCATAGAAACAAAACTTCCTTAGTCACACTCCTAAGGATATGCTCAGAGTTTGATTTCTAAAATGACAAATTTTGTTATAACCCTTACATAAACCAACTAAGGCTTAATTGTTGATGGGAGCTCCCAAACTGGTGAATTGTCATGCCTCTGCATTGACTTGAGCATGATTTATACTCTTCGTACATGCCAGCCGATGAGTATTCTTCTAGCTCCATTTATTGAATGTTGTTTCTATGATGTTCACGCCATGGGGTTGGGAAAGTCTAGTTTTATATAGTCAGACTCATTTAAGAATCTAATCATGGATGTATGTTCTTGATTTTGCATTTTAACTCGATAATATGATGATTACTAAATTAGTTAGGCTATGTAATGTTATTCAATTGAAAGCACACGGATAAAATCTGAATGATAGTCAAGGGTAAGTGCCTAGACTTGTAGGGGTATGCTTCTTTATTATTGTTTCTATGTTCATGTAGAATGAAGTTTGGAGTGCTTCTCTTTAAATTTTGCGTTTATATGATTATCTACAAGGTAATGTTTTACTTAAAGTGAGAATTTTGTTATGCATTATATTATTATTGATAGCCCTTTTTTTATGCATTGTTTATAGCTAGTCTGTATCTCATTATTTTTTCCCTTTTTTATGCATTGTTTCTAGTTTGTAACTTATTCTTTTTTCCCCTCTTTTTGAAACCATAAAGTTTTGTAATGTACGTTACATTGAATATGTTTACTCTTGGGGATGAAAGTGAGTCCATTTTGCAAAGTATGTGGATTAAATGTGATCATTACATTATGTAGTAGAACACATTTAAATGAAGAATACAAAGAACATTAGTGAACAGAAGGATTACATCATTGTATATTCTCTTTTGCTTAAAAGTGAGATAAATATATTTAAAAAAGAGAAAACGTGATGTTATATTGGGTGTAGGACGAACATAATGGCACTTGGCCTTATAAAACTTGAAATTTAAGGGGTAGTCCATGTTGAGTGTCTATTTATTCATATGGTTTTGGTAGTCTTCCTCTTAAATAATATGTAGATTTATGGTTACTTGCTTTAACGTGCAGTTAGCCAAGTAAACATGCAGCAACTTATTATTATTATTATTATTATTATTATTATTATAACTGTGCTTTCATGAAGTTTAAGAAAAGCGGTTAGATAATATCAAAAGCTCTCAGAAGAGCATTTGTTATATGACTTAAGGATTTTTCTTAACTCTAAAATAAGATTCATTATGAAGGCTAGCTAATGTGTTTGCTAGCTTTGTTTCTTAACGTAGCTTAGCTTAGCTTGCTTAGTATGAGGTGATAAGAAAAGGGATATGAATATATATATATATATATATATATATATATATATATATATATATATATATATATATATATATAGGGGAGGGATCATGTGAGAACCCTCCCCTTATGTGAGAACTCCTTTTTGGTGAGAACCCATCTTACACCCTTGGATAGTTGATGATCTAGGGCTGAAAATGCTTAAGAAATGGATGGCAAATCTGTAAATATCCAGACATTGTGTAAAAAATTGTTGTTGGAAGAGTGCTTCAGAAAAATTTTCTAATTTGCGTGTTTGCTGGACCTCCACTTTGCGTGTTTGCTATTGCGGTCATAATTAGACTTACAAGTAATGCTATTCATTTATACGTGTTTCACCCTTTTCTTCATTATTAGACTTGTATGTTTCATCCTTTTCTTCATTATTGTGCATCGATTTCTCAGTTGTTTTTCCTGGCAAGAGCTCTCTTCTCGTTCAAGGTAATTTTTTTTTGCACCTCTTTAAATTTTGTAATTCTTGTTAGTTTGTTTGTGAAAGTGTTAAATTGTGTTGTATTAAAATGAGTGGGAAATGTTTTATATTCACTGTTCTAGAAATGAGTACAAGTATTCATTTGGAAATTATGTATACAAGTGGAAATTATGTATTCGAGTGGAAATGTTGATTGTTATTGAGTGGAAATGATACGAATAATTATAGGAGTACAATTATATGTTCAATTGTTTAGAACATTATACTCAATCTTATAGAACATTCTGTATAGTAGTTTAGAACATTAGTCAAGAATTACCAAAATATAACATTTATTAATTTCAGTCTGCCGAGGTTTAGAACATCATGTTCAGTAGTTTAGAACATGATGTTCACTAGTTTAGATCATGGTATTCAGTAGTTTATAAATGCCCACTAAACTATTTTAAACAAATTACCTAGCATTTAGAATTAGAATTTAACGATTATAGTATATTATGTTGGTTTTTCAATGTGTGAATTTATGAAATTATTCAAGTACAATTATATGTTCAATGGTTTAGAACATCAAGTTCACTCCTTTAGAACTTGGTGTTCACTAGTACAATTATATGTTCAATGGTTTAGAACATCAAGTTCAATAGTTTAGAACATCAAGTTCACTCATTTAGAACATGGTATTCACTAATTTAGAACATGATGTTCATTAGTTTGGAAATGGCCACCAAACTATTTTAAACTAATAACCTAGCGTTTAGAATTAGAAGTTAACCATTATAGTATATTAGGTTGGTTTTTAAATGTGTGAGTTTATGAAATTATTCGAGTACAATCATATGTTGAATCGTTTAGAACATCATGTTCATTAGTTTAGAACATCAAGTTCAATCATTTAGAACATGGTGTTCACTAGTTTAGAACATGATGTTAAGTAGTTTGGAAATGCCTTCCAAGCTATTTTAAACTAATTACCTAGCGTTTAGAATTAGAAATTAACCATTATAGTATATTATGTTGGTTTTGAAATGTGTGAATTTATGAAATTATACGAGTACAATTATATGTTCAATAGTTTAGAACATTAAGTTCAATAGTTTAGAACATCATGTTCAGTAGTTTAGAACATCAAGTTCAACTGTCTAGAACAGGTGTTAACTAGTTTAGAACATGATGTTCATTAGTTTGGAACTGGCCATCAAACTGTTTTAAACTAATTACCTAGCGTTTAGAATTAGAAGTTAACCATTATAGTATATTAGGTTGGTTTTTAAATGTTTGAATTTATGAAATTATTTGAGTACAATTATATGTTCAATACTTTAGAACATCAAGTTCAATAGTTTAGAACATCAAGTTCACTCATGTAGAACTTGGTGTTCACTAGTTTAGAACATGATGTTCAGTAGTTTGGAAATGCCCATTAAACTATTTTAAACAAATTACCTAGCGTTTAGAATTAGAAATTAACGATTATATTATATTATGTTGGTTTTTAAATGTGTAAATTTATGAAATTATTCGAGTACAATTTTATGTTCAATGGTTTAGAACATCAAGTTCAATAGTTTAGCCTAGTTCACTCATTTAGAACATCCATGTTCACTAATTTAGAACATGGTGTTCTGTAGTTTGGAAATGGCCACCAAACTGTTTTAAACTAATTACCTAGCGCTTAGAATTAGAAGTTAACCATTATAGGATATTATGTTGGTTTTTAAATGTGTGAATTTATGAAATTATTTGAGTACAATTACATGTTATATACTTTAGAACATCAAGTTCAATAGTTTAGAACATCAAGTTCACTCATTTAGAACATGGTGTTCACTAGTTTAGAACATGATGTTCAGTAGTTTGGAAATGCCTTCCAAGCTATTTTAAACTAATTACCTAGCATTTAGAATTAGAAATTAACCATTATAGTATATTATGTTGGTTTTGAAATGTGTGAATTTATTAATTTATACCAGTACAATTATATGTTCAATAGTTTAGAGCATTAAGTTCAATAGTTTAGAACATCATGTTCACTCACTTAGTACATCAAGTTGACTAATTTATAACATGGTGTTCAGTAGTTTGGAAATGCCCACAAAACAATTTTAAACTAATTACCTAGCGTTTAGAATTAGAAATTAACCATTATAGTATATTATGTTGGCTTTTAAATAATTGAATTTATCAAAATAGTCGAGTACAATTATATGTTCAATGGTTTAGAACATCAAGTTCACTAGTTTAGAACATCAAGTTCACTAAGTTAGAACATGGTGTTCACTAGTTTAGAACATGATGTTCAGTATGGAAATGACCACCTGTTGAGTCCCTTAGGTTCTGATTGATAGTTTTGAATGATGACAAACAGCTAAGGGAAACAGGTCTTTGAAATTGTTCAATACAGTTGGGGGAACCAGCTAAAATAGAACACTGTTTCCCTAGATAAGTTATTACTTATATGAGATATTTGTTGAACTAACTTATCTTTATACAGAGAACAACTAGATGATAAATGAGCTATGCATCTAAGTTGATTTCTAAGATTGGAAGCTTGAAAGGACTTTCGATCAACTTAAAGGAAGGTCCTTGGTCAACAATTTAGTTCATTCATGGAAGCTTTCAAGACTTAACGAATGCATGAAGGAAGACTACACTCGAAGAGTTATTTAGGATCTTCATGTAAATGCTCCGTAGTACAACTTATATAATTGAGTATATAAAGTTCTTTTAGTATATTAAATATCGTTATGAAATTTGGTACAAGGTTTGGAACAAATTTCATAACATATTCAGTTCAGGGAACCAGGTCAGGGAACCAGGTTAACTGAACAGATTATTCAAGCTGCAGTTTTTACAAAGATTTTACAAAAAGGATATTTTCCGAAATATATTGATTTAAGATATATCTAAGCAGCTAAAAGATAAGATGATGTTTTTGGTTAGCTAAAAACTGGGAAGTATCTTATCCTAAGTTGATCTTATCTTATGATCAAATCAATTAGGATAAATACTTATCCTAAAATCGCATATATATCTTATATGCATGATTTGAGGGTTTGGCTGACTAACCTATAAATAAATCTTGATCTGAATAATCAAAGACAGAGCTCTCACGTAATTTTAATAGAGTTTGATCCTTGAGAGCTAAAAGCACTAATTCAATTATTAAGTGTTACACAAGAGCATAATAGTGTGTTAACGTTTTTCTCTATTTGACTTTTGAGAGTTAGATCATTTGAGAATTCTTGATCTTGTATTAAGTCTTTGATAGAGAGGTTGAAGACTTGGTGAGTGTTTGTGAGTTCAAACACACTAGGAACTTACGAGGGTAAGTTCAAAGCACATTTGGAGTCGAGTGTGGGGTTTACTGGTTCCCAGAGTAGGGAAACAGTAGAGTGTTTTGTATCTTTATTTTTCGGAGTAGATTAATAAAGGACTTAGGATAGGAGGACGTAGGCCAGAGTTGGCTGAACCTCGTTAAGTCTGTGGTGTTCTTTATTGCCTTGTTTTATTCCGTTGCATAAGGGAACCAGCACAACTGGTTCCTTACACATAATCCGAAAAGAAGCAAAAATTGCCAACGGTTACTTAACACTCAATTCACCCCCCCCCCCCCCCCTCTTGAGTGCCCATTGAACCTTCAATTGGTATCAGGGCCTAAGCTTCTCGAAATAGTAACATCTAGAGGAGTTAAGAATGAGTACTCAAGAATTAAGTGCAATCGGTTATGACAACAAGACACCAAAGTTTAATGGAAATAATTATGCCTGGTGGAAGAATAGGATCCAGAATGTTATCATGGGTATTGATTATGAATGTTGGCTAGTAGTTAAAAATGGTCCTAATATCATTCTCAAGACAGAAGCTGATGGGAAACAAGTTTCCAAGAAGGATATCGAATTGGTCATTGCTGATTACAAGCTGCTGGAGAAAAATGCTAAGGCAATGTCAATTCTACAACAAGCAATAGGTGAGAACAAAACAAATCGGATCTCTGGTTGCAGTAGTGCTAAGGAGATATGGGACACCCTTGAACTTGCGTTTGAGGGAACCAGTGAGGTAAAACGGTCTAAAATTGATTTAATCATGTCTAAATACGAATTGTTTGCCATGAATAAAAATGAAAAAATCAATGATTGCTTTCGTAGGTTTATGACTATTGTTAATGATCTTAGATCACTTGGTAAAATGTTTTCTGATGAGGATCTTGTGAGAAAAATTTTGCGTAGTTTAACAGATACATGGACAGCTAAGGTAACAGCAGTGTACGAAGCAAAGGATCTATCTACCTTGTCCTTGGAACAGCTGATTGGTTCCCTTATGACTCATGAGATGCTGATTGACTATAAGGAACCAGCCAGAGGCATGGCACTGAAGGGAACAGTAGAGGAAGAAGAAGATGAGATCAGCCTGATTGCAAAAAGATTTGAAAGATCTCTTCGTGATCAAAAGAGGAATTTCAAAGGTAGGAATTTCAAAAACACTAAAAAATCTAACTCGTCTTCATCTTCAGGTTGCTTCAAGTGTGGTGAGAAAGGACACATCATTCGTGATTGTCCAAAATGGAAGGACAAACAATCTCAATCTGGAGATAAGAGGGCTTTCAAGAATGCCATGATAGCATCTATGTGGGGAGAATCTGACTCAGGATCTGATAAAGAAGAAGATACAACTAATTCTGATGTTTGTCTAACTACCTTCACAAACATCAAGGAGAACAGCACTGGTCCGGGAACCAGAGGGGGAACTAGTACATTCAAGAAATGCTTAATGGCTAAGAAGGATGTACTACAAAGACATAAGGTAAACCTTGAACAAATTAGAGTAGATATGCATGAATATGATAGAGAAAATATGCTTGCTTGTATAGATTCTTTATTAGATGAATGTTATAAATTAGGTGAAACTTATATAACTGGCAAAAGAGAACTAAAAGAAAAACGCAATGAATGTGAAATTGCTATTGCTAGTTGTGATCACCTAGAAATGGTTTGCCATAACTTGAAAAATCAAAATGCTGAACTAGAATTTGAATTGGACAAGTGCAAGGTAGAACTAGAAAGGGCAAGATCTTCTGAACTAGACTATCCAAGTGATGGTGAAGAAGATCTGATCTCCTGGTTCCCCAGAGACTTATCAACTACTAGTAAAGTCCCTGATTTCTCTATAGTCATAAGTAAAGCAAATTCTTGTAATAGAACCTCTCTGTTGAAAGCCTTTAAAACATTGACCTTCAACTTAGAAAATTCTTACAAAGAAATTGCTTCACTTAAAGCTGCTCAGTCCCCTAGTTTTCCCACTGGAACCAGCGTTGAAGTCAGCAGTATGATTAATGAATATGAAAGCACTATCTGTAAGTTACATGCTGAATTTAATCGATTAAAAAGTGAAAAACAATCAGTAGTTAGTAACATGCCTAATGACCCTGCGGCTTTAGATCTTAACTTACAACTTGCAACTTTAGAAAGTAACTTTGAGTTTTTGAAAGAGAAAAACGAGCTGTTAGTTAAAACACTTGAAACAAAAGAAAGGGAATTGCATGACAGTCATAGATATTTGGATAAGCTACTGAATGCACAAAGGACTTTGAACCTTCTGACTTCATCAGGAGGAAACAAAGGAAAATTTTGTCTTGGTTATACTAGACAGAGAACCAGGACTAACTGGTCTCCCAGAGAAACCACCTGGATCACAGAATATCAGCGAGGTAAGTATGTCATGACTAAAGAGATGCACGTGTGTTTTCATTGTGGTAAGAATGGACATAAGATACATGAATGTCCAGCTAAGAAAATTAGTGCTAATAAGAACAGCAAGAGTATAATGTATGTGTGGAGAAGAAAGGATAAACATGATGCTAATATTGTTGAAAAGGAACCCAAGTATGCTTGGGTTCCTAAAACTAATGTTTGATTCAAACTTACAGGCTAGAGTGAAGGGAGACACCTATTGATATTTGGACAGTGGTTGCTCAAGACACATGTCCGGGGATAAAGATCAATTCCTTTCACTAGTGGCCTTTGATGGAGGAAGTGTCACCTTTGGGGATAACAGCAAGGGAACCATCACTGGTTTAGGTAAGGTTGGTAAGACACTTTCTAACACAATAGATGATGTTTATTATGTTGAAGGCTTGCAACATAATCTCTTGAGTATCTCTCAATTATGTGATAAAGGTAATAGAGTTGAGTTTCAAGCCAACCTATGTCACATAGTTAACTCACAAACAGGAGAACTGGTATGTGAGGGAACTAGGAAGCATGATGTCTACATCACCTTCTTAGATAAGATCCCTCAAGACAAGTCCATCTGTTTGAGAGCGGTTTCTGAAAATAATCAATGGATTTGGCATAAGAGGTTTGGACATGCTAGTCTAACACTTCTAAACAAGCTTAAAGCATGTGACTTAGTGATAGGTCTTCCTAACATTAAGTACAAAGTTGATAAAGTTTGTTCTGAGTGTGTAAGGGGGAAACAGGTCAAAATCTCTTTTAAGCCTAAAACTGTTTTGAGTACTAGCAGACCCTTCGAACTTGTACACATTGACTTGTGTGGACCCATGAGAGTACAAAGTCAAAGAAGTCATAGATATGTCTGTGTTATGGTTGATGATTATTCCAGGTACACTTGGGTAATGATGTTACACACAAAGGATGAAACGTTTGAAGAATGGGTAACATTGGTGAAACAAGTGGAGAACCGGCTCACCCAGAAGCTGGTCTCGATAAGATCAGACCATGGTACTGAATTTGATAATGCTAACTTTATTGATTATTGTAGGGAACATGGAGTTAATCACAACTTCTCAGCCCCTAGAACACCTCAACAAAATGGTGTTGTAGAAAGGAAGAACAGAACTCTTGAGGAGATGGCGAGGACGATGCTCATTGAGAGTGGTCTCCCAAAGAGTTTTTGGGGTGAAGCTGTTGACACTGCTTGCTCTATACTGAATAGAGGTCTCATTAGACCAAAGTTAAATAAGACTCCCTACGAACTTCTTAAAGGTCGAAAGCCCAACATCACATACTTTCGTGTCTTTGGATGTAAATGTTATGTGCATAATAATGGGAAGGACCAGCTTGATAAATTTGATCCCAGAAGTGATGAGGGAATCTTTCTTGGATACTCTTCTCACAGCAAAGCATATAGTCTTCAATAAGAGGACTCTCTGTGTTGAGGAGAGTGTCCATGTCATTTTTGATGAATTTAACATGTCGTCTGAGATTGCGCAGGTACAACCTGATGAAGTGATTGGTTTGATGGATTTCACGGGGAACCAGTATACTGGTCCCTCAGATGAAGTGCAAGCAGAACTAGGCCTACCAGATACTCCACCAGATAATAATGATGAAGTGCCTAGAGAAGAAAATGGAGAAAATGAGGATTCTGAAGGGGAACCAAATCCTGATGGTTCCACACATAATAGACAGGTAATGAGCTTAGGGGGAACAGAAGAAGGTATCACCCCTGAACCTGAGGTAAGTAATGATAGAGGAAACAGCATGAATGTAAATTCTCCTGGTTCTTCAGAAAGAGAAGAGATTCATGAACATGCTAGTTCCCAACTTAAGAGGAAGCACAAAACAGTATTAATGTCAAAAGTTTTAGATATAAGGCCTCTCATCCCACTGATCAAATAATTAGTGATATAAATAAGGGGATTCAAACGAGAAGAAGTGTCTTTCAAAACTTTTGCGCTTTCTATTCTTTCCTGTCTAATGTAGAGCCTACTGACTATAAAATGGCATTGACTGATCCTGATTGGATACTAGCTATGCAAAATGAATTAAATCAGTTTCAGAAAAACCAGGTTTGGCACCTGGTTCCCCGTCCAAAGGAAAGATCAGTCATTGGTACTAGATGGGTTTTTAGAAACAAGTTAGATGACCTCGGTACTATAGTCAGAAACAAAGCAAGGCTAGTGGTGCAAGGGTACAATCAACAAGAAGGAATTGACTATGATGAGACGTTTGCACCAGTAGCTAGGCTAGAGGCTATTAGGATTTTAATTGCTTATGCTGCTCACATGAATTTTAAGCTGTTTTAGATGGATGTGAAGACTGCATTCCTTAATGGCTATTTGAAGGAAGAAGTATATGTGGAGCAGCCACCTGGTTTTGAAGATGCACTGTTTCCCCAGCATGTATATAAGTTGGATAAAGCATTATATGGCTTGAAATAAGCTCTAAGGGCTTGGTATGAAAGACTGTCCAATTTCTTGATGGCTAATGATTACAAGAGAGGAACAGTAGACAAGACCTTGTTCATAAGAACCAGGGGGAAACACTTGATTGTAGTACAAATCTATGTTGATGACATTTTATTTGGTGCTACTAATCAAACTTTGTGTGATGAATTTGCAAATCTTATGCAGAGTGAATTTGAAATGAGTATGATGGGAGAACTAGGGTTCTTCCTAGGTTTGCAGATTAAGCAAACAAATGATGGTATAATGATCCATCAACAGAAGTACTTAAAAGAGATGCTGAAAAAGTTTGGCATGGAGAACAGCAAAGCTTATGATACACCTGTTCCCACATCCACAAAGTTGGATGCTGATCTTAAAGGAAAAAATGTTGAAGCTACGCTTTATAGAGGAATGATTGGTTCTCTACTTTACCTAACAGCTAGTAGACCTGACATTGTGTTTTCTGTTGGTTTGTGTGCTAGGTTTCAAAGCAATCCAAAGGAGTCTCACTTGAAGGCTGTTAGAAGGATACTTAGGTATCTTGTGGGAACAGTAGATCTGTTTTTGTGGTACCCCAAAGGCAGTACCATCGATCTCATTGGATATACAGATGCAGATTATGCTGGTTTCCTAGTTGACAGAAAGAGCACATCAGGTATGGCACACTTCCTTGGCTCTTGTCTTATATCATGGGGTTCTAAGAAGCAAAATTCAGTGGCCCTATCCACAGCAGAGTCAGAATATATAGCTGCAGCTTCATGCTGTTCCCAGCTACTGTGGATAAGGAACCAGCTGAAAGATTTTGGTGTTATTTATAAAAGTGTTCCTATCTTTTGTGATAACACTAGTGCAATCAATATTTCAAAGAACCCCATGCAACACTCCAAGACCAAACACATTGAGATAAGACACCATTTTCTAAGAGACAATGTGGAGAAAGGATTGGTGGAGATGTTGTTCTGTAAAAGTGAAGATCAAATAGCTGATATCTTCACAAAGCCTTTATGTAGAGAGTCTTTTTGTAGGTTAAGAGTCCTTTTAGGTCTAGTTAGACTTTAGGCGATGGCTTCAATTATTTCCTTCAATGATTGGTTAGAATAAGTATGCTTTTGTATCGATTATGTATATAACTATGCTGCTTACTTGCAAATATTGTGTAAATAACCCCAAGTGGATTGTTGTTGCATAGAAACAGGAGAAGTTATTTTGAAACATGCTGAAAATAGAATGACTGGTTCAGTACAGGTACCAGCAAGAGGAAATAGCAGTTCAGCTCTGATATGTCATCCGAAAATATCTTATTTTCGAAAGATTACTATAAGATAATTTCTTTTTGGAAAGAATTATCTTATTTCAGTTATTCCTATCCTACAAAGAGGCAAATATATTTAATTGCCTAATTTATAGTTGGTTGACTCTTTTATAAAAAGATAACTACAAATTTTAAAATTTTCAATTTCTGAAATTATCTCTCTCATTTACTTTGACTCTCAACCGGCTAGTTATTGGAAATCCTATGTCTGTGCAATCGATATAAATACATATAAACACCTTGATACAGCCTCACATCACATCATCACTCTACTCATCTCTCTCTCTCGTTCAAAAGTGGTACCCTGATCACTGTTCACTCGTTCCCATCTCCCTCAAATCTGTGAGGCTCATTTGCAACAATGGGTAGGAAATCAACCAGGGCTCCAGCTAAGAAAAGAAAGGAGAAGACTCAAGCAAGTGAGTCAACTCAATTGAAGGAGAGCTCCATCAATGAAGCAAACCCTGCTCCAACATCATCGAGCAACTCACCTCCTACCACCACAAAGAACCCATCACCAACTCTATCTCCATCTTCTAAATCTCCCTCACCTCCACCTTCCAAAAATGCACCTTTACCCAAAACCCCTGAAGCTGATGATTCCATCATCAAGGAACCTGTCTCATCTCAGGGGGACCAGCCCAAAAGCACTGAAGAGTTCTTCAACACTGTTGGAGAAAGGGAAGAGGAGGAAGTTCAAAGTGAGGAAGATGATCTACAGATCATTGGGCATAAAAAGTGGACTACAGAACCCTTGGTTCGCAGCAGAGTGACCAGGTCATCCCTGAAAAGGATTGGCAAAGTAGTAATAGAGGAACAGTCGATGGACTCTGCTGGTTCCAAACGAAAGAGAACAGCGCGGAAGTCTGCAAGAGGTATGTCAGTAGAATCTCCATCTGTTGGTATGACTGATTTAGGTTCTAGGGTTGTGGTATCTGGGTGTAAAACAGAAGTTGGTTATTTTGATGAAGTTGCTTTAAGTGATGTGAAAGAGCTATTAGAATATCAGGGTTGGATGCCTTTGTTTGATGTCTGTGATGCTAATATTGATGGTGTTAGAAAGTTTTATGTGAATTTGAAACAAATGTTGGATAGATCGTTAAGTTCAAGTGTGAATGATGTTGAAGTAAATGTGTCTGTTGCAAGCTTGGCTGGGTTGTTGAATATACCCAGAGATGGTTTTGATGAGTATTCTGGAGATGGATGGCCCACACTTATAGGGGTCGGTCCAGATGAAGTGCATGATTTTGTGTTTGGAGAGAAAGTTCCAAAGAAAGCTGGAACGTTTAAAACTGGTAGCTTGAAGGAACCAGTGATGTTGGTCCTTCACTCTGTGTGTAACAAGATGATTATCCCTCGAGCACAAGGTAGGGGTTTTGTGCGCATTATGGAAATGGTGCTTATATATTTGCTGATGAAAAGGATTAAGATAAATCTTCCTTCTCTAATGATAAACCATATGATGAATTGCTATAATTCATCCCACCACTCTCTTCCTTATGGCTCCTACATAACTAAGCTTCTTAAAGAAAATAATGTTTCTCTTAGTGGATCAACTGCTCCTGCAATGGTGTTTACCAAAGGTATTCTGAAACAAAAGGGGTTGATCATAAGTGCTGGGGTGTTGAAGTTTAGGGAGAAGGAACCAGTAGAGACTCCTAAGCCTGCCAAGAAGAAACAGAAGGCAGAGGAACCAGCTGGTCAGCAGGTTATTCTTAAGAGGCTGGAGAGTCAGGAAGAGAAGATAAATGCTGTAGGGGATCAGCTCAGCAAGTTAGTGAACTTGGTTGAAGGTCTATCCACTTCATTTATTATGAGGATGATCAAGTTAGAGAAACAGATTGCTGGCAGTTCTGGAAATGAGAAGAAACAAATTGAGGAGGACCAGCAAGTAGACCAGCAGGAAGATGACAGTGAAGAGGAGGAGAACCAGGAAGAAACAGTTGAGGAGGCTGCCACTGAAGAAGAGGAAGGAGATGATGAAAATGATGATGATGATTGAATCTGTCCTCTTTTTTTTCATTTAGCCTACCTTTATTATAATATTCTGAATAACTAATTTTGTTGGACTGTTTTTATTTCTCCCAATCCATAAACTTGTTTTGATATGGATTTGGGCTCTATCGTTCTCTTTTGTTGGTCTGTATTAAACTATGATCTCTATTGGTGGCATGACTTAACTTTGACTATTCTGACCTTCTTTTGCAGCACTTTATTTGTATAATGGTTGATGCCATTGGATGGTTTAGCACGTTACTTTATGCATAAGATGCTACTTTTGCATATCTTTTTAATGATGCCAAAAGGGGGAAAATAGTTGAAGTTGAAGCCTAGAGTCTTTACTAGTTTAGATTAAGTTGTGTTTGAGTTTGTTACTTACTTTATTTTATTTTCTGTTTCTGTTTAGGGAACCAGTTGGCTTAACTGACTCGTTCCATTGAGTTTTGAGTTCTTGAAGTTTTTGACTATTTGTTTTTGAGTATGTTCACAGGTGCAGAAACTTCAAGTGTTTGTCATCATCAAAAAGGGGGAATTTGTTGAGTCCCTTAGGTTCTGATTGATAGTTTTGAATGATGACAAACAGCTAAGGGAAACAGGTCTTTGAAAGTGTTCAATACAGTTGGGGGAACCAGCTAAAATAGAACATTGTTTCCCTAGATAAGTTATTACTTATATGAGATATTTGTTGAACTAACTTATCTTTATACAGAGAATAACTAGATGATAAATGAGCTATGCATCTAAGTTGATTTCTAAGATTGGAAGCTTGAAAGGACTTTCGATCAACTTAAAGGAAGGTCCTTGGTCAACAATTTAGTTCATTCATGGAAGCTTTCAAGACTTAACGAATGCATGAAGGAAGACTACACTCGAAGAGTTATTTAGGATCTTCATGTAAATGCTCCGTAGTACAACTTATATAATTGAGTATATAAAGTGCTTTTAGTATATTAAATATCGTTATGAAATTTGGTACAAGGTTTGGAACAAATTTCATAACATATTCAGTTCAGGGAACCAGGTCAGGGAACCAGGTTAACTGAACAGATTATTCAAGCTGCGGTTTTTACAAAGATTTTACAAAAAGGATATTTTCCGAAATATATTGATTTAAGATATATCTAAGCAGCTAAAAGATAAGATGATGTTTTTGGTTAGCTAAAAACCGGGAAGTATCTTATCCTAAGTTGATCTTATCTTATGATCAAATCAATTAGGATAAATACTTATCCTAAAATCGCATATATATCTTATATGCATGATTTGAGGGTTTGGCCGACTAACCTATAAATACATCTTGATCTGAATAATCAAAGACAGAGCTCTCACGTAATTTTAATAGAGTTTGATCCTTGAGAGCTAAAAGCACTAATTCAATTATTAAGTGTTACACAAGAGCATAATAGTGTGTTAACGTTTTTCTCTATTTGACTTTTGAGAGTTAGATCATTTGAGAATTCTTGATCTTATATTAAGTCTTTGATAGAGAGGTTGAAGACTTGGTGAGTGTTTGTGAGTTCAAACACACTAGGAACTTACGAGGGTAAGTTCAAAGCACATTTGGAGTCAAGTGTGGGGTTTACTGGTTCCCGGAGTAGGGAAACAGTAGAGTGTTTTGTATCTTTATTTTTCGGAGTAGATTAATAAAGGACTTAGGATAGGAGGACGTAGGCCAGAGTTGGCTGAACCTCGTTAAGTCTGTGGTGTTCTTTATTGCCTTGTTTTATTCCGTTGCATAAGGGAACCAGCACAACTGGTTCCTTACACATAATCCGAAAAGAAGCAAAAATTGCCAACGGTTACTTAACACTCAATTCACCCCCCCTCTTGAGTGCCCATTGAACCTTCACCACCAAACTGTTTGGAAATTAAAAAACATTATGGTCAATAATTTAAAACATTATGTCCCCAAAGTTAGAACATGATGTTATTTGGTTTAGATTATTTCTTCGCAAGTTGAGAACATGATGTTCATTTAGTGGTGTTTGAATATTTTTATATTTTTTGGATGTTAAACATTTGGAATTTTATGATATAATAACTTAGTTCATTCGGACATTTATTGGTCTGAGGAGTAGTTACTATGGTTTTTGTAGGCAATGGGCAATGAAGAGAATTATAGTGATCATAGTGAAAATAGGGGTAATACATCAGAAGTGATACCTGTGTGTACGCCGAGAGGTTCTAAAGTATGGATCCCAATTTGCTCTAGCGAGTTAAAACCGTATGTGGGCATGAAATTTTCAAGTATTGATGAAGGGTTTTCATTTTATGAGGCATATGCAAGTTCGGTTGGTTTTAACGTAAGAAAATCAACTACAAAAAGAAGGAAGAATGGCGTTGTTAGTTTTCAATATTTTGTGTGTAATAAAGCTGGATTTAAGTCTAAAAAGACGAGTAATTTGCAAGATATGAGAAGTGAAAATGAAGGGGAAGATAGAAGTGTAGTTAGGAGAAGTTTGGTCACTCGTGTTGGATGCAAAGCACGTATGGTGTTGAAGGTTTGCGTTGATGGGGGTTATGTTGTATTTAATATTGATAAAAGACATAGCCATTCCCTTTATTCATCAAATTCGGTACATTTTCAAAAGGCGAGAAGAAATTTGAACATTTTACACAAGAAGATGATTGTTGATAATTCGAAGGTTACTTTTCAATTAATATATAGGCATGTTCTAAGTTTGTATGTTATTTTTCCAAAGTATTCAATTAATTGTTCTAAATTTGAACATCTCATTGTTGATAATTATAGTATACTTGGTTTATGAATATTGTTGTAAAGTTACATTTTATTATGTACACAGGTTAACGTTGGTCCTGTGAGAACGTTTAGAAAGATGAAAGAATACGTTGGTGGTTATGAGAACATAGGTGGCTCTAAGTGTGATTTCAAAAATTTTCATAGGGACTTGAAGGTGTATATTGAAGGGGCCGATGCACAATGTTTGTGGATAATTTCAAGAGAAAAAAGTTAATTTGGTCTGCATTTTTTTCGATTATCATATCGATGATGATTGCCTGTGTATGGCTCTATGGGCCGATCCTATATGTAGGAAAAATTACAGTCTTTTTGGGGATATGGTTTCATTTGATACAACTTATCAAACTAACATGTATTTTTATTGGTCCCAAATGTACTGTTCAAAGTCCCAAATTTGTTGTTTAACACTGGCATTTTTTTGTTATTATCAGGTATAATATGGTGTTTGGGCCTTTCACTGGGGTTGATCACTATAAGAGATGTATTACCTTTGCTCCTGGGTTTATAGCCAAAGAAGATGTAATATCTTTTGAATGGCTATTTAGAACATTCTTAAAAGCAATGGATCATAAGGAACCGTCGTCTTTAATTACAGATCAAGATCCCGCGATGAAGATTGCAGTAAGTAATTTGTTTGAAAAGTGTGAGCATAGATTTTGTATGTGGCATATTATGAAAAAGATGCCTGATAAGATTGGGAGAAGTATTACCCAAGAAACTGATTTTCTAAAGATAATCAGTGATTGTGTATGGAACTTAGAAATTGAACCAAAGGAATTTGAAGATAAATGGAACAAGATGCTATTTGATTTTCAGTTAGAAGATCATGAGTGGCTTCGTTTAATGTTTGAAATGAGATCAAAGTGGATTCCGGCGTACTTTAGAGATTTGTTTATGGGCGGTATTATGAGAACTACATCAAGGTCTGAAAGTGAAAATAATTTCTTCTCATCCTTTGTTAATCCACATGTATCTCTAGTAGAGTTTTTGATGAGGTTTGAAAGTGCCATGGATGCACAAAGACATACTGGTTAAGACATGATGTTTAGTGGTTTAATATTTCAACATTATGTTCACTGGTTAAGAACACTAAGTTAGTTGCTTTATAACACTGTACTTATTAGTTTAGAATATGATGTAGGAGATTTGGAACAACCCACTAGTTTAGAACAATATATCTACAAATCTACGAATATGACCATATAATAAAAATGTTGATAATTAACCACATCAAAGTAATATTTGATGAATAAAAAGGTAGTTGTGAATATAGTAATATAATGTTAGTAGTGTTGTTCATAGAGTTCCTTGAAATTAAATCAATCAATCATTGTTGTAGTTCCCCCAATCATCATCACGATTCATCCTGATGTTTCAGCTGATCCTTTGCCCACACTTTTGACTTAGAAACTACTGATTTTTGAACTTAATTCTCATTGCTTGTCAAGATTCTTCCACATAATTCAATGCATAATTTCTTAAGCATTTCAGACTGAAACAGATAAGGAAAGGAAATCAACGTGTCAGAATGGAAATTTCAATAATTCAAAGGACTTATTGTAGTCTATACACTAGTAACTTACATTAGTAGCTTCTAGTCCTATGTCCCATTGTGAAGCACTTTGATTTTGGTATGTTTCCATGTGCTTCAAAATGAACACTCCACAATCATTTGCGTTCTTGTAGTCCCTCCATTTCATTTTTTTCACTGAAGTTTTACAAGTAGGCATGAGTTCACCATTGCCCATCTGTTTCTTTGTTAAAAATCTACCAAAGGCTTTGGCCTATGTTATAACAAATATTGTAACATAAGGTTAGAACAATGCAAGAGCAGTATAGAATTCTATAACGATACACAAGTAAATATTTAGAACAATAAGATTAATTCTTAGAACAATATGAACATTGAGTCCATAGGTTTAAAACATTATATGTACAGTAGTTTAGAACATTGAGTTCATTGGTTTAGAACATTATGTTCATGTGTTTAGAACATTAAGTTCACTGGTTTAGAAAACTAGTTACATTTGATTTATAACATTTAGTTCATTGGTTTAGAACTTTGTGTTCATTGGTTTAGAACATTGAGTTGACTGGTTTAGAGGAGTGATTTCAGAACAGTATGTTCATTGGTTTAGAACATTGAGTTTATTGGTTTAGAACATTAACTTGACTGGTTTAGAACACTGATTTCATTAGTTTTGAACATTGGATTGACTGGTTTAGAACATGATGTACATTAGTCTAGAACACTCAGTTTATTGGTTTAGAACATACAGATAGTTTTTATAGGAATGGAACAATATCATAATTAAAGTTGTAGCGTATTGTAAGATTAGTAGAAAAATAGATATTCCCTTGAGGTAAATAAATAGTTACCATTGTCTTGTGGTAGTTTTTGTATTTCGAGGTAAACGAGATTCCCTTCTTCAAGAATCTGTTGTCAATTACGTCGATTCCCTTTGTGATGAAGTTGAAACAAAATAAGTAATAGTGTTTGAAGGCTACTATTGGGAAGAACACCTGAAAATATAGTAATCATAAGAACATATAGTTTATAGTGTAATTAAAAAATTATTTCCCTAGTGAAAGTTATTGTTCTTACCAATTGTATTTTGTCAAGGGTTGTGACATTGGAGTGTTCAAGTTCGCTCTCCATTCTTGTTGCGAAGGCTTGGTATTTTTCCTCGAAAGGAGTGGATGCAGGGAAGTACCTATCACTGCATAGTATGATCTATAATATACAAAATATATATAGTTTAGAACAATATATCACCCAAATTGATTGGCAGGATATAATTGAATTTTATTGAAAGAACAACCTTTATTAAAAGAACAACTTACCCAAAGCTCAGAGGTGAAGAAAAATATGTTCTTTGATTCAGGGTTTCTCCTTCTATTTTGAATGTTCAAAATATAGGCCCATGAATCAATGATGTTGTTCATGATCAAATTGTCATATGCAAGTGACATTATATCTTCCCTGCTGATCCAGGTTTGATTATCATTGTACAACTCCTCGCTTATAGTCATGGGGATAAAGAAAAACATAAGTTTAGAATGGTATTTGAATGTAAGAATACCAGTGTTAAGAATTAGAGCATTAAACGAAGTGTTTAGAACAACTGATCATAAAATTAGAACATGTACCTATCGAGGCCTTCTGAAAATGCATATTCAGCAACTGTTCGTTGGACTGCATCGACTCTTTTCAAAGTCGTTTCATTCTCTACCATGAATGGGGAGCGTAGATACAAGGGAAGGTTATGTGGACGTCTTTTTCCACGTTGTGGTTCTTTTTCATTCAACCCAATCACAACGTCTTGCTCAAACCTATAAGTGGGTCAGAGTATTCAATTAAATAGAACAGTAGAACATCAAGTTCACTAGTTTAGAATATTAAGTTCACTAACTTAGAACATCAAGTTCACTAGTTTAGAATGTTAAGTTCACTAGTTTAGAACATCAAGTTCACTAGTTTAGAACATTAAGTTCTAAACCATTAAAGTATATTTCGTTGATTACTAAATATTTTCCAAATTAACCATTCTACTATATTATGTTGGTTTTGAAATGTGTGAATTTATGAAATTAGACGAGTGCAATTATATGTTCATTATAGTGGAGAATTTATGAAATTAACCACTATAGTAGAGAATTATGAAATTATACGAGTGCAATTATATGTTCATTATAGTGGAGAATTTATGAAATTAACCACTATAGTAGAGAATGATTACCTTTCCTTTGGAATATCTTGCACAATTGACTGCGTCAATTTGTGTATTTGCTCTTCCATTTCTTTGTTCGATGCAGTGCAATGTTCAGGGAGAGTAGGAGTTGAAGCAACTGCTTGAGCTGGGGAATCAGTAACAGGTGGGGCAGGTGAATCAGGAGGTGTTAGAAATTGTGCATCAGTGGGGTTGGGGACAGGGGAAGCTGGGGGAGTTGTAATAAGATGACGGGGAGGTGACACTATCTGTGACTTAGAAAAAAGGTCAAAGGTAGGGTGGGATGAAACAACCACATCCTTAGGTTGATATCTTTCCCAAGCCTTACCCATTACATCGTTGAGCTCTTGCATAAAAGCTGGCTCGTCAAATAGATGTTGGTCTTGGCTGAGTATGGTAGGACTACTCATTAAATCTAGGCGCTGAGTGCTTTGTATCGAGGTGTACTTGTTCCAGATGTTGGCAATGAGAGTATTCATTTCGTCTCTCACTTCGATTTCTCCCAATAAGGTGCTTGCTTTGTCAAGCATAGAGTACATGTCGTTGACATTGGAAGCAAGAGCCTTTGCCACATTAGAAAAGTTGTTCAAGAAACCCTATACGGATGGAGAAGGACATATTAGAACAATTTTCCTATTTTAGAAGAATAGTATATAATTCATTAGTGTAAGAATATAAACTTAATTTTTTAGAAGAACACATGCCATAATATTAAAATGTTTAAAATGAACTCACAAGCACGTCTTCTGGAGCAGAAGATATAGGGTTCGCATTCTCTACTTTGATCATTCTGTCAAGAATGATCCCTTTCCCAAAGCCTTTTGCGAGTTCAATTTTCATTCTTGATTGGATCAACTCCTTCTTCCAGACTCCAATCAAAGGGAATTGCCTTGGGTTAACAACACTGCCTCTTTTGAGGCAATCAAAGTAAGAAATCTGTAGAATAATAGGTGAAAATGTTTAGAACAAATAGCACAAGTATTTATAACATTCCACTATATTTCTAGAATAATAGTGAGACCAATAATAACAAGCAAAAAAAAATGAGAGTTACAAGTAAAAATGGTAGTGGACCAGTGAAAAACGCAACACCATTTTTCCAATCACTTATTGATTGGACCATGTGCTTGTAGGTGAATTCACACCAATTCAGTGTCTTGATACTACTTATGTCTTCGCAGTAGGACAAGAACTTAATGTTGACTAAATGGTTTGCTGTGGATTTAACACAGCAATTGATAGCATCTACAATGTCTTGGTCTTTAAATTCCTTTTCAAGAATATGGGTCTCTCCAATGGGAAGACCATAAACTAGGTGGATATCTTCAACTGATATTGGTATCTCCTGTCCATGGGAGAGTACCAAAGCATATCTATCTTCATCAAAGCAATTCACCAGTTCCGTAGCGAAGATAGATTTATGACCATCCAAATCTAACTCTAGGAAGCCCCCGAAGCCTATATATCTGATTGCTTCTTTGTGTTGGTCAGAGAGGTCAACCAAGACATCGGTTATGAATTGCTTCGGTGGAATTCGTTGGTTAAGGACATTCCTTTTCTTGATGGGTTTGGGGGTTTTAGGGATCTCCTTTTTATTCTTTTGTTGCTTGTTGAAAGCAACGTCAACAACTTTTCGCTTTTTGGGAGTATCAATTGGTTGTCTTTCATCGCTCCTACATAAAGGTAAGAACTTTGCAATAAGAGTTTAGTACATCGTATCAATCATTATAGTTTAGAACATTATATCAATCATTGTAGTTTAGAACATTATATCAACCATTTAGAAGGAACTGGTTAAAACATTGAGTTCACTTGTTTAAAACATCATATATATAAAACAGTACAAAAGAAGACAAGCTTAGGCAAGTTTCCTAACTATACACAATGTTCACTGGTTAAGAACATTGAGTACACTAGTTTAGAACGTCAAGTTCACTGGTTTCGAACATCAGACTCAAACACAAGTTTCCTAGCTATACCCAAACACTATGGGTCAATGAAGAAACTACCCAAACACTAGGGGTCATTAGTTTAAAACACATAATCCATTAATTTAGAACATTGTGTTCACTAGTTTAGAACATTATGTTCATTAGTTTAGAACATAATGTTCATTGGTTTAGAACATTGAGTTCAATGGTTATTCTGTTCATTAGTTTAGAACAATATGTTTATTGGTTTAAAAACTTGACTTCATTGGTTTAGAACATTATGTTTGTTAGTTTAGAACATTGAGTTCACTGGGTTAGAAGACTGAGTTCATTGGGTTAGAACATTATGTTCAGTAGTTTATAACATTGATTTCCTTGTTTTAGAACATTGTGTTAATTGGTTTAGAACATAAAGTTCATGGGTTTAGACATTGAGTTCATTGGTTTAGAATATTGTGTTCATACCCAAACACAAGTTCAATAGTTTAGGACATTTTGTTAAATTATGGTTTAGAACATTACGTTCAATGGTTTAGAACATCTAGTTCATAAGTTTAGAACATTATGTTCAATGGTTTAGAACATCAAGTTCATCAGTTTAGAACATGATGTTCACTAATTAAGAACATAATTTTCATTAGTTTAGAACATGAGTTTCTTCTGTTTAGAACATCATGTTAATTGGTCCAATGCTCAATGATTTGATATTATGTCAAATTAGGTCTAGAACATTATGTTCATTACTTTAGAATATAATGTTCATTGGTTAAGAATATTTTCCTTCGGTTTATAACATTATTGAAGAATCAATAGGGAGATGGAATATGATTAATTATACTCTAGAAGGGGGGGGGGGGGGGGGGGGTGAATAGAGTATAACCGATTTTCTTAGGCTTTGACTGTTCGCTGTTTTGATTGATGAGCGAAGCAAACATAAAACGTAAGCAATGAAGACAGAAATAAGATGAGACAAAACACGGAGATTTGATGTTTTCATTGCTTACGTTTTATGTTTGCTTCACTCATCAATCAAAGCAGCGAACAGTCAAAGCCTGAGCAAAAGCCTTTGAAATCAATTTCAAGGCTTTGACATCCAGTTTCAAAGATAAGCCTTAACGCTTATATTCCGCCTTTGAAAGTCAGTTCAAGACCTTGAGATCGTGAACGCGAAAATCGGTTATACTCTATTCACCCCCCCTCTAGAGTATAATTAATCATATTCCATCTCCCTATTGATTCTTCAATTATGTTAATTGGTCCAATACATTACTATTTTGTCAAAATAGGTTTAGAATATTATGTTCATGACTTTATAACATTATGTTTAGTAGTTCAGTACATGATGGTCATTGTTTTAGGTAGCAATCTACATGAAAAAATAGTTGCAATAAAGAGAACATTATATACCGAATTAATCACCAACTCTAATGAAATAACACAAAATTCAGTTCAATAGTTTAGAACATTATGTCAAATTAGTTTCAGAACATTACGTTCAATAATTTAGAACATGATTTACACTAGTTTAGAACATGAAGACCACTAGTTTAGAACATGATGTTACTTGGTTTAGAACATAATGTTGAACGTTTTAGAACATTATGTTCTTTAGTTTAGAACATTATGTTAATTGTGTCCCAAACATGCTTTGATATTATGTCAAATTATGCTCAATACTTGGTTTACATAATGTCCATTGTATATACCGAATTTCGAGCATTAATTACTAATTCTAACGAAATATCACAAAATCCAGTTCAATAGTCAAGAACATTATGACAAATTAGGTTGAGAACATTACGTTTAATATTTTAGAACATCGAGTTCACTACTTCAGAACATGATGTCCACTTGTTTAGAACATGATGTTCAGTAGTTTAGAACTTGATGTTCTTAGGTCTAGAACATGATGTTCTTTGGTTTAGAACATGAAGTTATTCGGTTTAGAACATTATATTCTTCAGTTTAGAACATCGCGTTAGTTAGTCCAATGCATTGATATTATGTCAAATTAGGTTTTGAGCATTACGTTCATTACTTCAGTACATCATGTTCATTGGTTTAGAACATTATGTTCTTCGGTTTACAACATCATATTAAATGGTCCAATGGTCTGATATTACGACAAATTAGGCTTAGAACATTGTGCTCATTACTTTAGAACATCACGTTTATAATTTTAGAACATCATGTTCAATAGTTAACATGATGCTTATTATTTTGGAAATACACCGAAACTACAAAACAACCACAAACTTGTTTTGAATAATGAGTTCAGAACAAACTACCAATATACTCATAACAATGGTTTAAATATGAAGAACACTATATAGCAAATTTTTGAATTATGAAATAACATTATATACGAAATAACACAAAATTCAGTGAATTACCCCTCCTTCGAGTTCGTGGGTGTGGCAGAAGGTGATTCCAAGTCTTCGCTGAGTTTTGGGCAACATTTTGTGTTATATTAAGACCTTTAACGCACACAAAAATGGAAAAAAACGCCATAGTTAGGTTTTGTCTACTTACAGAACTGCAGCAGTGGTCTTCTTCGAAGTTCCCATGACTGTGCGAAGTTAGCAAAAGTGTGCGAAAGTTTTCTCTACTTACGAACTTGTGGGTGCGAAAGTTTGTGGAAGTTTGAAGACAAAGAATAGGGTGCGAAAATTTGCGGAAGTTTGAAGACAGAAGAAGTGGAGGAAGAAGATGAAAGGGCTACGAAGAAGTTATGAAGTAGTGACTGAAAAGATATGCGTGATCCAATCTTCCAAAGTGTCAGTTACACTTTTTAATCAACTTCCTTTGGTCAGTTTTTTGATTAATTATGAATTCGCCATTTTGTTCTGTTAAATGACAACCCTTAGATCTGCCAAGATGTGTGGAGTTAGATGGGTTCTCACCCTTAGAAGAGTTCTCATATTAGGGGGGGGTTCTCACATGAACCCACCCCTATATATATATATATATATATATATATATATATATATATATATATATATATATATATATATATATATATATATATATATATATATATATATATATAGCGGTATAGTGTGCAATGGGAGTGCGTGATTGTGTGAGAAATGGGTACTAGATAGTTTGTGATAACAGTCTGTATCCCATTTCCTATGCTCATATGTTGTAGGGAAGTGTATGCAAGTGATTAATTAGTTTGACTTGTTTGTGATAATTTTTTAAACATGTATTCAAAGTTAAGTATGGAAGTTCTTTACTTCTTTACCCCATTTTATTTATTTAGGAATATTTCTATTATATTGTTAGTAAACCAGATTATTTCTAAATGCTCTTTATTTTTAAGGAACTCATTCAATACTTACTCATTACTTGTAACTCTTGATTAGTCCAAGGATGGAAAAATATTGTTCATGGATGTATGGTAGCATTGAATCATCTAAATTTGTGGATGGGGTCTTGGAATTTTGTAGTATTGCTGTCAAACATCAGGCTAGGACATGGGGAATTGGATTTTATTGCCCATGTGTCAAGTGTGGCAATGTATCAAAGGTTGATGGCATTGACATCCTTAGGGAGCATATACTTTGGCATGGATTTAGGCCTCAATATCATGTTTGGGTTTGGCATGGTGAGGAGGGAGTTTATAAAGGAAACGTTGTTCCTTAGAATGTCCATGAAGAAGAAGATGTTGCTCATGTGGTGGAGAATAATGATTATGAGAATGAAGAGGAGGATATGAATGAATACATAGATTGTGTTGATGAGATAATGGAAGGGGTCGACGATGAGTTAGGAAAACGTCCTCGTGTTTTTGAGTTGTTGAAAGAAGCTTCTGAGAAGCCTCTCTAAAATTCACCAAACTGACAGCCGTGTTGACACTTTTTAATGTTAAGTCAAAGTTCAACTGGAGTGATACTATTTTCACAAGTTTATTGGAAGTGTTAGGTGAGATGTTTCCTGATGGAAATGAACTTTTGAAAGTGACATATTATGCCAAAAAGCTCATGTGGCCTTTTGACTTAGAGTACTAGAAGATACATGTTTGTTCGAATGATTGTATATTGTATTGGAAGGAACATGAGAACTTAAAAGAGTGTCCGCGTTGTGGATTATCGCGATATAAGCGTAAAGGGGCTCGGGGTGCTAAAGGTCCTCCGAATAAGGTGTTATGCTATCTTCCAATAATTCCAAGATTCATGTGCTTGTTTTCTCTGAAGAAAGATGCTACAAATTTGAGGTGGCATGCATATATGGTGAAGAAAGGTCGTCTCCTCACACATCCAGTTGATTCTTCGGAGTGGAAGACTATTAATAGGTTGCATAAGACATTTGGGGATAAAGATCATAATTTGAGGCTTGGACTCTGTACTAATGGAATGAACCCATTCGGGACTCTTAGTTCTCAACACAGTACATGGTCGGTACTCTAGTTAACTATAACTTGCCTCCTTGGTTGTTCATGAAATGTAGGTACATTATACTTTCGCTTCTAGGTCCTAAACAACCTGGAAATGATATTGATGTATATCTTACACCCCTCGTTTAGGATTTGAGAAAGATGTGGGATGAAGGGGTTTCAGTGTACGATGCACATGCTAATGAAGTGTTCACATTGCGTTCAATGCTTTTATGCACTGTCAATGATTTCCCGGCATATGGTAACTTATCCGGGTATAAGAATAAAGGGAAGAAAGCACGCCCAATTTGTATCAATGACATGGAAATTATGTGGATTCCTAAGTGTAAACATGTCTTCATGCCCTATCGGAAGTTCCTCCTACGTGATCACCCCTACCGTAAGAAAAAGAAGGCGTTCAATGGAGAGGTTGAAGAGCGTATAGCTTGTCGACAGTTAATCGGGTATGAGTTTTACGAACAGGTTAAGGGGGTTTAAACGGTTTTCGATAAACCAGGACAATTGGGTGAAGGGATATGAAAGAAAGAGTCAATCTTCTGGAAGCTTCCATATTGAAGAGATCTACAGGTTAAACATTGCCTTGACATTATGCACATAGAGAAATATGTATGCGATGCAATACTCGGGACGCTAATGAACATTCCAGGTAAGACGAAGGATGTGAAGGCCGTGCGAGATTACTTAGAATGCAATGGGCTTTTCCTAGAGCTATGGCCAACGGTTAAGGAGGTAAAGAAAAGAAATAGAGCCAAAGAAGGAGGTGAGAAGAACAAGATAAAGGAAAAGGGTAAAGAAAAGGTGACAGGTGATAAGAAACTGAAGGTTGAAAAGAAGATGGGTAAAAATGCTGAAAAGATTTATTTACCTCCGCCTTGTTACACATTGTCCAAATAAGAGAAGTGATTCTTTTGAGAGTCTTTGTACGGCATTAAAGTTCCACCAAGGCACTAATCTAACATGAAAAGATTTGTGTCCCTGAATGGTTAGTTGAAGTTGGGAAGCATGAAATCCCACGATTTTCATGTCATGATGCAAGTGTTCTTTCCAATTGTAATCCGAGTGATACTTCCAAAACATGTAAGATATGCTATTACCGAAATATTTTCATTCTTCAGAACAATATGTAATAAAGTGCTTGATCCCTTAAAACTCGATGCCTTTCAAGAAGATGTGATTGAAACTATATACAAGTTTGAGATGTATTTCCCACCTTAATTTTTTGACATTATGGTTCACCTAATTATCCATCTTGTTCATAAAATCAAGCTTTTAGGTCCCATTTATTAGAGGTGGTGTTATCCTTTTGAAAGACATATAGGGATTTTACAAAATAAAGTGATGAACCCGGCACAACCCGAGGGTAGTATGATTCAAGGCACTGTGGGCAATGAGATTGGTAATTTTATAGCTCAGTATATGGCTAGTGAAGAGCCTATTGGACTTCCTACCTCTCGACATGAAGGGAGACTTGAGGGAAAGGGAATAATTGACTCAAAATTGATGACAAGTCCTACAGACCAACGCCTATAAGCACAATTATATGTCTTATATCATGTTCCCAAAGTCCATCCCTTTTTGAATGAGCATTATGAGGAATTGCGTGTCAAAAATCCTTCTAAAGGAGATAGAGCCTTGATGCAGTTGCATAATAAGACATTTATTGATTGGTTTCATAATTGAGTAGTATGTGAACAACTAGAGGATGTGTGTCTAAAACTATGAAGTGGTTAGCTTTTGGTCCTCGCAAAGATGTCAACAAATATGAGGGTTATGATGTCAATGGGTACACCTTTTGGACTGACGGTCAAGATCAGAAGTCCTATTTCTTGCAGAATAGTTGTGTATCTGTTTTAGCGTCGTCTATATTTTATGCGAGTGCTAAGGATCAATCACCAGTAGATGCCAAGTTGTTATATTATGTAAGAGTACAGGAAATATGGGAGCTTGACTACTCTAGTTTCACAGTTGGTCTTTTTAAATGTAAGTGGGTAGATAAAAATCTACGTTGCGTTAAAAATGATGACCCTTGTGGATTTACTCTTATAGACTTGAGTTGTTTATGTGATAGTGAAGAACCATTTATACTTGTCATATATGCTAAGCAAGTATTCTATATTATAGACCCCAATGATAAAAATTGGTCTATTGTTATACTAGGGGAAAAGGAGTTTCCTCAATATAGGTGATGTTGATGATGATGAAGAGTACGATGCTTTTGAAGACTCCCCACCTTTTACTAATCCAAAATCTAGTATGGAAGACGATGAAGATGCTGACATAGGTTACATGTGTGTAGATCACACAGAAGGAATACATTTGAATTTTGATAAGTAATGTACAAGGTATGATAAACTAATTTGGGTTTTGTCAAAATTGGCTTAGTTTTAGACTTGTTATTTGTTTGGATATACAATTTTATTCTTTTATAATTAATTAATGAATTAAACATAAATTTTTGCTGTTACTCACACTGGGATTCTATTGTCAATTTTTTCTGCAGTTTCTTGGCTGTCACTCACACTGAGATCTCTTGTATAATGAATCTCTTTAGGGATGGCATACTTCTTGAGGAAGAAGATGTTGAGGATGAGCATAGAAATGATGATAAGGAATACGATGTAGAAAAGGATGAGGATAAAGGAGACTCTAAGGATAGGGCTTACGATGAGGTTTCTTCTATGTGGGATCAACATGAGTTGATGGCAGACCAAACCCCACTAATTGGTGGTATGCTTGACACAACCACAAAGGAACATGATTTGATGGTGACACCTCAATAAACAGAAGTTTCCCATTAAGTTACCACCACTAGTAAAGAGGGTTCTAAGAAGAGAATAGGGAGAGGTCTAACAAAGAATCTAAAAGTGACAGAACCAATGCACCTTGAGTACAATAGCTTGAGTCAACCATGTGGAAAGTGGCGTAGACAGTATGGAACAAAACTTGGCATTTGTATGTGAAAAATTTCAATCTTGTACACATGGAGTGAGGTGCCAAAGGGTTTAAAGAAATCAATATAGGAAGATATAGTGGTAAGCAAGTGCTTAATGTTAACATATGTATTGTTGCTAGATTAACTAAATTTAATTTCTTTTGAGTGCATAGTTAAATGCTAACTATCCAAATTTTCCTTTTTTGTAAAATTTATTTCATATTCAACCCGTTCAAAGTAAGAAGGATATTTTCCTTTCAGCTAATGCAGAGAGATTTAGAGATTTCAAATCCAAGTTAGTGAGTGGATGTATTTCTAAGAAGAGAGATAGATCTATGTCAAGTAAAAAGATAAAGATAGGAATGGAAAATGAAGAGGGAGATCTGAGTAGTAAGGAAGCATAAAAAACGAAGTTCTAAGTCTAAGCAATATCATTTAATATGGTATTTACTCACTTAAAAATTCATTAAATTAGCTTTTAACTTTAATTCTTTTGATTGCTATTGATTCATCAGGAAAAACGTAGTAAAGCTTCATAATGTTCGAGCCAAAAGAAGTTTTACCATCACATGGGTCGTAGAACTTATGATGAGTCTCAAAAGGAGTGGATAGATACTGAGTTTTACCCTATTCCAAGCTCATCCTCATTAGCGGAAACTAGATCTATAGTTACGAATAAGGGAGATCGGGTTCTTGATTGGTATTGTTCACTTTATGTTCGAGATTCAAGCGGTAGAAGAACAATTTCTGAGCTGGGAATAAAGAGGATGGCTAATGCAGTGGTGAGTTTTCAACTCTGTGACCTATAATAAAGACACTTTATTAGAATGTCAACTAAGTAATTCTACATTTTCTTTGAGCAGATGCGATGGAAGGCTAAGGAGGCTACATGCGAGTTCACTCCTAAAGGCAATGTTGATGCCTTACATATAGTTCTATGAAAAGACCATAACAGATGCATGAAAGGAAAAGGAGGCTTTAGTTTAGGGGGGAAAAAGGCTTTTGGAAAAGAGTGTTTCATCACAATCAACTACAAACATAATGACACCACAAGATTTGGAGGCCATCACTCCTAAGATAGAAGAGCAAGTTATGGAGAGGATGGATAAGAAATTTGCTACCATCTTAGAGCAAATGGGATTACCCATTGTTGACTTCTTGGTTGTTAATCATGGGTCAAATTAAGCCAACAAGACCCAGAAACTCCAGTCGAGAAAGTTGAAGACTAACCGAGACCCCCTATACATCCAACAATGCCTATTTTAGATGTAAATTATTTGAATATATATAATAAGTTAAATGGATGATGCCTCCTTATGATGTTAATTATATCCAACATTGTTTTTAAGAAGAGACCTCATATTGTCTTTTACTACCCCAATCCGGTGTGGTCAATGGTGATGAGTTAATTAAGGTTGCATATGGACAAGCGCAACCATCAATAATTGGTCAAAAGGTGCATTTGTTGCCTGTTTCTGGTGGTCAATTAAGTGTGTCCATAGAGACTATTATTAATGGATTTGAAGATTTCTCACTTCTGGTTCTAAGGCCAGAACGGAACCTCAATAAAATATCGAATGTGCAAGGTAGTTTTGTGACATGACCATGTGCTTGGGTTCAGTTTTAAGAGGAGGTAATAATAATGTGATTTCTTTTTCATTTTATTATTCCATGTATTTGTTTTTTTTGCAATTAATAAAAAGTTCAAATTTCAAAAAACAAAAAAGATGAGGCAAACAAAGAGGGGTCTCAAGTAAAAGAAAAGGAAGCCGAGGAAAAAAGTAAGAATAAGAGAGTGATATCATCAAAAGGGTCAATTCCGATGATAAAATCAAATGGAGATCCACTTGTGAGTATTCAAGTGCTTGAAACTCTAGGCAAAGATTGTTTATGGCTACATACATGTGTTAGCAATATGCCTGATGACAAGCCAATTCAAGTTGATTTGGCAAAAGAATAGTTCCACTACATGGAGGATACACTAACATGGGTATACAAAGTGGATGTTCATAAATTTCTATCAGGAGAAATGTTGAATGTATCCGTAATACAAGTCTTCATGAGGTGAAATATACTTACACTACTAAATTTAATTTTGTGCACTTCTTAGTTGGGTGGTTATGTACAACTCTAACATATATTATTTTTATGAGTTTAGTGCACTTCACGAGAATTTGAGTGAATGCGAGTCTGTTTTGAAAGTTGGGTGATTATGTCCACAAGAAATTTATGACATACAATGCATGACAAGCCACCCGAGGTGAAGGAATACATTGAACGAAGTTTGATAAAATCAATCAAAGATGGGGACAAGTGGCTCCGTATACTAAAGAGTATGTTTTAGTCCCAACATGCTGTATATGTCTTTTGTTATCATTAAATGTTGCGGTTATTTGAAATAACTGCAACACTTATGATCATAAGTGTTGCGGTTATTTCAAATAACTGCAGCATTTAATCAGTCATATATTATATTCTTGGGGGAAGATTAAATGCTGCGGTTATTTGAAATAACCGCTGCACTTGTGATTATAAGTGTTGCGGTTATTTCAAATAATCGCAGCATTTAATCAGTCATATATTATATTCTGGGGGGAAGATTAAATGCTGCGGTTATTTGAAATAACCGCAGCACTTGTGACTTATAAGTGCTGCGGGTTTTAAAATAATCGCAGCACTTGGAATAAATGTTGCGGTTATTTTACTAACCGCAACACTTATGTTATAAGTATTGCGGTTGTTTGAGTAACCGTAACACTTATTGTTATGTGCTTTGAAATGTATTTAACTGCAGTAATTGAGGCGAAGCAATTGAACTGTTTTCTACTAGTGGTAGTAAACATTGGTTTCTCCTAGTCATATGTCCTTTGACCCACACGGTATATCAATTCGATTTTGTGTGTCTACGACTACCTCAACATTTACTTATCAAATCCATGTTGTCTAGGTATCTTTAAGTTGACCAAATGCATTTTAGTTTGATTATTATTAACTTTAGTTTGAACTGTTTTCTTGTCGTGTGTAGTGCAATGAAGAAATTACGTGGAAGTCTTGGATTAAGAGCTACATTTCCTAAATGGAAATCAGTGAAGGTATATATTTTTTGGGAATTACAATGTTTTATGGTAGCCTAACCTTTGATTTACTTTGATTTTGACATGAATATTGATTTCATTCCCATTTAGTGCGCACAATAACAAAATGGGGTAGATTGTGGCTATTATGTGATGAGATTCATGTATGACTTAGTCACTTCTACCACGGGAATCGATGATGTAGAAAAGGTATATCTAATTCCTTTTCTTACATTTGTTTATATATACGTATTAGGCAAGTCATCCTATGAAATATAAGTCGTAGATGTTTATGACCATGCATGGAGGATGGGATTATATGGTCGGCATCAGTCGAAAGATTGATGTGGTATGACATTGTATAGTTGTCGTGTGTTGTATTGTGAAATTGTTGAATTGTGTTGAACAGGTTTTAGATTAGAAATTGGGAAAATGTTCATTTTACAGAGGAAACTCTGCCGAATTTTTTAGAAAACTTTTATAATTAATCAAAAATTGTTCATGACACAACTTTGAGGAAATGTTCATGACTATACTTCAAAACTATATGAATTTCACTTGATTGGTAAGTATATATTTAAACTTAGGACAATCATAAGTAATAGAGATAAATGAAGAGCTTTTTAAAATGGTATATAACTCTTAAAACAAGCTACCTTTCTTTTGCTTTTATCCTTCATAAGAATTAAACAAGTAATAGAGATTGATCTGATAATCTAATTATATAATTTTATTATATATGGTGGCTACATTTAGGTTTTCAATACATCAAGAGAGGAGCCTTTCACCATTGATGAAAACAAAGAAATAAGATATAAGTTTGCACGATTCCTTGCCAATAACTGCATTTAAGTTAGTACTTAGATTTTTATATATGATCCGTATTTATATTTGTCATACATTGTAGAAATCTCTGTATATTCGTAGCTGTAATATGTATTAAAAGCCTTTGATGAGCTTGAATGCATTATTTTAATATTTGCATATGTATTATTGAAACCGGAGCATATTAGCATTTGAGCTTGCATTGTTAATTCTAATACCAATATAAGCCAATAACTTAGTTTTATATATATTGAAAGCCTTTCAGCTTGCATTGTTTAAATATTTGCATTGAATAATACCAATATTAGAATTTGTAAATTTTTTTAAAAAAAGACCCATTATATGCTCCGGTCCTTTGAAAACCGGAGCATAAAATACCCGTTATATGCTGCGGTTTTCAGGGGACCCGAGCATAAAGTCTATAATTTGCTCCGGTTTAAATCGAAGCATAAAGTCATTTGGAATATGCTCCTATTACATTTACTTGGGGTCAAAACTAGAGCATAAAGCCTTTGAAAAACTGGAGCATATAAGGTTTTTTCCACTATTGAATGTTCTATTTACGAGAGAAATGCCAGGTCTTGTTGCTAGTAAATTGCGATCCATTGTCATATACTAATTCTGATGGAATCTTAAATTTGTATATAATGTTAGTCCATAGAAAGGATATAACCTCTTTATCCCAGATATGTTAAAATTCCTCCCCCTCAACCCATTTGGAGAAGTTATTGATTAAGACTAACATTAACACTTTCCGTCCTTGTGTGACGGGTTTCCGACGATGTCCATTCCCCATTTCTTGAAGGGCCAAGGCGACATCTGTGTTTGCAATAATTTTAGATGTTTGCATGAGAAATTTACATAACGGTGGCAGTTATCACACCTAGCTAAATACTAAGGGTGCCTTTTTCACATAGTTGGTTAAAAATACCCCATTCGGATGTCTTTATTAGCTAGGCTTCTTCCTTCGGTATGGTTTCCATATTCTTTGTCATGTAAATCGTTGAGCACTTGTTGTTAGGTCTTGTCCAAGTATCTTAGGTAGGGGCTTGAATGCGATTTTCAAAATAACACATCGTTAATTAAAAGAAATCGAGAGTTTTGAATTATTGTACCTTTCGTGCTTCTAATTTATCTTCTGGAAAATCGTTAGATTTTAGATAATTGACAATCGGGGTGATCCATCTATTGCTAATGTTTGTGATGCAAGCCATCTGCATGTCTAGAAGTTATTCTTTGCTAATTGATGGTTCTTGTAAATGCACCAAGAGTATATGTTTGAAGGCAGCAGGTACAAAGGTTACTCTAATGTGTACTGTCCTTGCCCCAAGCTCTTCGGCCAATGTTAAACCTGGAAGTAGGGGAAGTATACTTCTTCATTGTTCGTAGCCTTGACGACACATGATATGGACTCTATGATTGTGTCCATTTGTGGCAATTTCATCATAACCCCTAAGTTGGCTCTTCTTACATTTGAGGATCCATCCACAAATAACGTCTAATTTCCCCCAACTTTGTACATCACTACGTGTTCTCTCTCTTTAGCTAGCAATGGTTCAAAGTTTGGGATGAAATCAGCCATAAAATCCACCAACGCCTGGGACTCTATTACATTTTGAGGTAGATATTTTATATCAAAGCCACTCCACAACATCGACCATTTGCTTATTCTACATGAAAGACCATGCCTATCTCAATAGGGAAGTTGGCTATAATGATTACAGTATATGTTTCAAATTAATGCCTTAATTTCTTACAATAATTACTAAAGCTAAGATAAGTTTTTCATTATTTGAATACATGGTATTTTCCTATAGTAGAGGCTTACTAATATAATAAACAAGAAGTTGTTGCCTTTCATCCTCCTTAGTTAGCACTGCACTTACTAAGTGCGAGCTGATGGCTAGAGAAAGTTGTAGATCTTCTCTTTCCTTAAGCTTTTACAGTAGGGGTGGACTCATCAAATTGTTTGAATTGTTGTAAAGCTTCTTCATGTTAGACCGTCCACTAAAACCCTTGGTTTTTCCTCAACCTTTATAGAATAGAAGACATCTATGTAATGCTTTTGAGATGAATCTATTAAGCACTACCACCCATCCTGTCAACTTTTTAATATCCTTGATGTTTCTAGGTGATTTTATAGTTATTATGGCCGTGATTTTATTGAGAATGGCCTTTATTCCTCTTTGTGTAACTATATAACCTAAAAACTTTCCTACAAATATGAAAAAAGAACATTTAATCGGATTGAGTTTCATTCCATACCTCCATAGTATTTCGAATGTTAGCTATAGGTGCACCACATACTCGTATGCCACTATGGAATTTATTAACATATAGTATATGTAAACTTTCATTGTGTCGCCTAGTAGATCTTTGAATATATTATTCATCAACCATTGATAGGTTTCCCTAGCATTCTTTAAAAAAAATTTCATGACTTTATTACAGTAGATTCCTTTATCTGTTATAAATTTCATCTTTTCTTGATTTTGTGGGCGCAAGAGAATTTGATTATGGCTAGATTATGCGTGAAGAAATTTAAACAACTTGTGACTAGCCATCACATCTACCATAGCATTGATATGAGGTACTAGAAATGGATCTTTTGGACAAGTAATGCTTAAGTCCGTGAAATCTATACAAATGCGCCATTTTTCATTCTTCTAGCCAAAGACGACTACATTGGCTAATCATTTGAGATACTTTACTTTACTAATATTCCCAGCATCTATCAACTTCTAGATTTCCTCATTAATAATTTGGTTCCTTTTCGGGGTGAGGCACCTCCTTTTTTACTTAATTGGCTTATGTTTTGGGTCTACATTTAATCTATGAAAAATAGCATCTAGATCTATTCCAATCATGTATGAGTGTTCCCATACAAAATATCCACACACTAGTAGAGAAATGTCTACATGTTATTGATTTCTAGCTTTGAATGCTACGGTTATTGGTACGAAGCACATATAGCTGAAGCACATAGAAAAACTACAAATGTAGTGGTTTTTTAGACGTAGCAATAAAATAAAAAATGCTACGAGTTTTTAAAAAAGCAGCATTAGTACCAAGTGCTGTTGTTTTTCAAATAACCGCAACATTTGTGGTTTCAAGTGCTGCGGTTATTTAAAAAACCACAGCACTTGGTATTAAGTTATATTTCAAACCATTAAGTGCTTCGAATATATATAGCCGCACCATTTGTACCAAAGAAATTAAATAATTTTCTACTAGTTACATTTTCCTATAAAAAAGTTATAATATGTTGTCTTAAGTAACTATAAAGGGAGGATCTTACCTGGGCAACATGATCTGGCTTAGCTGGGTCCATCACGACTTCGTCTAGGCATTGTCTGTAAAACACATCCGTGCTGGTACCTTGTTGTAATTTCTACATGGTTTTATTGGGAGGCTTCAAGGTTTTGGTATAGCACCTTCTTTCCATATCTTGTTCCCCTTTAATCTCCATAACTCTCCATTGAGTTGGGAACTTAATGCACTAGTTAAAAGTTGAAGGTATAGCATACATTGCTTGAATCCAAGGTCATCCTATGATCATGTTGTATGCAAATGGAGAATCTAATATGTTTAACTTAAACTTCTTATAAACTCCTTTAGCGTACATAGGGAGTTATATTTCACCCACGATGTGCATTAACTCGCCAATGAATCCTACCAAGATGGTTGATCTTCTAACAACATTGTCTTGTTTTAATCCCATTTCCTCAAGAGAATTTAAGAACATGATGTTTGTTGAACATCCCCCTTCTAAAAAAACTCTTTTTAGTAAGAAATTCTCAATGTTTAAGGAGATTACTAGGCCATCATGATGGTGTCTCGTGTCCTCAATGCCATCTTTATCGAATATGATAGGCATATTGTGAAGTGGCTAATCATCATTGTCCTTTTATGCTCTTGTAATCCTTTAGGATACCTTTGGTGAAGTAAAATAGGTTAACCCACTCACATCATACCCTCTATAATGACATTAACTACTTTTGTATATGTCGGCTTAGGCGGAGGGACTTCTATCCTCGTCAGTCATTAAGGAATTTCTTCTTTAATTGTCTAGAGATCTTTTTAATGCTTCTTTTTGAAGAGGAAATATATTTCTTCCCATAATGCTATACACTCTTTTGTAGTATACCCGTGATCATGGTGAAACTTGCACCACAAAGATTTTTCCCTTCTAGTCATCAGTTTATTTCTCTTCCGTGGCCACTTGACAGTTGCCCCCAGATCTTGTAAATTCCCTAAGAATTTCACCAATGTTAGTTTTAAATTTTTAATTTTTTATGTCTACATAATTACTTGACCACACAAAATTTACACCCCTCGCGATTTTATGGGTTTTTTCATAAATCTCTCCTGTTAGACGTGTATGTCCATCGATCATTATTAAATCCTAGCCTATTGATGTGCTCATTTTTTAGCACGTTTACTACCTCATTTTAGTGTCAAGTCTTGTAGTTTCATATTGATTTTATGCATATTACGCTTGATTTCACCTTGATCTTGTCTTCGAGTTGTCTTAAGATCATTTCAAGTGTTTTTGATGATTTCCAGGTGAAATGTGATGCATTCAAGCCTTAGACACGTGTATCATAGCTTGGGCAATCATTTTAAGTCACTCATGAAAATTCCACAGAGTTCAGAAAGCATAAGAAACTGAAAAGAGGATTCAGAGCTTTAGATTCGACTGAATCTGATGGTCTTTCGGTCGAATGGTGCAGATTCGACCAAATGGGAGTGTCCTTCAGTCGAATGATGGAAAGTCTTCAGAGCATTTATACCTTGGCCACTGGGAAGGCCGAATGGAACTCATTCGGGCGAATGAGCTTCCATTCGGCCGAATCAGACCATACATTGAGGCGAATAGTGGACAGAGATCGATTGTTTGGAGCCTTTAGAATGGGACTTAAATTCGGTCAAATGGGACTTAAATTCAGTCAAATGGGACTTAAATTCGGTCGAATGACAGTGTTTTCTCCATAACAACTCTTTCTTTTTAGGGCCAACCCATAAGCATTTTAGGGTTTTTGTAATTATTTTATGCTTTGTTATAAATACCCCTCCCTCTGATGAGAGGGAGGGCAGCTAGGTTTTTATATTTTATGAACTTTTAGTTTTTTTAGCCTCTAAATTCTTTTTGTTCTAGCTTTCAGTTTTCGGTTTTCTCAACATTTGTATTTCGAGTTCTGGATTTTGTCATTTAAATTCTGATCGTGGATAATACATTAAAGCTTTTGTGAGTATTAATCTATTCCTTACTTTTGCATTCATTTGCTTTATATCATTCCATGTTTAGTTCTATGTTTATCGTTTTCTAGAATAATTTCCGATATGCTTTCATTCTCGTTAATTTCTTTTCATGATCATTTTGCATGCTTTATTGAATATCGTTATGTTGTTAAGCACGAATAAGTGTGACTAGTTCTTTTAGGGGTTTTGATTGGTAAAACCCTAGGAAAAGCTATGATCTTTATTTCCTAAGGTTGTAGGAATGATGATAATAAGTAGTTTCGAAATTCAATGTGAATCTTGTCCTGCCACTCCTTTGGAGACATAGGGCGATTATAGGTTGTTCGTTGTGATTTGTGGAATCACCAACCTCCTCTCGTATTCTTGGATGTCCATGCTAGTTATTGTTTGATTTTCTTCAACCTATCATGTCCGGTTTTGAAAGATTTATTCCTAGGGTGAATCTAATCTTGTCCCCATTTTTCTCTATTCGATTTACCTCGTAATTTATCATTATCTATATTCTTGTTATTAGTTTTAGCGGTTTCCAACTCCAAATAGTCCGATTGTGTTAAGAATTAAAGTCTTGATATCCTTTGTCCTTGTGGTTCGACCCCCTACTCCACTATACTCGTATAGTTTGTAGGTTAGTATAAATATTTTTTGCATAACTAGTCTTTTAGTTAACGACCTAAAAGACCGGTTATCAAAATGGCGCCGTTGCCGGGGACAAGGCGTAATATTTAGACTTTTCTGTTCTTAGTAAAACTTTATTTCATTTCTGCTTGCTGTTCTTTTTGTTAGTGGTTGTCTTTCACTTTGTTGTTTGTATACCCCATAGCATGCGTAGGTCTTTTTGTTGTTTGTATACCCCATAGCACGCGTAGGTCAAACCAGCCAATAACTCCTTATAATCCTGAAATCCAACGCGTGAGTAGACAACGCCCATCAAAACACACAGCACATTCTGTCCAAAACCCTTCCATATCCCCAATGGCCGACGAACATCAATTGTTTGGTCAATTCAAAACTCCTGGCTCAGAAGAGTTCCAAGGAGGTGTAGTGCTCCCTATTGCTACTACACTATACCAAATACACCCTCAGTTCACAAGAATGGTTAAGGAAACACCTTTTAGTGGCTTAAGAAATGAATGTCCTCTTCAACATCTAGAGGCATTTTCTAACATTTGTGGACTTATCCCTCCTTGCCCTAATATCCCAAACTATGTGTGAATGCACCTATTTCATTTCAGTCTAGTGGGAGATGTCAAAGATTGGTACAAATTCTTAGAATCCAATTCAATTGTTAATAGGGCTCAACTGAAAACCGTTTTTTTAAAAAGGTTCTACCCTACGATTCGAACGCAAGATTGGCATAAGAAAATTGCGTCATTTACCCAAGAGGATGATGAGAACCTTAGTGCTACTTAGAGTTGTTTTAAGAGAATGATTAGAGCATGCCCCCACCATGAGTATGGGGAAAACCATCACAACACATTCTTTTACGATGGTCTTAATGACTCAACCAAAGCACTTCTACACTCATCAATAGGTGGCCAACTTTCCAAAATTCCTTGTACCCAGGTAAAAGCCAAAATTAAGGAAGTCTCTTAAAAAATAGTGCCTGGGGAGGAACTAGGAGTCAGGTTTTACCTAGAGGGATGATAGACACAACCAATTTGGACACCATTAGTGCTAAGATATAGAAGCAGTTATCGATAAGAAGCTGTCCAAATTAAGCTTAGCCGGTAGTTCGAACACCCCTTCATTGCGTGAAAAGCACTTTGCATGTGCCATATGTAGGGGTACCAATCATGATACATATTATTATGGTGGTTTGCACTCCGAGCACGTTGCTGCAGTTGACTATGGAGGGTATAACCCAGAACCGCAGGTGATGAATTATGACGGTTATGGGTATAACTCTGATCATGTAGCAGCCATTAACTATGGTAGACAGGGACAAGGAGTAGGGTATGGACAACAACCTTTCCCGAATCAACCTTAGAAACCTCCCTTTAACTTAAACCAAAACCAGGGAAACTTCCACCTGGGATACAACAGAAATGCTCAAAGTGGGTTTAATAACCAAAGTTTCCAAGGGAACCATTCTAATGGGAATGTACCGAGGCCTAATGTGTATAGACCCCCAAGGTTTAACCAAGGACCTAGAAATGGTTCAAACCTGCCTTTCTCGCTTAATGAACCTCATTATGTGGCTTCTCAACCACAACATGGTCATACCTCAACCAATAACCACTTAGCCTCCCAAGTAATAACTCTTGCTCAGCAGAACTAAAGTCTTACTCAGATTAATCAGACTCTTATCCAATAAATGCAACAACTTCAAGCTCATCAAAAGTTGTTTGAAACTTGACTTGCCCAAATGGCTAATCCTCCTACACCACTGCTATTCCCATCTCACCCTCAACCTAACCCCTCTACACAACCTCCACCTCAGCACCTAAATCCAAACCAACACACTAGTAAAGCTATCCACCTGAGATCAGGGACTCAGTATGACGGTCCTTCATATCCGGTTGATGCACCTTTGGTACGGGTGAGGGATGAGATGAGAGTGGATAAAAATGAAAAAGAAGAGGAACAAGGTAAGGAGTCAGTAGTTGAAAATGAAAGAAATGGGGATGAAGAGGATGATAGGATAAGAAGTGAGAAGTTGGTAGAGAGTGAGGAAGAGAAGAAAAAGAGGATTGAGGAGAGAAAGATGTTAGAATGCTTATATGCACCCCCACTTCCTTTTCCCTATAGGAAAGTTGAGAAGCAACTTGATGATAAGTTCAAGAAGTTTCTTGAACATTTACAAAAGATGGAGATGAAAATTCCATTCCTAGATGCTATGGCACAGATGCCAAAGTATGTTAAGTTCTTAAAGGACTTATTGTCTAACAAGAAAAAGCTTGAGGAAGAGGTAATCAGTCTCCCCCATCAGGTTAGCTCCATATTACAAGGGAAAATGCCTATAAAGGAGCGAGATCCCGGTCCTTATAACCTCCTAGTAAAGTTGGAAAATCTTGATCCTAAAGGGGCGCTCGCCAATCTAGGGGATTTGATTAGTCTTGTGCCTCTATCCATCGCCAAAAAGCTCCCCTTTAACCTTAGACCTTCAAGGAAAATGATCCAACTGGCAGATAGGAGTATAAAAGTGCCATGTGGAGAATTTGACGATATACCTATTCAGGTAGGAGAACTAGTGGTCCCTTGCGATTTTGTAGTAATGGAAATGGAAGAGGAACCTTATACTCCACTTATCTTGGGCAGAGCCATTCTGAAAACACTTCGGGCAGTTATTAATTGCCATGATGACACCATAACGGTAGAAGTACCCCAAGTGAAGGTAGTCTTCAAAATCTCCCCTCTTTTAAAGAAGCCTATGGTTGAACAGGTTTATTACCTTGATGTAGATGATAGGGAGAGTGAGGATTGTCATAGGGAAAGAGAAATAGAAGTCGGGTATCAAATGGATTATGAGAAAGACGAGGCAGAATATAAGCAGCTTTGTGAGGTTGAGGAAGGTATTATTCATAAGGGGGAAAGTCCTAAACCTTCCCCCCAAGTAAGTTTGAAACCTTTACCTCCTAGACTAAAATATGCCTATCTTGATGATCATGAAGGCATCCCTGTCATAGTGAATTTTGAGCTCGATGACATTTCGTTGGAAAAACTACTTGTTTTATTAAGGAAATATCGAGATGTCATCGGGTACTCACTAGGTGATTGGAAAGGGATTAGTCCATCCCTCGTTATGCACCAGATTCATCTTGACGATGAGCATTTTTCCTCCATTGAGCCACAAAGAAGGTTGAACCCTAACATGAAAGAGGTTGTTAAGGACGAAATCCTTAAACTCCTCAAAGCTGGCATCATCTACTCGATTTCAGATAGCAGATGGGTTAGTCTTGTTCATGTTGTTCCAAAAAAGGGAGGAATGACCATTGTTGAGAATGCTAGAGGAGAGATGATCCCCACTAGAGCCACCACGGGATGGTGAGTTTGCATTGACTATCGCAAACTCAATAAGGCTATAAGAAAGGATCAATTTCCTTTACCCTTCATCGACGAGATGCTTGAAAGATTGGCAAGGCAAAAGTACTATTGTTTTCTGGATCATTACTCGGGTTTCTTTCAAATCCCAATCCACCCCAAGGAGAATGCCCTTCGGTTTATGCAATGCTCCATCCACTTTCCAGAGGTGCATGACGGCTATATTTGCTGATATGTTAGAGGATTTCATGGAAGTGTTCATGGATGATTTTTCTAGTGGAGGGTCTTCTCTCGACACTTGCTTAACACATCTTGAGAAATTTTTATTAAGGTATCAAGAAACAAATCTTGTAATAAATTGGGAGAAGTGTCACTTTTTAGTTCAAGAAGGCACGTTAAATGCTGGTGGTAGTCTATACTTTTGAGAGACTGCGCCAGTATCTGATTTGTTCAAAAGTTGTAGTTTTCACTGATCACTCGACTCTAAAATTTTTAATGTCGAAAAGAGATATAAAGCCGAGGCAGATCCGTTGGGTGCTCCTATTACAGGAGTTCGATTTTGAGTTGAAAGATAGGAAGGGTAGTGAAAATGTGGTAGCTAACCATTTGTCTAGGTTACCCGAGCTTAATAATGACTCCTTACCTATCCAAAATAAAATGGTTGAAGAAACCCTAATTACAACAATAGTAGTTGGGAAAGCCCCTTGGTTCGCAGATATTGCGAATTATTTAGCTTGTGGAGAACTTCTAAAGTTCGAATCAAGGCTATGAAAAAGGCTTTCTTTGGTAAAGTTGGGAATTTCTTTTCGGATGACCCCTATTTATTTCATGCTTGCATTGACGGCATAATCTGCCTTTCTGTCACTGAAGAGGAAGTTCCCAAGATTCTAACTCACTATTATTCATACGCGTATGGTGGCCACCATGGTATAATGAACACTGCTACTAAGGTCGCCACTGCAGATTTCTATTGGCCAACATTACATAAGGATGTTGAAACTTTTGTGAAGAGCTGCGAGAGATGCCAAAAAGAGGGAAATATCTCAATGAGGAATGAGATGCCTCATAATTACATCCTTGAGTGTGAAGTGTTTGACTGTTAGGGTATTGACTTTATAGGCCCCTTTGTTTCATCTCATGGGAACCAATATATTTTGGTAGGGATTGATTATGTGTCTAAGTGGGTGGAGGCCATCGCCTTGCCTACGAATGATCACAAAGTAGTTATAAAGCTTTTTAAAAGCATAAGCTTCCCTCGATTTAGTGTTCCCAAAATAGTCATAAGTGATTGGGGTTCACACTTTGCTAAGCGCGAACTGAACAAATTGTTAAAAAATTATGGAGTCATGCACAAAATCGGTTCACCCTACCATCCCCAGACTCAAGGACAGGTGGAAGTGGCCAATAGGGAAATTAAGAGAATTCTAGAAAATGTGGTAAACCCAAATAGGAAAGATTGGTCTCTAAAGTAAGACAACGCTCTTTGGGCCCACCGTACATGTTACAAAACCCCTATTGGCACCACCCCGTTCTGGCTATTGTATGGGAAATCTTTTCATCTACTGGTGGAATTGGAATACAAGTCTTGGTGGGGTATCCAAACCCTTAATTTGGACCCTACTTTATTCTGTGAGAAGGGAGCCGCCCAATTAAGAGAATTGGAAGAACTACGGCTTGACACATTCCATAACATGCATATCTACGAGGAACGTACTAAGTGTTGGCATGACCAACGTATCATCCAACGAGAGTTCCTTGTAGGTGATAAAGTGCTGCTCTTTAATTCAAGAGCAAAGTTATTCCCTAGTTAATTGAAATTGAGGTGGTCTGGACCATTCGAGATTTTACAAGTATTTCCGTATGGAACGGTAGAACTAAAAGACTATCATGGAGGTAGTTTCATTGTTAATGGGCATTGGTTAAAACTCTTCCATGAGAGTAGCCTTCACGAAGTCAACACCGTTGAGCGTATAAGGTTAGATGATGTCGAAGTCGAATAATTGGTATAATCAATGGCACTTATCGAGTATCATAACTTTGAATCATCCTTCTTTAAAGTTTTGTTAAGTTTTAAGTAGTTAGTTTAACTTTGGTCTTTGTTTCGTGTTATTTTTGTTTACCCGAGCTACGTCGAGCTAAACGAAGTTAAACAAAGCACTTACGGGAGGTAACCCGGATTTATTTGGATTTTCGTAAAAAATAATCATAGTACCATGATTGATTTGGAAAAGCACATGTGATTTGATTATTCTAAGCTTATAATTTGCAAATTCACATTCCATTCGGCCGAATGAGCTTGGTCTATGAAGTTTAGAGGTGTTTCTGAAAGTCCCGAATGAAGGGACAAATTTGGACGAATAGATCTCATTCGACCAAATGAAGTCCCCTATTCGACCGAATAGATCTGCAAAGGGAATATAAGTTGTTTTTGGGAACCCCGAATAGGGCATCCATTCGGGCGAATAGAGGTCCATTCGACCAAATGAGTTGTCTATTCGGCCGAAGGGAAGCTAGACCTATATATAACAGCTCATTTCCACGGGATTTTGCCACAAAATTTACTTAACCCTAAAAATCGCCCGAGCTTCCTCACTCACTTGCCATCCCTCAAACTTCTCATTTCCCTTCTTAAAACCTCATCAATCACTATGGGTCCAAGAAGAACCTTGAGAAACCCCTTCGAGAGATCCAAAAAGCATGGAGAAGGATTTTCTTCAGGAGCGACACGGGAAGAACAACAAACCGGTTCTCAACAATAACCGGAGGGCCAACAATGACTTCCCGGCCAGGAACTATGGTTCGATGAGGATCATAGAACGGTAGTTTTCGTATCTTTGGAGCAATATGAACGTTTCCAACGGCTTAAGGTACGAAAAAATAACCCTACTCGTTATTTAGACCTTTCTTTTTTGCAAAGAATGGGTATATATGAGCAATTTATTGCATTGTTAATGGCATGTGGGTTAGAGAACTGGATTAACATGTGGCACCCGACTAATAAGCTTTTAACTTATGAATTTGTTAGTTCCCTAACTCCGTGTCAACGTGAAGGTAGGTTGCATTTATCTTTTCGGCTAAGGAATGCAACCTATTTTCTAGATTATGCTGCATTTTGTGCCGTGTTTGGTTTCAATAACGAACCTATTCCGGATAAACAACCGGACAACTCTCGAGTTTTTGAGTTATAGCCTAAAATTGTTGGCCAGCTTGTTTCTCCAAATAGAAATATATATGCTTCAAATGTCCAGCACCTTGTTTTGCGTATGTTTTTCATATTTGCTAGGGAGACTTTGTTCCCTTCCCCTAGCCCTCACTTAGTTAGAACACATGAAGTGCACATTCTGCACCATTACCTTGCACCGCACAACGACACCGCACTTAGCCTTCCGATGACGCTGTGGAAGTTTTTAAACCCCGCAGCCACCCTAGCTGCAAACACTGACCTATGTTTAGGGGGACACGTATTCCGCATCGCTGAGTTCCTTAACATTATGAACCCTGTAGAATTCAATGATAGATATGCCGGTTCCACCACCCTTCACGAGTAATGCCTCGTACGTGCCGGCTTTATTTTCACTGACCCCATGCGATGGCGGTACTTGAAAGACCGCACCATTCCCCTTCCCTGTCCTTAATTACCTCCCCTAATACAGTTTGGGGGCTCTTACCTCTTAGATGGAAATGTGTCGAGATATACTATCGAGCCCCCACTATTTAAATTTTGCACCTTAATGCTTTCTTTAAATTTTGCACCTTAATGCTCACACCTTACATCAATGAGTATTGCACCTTAATTCTTTCTTTAAATTTTGCACATTCAACTATGCATTTTCATTTCATGAACCTTACTATTTAATGAAAGTGTATGTTCCTCTTTATCTTATGCATTAATCAAGACCTATTTAAATGAAATCACATTTAATAAGATAATCTTGGACAACCAGCCATCAGGACCCTTAAACTTGTGATATTAAACAAAGTGATTACCTAATTTTGATTTGTATGCATAATACTCAACTTACGAACCAACTAAATTAGAGTGTGCTTTATTTTGTACTTTACATGTTTGCTTTTAAAGTAAAAATTATTTGTTCTCCATCTTAATGTGAATTGTTGGCATATTTTTCTCAAGTTGAAATAGATTGCTCATTCGCGAACCTTCTCATAGGTCTAAGTCCAATATTGTTTGTTTGTTTTTTGGGATAAAGACCCAATTTGATGTTTGTAGGGGTTTTTATTTTCTAAGGCTCTGGAAGCCAACTAAGTTTTGGGTGGATAATTTGATGAATGAATCACCACTAGGGAGCCTAATTTTTTACAACACAATCTTTTTGTTTCGGTGAAGATAGAGAAAGGGACTCCCCCACTAGTGCCCTACTTAATTTGTGCATCATTAAGGATTCGGCTACACATCTTTGCAAAATTGGTATGGGTCAAGGAGTCACCAACAAACACTTGAGGGCGATTTTGACACAAAATTGGATTTGAATCCAAAAATTATTGACTCACATATGTGATCTTCAAACCATGAGAAGGTTAAGAAATGAGCAATCTATTTCAACTTAAGAATAATGTGCTAAAATTTTTCATTTGAGATGAAGAACAAATTAGATTTAGTTCCTAAGCAAGCATGAAAAATACAAGGATAAAGCACATACTAATTTAGTTGGTTGGTAAGTTAAAAATCATGCATTCAAGTCTAAATTAGGTGATCCATTTGTTTAATGTCAATAATTTACAGGGTCCCTATGACCAATTTATCCAAGATTATCTTATTTAGGCATGTTTTACACTTCAACAAGTCTTAGTTAGGTGCATAGTAAATATGATCATGTAATTATTACATAATAAGCTTAATGAAATAGAGGTATAATAATAAACATAAAGCAATAAGTGGTGTCCAAATATCTTCATCATAGACCTAAGAATCGAAAGTTAAAAGAGACATGAAGAATGGATGCAAATTACAATAAGTAAAATGCAAGGGAGAAGGAGTAATTGATTTGTTAAGAGGATACCGATATATGAAGATGGTTCCTTGATTGAAGTGCTCAAAATTAAGGCTTTTTGTCTTGTCCTAGTGGAGTAAGGAGTTGCTCCTAACTCTTCACATCATGGGCAAAAGAGACATAAACATAAAGTTTAGGAGTTGATCATAAGAAATCATCAAGAGTGATGACTCTTTGGTTGATTAAGGCTCCCTAAAAATTGCATAAAAGTTGAAACAATGGTTCATGTAGAATAGGTTTTGATCTTCCACAATCATTATAAAGAAAGAATCTATTCTAAGGCTCTTGAGTGAATGAGAACCACTAGAACAAATATTAGAAGGTGAAAGGAGTAGAGGTAGACAAATATAAAAGAAATGTAAGTAAATTAAGGAGGGTCCTTAGTATATACCGTTGAGGGTAGTTCCTTTGCCACTTGAGCTTTTGATGAGTATGTGTTTAAGAGGTAATTTTTTCTTGATGGAAGAATGAAAGTATATGCCTTGAATGTATGGATTATGTTTGAGAGTGTTTAAGAGGCTATATTGGTAGAGTAATAGCATTTAAAGATTGTTAAAATTATCGACCCTTTCCTCTAAAATTTTTTGGGTATTTATTGGCAAAATAAGGTCAACTTCTAAGAAACTTAAAGCATTGAGCACCAACTTAGGGCGTCACACACCCATGGTGGGCGTTAAAACCTCTAAAATGGAATATTTTGCTCAAATGAAGAGAGGCTTGAAATGATATGGGAGAGCTTTAGGGGGAGCGCTCAAGGCTGGGCATTAGAAGCTAGAATGAAATGGAATAAAATTCTATTTTAGTTCAAATGCTAGAAACAGAGGGGGTGTTTGACGCCAAGGGCCACCGTTTATCGCTGAGCAAGAGTTGAATGGCCAAAGCAGGCATTAGATGTCTAAAAACTGACCCAAATTCTGTTCATGTGTTTGACTCTAACTTCGAGCGTTGGGTATTAATGCTTTGGGAAACTTTTTTTTGTACTGACTAGAGGTTTGATTTTGGATGTAATGATGTGATTTTTAGTGATTTGGGTCATGTGTTGAGGCTAAGATAAGTGTTTTGGGTTGTTTTTGTTGCCTTTTGGGGTTTAGTTTTAAGGTAATTTTGGGTTGTCATGTATTCATCTTTGATCCAAGTTAATGTCCAACAACAAGGGTTGGTTCATCATATGACCACTAGATGGGAAGACAGGTTTTCAGGATCCCCATTTTTGACCGAGTCTTGGAAAAGATGAAGGTCAAAGTACGATTCAAAATGATCAAAGTTTGTTAACTTGGCACTTTGGTGTTGTCCTTTAATCAACTTCATGGGGGATGGGAACCCGTGTGACTTATGATGATTAGCATAAATGCTCAAAAAGCAACTATAAGGTACTCCACTGGGGAAAATTGGCGCTAATAAGGGAGCCTCTACCAAATGGTGTGACATAGAGGGAGACCTAGTGTGCGAATGGTAAGACGTTATCGGGATCACGCTGCTTAGAGATTGTCCCTCTATGCTATTGGGGAGCCACTATTGAGATGGCGTGGCTTAGAGGTTAGCCTACTGTGCCAATTGGGAGTTGTTACTAGGACGATACGGCTTAAAGACTAGCCTACTTTGCCAATGGGATCCACTATAAGGATGGCAAGGCTTAGAGGTTAGCCTCTCGTGCCAATGGGGATCTGCTATGAGGATGGCGCAACATAAAATTGAGTGACTAAGACTACTATTCCTTAAGCTAATGAAAATTAATAAGAAAGCTTTTAGCATTTTAAGAGGGTGCTACCCTACTCCACTGGGGAGTTTTTTTATTAGTCCATTAACTCGGGCTAATTTCACAGCTTTGATGATCTATCTTGATTTCTAGGTTATTTAGATGAAGAGATTATTTATTTTGTAAGGTTTTCTACCTTTTACCTCATTTAGAGATAGGCGAACTTCATTTAGGGATTTTTTTTAGAACTCTGCTAGGAGTTTCTCTTGAGGGCTTTGAATGATTTCTGAGAATATCTCCATTTTACTCCATAGGGGTTTTACTAGCTGGGGAGTTTCGTGAGGAGAAATATTTTAGGTAGCTTCTCTAGGGATGAGTGGGAATTTCTAGGTGTACCCATTTGGCGTACTAGGGAATGCCTGACATTTGGGGCTGCCTTAACCAGCTTAGCGTATTATAGGGATTCCTTCCTAATCGGAGCTTACTTTGGACCGATTAGTGTATTATATGGACGCCTCCCAAGTTTAGGCCCATCTTGACCCACTTCACATATTAGTGGAACACCTCTTGATTAAAATTTTCAAGTGTACTAAGTCATTGCGATGCTTAAGAGTCATTTGCGGTGCTCGTTCATCTTGTGAGGTCAAACCATCTTTCTGAATTTCAAGAAAATAATATATGAAATATCTTTTTATAACTTAGGGGCAATTTTTTCTTTTATCTTTTATTTGAAGTTTTTTCAATTTTCATGCGTGGTTTTGAGAGAGAAAGATCAGGTATACTTCATTTAATCTCGCGCAACGATCACTTAGGCTAGTCGTGGGACGCGCTTTAATATGTGGGCCAGCTTCAAATGCGTGACATTCGGTGTCTAACATTATAGCAATGGGCGTTCAAGGCCTAGAATACAATGTTTAACAGTAGAATGGAGTTAAACATTGCACTTTGTGTGTCAGATGCAAAAAATGGCAAAATAAAAGCCCTTTTTGAGTAGTCAAATAATAGTTTTCGGCGTTGCACGTGACGTGGCTATCGCTACCTTATCAAAAGTACCTATCTACCTAAAATCTGTACTTTGGGAAAGTAGGGTTAAAATCCCAAGAGACTATTAGAGATTTATGCTATCTATGTTTCTAACTCTAATAGGAAAGGTCACATTTATTTAAAAGGGTTTTTAATCTAAACTATGAACTAGACTAAGCTAAGACCACGAATTATGGCTAAGATTGATATCAATATAATGAAAAACATCTAGCACAACAAATCCTAAGATGAATGTACCCTCAACAATACTAAGAATCTCTCTCGAGTATCAATATGCAGTAAGAAGACATTAAACATAGCATTCACAAAGTCTTAATGGTTGTGACGTCTACTTTCGTCATCAACACTCACACCTTAACTTATGATTCTAATTTAGATTATGAACTAACTTTCACCAATGAACTTGATCAATTCCATTAATTAACTACATCTAGACTTTTAATGGTGTTAAAGCCAATCATAGATTGAAATAATTGATTCATGCATTAAGATTAGGGTTTCGAGGTTCATCTATACCTTACCCATATTAGGGTTCATCGAAATCCTAGATTGGAAAACTACTCAAACACGATGAACATAAAAATAACACAATTAAAAGAAGTAAAAATTTAAGAATAACATAAATTATACTGAAACAATAAAGAGAACAAATACTGAAAACTGAATGTAAAAACAAACTAGAAATCTAATGTCAACAAGGCTAGAATACTACTAGAAATTTGAAAACTTTAAAGAAAATTGAGGAAAACTAGAGAAAACTAGAGAAAAACTGTTAAAAGCCTAATGTCAACCGTCCTTTCGAACCTAGGAAAACCTCTAATATTTACGCAAAGCGACCAAGTTTGAAATAAGAAAGCAAGAAAAATCGATCTAGTAAAAGGTCTCATTTGAGTACTCTACACACTCAATTGATTTTCTTCTCATCAGGCTAAAATTCAGAAAAGTTCAAAACTGGCAATTCTAGTAGGGACTCGATCGAGTGCTCTAGACACTCGATCGAGTGTCTTCTCGTTGTTTATTTTTTTCGATTGAAAGCCACTTTATGCCTGATTCCGTGCTTGCACTTAGTCTAGTCTTCTGCTATACTCAATTGAGTCTCTCTGTTTGATACTGGTGTATCTTCTATTCCAATTCTTTGCTTCATTCATGAATTGGCTTGCGACTCATCGTTTCTTGTAACTTCTTGTGTCTTCATCTAAACTCTTAAGACTCTATAAGATCTCTTCATTACATCTTTAGCTCGTCCCATGAGATCTTAAACTTGTCCCATGACTTAGAATCTTAAAAATCATGAAAAAGAGTTATTTCATACTGATGTGAGAAAAGTTAACCCTTTTCTCATCAAATGAGGGAGTATTTATAGGCAAAAAAGAGTCGATTTCCTGAGCATTGGACACTAAGTTAGTGCATTTGACGCCAGCATAGGGTGTTAAAAGCTCGGGTTATGCATCAGATGCTTAGGAAAATAATCTTTTGCTCGGTTGAGAAAACGCTCAAAATGAGACACAATAGTGCTTTTGGTGCGACACACAAAGTTGCGCGTCAAAGATAGAGGCTAGGAGCCAGCCACTTGCAAGAGGTTGAGTTGGAAAGGAGCACAACTGGAGCAGGTCTATGCGTTCAATGCCCCTAGGGAATTTGACGCCTACTCTTTATGTTGGACACCTAGACTCCTGTCTTTCAATTGTTGGTTTTGGCGCTCACTTCATGCATCAAACATAAGAGCTTTGAGCCTTGGTTTTGCACGGTTTGGGGGTTTGTGTTTTGGTGTTTTGATGATGTGATTTTGTGACTTGGGTTATATGTTTAGGCCAAGGTAAGTATCTTGGTGTTATTTTTTTCGCCTTTTTAGGGTTTTATTTTTAGGTGTGTTCGATTTTACATGTACTCAATCTCGATCAATGATAAGTCCGCTCATCAAGGTTATTTTGCCATTAGACTACTATATGGGAAACACAAATTTATGTTTAGAGCAGTCCATATGCTGCATTCGCCCTTATAGAGGTAAAAAATAAGGGTATGAGTGGCTTATGGGCTGCCCTTCTTTGAATATCCCGTCCCCCTAAGCCTCTCTACCCCAAGCACAACTCCCCATTCTAAGGGGGAGTAGAGACTAGGATATTTCACCCCGACTTCCATTGGCCTCCCCTGATGGCTGTAAGAGTCCCATTTCCTGTGGAAGAATGGAAGAAGACTTCATGCCTAATTTTGCTGAGAATCTGGCATCTAGTTGTCAGACCTCCCTAAAGGCTCAAATAAATGCCCTACAACACAATTTAGTCTTTTATGGACCAATTTCATGTACATACAAGAAGGCTATGCAGAGATGATAGGTTTTCTTTAGTCCATGAGAGCATTGTTTCGTGACGTGCGAAATGATTATCATATAATGTAATAGTCCCATAGGGTCAGATGGGGTGAGGACACATTATTGCTATATGTAGGCGAGCTTCCATTTGATTGAGGAGACTATGCATCAATACTTTATGGGTGGTCTTAGCACTCTCCTGAGGTATGGCTTACCCGGGTATGGTTGACGAGGCTATTGATACCATATCAAAAATAATCTATTATCCTAAACTAATGTAGCTCGGGTAAGTAAGGTCAAAATCTCAAGAGACTATCTGGATCTAATGTTGTCTATGCTAGTTCTAAATTTTATTAGAAATGTCAAGAACTAAGGGAGGTTTATTTTAACTAATGACTAGTGTAAACTAAGCTAGAACATGAATTATAGCTAAATTGGATTCCCAATATAAGACAAATATCTAAGACAATAAATCCCCACTAATATGGCTTAGATATATATATTTCTATCCCAATCCCGCGAATTCGATACATGAAGTAGTTCCTAGGATCTGGAATGCACCCTAGACAATACTAATGATCTTTCTTGAGTATCAATAGCTTGCACGTAAAGCAATCCTACCTACATCTATGGATTCATGCGATAACAAGACATTAAACACAATATTCTATAAGTCCTAATAGTCATGATGTCTACTTTTGTGATTATCAATCACACCTTAATCAGTGATTCTAATATAGATTATGAACCAACACTCGCCACAAACCTAGTCTGTGCCATTTATCAACTATGTCTAGCCTTTTAATGGAATTAAAGTCAATCAAAAATTAAAAAAAAATCACCTTTATGCATTTATATCCGGGTTTCTAGTTTTATCAATACCTAATCCATAACTCAGTTAAGTAGGGTCAAAATCCCAAGACACTATAATATTCTAATGTTATCTGCGATACTTTTAATCTCTATTAAGAATGTCTAAAATAAAAAGAGTACATTCGAACTACTAGCTAAGATAAACTAGGCTTAAACACGAACTATTGCTCAACTGAATTACCGATAAATGACAAACATCTAAGAAAACAAATCCCCACTAGTATGACATGGATATAAATTTCTATTCGAATCCCACAAATTTAATATATTAAGTAATTTTGTGGGATGAATGCACCCTAAAAAAAACTAAGGATTTCTCTTGAGTATCAATAGCTTTCTCCTAAAGCAATCCTACCTTCTTTCGTAGATTCATGTGATAGCAAGACATGAAACACAATATTCTATAAGTCCAAATGGTCATGAAGTCTACTTTAGTGATTATCAATCACACCTTAATCAGTAATTCTAATGAAGATTATTAACCGACTCTCGTCGCGAATGTAACCATGACATTAGTCAACTACGTCTAGCCATTTAGTGGAATTCAATCCAATCAAAGATTAAAAAGGTATTTTTATGCATCTATATTCGGGTTCTAGGATTTATTCAATAGCTAATCCATACAAGGGTTAAGCTAGATCCTAGACTAACAAACTACTCATGCATATTGATTGTAAAATCAACACAAATAATAATGAAAGCCATAATCTATGCTAGAATAATATGAAAGAATTAATAGAAAACAATACTAGAATAAGAAAAGAATATAAAATGCGAAAATACTTAATTTACCAAACTGAATTATGTCCATAATGATAAGGTAGAAATCTAGAAATCTTTAATGCAAAACTGAATAACAAGCAGTAGAAAAACTAAGAGAATTTGAGGGAGTTTTTGAGATATCTAATCTAAAATAATGAGTTCTGCTATAAAACCTGAAGAATCAATAGAGAGATGAAATATGATTAATTATACTCTAGAGGGGGTGAATAGAGTATAACCGATTTTCGCGTTCAGGATCTTAAGGTCTTGAACTGACTTTCAAAGGCGGAATATAAGCGTTAAGGCTTATCTTTGAAACTGGACGTCAAAGCCTTGAAATTGGTTTCAAAGGCTTTTTCTTAGGCTTTGATTGTTTGCTGCTTTGATTGATGAGCGAAGCAAACATAAAACGTAAGCAATGAAGACAGAAATAAGATGAGACAAAACACGGAGATTTGATATGAAGTTCGGCAACTAATTTGCCTACGTCTCCGTCTAGGGTTGTCCAACCCTTAGGATTTAACTCACTCTTTTATTATTTCCCTTAGAGACCTAAAGCACCCTAGAAGATCTTAATCCCCATCTTCTACTCCATAGCACCCCAGCTACACTTTAGCATCTCAGATCCTAGTAATAAAAAGCTCTCTATTTTTCTATACGTTTGAGTATTATGGGTATACTCTTAGTATAACACTCTCTCAAAATATTCTTTTAAACACTCAAGAGATTATACTTTGATTTTCTCTCAATCTAAATACAAGATAAAGTTTATGGAACTAGAGAGAAAATAATGAAGCTTTGTTGATGTGCTTGTGACTGAAATTCACGATTAAAGCTTCTGCTCGTGTCTTATTTTTTGTCTCGTTGAGTCTCACGTTGTCTCTCTGCCTTTCTTCAGCTTGAAAGCTTGGAATATATACTGAACTTGATTTTAAGCCGTTGAAAGGAGGCTAAAAATAGGCTGCTGAAAATCTGATTTGCCTTCAATACTTTGAGCAAGATTTCCTCTAATATGGTTGTAGAGAATAATTCATTTTGGCTATTGAAGGTTGATATCATTGAATATTTTACAGCAAGAATATTTCCACTTTATTTGCTGCACCTTGAAGCTTCAAAACAGATTTCTTTTTCCATAACCACAATGCTTAAATTTTGGTAATTACCAAAGTTAACTTGAATAATCTTCAACATATATGAGCATCACTTATTTGCTGAAATTAAGAGATATCTTTGACAGTAAAAACATGTATAAATAAGTTAGGAGTCTTATCCATCGTATTGTATATGAAAGCCATGGAAAAGAGAATTGGGGAAGTTTTCTTGATTAAAAGATTCAATCTTGAACATTTTCTTAAAGATTGAAATTTTGACCAAGGAGGAAAAATTTAAAGACAAGGAGAGGTGCTTATTATATTAGACGGTGCTTATTACATTAGACGGTGCTTATTACATCCTGTCAGTGCTTTATTACAACTTTAGTGACATGGCAAGTAATATGGCATGGGAATAGACGTGGCTACATATATGGGATTAGATATTTAGTGTTTTACTTAAAATAAAATAGGTTAAGAGTAGTTAATTTGTAATTTTATCTTTTTAGGTAGGATGGAATTCTAATTAAGATAAGATAATGTTAGAGTTTTGGTAGGATTATGTAATAAAATAGATGGCATTATCCTATTGGTTATTATGTGGTTATTAGGAGTCCTTTTAGAAGTAGGATTCCAAGTCTTAATATAATTGAAACTCTCATGCTATGGGTACAAAAAGATGTGCACCCAAGCTTGGAAAAATCAGATTTTGTAATTTTTTATTTGTTTGAATTTTTTATGACTTTGTGTGAATTAAGGTTCTTATACCTAGATTCACATCAAAAACACTTACCTTGGTTCAAACACAAAACCCAAGTCATAAAAATCAAACCCTTAAACCCTAAACAAACCGTTTATTTGTGTAAAGCCAAGTTGCTCAAACCTTTAACGTTGAAGTAAGCGTTAAATGCAAGAACTAAAACAAATCTAGCTTTAGGTGTCCCACGCTAACTTAGGGTGTCCAACTCTTGCTCAGGCGTCTAATGCTTAGCCTTGGCACCCAATGCTCACTCAGCTTCTAGTTCCCAAATTGAAAAGAATATAATTAATTTCTAGTTTAAGTGTTTGATGCCTACCCTGTTTGACGCCCTACCTTGAGCACTCTTCAAAAGCGCTCTTAATTTCTTTCTATCCTCTTTTTATTCAAGAAAAACATTCTTTCACTGAGCATTTAATGTAGAACATGGGCATACAATGCCCAATGTTAGTACTTAACGCCTTAACTTAGCGTCCCATACTTGGAAGTCGACCTCTTTTTGCATATAAATACCGTGAAATTTTATGGGAAAAGTGTCCAAAATTTTTACATTCCAAAATACTAATACTCTGCCAAAATATTATATCAAACACTCTTAAAGCCTCACAAACATCTCTCAAACATATTCAAAGTGCATTTAAGGTATATTTTTGTCTTTAAAAATTAAGGAATCATAACTCCTTCAACATACACTCAATCAAGATTTAAGTAAAGAAACTTCCCTCAATGGTATTCAACAATGACCCTTATATATTCAATTCTTTTTCTTTTATTTTTTTAATTTCTACTCCATTCACCATCCATTTTAGTATTATAGTGGGTTTCATCCTCTCAAGAGCATAAGGTTGGATTATTTTTTGTAATGATTGCTGAGAATCCAAACCTCTTCTACATAAATATCTTATTTCAATTTTTAACTTTGGCAAGCCTTGATCAACCAAAGAGACATCACCCTTGATGTCCTCTTGTGCTTAACTCCTAAAATTTTATTTCTAGGTCTCTTTTACCTATGATGTGAAGAACTACAAGAAACTCCTCACTTCACTAGGTCAGGCCACAAAACCCTAACTTTGAGCATCTTATTCAAGGAATCATCTTCATGAATTGGTCTTCTCTTAACCTCTAAAGCAACCCCTTTTCCTTTGTATTTTACTTATTGTATTCCATTTACATTATGCAAGTTTTTTTTATATCTTATCCTTTGGTCTATGATGAGGAGATCTAGACATCTTTATTCTCTCTAGACTTAATCAAAATTTGACCCTATTCATGAGTAACCCTAGGTTTACATCGTACTTGAATGTACATTTAGGTGTTGTGCTAAGGCTTTTCATGAGTAACATATATTGATGGTCTTTTTTTCTTTTTGATTCAATGATGTTCAAATGATATAAAACATATGAGTCATTTATGAACTATACCCTTATTTGATTAATGTATGTCGTGACGAAATGTCTCTTTAAACTTAAATCTTCATTTGATTAGTAAATATTCAACTTATCATCATACATAACTCATTGCGACTCCTTGGCCTATTATTTTTAGCCGCATAGGCGATCCTTATTGATGCGTAAAACTTAAAGAGCCTTATTGATGATTCACTCATTAAATCATCTACCGGAAACCTAGTTGGGTTCAGGACCCTTAAAATTCTTACAAAAAATCCCCCACTACAACAAATCCCTTCACTAGTAGAAATTATTAAATATGATGCGGGTTTTTAGTACTATATGCAGCATCAAAAGCCTAGCAGCAATTGAGATAGCAGCAAATTAATCTATTTAATTTACGGCATAAGAAAATACACCGCAAAGATTAATTAATATGCAACGGGTCATACAATATACGCAGCAAATTATTGAACTAATAAGCGACGGTTTTAACATAAATACCTGCATTCTATTTGTAAATTTTAATTAAAAATCCAAAATTTATATTAATATGCGATGGTTTTATCAAAGAACCGCCGCAAATAGGTCTGTATTTTTTTTTAAAAAAAAAACCCATAATTTGGTCCCTACTACGCCACATCTACTATGTACACCAACGCAATTACTGACCTTCAAACCCAGGACCTTTAGGAAGAGGTATAATATCGTGACCATGTTTGTTGAGTATTGCATCTAATACTCATGGCAATAAAATAATACATGAACATAACGAATAAAATCAACAGAATGAAAGGTGCACATCCCATAGAATATAATAGGAACTAAGAAATGATTAACCGTGATCCATATTATTAGGGTTGGAATTAATATGTGGAGGGGCTTGGCAACAAACACCGCATTTTATTAATAATTTGTGACTTTTTTGGTATTACACCACAAATCTCTAGCCGTAATTGAATAATATTTTACTAGTGCTTGTTTTCTCGACGCTTTTGTGAAAGATTATGGGTAAGGGTTAAAACTTATTTTCTTGACACTTTTTTATGTAAAGGAATACCTTAGCACCTATAAATGTCAAGATTTGATGTATTTTACCTCGTGCAAGGCACATGATTTTAAAAACTCCCAAAAAAAATTTCCCCCATGCATATGCACATTTTATTTGCAAATTTGAATGAATGTGTAGTGCGCAACCATATGCCTTAACCTAACGAATTGCTCCTCATCCTCTCTTCTTCATCTAATCCTCCTTTGAATTTTCTCCCTTTCATTTGAAATTCTTCTTAATATCATTTCAATTCTCCTTAATTTTTGTTTTAGTCCCCTTAATTTAGGGTTTTTGCGTTAGTTTTCAAGGTTTGTATCTTTCTTCTTAATTTTATTCAAAATCTCCTTAATTTTAGTATTATTCCCCTTAATTTTGATTTATTTTGCTTTAGTTTTCAATGGTTTCTCATGATTAATGTTTATGATTACTAGGTACTCTATATTAAAAGTTGTAGTGAAGGATTTTGAATACATATATTGTGGTCGGCAAGCTATTCTTCCTAATTAAAAGTAGAAGGATTTTTGGTATGTTTGAACCTCGCTCCTTTGTGTTGTATATTAATGTAATTTAGGTTTTTGATTTGTCAAAGTATTAAAATTGTGCACTTAATTTTGTTTGTTTAATCTTGTTCAAGTAGATTGTTCGGCTATTGTTGTTGTGTACACACTAATCATTGTGTCCTTCGAATTAAAAGGATTGTTGCTTCCTATACTTAAATTTTCTTATGCTTACTATGTATATCATACTCAGAGGGAAACTTTACTTCATATATTGGTTATCTAGTAAATGCCTAAATCAAAACTCAAACAATAACCCAAATTGAAATTGTTGAGTATTGAAAATAGAATAATCTATTCCACTAAAAGATCTTGAAAGATCAAACCTATTGCTCGGATTCAAGTATTGGTGTACACAAACATATGTGTACTGATGTAACTCATCAAGTTCTTGAAATTATTTATATTTGTGGTCCAAGTTTGTAGTATTTATGCCCATATTGTATTTTGGAAGATCCTAAATGAGATCTTTGATGCAAAATGAATAGCTTTTTAAATCACTAAATGGATATGTGAACCAAACAAGTCAAGGCCCTCAAATTATGCTGACCTGATTTCTGTCATTTCTTTTAATTTATGCCTAGTTTAATCCGTCATTTCCTTCTTTTTATGCCTGGTTCAATTCGTCATGTTGTTGAGCTACCTTTTATTTTATCACTTTATAGGTATTTTTGTCCATTTTTCCTTAATGTTGTTACGATATATTATTTATGGGTTTCTTCTCAAATATTGTATTCCTAATGCTGCTTTGATCTTGTTTTAAGAATTATTATGTATTTAATCTCGATAATTCAATGCCATCAATGATCATATCCATTTAGTAATTTGTCATTCCCATATTTTTTCGTTAAGTAATATGTTGTCTCTGCCTATGCTTAACACTCAAACTCACCTCAAATGAATTACATTGACTTTGTTGAATACATACCTTAATATATTTGGCTTGCTGTTATTTTCATTTAAGTTTTTGTCGTTGTAGAGAAATAAATGATTATTATAAGAGAGTTTAGACCCTTTGTGCATTGTCAATTCACAAACCTAAATATTTTGCACTTTTCTTATCTAGTCTATTTTATAGTATCTTTAGAAATCTTGGAGATCTCATGAGATCCTAGTAGAGATTCTTTGACATAGGAGTCAAATAGATAGGCCTCTCTAGAGCTAAATTTCCCCATAATATAATTTAGGAATTATGTTTGTGAATCAAGAGATTAGAACCATACCAAGCTAAGACCAAACATACTAGATATTTCAAGAAAAAAAACTTTGTAAATTAGCTGCTACAACAAAAATGGATTATATCAAAGCATTAAATCATGGAATATTATAAACTTTAATATAGTTAAACATATCAATGCCTCTCTTACTTAGAAAAGCTCCCAAAAGCCTTATACATGAATAAATTATGCAATAGTAGTACTTATAATCCAATTTCTATTGACATTTTTAGATCAAATAAGACATCCTAAACAAGGGTTATTGGCCCTAAATAAGCAATTGTATGTCCATACAATTAGCTAAAACTTTGTTATTTATGTTTAGATATTTAAGATTTTCACAAAATTTCATGAAAACTGATCTAGAGATGGACTTAACAATAAGCATAAACAAGAAAAAAGACTTTAACCATTGCATATGTACAAAGGTATATCCTTTCAATAGGGCTAAAGAATCTATATAGTGTAAGCTAGATAACAAGTAGAAGAACTAAGAAGACTATAATCTTGAATAGCTAATGTACATAGAAACATAGAAGCAAAATTACCACTAAGATATCACTAGCACTTTGGGACTTAAAATTTTCATTATTCATATACCTCATCCCCATATGAATGATTGAATTAGAAAGTCTTACCTTTTAGGTGTTTTGTCACTCATTAATTTTCCCATCTCTAAAGCTAAGAGATTGAGCAAAAGGTCTGGTAGCCTCGAATTCATGAGATTTAGAAGAAGAATTACTACTTGTTTGTTTTCCATAATAGCTTAACATAACCCAACACTCTATTCAAGGCAGTGAAAAAGAAATAGATTAAATAGAAAAACTCATTACTCATCATGCTCTTAAGATGATTCATAAGGAAATAACAAAAATAACAAAGCAGTTTCTTTTTTCAAGAGAATAATAACAGTCATAATAGATGCATTAATGCTAGGTACACTTTAAAGTGTGTGTGAGTGTGAATGTGTGTATATATGTATGTGTGTATGTATGAGAGAGAGGGGGGGGGGGGGGGGGGGGGAGGGAGCGATAGCATTGATGGATTTAAGCACCCCTTGTTCCAGATAGTGAGTCACTTAGACACTCTAGTAAACTTAACCAAAGAAAATTTTATTTAAGCACCCCTTCTCATATTGAAAAAATAAGTAGAGATTTTTTATTTCCTCTTCTGTCTTCCTTTTATTTTCCCTAGTCAAATTCGATGGCTTCCCATCACTTCTAGCTTCCCATCATCTTTTGTCTTCTTTAATCAGCTAATTGGTCCTTCCATGCCTCCTTCTCCTTCCCCTACTAAAATTTAATTAACAAACACATTATCATACCAACAATATGCCTAAACCCATCTATTGGAGAGATGCATGTGTGTCATTCTAATCGAAAATCCTAACTACTAGTTTAGATAGTGCTGTATGAAGTTTTGATTATGATGATTTATCTAAGTAAGTAAAGAAGTTGACAAGGGATGTTAACATGGACTTTAAACCCTGTCGATTACCACTTAATGTCTCTCTAAAAGTTTAGAAATCAATAACAGAAAAATATTCTTCGAGTCCTCAAAAAACTTAGATTTAACTGATATAACAATCTCTAGAAAAATGCTGGCACAAAACAATAATTAGATGTTGTTCCTGTACCATAGCATTATATGTTTGGTGTCATATAATGAATTTTCATAAGTATTTATATTGTAATTTTCATACCCCTCCACTGCAAAGTATTAGTGCTTGTATTAACAAAAATTAAAATCCATCAGATTCATGTATGTATGTGCAGAATATAGTAAATGCTAACCTTGATAATATGTTTTTTTTTTTTGTCATGATGAATTTTTATGGTTTATAATGTTAATTGAGTTAGTTTTCATGTGATATAATATTTAATCTATAGTTATATTTTATAGATATGAATATTGGTTAAATTGATTTACCAAAAGGAAACCTTGCTTATTATAATTATTGCATGAAATTCTTAAAGCTTGCTAAGGAGACTCAAGTAGAAGGAAATACTCGATGCCCATGTAATAAATTCAAGTTAAAGAAATGGTTTCCTATAGATGAAGTAGGACGACATATTTTATTTATTGGATTTTATAAGAACTATAGAGATTAGGCTTTCCATTATAGAGATGATGAAGCACTACTTTTAGAGTCTTCTAGTGACCTCACAACAGTAATAGGTCGAGATGATATGGAAGGGTTGCTGAGAGATTTGAGTTGACATTCCACAATCCAATTATAAACTCAAAGACAAATAATTAAATGTACCATGTCTTGAAGAGGAAGGTTCATATGACATGCATGATGAGTTTCATTTTCAATATGAGGTAGATGATGAATTTCCATCGACCAATACTAGTAAAGAGGAGGCTAAGTATATACGGTGCATGGAAGCTTCTAATTTGGGTCTGTATGAGGGTTGTACTACTTTTTCAAAGCTATTATTTTTATTGCACTTGTTTCACAATAAGTGTATGTTCCATTGGTCAACTGAGTCTTTTACTAAGTTGCTAGACCTTCCCATAGATGCATTTAATCTCATGAGTTTCTATCATCCTATTATGAAGGGACGAAGGATAATTCACAATTTGGGGTTAATATATGAGAAAATTGATGCTTTTCCTAATGATCGTATGTTATTTTGGGGTGAATTTGCAAATCAAATTAAGTGTCATGTTTTCCATACATCAAGAAGGAAGGTGGATAAAGGTAAAGAGAGATGTAAGAAAGAAGAAGTGGCAAAGTAGTGCGGTACTTTCCTCTTATTCTTAGGATAAAGAGACTTTATATGTCCTCAAAAACTGCAAAAGAAATGACATGGCATTATGAGAATTGAAGGATATTAACAATGTGTTGAGGCATCTGATAGATGTGAAGCTTGGAAAACTTTTGATACAAGATATCATGAATTCTCTTATGATCTTCATTGAGTTAGGGTGAGTTTTGTAAGTGATGTGTTTTATCCTTACTGTTTAATGAATACAAATTACATTTAATGACCTATGGTCTTGATCCCTTATAACTTACCACCATGTTTTGTATGAAACCGTCCTTATTTAATCTTTCATTGATTATTCCAGGGAAACACAATCCTGGGATTGATATTAATGTGTACTTAAAACCTCTAATTCATGAAATAAATTAGTTAAGGGATTGTGTAGATGGATGTGATGCTTATAGTAGAACTAATTTTATTCTCTACGTAGCCTTTCATCACTATAAATGACTTTCCACCATATTCCATGTTGTCAGGTTGGAGTACACAAGGTTACACAGCTTGCCCTTGGTGTAAAATTCATACTTTATTCATATATGTTTTGTAATAAGATTTTCTATTCTAGTGTTAAAAATGGTTATCAATTGATCATTCCTTTTTCTCTCGAGCAAATTTATTTGACGGTAACATGTAATATTATCTTCCTCTAGTTTTGGCAATTGGATCAGACCATTTAAAGCAACAAGAAGAGGTTAATTATGTTTATGTAAAGTCGAAAAAATTCTTCTAAGAAAAGATAAAAAACCATAAGCCAACACATCACTTATAGAATATGATGATAATCATGGTGGAGATGATGGAAATAATGTTGTTTTTTAGAATAATAAAAGTATGTGTGATATTTCTTTAGGAACTCTTCTAGAAAATAGTAAAGGGTAGAGATGACAAGAGTGCTAGATTAGCACTAAAGGAAAAGGGGATGAAACCTCATCATTGGCTTCAATCTCATCCAAATCAAGCACATAAATACAAACCTCAAACTTTATACACCATGTTAATAGAAGAGAAAGAGAAATTTCTACGAGATTTACAAAAGATTAAAGTTCCTAATGGGTATGGGTCTAATTTATAAAGGTTTGTAAACATGAAGCGATAAAAACATGTTAAGATAAAAAGTATGATAATCATGTCCTTATGAAAGATATCCTTCCTATTACTTTAAGAGTATCAAATGCTACATAAGTAATTGATTTGCTTGAGGAGTTGTTTGACTTCTTTAAGAAGCTCTATGCGACTTATGCATTATAGATGGATGTATCCCTTTGAAAGGTAAATATCTTAAACCTCTATTTCTATTATTCCTTAAGTGTTATTATTTTTTAAAGTTATCATATTTTTTATTTCAAATTAACATCCATGTTTATATGACGGTAATTATCCTTTTTTAAAACTCTTGTAAGGTATAGGGCCCATCTTAGGTGTTTATTGCTAAAGGGTACCTCTTATGGGAGACAATTGTATTTTGTTTGAGATATCTAGAAGATGTTGAGACCATATTTATTAGAACTAAAAGGAATAAAGACAAAGTTCCACATTTCTATACATACTTGTATAACTCAGGTTGTCATGTGATTGGAATGAATGAAAATATTTTTTTTGTTGATAAATGTTGAAGGCAATGCAAATATGATTTTAAAGTAGGCATACTACAAATGTAATGAGAATACAATAGGTGAGATGTGTAGTGTTAAGCCACATGGAATTAATAGTAATAATGGGTGGTGTAAGTTAGTAAGGTATGGGGATTGCGAGAAAGGAAAATTAAGTACACATATTTTTTTCTTTATTTATGCCACATCAAATGTGCTTTTTTTCCTTCCTACTCAATCTTATTACCTTTAGTAGATTTCTTCATAAATCTTATTGAATACAAAACTGTCAATTTGTGAAAATGAAGCTTAAGCCTCCCAAAATCAATTCTATAGAATTGTTCTAATAGCTTTGTAAACCAACAAGCTGATTATGTAAGAATCATGTTGTTTTTTATGTTCTCAAACTTTTAGCCTATCCTTAATACTATATAACAAGATTATTCGTAAAATTATTACATTATTACTTACAAGAAGATATGTATTGTAAGAAAATGAGTTTATTAGCTCTTTGAGGAAATCATATGGAAAAGACAAAAGCTTCCTTCTTGGCATGATCACTGAAGAATTTTTGGTAAGAATTATAATTTATACTAGTGAACCTTGTTGTGCCCCATATGAATTCTCATCAAGTTAGTTGTGCCTGTTGCTTCTTTTTATGAACTTGAATTTTTTTCTCTAATTTATAAAATCCCAAAGAATCCATCTTATTTTTAATAGATTATGTTCCTTTTTTCCATAACTTTTATAATTGTTTGTATGTGCAATATGATGTACATGCTAAGTTTGAAACATTGAGGATAGTTCATCCTTCTAAGTCTAAGCAAGAAGTTGAGGATGAAGCCTTTGAGTAGACCACGTGTGGTTTAGACACTCTAGATTGTCATATGGGCTAAGGTTTTAAAGTACGAAAGGGCGACATTTATAGGGTCAAAGGTGTGCTGAGAAAGGAAAGGTCTGGACAAATTCAAAAGAGGCTAGTGCAAATAGTGTCGGAGAAAATGATGGAAGAAGTGTCAAAGGAAAATGGAAAGTTGAAAGTCTAGCTTAAGGAGACTAACATCATGTTTAAAACTATAATGGGACAAATTGCTAAAGTTTTAGGAAAATTTCATAGTGGAGATGCTTCAATATAACTGCTTATAGCTTGATGCTACACAATAAGTTTTGGATGTCGTAAACCCTTTGGTATTTATTCTATACTCACTTTATCTCTTTCAAACCATCTAATGCTACACAATCAGTGTCTTACAAAACTTTTAATTATATGTTGGTTTATGTGAATGATTATTTGGAAAAGAAGGATGGGACTATTTGGCCGATGTTAACCACAAGGCTAACGTGGTATGACATTATTTAGTTGTTTGTAATTTATTTGTTATTGTAAACAGGTTTGAAATCAATTTTTGAATTGTAAATAGTCAACAATACAAAGTAGACACTGTCAAAATTTTTGAAAATGTCTACATATGATGAGAACATGGTATATTATCTTAAAAACCAATTCGCATTCCTAGAAAATTTTGGAATATCTAGTTTTGGTCATATTTTTTAATATTTGTTATGAGACATGTACGAATTTCAAGGTGTGTATGTGTATGTGTTTATATATATATATATATATATATATATATCTTTGATATGATAGATACATTCACGTTTAGCTTATTAAATTTTTTTTACTTAAATTATCACATATTTTTATTTGTTTTGAAGGTCAAAAATAGCAAGTGCACAACGGAGAAGCAATGATGATAAGCTTCGACATCAAATTAGCTTCTACTATATATATCTATCATTCAATCTAGAGTTATTGTTTAAGTTTTAAGGCTTATAGTTATTAACTGTACATATTTGATCTATAAATATTGTTTATGAATTTTCTAGATAGGCATATATTTAGTTGTTAGTTATAATAATTTGTTAAGGATTTATGATTATATTTTGGACATATATTATTAATGTTATTTAGTGTATTGATTAATATATATATATATATATATATATATATATATATATATATATATATATATATTTGTATATTTATATATGTATATATATGTCTCACGTACATTTACATATGTGTTCAACACTAATTTAGTGTTAGCTAATATCTAGCCACGTACTTACACACACATATCTTATTTTTTGTGTTTGAATCCTAATATTTAAATAAATATCGTATTATAAATATTTAAAAAAAAAGTTAATGAGAAATCTCGACACATTTTTAAGTCTAGAAAGAAGGCTTATATTAATTTTTTTTTTCACAAAAAGCGTTGACAAATCTATGGACTAAAATAGTCGTCGAGGAAGTCAATGCCAAATATGTCAACAACAAAAATAGACACCAAAAAGCGTCGAGAAAGTTGACATTAAAAGCATTGAGAATCACTTAAATGTAATGAATGAATGAATATTTCAACAATTTGGGAAGTTTGAAGCTTCGACATTTTCGTTGCCAAAAAGTGTCGAGAATTCTTGACATTTATTTTCTCGATGCTTTTTAGGGGTGTCGAGAAATAATTTCTCGATGCTTTTTTGGGCATCGAGAAATAACTTCTCGACGCTTTTCAATGATAAAAATGTACACATATAGCATTGAGAAAAACAAGAGATCAGATTTGTTGTAGTGCCCTACAGTAACAGATAAAAACACTAAATCTTCCTTTTACTTTGTGGGGATAGATGAACACCAGCTCTAGGTCTCACACCATGTGTGAGTTTATCAATGCCAAATCTTGGCATATATTAATTAAAAGGTGTGAACTCATTTCATGAAAGGGTGTAATATAAGTCTTAAAGCAATCCAAAAAATATTCATGGACCCATGAGAAAGTTTACTACAATCTGAGTCGTACCCTCCATTGTCAAAAAAAATCCTTTCTTATGAAGCTATGGAACTCATCCACATGGATGGAAATGAGTTCTGTTCACTGATGAATAAATTGGATAAGTTGAAGAAATTCGTATAAGTTATATTGGCAACCTCCTTTGAGGCCCAACCCCATTGATAAAATCAAAATTTCAAACCTAGAAGAAATTTTTTTAAGAAGTAGCTACTATATTCGCCATTATTTTAAAAGAAAAACGAAAGATAAGTCAAAATCTTAAAAGATAAAGCAAAATGTATGGTTTGGGCTAAACATAAACCTCATATTATTTAAACCCTTTTTTATTCTTTTTCCTAAATATAAATCTAATATTGTTTAGGCCACTCTTTTCTTCTTTAGAACATGGAACTAAAATGCATTCTTCAAGCCTTCTTTTCCCTGAAATATAAACCTAACATTTTTAGCCCCTTTTTCTTATAAGGGTGATCCTCTCCTTTTATTGGTATTACCCTCTTTCCTAACTTATCTAAAGAAGGAAAAACTCTTGCACTTAAACAATCATGAATCGTGGAGAGCAAGGCTTCTCCATGGTCTCTTTGACTTGGCTTGATTTGGATGAGGATGCACTAACTTCAAGTCCCCCCCACCCCTACCCCACCCACTCCCACTTAAAATCTTTCACCATTAGTCCTCACCCATGAGATGTAGTTTTCTAGATGCTTCATAGTGAGTATCTATCGCTTAACCTCAAAAATCAAACTTTTAGCCTCTGTGTCAAATGCCCATTGTGAAAACCAATTTAGAAGTCCATACTTTAGCATAACTCTAGCATCTAATGCTCAACTTCAACGTTAAATCGTTAAGTATGCATTTAACACTTAATCCAATCATCCATTGCTCAATTTCCATAATATTTCCCTTTTTGTTGATCATATTTGATTGCTTGTACTTACTCTAGTTATATTTTAGGATGTTAATAAGAATTGTTATTATTTCATTGTCTTTTCATGGCAACCCCTAGTGTCATCAAATCAGATTTCTTCCTTCAATCCGCTCTTAGATACTTAAATAAATTGATAAGGATATAAAATTATTCAAGGGAGTAAGTAGAATGAAGTATTTGAAACATAATATGCTTTACGTAATGTCTCTAGAATGCATGAATCGATGATTGTAGGTACAATTGCATGATAGGAAAGTTGTTGGAACTTATGCGAGATGTATGGTACTTTTTAGGCGACATCTTTCCTCGTAAATTTGTATTTAATTGAATTGAGATAAAACATATCATTACATTAAACCATTCTAGTGCGGACATTTGACTCTTGATTTTTTAGTTCATAAATTAATTCCTTTTACTATAGTTTACCAAACATGTTCATTTGATTAACATGACTAATTAGATTCAAAGCAATTCATACAGTGCAATATTCCACCTTTTCTTTGGAATTTGACCCTTTCTTTTTTTTGACTTTATAGTAGTAAGAATAACTAGCTATTTTTGATAGGCATGCAATGGGCTCATTTTATGTTGTTTGAATTTATGAGGTGGTGGTTTTGTTATATTAAGCTTATACATATTTTGTAATGAATAAACTATTAGTTATAAGGTATTTTAAAAAAACATCATTGAAAAGTATTTCCCGATGGAGATAAAGGCAGACTTCTTATGCAGTTTTGTGTTTGTAGTTTTATTTGTATTTTTATTTTCTTGTCCAGTTTATTTAGTGTTTTGTTTAAGTTATTCAAGATAAATATGTTATGTTTTGTTGGCCATGTTCTCCATTCAAAAGCTAACTTCACACGGTAATATTTGAATAATTGTATTTTATTGATAATTAAGTTCTTATTAGTAGCTGAAAAAGTGGTTTATTACAGCTTGAAAAAATTTCATATTTGCCTCTATACCTACAAGTAGAAATCTAAACCCATAACAACTTTACCAACTCGCATTAGCCTATACCAACTTACACCCGTCTTTTGTTTACCACCAAAAATAAAGAAAAATTATGTCAAAATTTATTTTACAAATGAGTATTTTATGCGAACTTAACATAATATTACAAAAATTAAGAACAATCGCTCACACTAGTGCTTATTACTTCAAAACCATGGGATTCAATTCACAAACAACTTGCGTGCTTTATTCTACTCAACCAAAAGGAAGTCACACATATGAAGAATTGACATCTTATTTTAGTGATAAATAAAACAAATAACTCAAATTCAAATACATAAAGTTTACAAGATTAAAGCAATACATCAATTCAATCACAAGTCAATTAATTCAAAGCTATATCACATCTTCTAATGCTTCACATTCCTCCTCATCTTTGTGCTAAAAGTTGGGCTAATATTTGAAATTATTTGTGCTAAAAACTGTAAAGATATATGTATTAACAGATTTTGCAGTATAGGGCGAGGCAAGTATGAGTCGGGTTAGAAACAAAATTCATTATCTGCAAAATAACCTTTAAACTAATACCTATGTCCTTCATAACCGATATCTTCTATTTAACATGCCCCAATACATCCTTATTATACAAAAGCTTCTTTCATGAAAAATCTATTTCTCATTTGCAATTTAACATGCACAAGTCCAACTATTACAAAATATTATGGAAACTTACTCATTAAATACACTTCCATTGTTTTAAATTTATTTCTCTTATCATTTTTCACTTGTTGCCAATCATTTAGTTATGCACGTAGCTAGGAAACACCGTTTCTAATAAGTCAACCACATAGACAATAATATTTAAGTAAAAATTAAAAGTTAACCCATAAACTTCATGTCGATTTCAAACAGGGTCAACATGAGAAGAGAATCGTTTCAGTCTTTTTATTTTTTATTTTTTTTATCGTCCTTTTCTTAAATGGGTATGATGGGCAAAAGTTATTACTACTACAACAGCAATCAATAATATTCATTCATACTGAAAAAAACATAAAAGCAGATGAAAGAACGAGTTGATGAGGTCAGTGAGTTGGGGCCATAGGACAAAACATTACACTAAAATAATAATAGCAATACATAATTATATCCAAACACATGGTGTACCAGATAGAAAGAGAAACACTGGGGTGGCCTGACGTTTTGTAAAAAAGAAAAAGAAAATTAAAGAAAAAGCTTCCCAGAGAAGCACATGGTTGAAATGTAAAGGTGACCAATACATTATAAAGTGTCCTTTTTCTATCTCCTTTTCTTTGGTCTTTTTCCCACACTTTTTTCTATATATATAATTTATCTAAGCTAATTGTAAGAGTCTATCCTACTCTAAATAAATAACATGTTATGTCACCTTGTGTAAGAATTATAACTAGAGTCTATCCTACTCTAAATAAATAAAGTTTGACTACTTATTATAATATTTATATAATAAAGAAATTATCACGTGTGATCTTGTTAGAATTATTTTTAAAAATTAACAATGACATTTGTTTATTGTCACTTAAACGAAACTGTAGATAACTATGGTTAAATATGTATTCTAAAGATCGTAAAAAATAAGAGCGGGAAAAATGTTAAATGTACACGAAGTTGTAACATCTGATTATATAATGTTTGTAGTTCAACGGTGGGTTAAAGTTACAACTAATCCACGAAAATTGAAAATATTAAGTTTGTAAATAGATGGCGTTTTGATGATATAGGATTACTCGGCGTGTTTTATGCAGCATCATATACAAACTGATAGTCACCGATAGTAAATGATGAGATAAATGTTAATTTTTTTTATACAGGTGGCCTTCCCGTGAGTTTTCATATGGGATTATTAAGCGTATCTTATTCAAGAATTTGGTTGTATAATTGACTTAGTTTTTCTATTAGGCTGTGGAGTATCGAAAGTTACTAGGTAGGGCACAGTTTTCACCCAAGACAACTCAATAATAATGAATCAAACTCAAACCTATGTCTCTGGTTTCTGCATAAATGGAAAGATGACACAGATTATATATAATCTCTACTCTGAAACCGCACTGATTTCCATGTAGAGAGAGAAAGACAGCATAAATTTTGAGTGAGTATGACTGAATGAACGAATGAATGTATGAACATATATATTTAGGGCGGGGAGGGAAGAGTTTGTTTGTGTCTGAGAGGCTTTGTAAGGTACTGAGAGCGACGACTGAATCTGTCATTAAGCGTTTACAACTATTGGCACTGAAAACCATGGCGTCTTTCATCTTTATTCGCATAAAAAAGGACGTACCATCAGGAAAAATTGTAAAAAGCACACTGAATAAAACAGCTTTACTTTTAATGGTTCTTCACTCATTTGCTTTAACTAGGGCATTGGAAAATTAACAAAACCCCTCTAACCATATCCTCTTTGTATATAAACTAGTCTAACATTATTAATAAAGTCCCAATATTAACGAATATCAATTACTTTACTTGGTTAAAGTCTTGAAGGATGATATCTAAGATATGAGATTAAATCCCGTCTATATCACGTGTTGCCTTGTCACTTGCGTCTTTTTTTATATCAAAAAAATATATTAATGAACCATAACTAGAAAACTTTGCATTTTGATCTTTAAAATTATGATCGTTAACATTATATTAATTATACCAAATACTTATTGATCCATACACGTAAATAAATGAGATATATGATGAATTGGGAAAATACTTTAAATGTATTGAGGAGGGGTCATTTCACCTCACCTCTACCCCGACCAACTCAACACAACAAGGATCTCCAAGTAGTCCAAATAAATAGAAAGGATTCTGATTCTCTTTACTCTCTTACCCCCAAAGTTTAAAGGGATTCAAATAACACAAAACAAAATTTTCCGAGATATTCTTTCAAGTAACAGATTTGCCTTTTTTCAAGCTATAATTCCATGAAATGTTTTAAACACCAGATTATATATAGGAACATTATTATTAATTATTCAAAATACCCTGATATATATTCTATACTCCACATGACAAATATATACAAGGCATTAGGGAACAAAAACATATCCTTAATGAAGGCCCATTTCTACCTTATTAGATAGACTATGGTTTTTATTAAATGTAATCAACAAATCGAGAAACAACCCTACAGCACCCCCCCCCCCCCCCCCCCCCCCCCCCCCCCCAAAAAAAAAAACCGTGTTATCTAAGAGCCACCCCATTTACACATTGTCACTAGTTGAGACACCAACATGAGGGCTCCATGACAAATATAAATGACAAATCATGGTAATGCTGAGTATGTAATGACAATATACTGCGTAAAATGCGCCAAATATGTATCAATGCAGATTATCATCCTCAACCTGGCTTTCAGCCAAGGAGCTGTTCTGATCTTCTGGTTTTGGGGCACAAGATATTGTCGTCGTAGAGGTTTGGAACTGTTGTTTACAAGCATGGCAAGTGATTTGTAATAGAGTGGAGCTAATTTGTTTCATGGCGTGATCTTTGAGTGCTTGAGCTCTGTCTAATTCAGCTTGCGCTTGTTGCCTTATACGCTTAGCATTAGCAAACTCCCTCTCAGCTAGCTCTATCTGTCGTTTGGCCTCTCTTCTAGCATCCTCCGCGTACGCCTTCTCAGCCATCGCAAGCCTTAGTTGCTCGCTCGCTTGTTCCTTGAGTGTTGCAATGTGGTTCGAAGGGCTAGACGACGAAGCGGCTTTGTTGTTTGAGTTTGTTTCTGTTGTATTGATCTTTTCGCCCATGTCCGAGGTTGAACCAATCGAAAGTTGAAGTTGAGTTGAGTGATTCTCATGATTGCCATGTTGATCGTTTGCCTTAGGGGACACCGAGAGTTGGAGCTCCAAATTATAAAGGTTCTCCGTCAGTGAAGGCTTTGCCATCGTAGTCATCATTGTAAGCCCAGTACTACGCCAAGGACCAGCAACGGTGACATTGTTCGTAGTAGTATCATTAGACGGGCTAGAACTCGAAGCAGCGCGCGACAAGCACATCGTCTGCTGTTGCTGTTGTTGCTGATGAGGTTGTCGATGAGTTGGATTGCTATTTCCGGGTTGATGATGATCGGTAGAGCGGAGCCGTCCCATGTGACAAGCGTCTTGATGTTCGATGAAGCTTTCCACTCTAAATAAGAGTATTCCCAAGAGATGAAGACAAATGAAAGAAAAACAAAAGGGAAATGAGATTAGTCAAATATTTCATGATAAGTTAAAATGAATAGTTTCTTGATGTTATAAAAAAGGTAGTACAAAGTGGGTTATATTCAAAAAGCTAGCTTCATTTCCCTCTTTTGTTTGTATACATAGAGATGGGCATTAGAGACAAGGAGAGGAAGACGAACGAAAAGATTCTTATTGATTGACTAACATTTGACATGTAGGGGTATATCATGGATATGGATTATACCCCAATTTTCTATAATTATTACTCCCTTTGTCCCTAAAAAACGTCTTACTCCTCTATTTAAAGTCAAAATTTAAAAAGTTTAATATATTTAAGTGATATCTTGTCAGATACATTTCAATATAAATTTTTAAAATATCAAGTTTTCATAAATTTTTGCCTTATGGATTTGGAGATAATAAAGTTTAAAACCATAAAATAGAGCCCGTAAAAGTCTAATTAGGATAATTTTTTAAGGATAGAGGGATATTAATGATTTCCAACACCATAAAATATAAAACTAGTCCATCTGTATTATTTGTAACAAAATCATATTAACCTTCATGAGTTAGTTCTTAGATTCCGAACAGCCATGTGATGGTGGATTATGGCTGTTCGGAAACTACGAAATCATGGAAGTATTTTATCGAGAGGTTAAAGCTAATAATTATGGAATAGGCACCATTACTTAATGAATTCAGAAACGTCAAAGTACAAAAATTATATAGCAACCCTATTAATTAAGATTATTAAAATAATTATAGATGAATTCTTTAATGTGAAGTCAAAACACACCCACGCTCAATATTTATTTTACAAATATTGGGTTGAAAATTCTTATCCTTAAACTGATCCTACTAATAATGAAGATTATTAGATCTCCCAAATAATGATCCACTGAAAACAAGGACATACCTAGAGAAAACTCGGCCGCAATCGCAGGAGTGGCCGCGAGTGCCACAAGTCTTGAGATGAGCTTTATAATCTGACTGAACAGCATAGGCTTTAGAGCACTTATCACAAACCCATTGCTTGTGATTGCTATGCTTACGGCGGAAGTGTTTCTTAATACCAACCAAGTCTCCTAATGCATGACAAGGATCATGGTGTAGGCAGGTGGGTTCGGGGCATACGAACACTCGCTTCTGCACCACCGGATTCTCCCTCTTCAGCAGCTTCCATGGTACCTTATGCCGCCTTCTGTGCATCTGTAAGTTCTGGTCTCTTTGAAACCCTTGGTTACAGATCTCGCACACATATCTGTCTGATTCCAACAGTGTCTTAGGCGACAGTGACACCACCTCCGCGTCCGGATCTAATCACCACAAATTTCATTAGCGATGGTGCATAAATTAGAAATATATATTCCAAAAACCTTATGCATAGTATGTAGAATCACCTGGAGTACCAGCAGGACGGCGTTTGCGCTTGCTGCTGTTACCGTTATCAACAGGACTACCACCATCACCACCAATACTTACTTGGTCCGATGATGGAGCGGAGGAGGATGAAGAACCACCTAACATATGGATAGGTATGGTTTAAGGGTTTTGTATGAATAATGTAAAATGATGTGAAAGTAAAAGAGTTAAGAGATTAAAAGAGATGTGTAACAAAATCGATAAACGATAGCTAATGATGAGAGTAGTGTGCTTGAGATTTGGAGGAGGAGAGAAAGGAAGGAAGAGAACATGGAAAAGGCAACATCTTTCGGTACTCGGCTTTTCGCTATAGCTTTTATCTTTAAAATAAGCTTCAGCTTTCAAATCAACTTTTATGAAAACTTTGGGTTATACTCTCTCTCTCAAACTTGACCCATCTAATTATTTTTTTACGAGAGTTTTTTTTTTATTAAAATGTAACAATTTTCTTTTTATGTATAAAATGGGACAATCTTTAGAAACTGACTAGTACAATCTATTGCTTGATATTCCAGAGGTATGCAATGGGTAATACCTCAGGAGAGGAGAGAGATGGAAAGATTTGGGGAAGCAGGGAGATCCAACCACGTTGGTGGAAAATGAACCCACAACTTCGCAACTGGACAGAAAAGAAAAACATCCCCACAAAGAAACAAAAACCTCATCATAGCGCGCCACTGTGAAAATATTTGTTATATGCATGAAGAACATGATGTAAGTATTGCCTATACCTCCAAGATTTTTGTATCTTTAAAAAAAGGTTGCATGTTTTGTTAAATTTATAATATAATGTGATAATCTTATAGTTAGGGCATATATTATGATTTATGAGGTGGTCTTACTTTCATCCTTGCTGAATCTTTACTTTTTGTACCATGGCCGTTTACTTGGTTCGCATACAATACAAAGGTTTATTTTCTAGTCGATGACATGCGCTTTTTTTTTTTTCTTTTAATATTCACTTTGGTTAATATGTATAGTAAAACTAGCTTGAAATCTGTACCTTATACGAAATATTTTTTAACTATTTATATTTTTAAATAGGAATAGAGAGAATTTAGAAACAAATTGGTAATATTATAGTTCATATTCAACGAACTTAATGCATAAAATATATGGGCCGGGTAAAATAGGAGTATGTTTTCTATTTACTTGAAAAAAGAATCTGATCTCATGATTTGATGATTGAAAATAGATGGTCTAAGTTCCCATGTCTGGTAATATTTATGAACGTTTAAAATAAAAATACAACTTTACGTTGTAAAAATGCATTTGATTTGTATTAAAATTATATGGCCTTGTCTAGGGATTTCTTAAAAAGGATAAAGTTGTTTGACACGAGAGAAATATACAACATATATATAATTTTTTTAAAGATTTTTTTAAACATATTTCATAGATGAGGTTCGGACAAAATGTATTTAAAAAATAAGCTTATTTAGGTTTGAGACAAAATCGTTGCCCCATGCTACGATTTTGGTTAAGTGAAATCATTACCCAAACAATGATTTTGGTTAAGTGAAATCGTTTCACCATGCAACGATTTTGGGTTGGTAAGTTGACTTGCCCGATTTTTTTTTTTTTTTTAAAAGCTAGGCCAGGCAAAGTCGTTGCATTAGACAACAATTTCACTTATGCACCGCCCTAGTTTTTTTTTTCTTCCTTTTCTTCCTTTTTTCCCTTATTCCTCCTTTTCCTTCCTTTTTCCCTTTTCATCCCCATTGCCAATGGTTCTGCATTTGCAACTTGGTGCCAATTCCGACAAGATTTCAGCCAATTCTTAGTGCATTGTGCTTCTTTTTGCTTCCCAAACTCACGTAAGATATAATTCTAACATTTTACTTGATTTTTTTCTTTGTTTGATTCGAATTTGAATTCTATTATTGTTTCATTTTTGCAGCTTGCATTTGCCAAATTGAGCCGACACTATCCTTAGAAGAACGTGAAGAGCTGACAAAGTTGCTTAGAGAATTTATCAATGTCTTTGCTTGGTCTTATCGAGACACGTCGGGTATAGAAAAAGATGTTGCATAGTACACTATTTGGATCCTCCCGGGGTCGAAGCTAGTAAAACAAAAGTTATGCATAATGAAACCAGATGTAACTCTGAAAATCAAAGAGGAGGTCGAGAAACTGTTGGAAGCTAGATTCATCAAAGTTGCAAACTACCCTAACTAGATTACAAACATAGTTGTTCCAAAAAAGGACGGTAGGGTCCGAACGTGTGTGGACTACCAAGATCTAGACCGGGCTAGTCCTAAAGATTGGTTTACTCTACCTCATATTGACATTTTGATTGATAACAACACTAATCACACCTAGGCCATCTCCAATACATCAGTAGGTTTATACCTAAGCTGAAGATGATATGTGACCCCATGTTTTGAAAGATAAAAAGGACACTCCTAAGGATTAGGATAAAAGTGTTAAAAAGCTTTTGATAAGATAAAAAGCTATCTCCTGAATCCACTCATGCTCTCACCAACATTGCCTCTTCGCCTATACCTCACTAGTTATCTCCTAAATGTAATCTATTACATTAGCAAAAGGCTCCTCGAGTATAAAACCATATATACATACCTCGATAGACTTACTGTTGTACTAAAAATTGCATACACTGCGTGTTCTTGCATACGGTACGTATCTTATCAAAAATAGATCCTCTTAAATACCTATTTAGGAAGCATGCTCTTAATGGGTGCCTTTTGAGATGGTTAGTCCTGCTAGATGAATTCGATCTCAAACATGAATTCGATCTCAAGATTCCAAGGAAAATTACGATCTCCCAGACAAAGATCTCCTCGTAACTGAAAACGACAATGGTCATTATACTTTAATGGTGCCTCCAACCAAAAGGATGTGGTGCGGGAATACTCCTGTTATCTCCAAAAGAATAACACCTCCCATATCAATTAAGCTAAACTTCGAGGCTACCAACAATGCCGCTGAGTATAAAGCATGCATTTTGGGTTGATCAACATGCTGCAATATCCTTAGATATCTAGAAGCTTTGAGTTTATGGTAATTCGTCCTTAATAATCAACGAAATCAATGGAAAATGGAAGTTCGCAGTGAAAGTATTTCTCCTTCTCAGGCTTATCTCGAATAATTGACTAAGTAGATTCCTAAAATTAAATTTACTAATCTTCCCAAAGATGAGAATTAATTCGCTGACGAATTGGCTTGATTAGCATCAATGCTCAATATTCTATCAAATATGAAAGAAATGCCCATTGCCATAGAGAGGAGGTCTGAAGCGGGGCACATCAATGTTTTAGATGCTAATACAAAGGATACAAAACTTGGTACGCCAACATCCTGAAATACATACATGATAACCGTCTTTCAGCGTCGTTTACTAAAAGACTAGTTACACAAACAATATTTGTAATCACCCTAATACTACTACAACTAGTGTAACGGTAAGTCGGGGGTCGAACCTCAAGGACAAGGGATGCTAGGTTTTAGACTTGATGTAGAGAGTTTATGTGAGATGTGAATTGTTAAACTATACTAATGACAGGAAAGTAAATAAAAAATAAAACGATGATAAATAGCAATGAAAAACAAACATAGATAGATTAGCTCCACCCTAGGCAGGACAATAAAACTAGTAGATAAACTAGGTTAGGGGAAATCAATCAACAATCAATCAAGACACTCTAGATAACGAGAGGAAGTTTGTGACCCTATAAATCACATGAACAACCTATAATCGCCCTATATCTCCTAAGGAGTGGCAGGACAAGATTCACATTGAATATCAATGAAACAATCATCGATAATCTCAAACCCTAACTCTATGCATGAAGAACAAGCCAAACCTAGGGTTTCATTAATCAAACCCCTAAGAGAACTACTCACTCATAGGCATAAATGGAGACATAATAACAGCAAGAGTAATGAAATCAACAAAAGCAATAAGTGAAAGCATTAAACAAAATAGAGCAATAAAGGAAACGATAACTTACGTGAATGATATTGCTTGAATGAAAGAAATTCTAAATCCAAAATACAATACTTGAAAAGGAGAGCAATGAAAGCTTTGAATCTAAATTAGAGCATAAATGAAATGGAAAACAATAAATGATAATCCAAGTTGAGGCACAAGAGCTCTCAAAATAGGCATGAGGGTTTTACATAGAGAAAGGGGGTATTTATACCCTAAGGACATAAGGGGGTAAAACCCTAGAAGAACCCTCGAGGGGCAGCTTGCGAAGAGATAGATTCTGTGGGAATTAAGGGCCATTCAGCCGAATGGAAGTGGATTCGACCGAATGGGAGGTTGATTCGGCCAAAGCAGAGAGCGGAGTAACATAAGTCTGGGACCTGTCCACCATTCGACCGAAGGAAGCTTTGATTCGGCCGAATGGACCATGATTCAGCCGAATGGGATCTGATTCGGCCATATCAAAGAGCTTGAATCATATGCTTGAGTTCCTGTCATCCATTTGACCGAATAGTGCTCAGATTCGATCGAATCTGAGCCTCAATGTTGCTAAACAACTTCTTCAAAGTGTCTAATGGCTTCTAAACTTCGTGGGATCTTTGAGAGCTTGTAACGTGTGCTCAAGCTCTAATACCCACGTCTAACCTCTTGATAAGAGTTTCAAAGCCTTGAACACATCGCATTTTACCTTAAAATCATCGAAAATACCTGAAATGACCTTAAAATAGCTCGAGGACAAGATCAAGGAAAATCAAGTGTAATGTGTATAAAATTAATCTAAAACCGCGAGACTCGACACTATAATGGTGTTGTAAACGTGCTCTAAAATGAGCACATCAACTTCCCCCAAGCCAAACCTTTACTAGTCCCTAGCAAATGAACTAGTAGGACAACGTGCAAGCACAGGGCAACACAATGGGTAAAGCAAATGAAAAACAAGGCGAGTGGAAGACAAGACAATGTAAGCCGTGTATGTGCAAAACTTTTCCCTAACCATGGGTGTGCAAGTACAATGGGCTCAAGAGAGCATAATACCAAGAAGAACAGCGTTTTCCACAGACTCGGGATCACTAGAAAAGCTACAACACAGGCATTGCCACCTACTACCTAATGAGGTCACAAGTCTACGCTCCCCATGCTATTTCCCAAAAGATGTGGGAAATTTCTAATACTCTTGTGTGTTTAATAAGGTATGTGTTTCACTTAGAATCATCCGACTAAAGGTGAACCAGGAATTAAACACTTAAACAGGGAGAGGTCTTGTGAATTGTATCTTATCTACCCTCCAGCATAGAACTTACTAATCAGACCAAGTCGAACAGGTTTGGAAAGGGTTGCAATGTAGGCTAGGATCAAGGTAGGGTAAAATTTGGGGATGTTGAGTTAAAGTAGAGGATAAAACCAAGGACAACAATGCCTTTCGACAACAATGCCACTCCCAAAATCCTCGAGATACGCATAAATGAACTCGAATACATTACACCAACCTTATTCTCAAAGTTTTCTCTTTATCTTTTTTTTTCTTTTCTCTCTCTTTTTTTCTTTTTGTTTTCTTTTTTTTCTTTTGATTTTCTTTTTGTGTTTTTCATGCTAATATTTCTGAAATATACTAAGAGTAATGTATAGAGTCATATCATCCGACAACGACTTTTCAAACCAAAATCCTACACCACAATGCAACGGGCACCAACTTCACTATGATCACTTGACTATCCTCTAGGTAAAGAGAGGCGACATTTGGCTCATGTGGAGTTAAATAGTGTGGCTAAAAAGAAGAAGGTAAAGGCACCAACTTGGATTACCCTAAAGTCAATTATTATTCATGGTAAGCAGTTTGGCCATCTAGCTGTAACTACAAACGTGTTATCATCCCTGACCTTTAGAAAAGCAGACTATGCTGGAGGAGAACAGACACAATACTTAGATTCTCTAACTAGCACTCGATGACATAGGACTCATAATGGAGTACTAAAAGGCTCAATCCTTACTAGGCTAGTCGAAATGTGCCTCAATAGGTAGTCATCCAAGCCACAAACCAAGCAAGCTTAGATCCCCAAGTCAGGTGGAAAACAGTCAATCATTTGGTCCCAAAACAGGCACAAGGCTAGGAAAACATGAGTATACGTAGGACCACTAAAATGTACACACCAAAAGCTTGCATGTCGGTTTCACAACTCAAGCACATCAACTTAACACAACTAAACATGCAAAAACTATAACAAAAACCAAGGCAATAGTGACAATAATGCAGATCTTTCGAAACTTTGGAAATGCAAGAACCCTCCCTATGGCCAGCTCAAGAGCCATCTTGGCACGTGGGAAAGATGGATAAGAGAACCAAAAGGGAGAAAGATCAGCATTATGGAAACTGTAGATAAGCAAAAAAACAAACTATACTAACACCAGGTTATCTCCCGTAAGTACTTTTGTTTAACGTCGGTAAGTTTGACATAGTTAGCCACCAGCTCAGACAGAAAAAGAAAACAAAGAAACCATACCTGATGTAGGAGTGGACTCACTCCTAGCATCTTCATCACCTCCAGCGTGGGGAGTCAAAACTCTCCACCAAGCAGCAGTGGCAGAAGCAGGTAAAGGAGAACCGGGGTCATCTGGAGATGGTTTATAATGCGGGGCTCCCCCAAGCCATGGTGGATCCATTGTTCTCTTTTTGGTTTTTCTTCTTTTTTTAGCCCTTTTCTTTTGTGGGCAGGCTTAACAGTTCCCTCAGACTTGTAACAAATTTCCTTTATCGGACCAATCTCCTTCTCGACCTCAAAAGCAACACTCTTCATTGTCTACTCCTCATCTAACACCTCAACAAACACTAGGGCATCAAATACCCTTCAACCTTTTGTTCAACTATATTCCTAACAATATCAAAGGAACAAAATTGCTCGACCATGGGTTCTTTGGAGGACTTAGAAAAGGCAAAAAAAAAACCTTCTTTTGGGCTACCCTCATAGTGATAGTCTCTAATTCACAATCGATCAAGTCACCCAAAGTCTTCAAAGCATCTTTCCTTAGGATGAGGATAAGGATCCTTAACCATATCAAGCACCACAAAGTCACTTGGAATCACAATGTTCCCTATTTGGATCAGAAGGTCCTCAAACTCCCTACATGGCACTTTTATACTTCGGTTGGCTAGTTGGATGGTTTTCTTTGATGGCTTAAGCTCAAAGGTTAGTTGTTTGGCAATGGACATCGGCATGAGGCTAATGAAGGCCCTAAGGTCAGCAAGTGCTCCCTTAGAATTAAGTTTTCCAAGGGTGACTAGGAGCACAAAGGGAACTCTAGCTTTTTATTTCTTGGCCCAGGTGCCCTAAATTATGGCACTCACCTGCTCTGGCAAACTAATCACTTCGCCCCTAAGCTTTCTCTTATTTCCTAAGAGAGTTTTTAGATACTTAGTATATTGAGGCATTTGCTCCATGGCCTCCAAGAATGGTATCTTCATATCAAGTTGCCATATATTCTCTAGGAATTTGAGAAACTTTTCTTGTAATTGTTTCTCTACCTTTTTTGTAAGGAAAAGGTAGAGGCGGAGCATGTTGAAGCTCAAGTTTCCTTCTTTCTTGTATCTCCCTCTATTTTTCTTCTTCATCCTTCCTTTTCTTCTCATGCCCATCTACTTTAACATTGCTTTTCTCACCTTCTTTACCAACCTTCTTCTCTCCCCTCAAGATCATCCTTGTACTCAATTTCCCTTTGAAAACCAAGATCCTTTCAAGACCCTTCCCCTAAATCATCCCTTGGAGCTAGAACTGGAGCAAAAAATGAGGTTCTCGATCTTAGGAAGATTGTCTTGCATTTGTGATGTTTGGGGTTGGGGTTAGGAGTTTTTGGTGATGGAGGTTGGATAGATGGATTTGGTTGAGGGTGAGATGGGAATAACAATGGTGGAGATGGATTGGCCATCTGAGCGAGGTGGGACTCAAACAATTTCTAGTGTACTTGAAGTTGTTGCATTAGAGTGATCAAGGTTTGATTGATTTGGGAGAGGGTTTGATTTTGTTGAGAAAGAGAGTTCATTTGAGTGGAAACGTAATCATGATTTGGAGGGGGGTTTAGTGGTGGTTGTGTAGATGGGTAGGGTAGGTTAGGGTTGGGCCTTGGCACTTGAGGATACGGCCTATTCCCATTCGGCCTAGGAAAACTCTCATTTGCTTGATTGCTAAAGGGTGCAGGATTGTTGGAGTTGTAGCCTTGGTTAAAGTTTCTCTGGATAGAATTTAGATTAAAGTGAGGTCTAAAGGGTTTATTTTTGTAGGGACCTTGTTAATAAAACCCTTGGTTTTGACCACCATAACCCATAGCTGCAACACAATCGAGATTGTACCCATAACCATCGTAGTTCATGACTGGAGCTCCTTCTTGGTTGCACCCCCCATAGGTCACAGCTGCCATATGTTCAGCATTTGAGCCCCCAGAATAGGATGTATCATGATTGGTGCTTCCACAGATTCTACATGAAAAGGGCTTCTCATTCGATGATGATACATTTGAACTACCTTGAGCAAGTTTGAACTTGGACAGTTTCTTATCCATACTAGCCTCGATTTTCGAACTAATCGTGTCTAAGTTACTTGAATCAATCATCCCCCTTGGTAGTCCATTACCTCTTGCTCCTCCCCAAGAGCTATTTTCTGCCACCTCTTCAATCTTAGACTTCACCTGATTGGATGGGACTTTTGAGAGTTGTCCACCAACTGTCGAGTCTAGAAGTGCCTTGGTGGAGTCATTGAGACCATCATAGAAAAATGTGTTGAGATGGTTCTCCCCGTACTCATGATGGGGGCATTCTCTAATCATTCTTTTAAACTGACTCCAAGTAGCACTCAGGTTCTCATCATCCTCTTGAGTGAAGGACGCAATTTTCTTACGCCAATCTTGCGTTTAAATGGTGGGATAGAACCTCTCTAGAAAGTTGTCTTCAATTGAGCCCAATTAGGGATTGAGTTGGGATCTAAGCATTTATACCAATCCTTAGTGTCGCCATCTAGACTCAAGTGAAATAGGTGCATCCGCACATAGTCTGGACTATTGGGGCATGGAGGAATGAGCCTGTAAATATCTAAGAAAGCTTCTAAGTGTTGGAGGGGGCATTCATTTTTCAAGCCGCAGAAAGGGGTCTCCTTCACCATCCGGGTGAATTGTGGATGTATCACATAAGGAGTTGGAGCTATGGGTAACACGACACCCCCTTGAAATTCTTAGGACCCAAGTGTCCCAAATTGGCCAAATAGTTGCTGATTTTCGTCCATTGGTGGTGTAGAAGGGTTGGGAGTATTTGGTTGTAACTGAGTTTGGGATGGAATTCGCCGTTCAATACATTGAATCTCAGGGTCATAAGGTACTAGCTGCTAATTTGATCTGTGTGTGCTATAGGACATGCAAACAACACTAGAGAACAAGCATAAGCATTGACAAGCAAGATTAAAGGACAATAATAGAAATAAAACAAAAATGAATTACAACAAGACTATAATCTAAACATAATGCCTTATCCCCAGCAACGTCGCCATTTTGATAACTGGCTTTTAGCATCGTTTACTAAAAGACTAGTTACACAAATAACATTTGTAATTACCCTAATACTACTACAACTAGTGTAACGGTAAGTCGGGGGTCGAACCTCAAGGACAAGGGATGCTAGGTTTTAGACTTGATGTAGAGAGTTTATTTGAGATGTGAATTGTTAAACTATACTAATAACAGGAAAATAAAACAAAAATAAAATGATGATAAATAGCAATGAAAAACAACCGGGGATAGATTAGCTCCACCTTAGGCAGGACAATAAAACTAGTAGATAAACTAGGTCAGGGGAAATCGATCAACAACCAATCAAGACACTCTAGATAACGAGAGGAAGTTTGGGACCCTATAAATCACATGAACAACCTATAACCGCCCTATGTCTCCTAAGGAGTGACAGGACAAGATTCACATCGAATATCAATCAAACAATCATTGATAATCTCGAACCCTAACTCTACGCATGAAGAACAAGCCAAACCTAGGGTTTCACCAATCAAACCCCTAAGAGAACTACTTACTCATAAGCATAAATGGATACAAAATAACAGCAAGAGTAATGAAATCAGCAAAAGCAATAAGTGAAAGCATTAAACAAAATAGAGCAATAAAGGAAATGATAACTTACATGAATGAAATTGCTTGAATGAAAGAAATTCTGAATCTAAAATACTATACTTGAAAAGGAGAGCAATGAAAGCTTTGAATCTAAACTAGAGCATAAATGAAATGGAAAACAATAAATGATGTTCCAAGTTAAGGCACAAGAGTTCTCAAAATAGGCATGAGGGTTTTACAGAGAGAAAGGGGGTACTTATACCCTAAGGACATAAGGGGGTAAAACCCTAGAAGAACCCTCGAGGGTCGGCTTGCGAAGAGATAGATTTTGCGGGAATTAAAGGCCATTCGACCAAATGATAGGTTAATTCGGCCGAATGGGAGTGGATTCGGCCTAATGGGAGGTTGATTTGGCCAATGCAAAGAGCGGAGTAACATAAGTCTAGGACCTGTCCGCCATTCGACCAAAGGAAGCTTTGATTCGGCCGAATGGACCATTATTCGGCCGAATGGGATATGATTTGGCCATATCAGAGAGCTTGAATCATATGCTTGAGTTCCTGTCATCCATTCGACCGAATAGTGCTCAAATTTGGTCGAACCTGAGCCTAAATCTTGTTAAATAGCTTCTTCGAAATGTCTAATGGCTTTTCAACTTCGTGGGATCTTTGAGAGTGACTTGGAACGCATGACCAAGCTTCGATACCCGCGTCTAACCTCTTGATAAGAGTGTCAACGCCTCGAACACGTCGCATTTTACCTTGAAATTATCTAAAATACCTGAAATGACCTTAAAACAACTCGAGGACAAGATCATGGTAAAATCAAGTGTAATGTGTATAAAATCAATCTAAAACTGCGAGACTTGACGCTACAACGGGGTTGTAAATGTGCTCTAAAACAAGCACATCAATACAATAGAAGGAGTACCCTCCAAAATCTTCTAAAAGAGACTAGAGAGCCTTAATGCTCCTTGCTACTTAGTTTATCGCTCAAGGTGATAAACATTACAAGCACACCCCTATAGGCATTCATCTCATGGCATAAGTAAACAAGAAGATGACACTGTAATGTCTTAGCTCCATGATGTTGTTTGTGGAACTAACATAAGTGGTCACATGCTAGCCTAGAAAATAACACAACTTGACTATTATTGGACAACCATGGAAGGTGATTGTACTCAATACGTAGTAAAATGCGTGACTTGTCAAAGGTGCACAAACCTTCAGCAAATTCCCCCGTCATTCCTAAATTTGTATTCGTTACCCTAGCCCTTCTCATCATGGGGTATTGACATTATCGGTAAAATAGCTCCACTAGGCATAGGGGGTCATGAGCTCATCTTGGTCACAATCAACTACTTCACAAAGTGAGTTAAAGCCAAATCATATAAGTCCCTAGGTTTCAAGCAAGTGGCCTAATTCCTAGAGAGAACATCATCTATAGATATGGTGTGCTTCATGAGATTAGAAGTGATAAAGGTATCCACTTCTAAGGTGAATGCACAGACATGATGGCTAAATACAAAGTTTAACACCATCGCTCGTTTCCATACAGACCGGAGACAAATGGAGTAATTGAAGTGGCAAACAAAATATCATGGTCATAATCAAAAAATGACCAAAAATTACGAAGACTAGTCGTTAAAACTTCACTTTGCTCTATGGGGTTACATAATGTCTCAGGACGTCAACAGGGATGACCCCTTATTCTCTTGTATATGGGAAGGAAGTTGTCCAACCCGTTGAGCTCGAACTTCCTTCATTGAGGATTGTTCTTAAAAGCCAATTGTCCAAAGCTGATTGGGTTAAAGCTAGATATGATGACTTGATCCTGTTGGATGAAAAAGCGGCTCCATGTCGCGCACCACATTCAACTATATTAGTAAAGGATCACAAAGAACTTTAATCAGAAGGTCTACACCCGATTCATCTAAGAGGAAGACCTAGTGCTTAAAGTACTCTAGAAAAAAAATATGGATCCTTGGGTAAAATTTAGACTAAATTGGGCCAAACCCTATATTGTTAAAAATATCCTATCTTGATGAGCCGTACAATTGACAGACATGGACAACAATGAGTTTCGTTCACTAATGAACCTCGATTAGTTAAAAAAATCACCTCTTAAGCATCGGTCAATGTCTAAGAGCTATGTTATGACTTGATTCCCTTAGCGGATACATAGGCAACCTCACCTAGATGCCTGACCAAAATCATATGTGTCTAAATCTGACAAGAAACCACTAACTACACCACCCCTCAAGCTTCAAATCTAATAGAAACTTCTCAAATGCAATTGACTTAGTCTCACCTCTCCTAGAGCAAAATCTTGACTTGATTCATAAATCATAAATCTCTACACTCCATGCAATTGTCCCAAGCCCAAGCTCGAGCGTTGAACGCCAAATCAAGGCATTAGATGCCCAAATGCGAAGCACTGAACGCCCAAGCTTGGGCGCCAGCAAAAATAGGTTATGTCTCCTTCTTTGTTGTTGTTTACTTTCAAGGCATAAAGCTTCAGCGTCAAATGCCCAGATGTGCATTTGATGCCACGCCCTGAGCATCAGCAAAAAAGACACTTGCTTTGCCTGAGCACTGAGCAAAAAGGCTCTTAATCCCGGTTCAAAGTTTTAGCGTCAAGCATAAGGGCTCCTGTTTAGAGGGCTTAATGTCCCGCTTCTTTAGCTCTTTAAAATGTGTCTAAACATTGTGATAGGTTTAGTCATATTCTTTTAATATCGTTTTGGCTCTTTTAGCCTTAATGGCAAATTTAAAATTTGTAAAAAATATGTAAATGTAATCCTCAAAGCATGTGAAGTGGCATAATAAAATTTTCAAAGAAAAATTAAATCCATTTAAAAGAAGAAAAGGTTACATAAGATCTTAAAATTATGGCCTAATGCCTTCTTAAAATCTTAAATAAAGAAAGGCCTAATTCTAATGGGACAAAGCAAGCAATGGCCTATGCAGCCTAAACAAAAAGCCTCTTACAAGCTTTGCTTTACCCCTAAGCCTATCTACTTGCCTAGCCTATCGTAAACAGATTTCACCTTCTTGCCCAATCGGTCCTTTGGTTGCACAACTCACACACCCAAGTGATCATGAACCGTTGGGGGCTTAGGCTTCAACATTTGGTCTTAAGTGGGTCTAGAGGAAGACACACGCACCTTAACTTCCTCGTCGGTCTCCCATATCCAAGCCAAACAACTCCTGAAGAGCATGGTCATTTGAGGAGGATCTTGCAAAAACCACATCAGTTTTTCCCTTAAATACAATTCTCAAATCTTGCCCGCTCCTCCTTAAGAGGTATTCTCGAGGGCGGTGCCATCTCATGGTCCAAAACCACTTGCTTTCGCCCAAGTTACCTTAAAATTAGGGTCGAAGTGTAAAAAGTCAACACCGAGAGATTTGGGACTCTAACAAAGGACCCTTTCTCAATGTCGATCATTGCTATAACCTTCCACCACAAGACAATCTACCTTATAATGAACTCCCTCTTGGAAAAATAGGCTTCCTAAGTCTCCAAGGTTGCATGGTCAAGGAGTATCCTTTGCATGGTGAACCCTTTCTTGTTGTAGGTGGCGTGATTTTCAGGGGGACCTACTTGCTTGAGCCTCTCCTTTAACCAAACCTTCAAAGCAAAAGAATAAAATGAGCACAACTTAATTTTCATGACATTTCAAACAAAAATCAAACAAATCAAGTATAAACCGAAACTTACATGAAGAAGGATAGGGCACCCTTCGAAACCCAAAGTAGGATCTACCTGATGGAGATTTAGGCCACCCATGAGCTTGCCTAGAATAATCGGCATCAAATTTTTCCCATTAGCACTTTGCTCCTCAATCTGAATTATGGAGGTAAAACCTTCCTCATTTCCCTCATTAGCGAGGAGGAATCGAACAAACAAGTAGAATTGTAAGGCCCTCTTGTTGAAGACTTGAGCTCTTGGCTCATAAGTAGGTGTAGAAAAGAGAGAAAACATACACACTAAATCTACTCTTGCACCAAAGACAACATTGCCAAGGAACTTACCTTTGAGGCATAAGTACCTCTCGAAGTCCACATAGTAATATTCTTATATGGGTGGAAGACAAGGTGGACCATTGATTGGACAACCAATGATAACCCCGAGCTCCTCGAACATAGGCACTATCTCGTCAATCTTGAACTTAAAAGTGTGAGAGATATGATCCCAACACTTGCAAGCCGCCACAAGGAAGTTTGTGTCGACTTTTACGAATCGCAAAGATGAAAGTACCCTAAGATACATAGGATCCACTTCAAGTTTCTCACTCTTACCCAAGGAGCTCAACCATGCATTCAAGGCTAATTCAAACTTGTAAGTTCTTTTAGAGTGAGAAGAAATTCAAAGTAAACATCAAATAAGTGTGTTTGGTGGCAAGGAAGTTTCTAATCCCGTCAAGGGGTTTATATAGGATAAAAACAACCAGCTAAGGCCTATGCACAAGACGCAGTGTTCAAGTGGTAAACGCTTGCCAAGCGATGAGCGGTGACTCCTAGTGCTTGATGCCTAAACCCAGCATTAGGCGTGCTTACCAAGCACTCGATGCCTGAACCTAGAGCTGGACGCCCAACCTATGTTCATGACACCATTTAATGCATTGTCACCTCGAACTCTCATGTTGTTATAGTCCCCAAGTTCCTGCTAAGAATAAGTTAATCCTATGCATAATTACTATTTTTATTTAAGCCCATGGCATATTTAGACTCTTTTTGACCCATTTGCAAAACCTAAACTCCTAAACTTAACATATACTCACAAGTTGAACCCAGATCCATTTTTGTTCCATTTTGACCATAACTGTGACTCATAAATCAACCCAATTGTCACTCACAAACTAACTCATTTACCCATCCCAACCCCGACGTCCTTTCAAAATTAAAACCTGACCCGATTAATCCAAATCATCTCAATAAACCAAATTTTGCAACCCTTCACCCAAAAATTTTTATTCTTTGTTGGGTGAGAGTCGATACCCCTCCGTGGTTCAAATATAAGGCATATTTTTTGCAAAGTTGTCCTTGCAAATTTACAAAGTCCATGGTACTTGGCAAGCCATGCATTGCATGCATCATATCTAGCGATCGCATAATAGGCCCATGCATTATTCGCGCTGTAAAGCATAGCACGCACAAGCACACACACATGTAAATGCATACACAGGAGTCAAACCATAATGCACAAAACCTATTTATTACAAAATCCCAAATGTAATCCAATCCAAAAATGTATAAATGTACTTAAAATCTAAGATAATACAAAAACCAAAACCCATATACAAAGCTAGACCTCCTCCTTTGACACTATAGGGTCTCTTGCTCGCAAACTAAAGCCACCCATAGAGGTATACAAGTGTGAAGGGTTAGCATTAAACAACCCCTAACTCAGCTCATAAATCATTTGAGACACCAGAGTCCTCTTCTCCCGGGGATCCTTAATGATTATTTGTGGAGATGGAGACCTCCCAATAGTTCTGTCAGCAAAGAACCCAACTCCAGCACCCTCCTAAGGCATACCACTAGCGCTCATCAGTATCTGCATCTACGTATGTTGATACATCTGAATTTGCTGGAAGAAATACGAATCCATAGCATGTATCTGGCTGGATCCCACCATGGTAGTTCCCCCGAAGCCTTTAGTATAGTGCCTACCCAGATCAAGTATGGGTCTAGTCTAACCCACTATCTCCATACTAGACTGCAAAGCCTACGCCCATCCCTCGAGCTGAGGCTCCATCCGAGGTTGGGCTTGAGAATACAAACTCAACATACGTGGCCGGGATGTATCCTGTATAACCAGACACATTAAGATAGAAAAACAAAAACAATATAGAAAGAAATTAAACATAAACTGAGATCCTTACCTCAGTAGGGCGATCTGCAAGCTTTTAGGTCATGTAGATGCACTTCTTCTTAAGGCTGTCAATCACCTTCATGAACTGACCAATCTTATTCCGACCTAGCTATGAAAAAAAAACCACAAAAATCATGTCACTCAGTAAAAAAAAGATGTTAAGGCTCACATCCATCAATCAACTTACTGGCAAGAACTTAGTGGGCATACTCCTGTAAGCATGTGACTCAGCCTCTTAGGCATCCTCTATGGGTTCACTAACCCGCTCTTCTTGTGAGTTAACATAGCAAAGTATTAGGTCTGCATGAGGGAACTCAAGATCCTCATCTTCAACATGCTATCACAAAAAGGTATGCTCAAAACTTAAGGCAAGTACCATACCTCGGGTAGGACCCGCTTTACCGGGTAAGCCAGACTTCTTACCTGCACCAAGTAATCCACCCCAAGCTTTACCAATTATCCTCAATATGTGTGCAAAGTAGCAGTCGGGCATCTGCATGAGCTAGTCTAGGCTCACTAGGTCCAACATCGTCGTAAGAGGGTCTACAAAAGTTAATAACTTCATGGTCAAATGCTAACAAGTCACTCGCTCCCCAGATACCACATGGGCTTCCACAAGTCCCATATTGATGTCCTCAACCATGTGAGGAAAGTAACCCTCTCCATCGCCACAAGGGGCTCTATATCAGCGCATGACCAAAAGTTAACCTATTTTAATCAGCAAAATAGTGTCAACGGTCATAAGCATACATCAATGCAACATCCAAAGTCACTGGATAAAAGCTTACTGATTCAGGGGTGGAGCAAAAGAGAATCTTACGAATGCAACTCAAGATCACCCCCTTTATTTCATGCCCAGCCCAAGAAGAGCCCAGTAGGAAGATCTGATCTTCTAGTCGAGCCAGATGTCACGCGCTGACTACTTCACCCGAGTCTTATGCACGCGGCCTACTGTCGACCACCTGTTAGTCGATCAGTCAAGGCTTCCCGAAGTTGTTAGGTATGCTAAGGGATTGCTACGAAAGATAAGTGAGAAGAAGAAAGGCACTTAAGGAAGGATGTTGGAGAAAGAGTATTGTATTGCTTTGAGAGAACTTTACACTTTGCTTGAAGGCTTCTTGGATGCCTTGCTCAAATGGTGGAGACCTCTATTTATAGGCCTCAAAGAGGGTGGGACTAGAACCTTCCTAGTTCTAGAATACTCTAAGACTATCTACAACATCAAGGACTCTTCCTCTATATACAAGTCTCTAGAATACTCTACACATAACTAGAGCCTACATATGCACAAGGGTGCACTGTAACTCCCTAGAAGCTTCTAGTTCCTCCACGAATTTGCCTTGCACCATCAGCTACTTGTGGGCCTCATATGTAAAATCTCATTGGATTCATTGGCCCAAAAAACGGTGGACCCCCAAGTTTGAGCCTCATATGCTACTTGGGCTGCTTCGTTCGGTGGGTCTGGCTCCCCCACCTTTCCTCTTTCTACTGCCACTTTTAGTTCCCTTACTCTCTTTCTTTGAGTCACTCTTGTACTCTAACAAAGATTCGGCTGCAGCGATGGCGTCTGAGAGCGTTTGTACATTTTGACGTTTTAGCTCTTGCTCGGCCCATCGTTGCAGTCCATCCATAAAGTAGAGGAGTTGAGCTTTCTCAGGTAATTCGATTACCTCAAGCATGAGCAAAGAGAATAGTTTGATGTATTCCTTGATTGACCCTGTGTGCTTCAGCCCACGCAACCTCTTCATAGCAATTTCTTCGGCGTTCTCCGGATAGAATTGCTTCTTGTAAGCGACCTTGAACCCGGCGAGAACAGACCCTTCTTAATGTCCGACTCTTGCCTCCTCCACCAAAGAATGGCATCATCTACAAGGTACATGGTGGCGGCAGTAATCTTGGTCGCATCGTCGACCAACTGTGTAGCATCGAAATACTTCTCGATGCTCCATATGAAGTTGTCGAGCTCCCTTGCATCGCACTTCCCATGGTACTTGGGCGACTCGGGAACTTTTATTCTCATTCCCTCCTGCATCACGGTACCCCCTGCCACAGCGGCCTTGCATAGGGAGACATCCGCTTGAACGGAGTCAAGAAGTTCCCTAAGGCCATGAAGATGCCCCATGAAAGTTTCCTTGAGATGGGCCATTTCGGATTAGAGGGCATCAGCCACTTGATTGACAAGGAGTTGAGTCTCCCCCTTATCATCCGAAAGGCCCATTTCAAGGCCTTTCACTCGGTTGTCAAGTCCCTCGACATCGTCAGAGAGACTACAACCAGTAGCCTGCAAGCTAGCGACAGATTGCTCAACCTCTTGTAGGCTATCTTGGAAGTCGGCAACGCCTAGCTCGGCCTTAGCCATGCGTTCCTCAAGTAACGCAGTTCGGCTTAGTTTCTTGCTAGGCCCTTCCTCAATTACCAACCCTGCAACACTGTCCTTGTTATGTGCCATCGTACTGCCAACACTTATACTTCGTATGCACAATGGTTAGCACGCCCCCAGATCACGATTCTGCCTAGTAGAATGTCGTCGCTCTTATACCACTTGTCACGCGCTGACTACTTCACCTGAGTCTTATGCACGTGGCCTACTGTCGACCACCCGTTAGTCGATCAGTCAAGGCTTCCCGAAGTTGTTAGGTATACTAAGGGATTGCTACGAAAGATAAGTGAGAAGAAGAAAGGCACTTAAGGAAGGATGTTGGAGAAAGAGTATTGTATTGCTTTGAGAGAACTTTACACTTTGCTTGAAGGCTTCTTGGATGCCTTGCTCAAATGGTGGAGACCTCTATTTATAGGCCTCAAAAAGGGTGGGACTAGAACCTTCCTAGTTCTAGAATCCTCTAAGACTATCTACAACATCAAGGACTCTTCCTCTATATACAAGTCTCTAGAATACTCTACACATAACTAGAGCCTACATATGCACAAGAGTGCACTACAACTCCCTAGAAGCTTCTAGTGCCTCCACGAATTTGCCTTGCACCATCAGCTACTTGTGGGCCTCATATGTAAAATCTCATTGGATTCATTGGCCCAAAAAACGGTGGACCCCCAAGTTTGAGCCCATTCGGGGTCCGTTTGGCCCGACAAACGGCCCATTATTATGTTACTGTCAATGAAGGGTTCACTTAAGAAACTTGACTTTTGCTAAATAAGCCTCTTTAGGGGGAAGGTTGCCGTGGGGCAGCCAGGGCGCCCCCAAGGGGTCCGTGCTGCGTCGCTGCCCACGACGCCTGGCCTAGTGAGCCCTCTATTGCCAGTGAGGGTGAGAGATGAGCCGTGACACAGAGCTAGCTTCAGGAGGTACATATAAGGCTAGAGCTGCAAATAAAGGCAAACAGGTTAGTATAAAGGCTATGAAAACAGATAACAAGCCTATAGGAGGGAAAACATAGAAGTACCTTAATGACCTACGACATGCTGCCAACAAAAACCTAGCCGTCAATGCAACCCTGAACAACCTCCTTTATCTCATATAGAAAATGAGCATACGAGAGGCCTCCCCTGTCACAGCTAGAGAACAAAGCGATATCCCATAATGAGGGAAACTACCGTGGTGAGACTAGACTCACTATAAGTAGGAGTAGAATCCTTACCATTTTCTCTTCAGTAGTGCTTCTCAACTTGAGGCCTTTAGCATTCTTCCCATACCCAATGGTCATAGCCTCGCCACGTATAGTGGCCGCAACAGGGCCTAGGAGCTTAGTCGCCCCTGTATCCTTGAAGTGAAGGTCAAAGTCCACGACCACAGGCTTATTAGTGAAAACACAAGCCTGTGATCAAGTGAAGTTCATAGATGTGATGGTCAAATCCCCCCACGGAAAGTGGAACATGTTGATGGTGTCCCACCATCACTCAAGAAGCCCACGGATCAAAATGCGAGACCCAATCTGACGAATGAATGATTGGGCGAATGACCAGAAAAGCTAAACGCTAAAAACAATGTCTATCTCCTCTCACTCCACTCCACCTTCTTCATGAACAAAGAGAAGCTCTTGGAAGAACTGGAATTTCGTACATACAAATTATCTTGATGAAAGTAAAACAAACTCATATTAGGACTAGTTAAGTCACAAACTTCTCAAAACTGATAGGAAGAAGCTTACCCTGCCCATACTATGTCTGTACGAGAGTTGTTCTGTCGAACGGAACACCTAATGGTTAGGCATCCATCTAGGTCGGCACTAATAAGTGTGGCGGCTCTGTGACACCGCCTACTCCTTGGGTGACCCTTTAGCCTCTATAGATCCTGTCTCTTCAGCCATGACATGACGTTTAAATTAGAGCGCTATCTTGACAAAAGCAACAAAATTCAATACAAACACAAAGGCTCCCAAGCCTAAAAACATCATAGCAAAAGTTATACAAATTCTAGAACAATATAAAGACATCAACCTCAGGAGTTCACATACTTCATCGAAATACAACAATTTCAAGAATTCTCAGATTCCATTAAATACAACAAGTCATAGGAATTCTCATATTCCATCAAAATACAACAATCATAGAAGTTCACAAACTCCCCTGAAATGTCATAGTTTTATTAATTCTTAGATTCCACTAAAATACTATAGTCAAAAGAGTCCACACATTCCCCTGAAAAACAACAGACTCGATAAATTTGCGAATTCGTTAAACCTTGGAGTTCACTAACTCAAGTGAAAAATAGTAGACTCTTGAATTCACTGATCCTATCACAACAAGTCTCAACAACATAAGGGGCTCATCCTAGTGCAAAAACAATTCACATGAATTCTTAAACATAGACACAACTCAAAAGGAAGTTCACAGGTTTCCATACCAGCACAACAGCTCATCAAAGCACTATGATAGTGGAAATTTACACTCTTTTGCTACATCACAAAAATTCTCAGATTTCGAACCCAAACGTAGCTATAACCCTCATGGCATAGCCTAACACCAATTCTAACCCTACCGAGAACCCTACAATGCCTACATTGCCATATATAGTCGAAAAACTAGGCTTCCTTACAAACACCAAAACTCAACGGTTTCTCATACCAAACCTACATAAAAGCCCAGATCCATAATCTTGAACCATCAAACAACTAAATTGGCACCAAAACCTCAAGCCATCACTAATCTACTAGAACGAACAAACCGAGGGCTTAAAAAATGACCAATTTCACTAAACTCAACCAAACGAGAATTCACAACCCACCAAAAATTATTCTTAAAACCATGTTAAATTGAATTAGCTTACTTGACTTAAGCAAAGTGTGAAGCTAAAAACCCTAAAGGTCAAATCTTTGGAAGAAAAAATGGGGAAGCAGGTTTTTAAGAAGAAGAAATACCAAAATGAGGGCTCGGGGCACAGACTAGCAATTTTAAAAAGCCCCAGCACGTTTGCTAAATGTGCAGACACGTGCGTAAAGCGCTCTACCAGCGCCAAGCGCAAATTTTCTTAGCATTGAGCGCTCGACCTTGGCTTAAGACACATGCATGCTTCTCTCATTGCAAACTTAGGACCACCCCATGTTACTGTTATTTGCATAATTAAGTTAAGAAAATGATGCGTGCATCAATGTGAATGACGAGCATGTTGAAGAATTATTCCAAGAAAGTCAAGAAAGCATGAATCTATACTTGGAAGCTTCTTCAATAGGTCAAGCTTACTATCTGGGGCATCAAGACAAAGCCACGCTTTGTATGGTGGCGTTCTTGGGAGTTCTTGAAGCTTCTTGATAGTTCTTTAAGGTTTCTTTAAAAGCTTTCTTAGATTTTTGTCTACAAGTTTTTACCTTTCACTTGAAAGGGTTTTTCTTGGTTTAGACCCTAAGGTTTCTTTATTTTCTTTATTTTCTTGATTATTTGTACGTGTGAGTTAGTTAGAGTAGTTAGTTAAGTTAGTTAGAAAACCGTGTAATGATACTTGGCGCCCAAGGTTACGTTTCCTATTTCAAGATGGATTCCTACTCAAGATTGAATTTTAATAGGTGGCGGCTGCTTGGAGATCAAGGCGAATTGAAGGAGTTTTATTCAAGCTAGAATTCTAATATTTTTAGGAAAAGAAGGAGTTTTATTCAAGCTAGAATTCTAATATTTTTAGGAAAAGGAGTTTTATTCAAGCTAGAATTCTAATGTTTTTAGGAAAAGTTTGCTATAAATATTCTTTGTAATTCACGGTTTTCAAAGAGACTTTCATGAATTTGATCAATAAAGAAACACATTTATTTACGAGTGATATTTTGGTTGGATAACCTAAATATTTCTTTGGCTAACTTGCGAGTTAGTTGCTATTTTGGGTGTTTTAGTTAAAACATTCATTGGTTTGATTAATTAGGTGGATTCTTAATTAATTAAACTCGATTCTAGCCTAGTTCTTGGTGATTTATCTATATAGGACGAAGCTTAGAACATATCCTTGTGAAAACTTGGTTTTCGGATCAAGAATCACATCAGAAAGCTTAGTATTTTCCTCCCAAAATTGTGTAGGATAACTAACAAAATTTCAAGCATAAGGTGAAAAGACCAAAATGCCTTCATGACCCAAAAAGCTTTCTAGATGCTCGGTTTCTAAAACCCGAAAAGTTGGGTTAACCCCGCATGACACCGCAACACTACAAATAACTCGTTACCACTTCAAAGACCTAGTGACTCTAACTATTAGGCTCGGGAGGTGTCCCTAAAATACATGTTGACTCGGGAGGCGTCCTGATGATACGCTGATTACCCTATGGCTTGGAAGGTGGCCCCATAATACACGTTGGCATAAGAGGCATCCTTAGAATATGCAAAGGCGCAAGAGGTGTCTCTATATTACCCGTTGGCATGGGAGGCGTCCCCATGAGACGTGTTGGCATAGGACACATCCCTAGAATACACGAAGGCGCGGAAGACATCCCTATAATATGCATTGTTACGGTATGCGTCCCATAATACGCGTTGGCAAGAGAGGCATCCCTAGAATACTTGAAGACGCGAGAGGCATTACCTAGAATACACGAAGGCCTAAGAGTCATCCTTATAATATGTAGGCACTCTCCATGTCTTAGGAGGCATCCCTACAATACATAGATTGACCCAAGACTCGGGAGGCATCCCTAAAGTATGCTAAGGAAATCTAGGCAACCATGGGCCTAGCCAAAAATCCTTAGTGGATCATCTAAGGGTTTCAATTCAAAGTGAAACCGTCTAAAATCCTTCTCCCCACGTAAAGGCTCTGTAAGCAAAACTCTTCCCTAGCGAATGAAAATCTCAGCATATTAACATCCCTAGCAGATAAGCATCCTCATTAAGGATAAAATGGGAAAATACACTTAAAAGTTATCCTCAAGTGGGACCTTCTCAATGGAAAAGAAAACTGAAAAATTCCCTAACAGAGTTCGTTTGTCCCAGCAAGGCTGAAGGTAGTAAGCCCTTCAAGTTTACAATTTCAACAGCCTAGTTAACTAGAGACCAAGGTAAATCATCCAAAGCTCTAAATCAGCGTGATTTCAAGGACCAATATAAATGCAAACTCCCCAATGGAGAAGGGTAGTACCCTTTCAAAGCGCTAAAACCTCCTTAATAAATCGCATGGGTGTAAGGAGCACTAGACTTAGTCCTTTCTTAATTTTTTTCCCCTATGGAAGCTCCCCTCAAGCATAGTAGGCCATGTCTCTAGTGCAACAGAACTCGTCTTAGGCACAACATGTCATGTCTCTTAGCTACGCCACCTTGATAGGGATTCCCCATTGGCAAAGTAGGTCATATCTCTCAACTTCTCCACCTTGATAACAACTCCTTGTTAGCACAACAGGCCATGTCTCTCAGCCGCGCCATCCCAATAATAGCTCCCCATTGGCATAGTAGGCCAATTTACAAGCCGCCCCATTTTGGTAGTAGCTCCTAGTCAGCACCAGTCTCCCTAGCAGAATAGATCGAGAATCTAACTCTTGACATTAAGGCCAATCAATGCGAGTTCCTATCCTCAATGGAACTAACCTAGTGGCACCCGACAGGAATGTATTTGTAGACTAATCCTTGTTCATTTTGCAGGTACTAGCGTTAGAAGAGAGGTCTAAGGTCACAAAATATCTTAGATCTTCCTCCGTCCCAAGCCATACTTTGACTGTTGTCATACCCAAGGCTCGATCAAAGTGGAAAAAGAGACTTAAAATGAAGGGGAATAACTAAAATGCAAGGGAGAGGGATTTAGTTAAAAGATTAAGAGGAGACCAATATATGGAGATGGTTCTTTGAATGAAGTGCTCAAAATTAGGTTTTTTAGACTTAACCTAGTTAAGTAGGAGTTGCTCCTAGCTCTTTACATCATAGGCAAAAGAGGCATTGAAATGAAGTTGTGTGAGTTGATCATAAGAGATCATCAAGGATGATGACTCTTTGGTAAATCAAGTCTCATTTAAAGTGATATAAAGATTAAAATAGATGTTCATGAGGAAAGGGGTTTGCAACTCCCACAATCATAAAAATGGGTCTAACCTAAGGGTCTTTAGATGATGGAAACCACTAGATCTAAAGTCTAGATGGTGAATGGAGTAGAAATAGACAAAGCATTAAGTATAATTGAAAGAGATGAGGGGTCCTTAGTGTTTAGCACTATGGAGAGTCCTATTGCTTAAGTCTTTGCTAGAGCATGTGTTGAAGGGGTAAGATTTCCTTGCTTGGTTGTGTCAAAATGTGCTTGGGTTAATCCTTGGTAAGTATAAAGGATATTTGATAGGATTCGATTCTGTTTGGGGGTGCTTTAGGACTATATTTTAGAAAAGTGACGATCCTTAAGGTTGTGAGAAAAGCAGACCCTTGGCTCATCAAATTAGGGGGTATTAATAGGCAAAAAAGAATCGATTTCCTAAGTGTTGAACGTCAAGTCTATGCGATAGACGCTGGCATTTTGCATCACATGCTCAAAAAGGAAACCTTATGCTCGGTTGAAAAGAGGCTTGAAATGAGATAAAAGCACTTTTGGATGACACTAAGGTGTTGTGTGTCAAACACTAAGGCGGTGTTAGGAAAAGAGTTGATCTAGAGTAGAGCAGGGACCAATTTAGGTACGGTTATGGTCGAGCCCCTGGTAAGGTTGCCTACATATCCTTTGCAGGAATCAGGCCCATTCCTAGCTCTATAAGCGGCGAGACTAAGTCTGTGTCATTTCAAAAGCTTCTTTTAGATTTCGAAACTCAAGGGGAGGGTGTTGTACTTTAGAGGTTTCTTTTTAGATTTAGAAACATAAGATTATGGTCGGGCCTTAAGCAAGGTTTTCTACGTATCTGCTAAGGGAATCAAGCTCGGATAAGCTAAAAGTCCAAGCTAGTCTTCAAAGCTACAACTTTGACCCTTAAGAGTTGATGGTACCAATTCCTGACATGGCACAAGGATGGAAAAAATCTCTAGCAACCCTTAGTGGTAGTAAGCTGAATATTATGACTGGTGAAGGCCTAAAAATGGATGAGGCAGAATCGTAGGAGTCAGAGTTTGAATCTAAATGGTTAATCCACCAAAGGAAAACCCTGAAAAATCCCTTGATGTAACTAATCTTGAAATCAATTAAATTTTTTTTCCTAGTTACTCCTCTTTTTCCACCCAAATCCTTATCACTGAGTGCTTTGTCTCAATGAATCTGACTTAAAGTTATTAAAGCAATGGAAGAACATGAAAAATAAAACACCTATAATTAAAGAAACTGAAAAAATCAAAATAGGTGTAAAGTAAGAGAAGAAATTTGTGCAAATTGGGTCAATGTTATCCCTAGAAGAACACAAAGAGCTGACACAGTTGCTCAAGGAATTCATCAATGTCTTTGCTTGGTCTTATAGAGATATACCGAGGATTAACAAAAAAATTACATAGCACACTATTTTGATCCTCTCGGGATCAAAGCCAGTAAAGTAGAACTTATGGAGAATAAAATCAGACATAGCTCTAAATATTAAAGAAGTTGAGAAACAGCTGGAAGTTGGGTTAATCAAAGTTGCAAAATACCTTGACTGGATCGCAAACATTGTTCCCATTCTGAAAAAGGATAGTATGGCATGAATGTGTATATACTACTTAGATTTGAACCGGTGTAGTTCTAAAGATGAGTTTCCTCTAACCCTTATCGATATTCTGGTTGATAACAAAACTAATCATGTCTTGGTCTCATTCATGGATGGGTACATAGGCTACAACCATATACGCATGGCTGAAGTGGATATGGAGAAAACTACCTTCATAACTTAGTGGGACATCTATTGCTACACAATCATGTTGTTTGGCCTATAAAACACTAGTGTCAACTATCAAAGAACATCAATGACACTACTCTATGACATGATGCATGAAGAGGTGGAAGTGTATGTTGATGACATGATCGTTAAATCAAGGGATCGTCCAATGCATTACATAGCCCTCTGAAATATTTTGAATGGCTCAGACGGTTCAATATGAGGTTGAATCCTCAAAAGTGTGCATTTGGGGTCACATCTGGTAATCTATTGGGATATGTCATCAATTCTCGAGGCATCGAGGTCGACCCTAGAAAAATCAAAGCTATCCAAGACATGGCACCACCAGAGAGTGAAAAGGAGGTCCGTGGCTTCCTAGGCCGCTTCTAATGCACTAGAAGGTTTATATCTAAACTAACAATGATATGCAAGCCAATGTTCCAAAAGGTGAAAAATGAAACTCCTAAGGATTGGGACAAAAACTGTCAAAAAAGCTTTTAATCAGATTAAAAGCTATCTCCTAAATCCGCCCATGCTTTTCGAACATTGCTGGGAATTCTTCTCCGTCTATACATCACGATCACCGCCTCAGCGGGGCTATGCTTTCTCAAGAGGTATAGGGGAAGGAAAATGCAATCTATTACATTAGCATAAAGCTCTTCGAGTATGAAATGAAATACACATAACTAGAGAGACTTAGTATTGCATTAGTCTGGGCCACAAAGAAGCTCACACACTACATACTCTCGCACATGGTACATATTGTGTCGGAAATGGATTCTCTAAAATACATATTTGAAAGCCCGCGGTCAATGGGCGCCTTTTGAGATGGCTAGTGTTGCTTGTTGAATTCGATCTCAATTATGTCTTACAAAAGGTAATCAAAGGATTCGACGTCTCAAATTTCTTGCCTGAATCGCCAATAGAAGATTACGAGGAAAACTTTGATATCCTAGACGAAGATCTCCTCGTAATAGAAAATGATAGCTGGTAATTATATTTTGATAGTGCCTCCAACTAGAAGGGATGTGGTGTGGGGATACTCCTAGTATCTCCAAAAGAAGAGCATACTCCATTGTTAATCAAGCTAGCCTTCAAAGCCACTAACAATGCCACTAAATATAAAGTATGCATTCTAGGTCTACAGGCAGCAATATCCTTAGACATTTAGAAGCTTTGAGTTTATGGTGATTCCCCCTTAATAATCAACAAAATATGAGGGGTATGGAAAGTTTGTAGTAAAAGCCTTACTCCTTACCAAGCTTATCTCGAATTTGGCCAAACGAATCGTAGAAATTAAATATAATTATCTTTCGAGAGATGAGAATCAATTTGCTGAAACACTAGCTCGGCTAGCTTCAATGATCAATATTCCATCAAATTTGACTAGAATACCCTTGTCATAAAGAGGAGGTTTGAAGTGTCACATGTTAATGTTCTAGACGCTTACATAGAGGATGGAGAACCATGGCACGCCAAAATCCTTAGATACATACAGCTGAAGGAGTACCCTCCAAACTTCTCTAAAAGAGATCGGAGAGCCTTAAGACTCCTCACATCTTAGTTTTTCACTCAAGTTAATCAACTCTACAAGTGCACCCCTAAGAGCATCCATCTTAGATTCATAAGGAAACTAGAAGCTTACAAGGTAATATCTCAAGTCCATAATGGCGTATGTGGAACCCACATGAGAGATCATAAGCTAGCCTAGAAAATAGCATGACTTGGATACTATTGGACCACTATGGAAGGTGATTGTGCTTGATATATTTTGAAATGCGTAACTTTCCAAAAGTGCGCAAACATTCAGCATATCCCTCCATTGTTCTTGAACCCGATATCGTCACCCTGTCCCTTCTCAATATGGGGTATTGATAATATTGGCAAGATAGCTCTACCGAGCATAGTAGGTCATGAGTTCATCTTTGTCATAGTCAACTACACAAAATGGGTTGAGGCTAAATCATATAAGACCCTAGGTTCCAAGCAACTGGCTCAATTCTTAGAGGGAAAAATCATCTGCAGATATCGTGTGTCTCATGATATCATTATTGACCAAGGGGGCCATTTTTAGGGCGAATATGCAGAAATTTTTGAAAAATACAACGCTTTGCACCATTGCTCGTCTGCATACAGGCCGCAAACAATTGAAGCAGCCGAAGCTGCAAACAAAAATCTTAAGGTCATAATCCAGAAAATGACAAAAAATTACAAAGACTAGCCGTTGAAATTGTACTTTGTTCTATGGGCTACTGAAGGTCAATCATGATGTTAACAGGTATAACTCCATATTCTCTGGTATATGGAATAGATGCAGTCCAACCCGTTAAACTCTAACTTCTTTCATTAAGGATTTTTCTTGAAAGTCAATTGCCCAAAGCTAATTGGGTTCAAGCCCTAAATGATGAATTGTTCCTATTGGACGAAAAATGGCTCTTGACCGCACAACACATTCAACTCTATCAGAAAAGGATTGCAAAGGACTTCAATTAGAAGGTTTACACTCAATTCATAAAAAGAGGGAGACCTAATGCTCAAAGAACTCTTGAAAACAGTTAAGGATCCTCGGAGCAAATTTAGACGGGCCAGACCCTATATTATAAAAAAGATCCAATCCTAAGGAGATGTGCAAATAGAAGACATGGAGGACAACGAGTTTCATTTACTGACGAACCTCGATTTACTAAAGAAATTCATCTCTTGAACACCCGTCCATTTTAGGAGCTGTGTTTGGACCTGATTCCCTTAGCCAATACATAGGCAACCTCACCTAGAGACCTGACCATAGTCATGCGTTTCTAAATCTAAAGATAAACATCTAAACAGCACCACCATCACTTGTTTCTAAATCTAAAGAGAAAAATCTGAATTACACCATTCCCCGAGGTTCAAATTTGACAGAAACTTCTAAAATGCAATTGTATCAGTCTCACTTATCCTATAGCTATGTCTCGACTTGATTCCATCATAAGGATATGCAAGCAACCTCTTACAAGGCCAGGTCGCAATGAAAGTCATAAGTCACTGCAATTGTCCTAGGCCTTGGCTCAAGTGTTGAATGCCAAAGTCAGGCACCAGTTGCCCAGAATTCTTGCGCTAAGTGCCTAAGCCTCGAGCGCCAGCCAAAATGGCTCTGGTCTCCTTTCTTGCAACTGTGCAATTTACAAGCATGAGGTTTCCAGCATTGAGTGCCCTCCTAAGTGTTCAGCGCATAAGCTGTGCATTTGGCGCTGAGCCTCAAGGTCCAGCCAAAATAACTCCGACATCGCCTAATTTCTATCGAGCAGCGACCAAAGGGGCTCTTGATTGTGGTCCGATATTTCATTGTCAAGCATAAATGCTCCTTTTTATAGGGCTTAATACTAAGCTTATTTAGCTCTCAAGAGTGTATCTAATATTTATAATAAGGTAAGTCTTGTTCTACCAAGATAGTTTTGGCTCATTCAGTCTTAATGATGAACTTTTAGATTGTAAATATTATGTAAAGCATGTAAATTGGCAAATAAAATTTCAAAACAAATTTAAATTCCATTTAAAAGAAGAAAAGGTTACATAAAATCCTAAAGTTATGGTCTTATGCATTCTTTAAAAGGCTTCAATAAAGAAAAGTTTAATTTTAACAAGATAAAGCAAGAAATGGCCTTTGTAACCTAAACACAAACCCTTTCTTTTAATTTCTTTATACAAGCTTTGATTTACCCCTAAGCCTACTTGCCTAATCTATCATAAACTAATTTCACTCTCTTGCCTAATCGGTTCTTTGGTTGCATGACTTGCTCACCTTTGCGATCCTAAACAGTTGGGGGCTTAGGCTTTGACATTCGGTCTTTGACTTTGCCACTATTTTCCCACACACAAGTCAAATAGCTACCGAAGAGCATAGTTTTCTGAGGAGGATCTTGCAAATTCCACACCAGTTTTGCTCTCCAATACAACTCCCAAAGCTTAATCCACTCATCCTTAAGAGGTATGCTCTTGGGTCGTTCCATCTCATGGTCCGAAACCACTTGCTTTTGCCTAAATTGCCTCAATATCTAGGCCAAAGTATGAAAAGTCAAGATCGAGAGACTTGGGATCCTTACAATGCACCCCTTCTCAATGTCGTTCATCACAATGACCTTCCACCATTAGACAATCCACTTTATAATGAACTCCTCCTTGGAAAAATAAGCTTCCCAAACCTCTAAGGTCATGTGGTCAAGGAGTTTCCCCCGCATTGTGAAACCCTTCTTATTATAGTTGGCGAGATTTTTAGGAGGAGCCACTAGCATGAGCCTCTCCATCAACCAAACCTTCAAAGCAAAAAAGAACGGATGTTCATGACATTGCAAGCAAAATCAAAGAAAAAACCAATCAAATCAAGTATAAACTAAAGCTTACTTGAAGAAGGGTAGGGCACCCTCCGAGACCCAAAGAAGATCTAGGCTAATCATGAGCTCGCCAAGAACGATGGGCATTGGGTTCTTTCCACCAGCACTTTGCTCCATAATCTCGATGATGGAAGCATAACCTTCATCGTTCCCCTCGTTGACAAAAAAGGAACCGAGCAAACAAACAAAAATGCAAGGCCCTCTTGCGAAATTCTTGAGCTCTTAGCTCAGGAGTAGGAGTAGAGAAAAGAGAACTCATGCACTCCAAGTCTATTCTAGATCCAAAAAGAACGTCACCAAGGGACTTACCCTTGAGGCCCAAGTACCTCTCAAAGTCCTTATAGTAATACTCTTGAGTGGACGTGATGCAAGGTTGCCCTTTGATAGGCCAACCAATGATGGCCCCAAGCTCCTCGAGCGTGGGCACTATCTCGTCATTCTTAAACTTAAAAGTGGGAGACTGGATCTCAACACTTATAAGTTGACGAAAAAAATTACATCGACTTTCACGAATCTCAAAGATAAAAGAACTCTGAGACACATGTTATCAACCTCGTGTTTCTCACTCTTGCTTAAAGAGCTCAACCACACATTCAAAGCTAGCTCAAATCAAAGCAAGCAAAAACAAGCTGTGTTTTATGTCAAGGAAATGAGCAACCTCGTAAAGGGGTTTAAATAGCTAAAAATCATCCACCCAAGCCTTGAGTGCAGAACGCAGAGTCCCAGCGCTAAACACTCCTCAAGCGCTGAGCACTGACTTGTAGCGCTTAATGCCATAACCTAGAGAAAATCGCTAGGCAAGCGTTTGTCGCCCTGACCCGGCGTTGGACGCCCAGCCTGTGTTCCTGACACGACCCAATGTATTGTTGCCTTGAGATCTTATGCCCTTCACGATCCCAAATCTTGGCCAAGCCAACTAATCTATGCATAATTATCATCTTCATGTAGTACAAGGCTTATTTGGACTCTTTTTGACTCATTTTTCCGAAACCCGAACCCGATCCAATTTTGTCTCATTTTAAACCCTAACCCTTACTAAAAACCTAATCAAACTTTCATTCACAACTTAACTCATCATCCTTAATCAAATTTGGACTTATGCTAACCTCGACACACATTCAAAATTGAAACCTAACCCAATTAAACTAACTGTCTCAAATAAATCAAAATTTTGCAAGCCCTTCCCCAAAATTTTGCATTTTTATTGGGAGAGAGTCGATGACCTCTGTGACTATAAAATATGGCATATTTTTGAAAAATCATTGTCCCATGCCTCATCTTTGTTGCCGAACAAAGCACACACACACATGCATAAACAAGAGTCAAGCTCATAATCACACAACCTGTTTATTACAAAATCCCCAATGCAACCCAATCCAAAATAAATGAATTTATATAAAATCTGACATAATACATAATACAACAAAATACCATACACAAAGCTAGAACTAGTCTTCCTCCTCTAACTCTAAAGGGATCCTAGCTTGTGACCTAGAGACAGCCACAAAGGTGTACGGGAGTAAAGTGTTGGGACCAAACAATCCCTGACTCAACTCATAAATCACATGAGACATAGGCATCCTCTCCTCCCTAAGCTCCTCAGCAATTATCTTTGGAGAAGGAGACCACCCAATGGCTTCACCAGCAAAGAAACCTGCTCCAGCATTAACCCACGGCATTCCACCGGCGCTTATCCTCATTTGCATCTGCTGATATATCTACATATGCTAGAAAAAGTATAGGTCCATAGCAGGCATAGTGGTGCCCCCAAAGCCACCATTAGATGCCAAACCGGATCCAACAGAGGCCTGGCCTGACCAATAATCTCCATATTGGCCCTTGTAACCTGTGCCCCTCCCTTAGGCCAAGGCTTTGGCCGAGGTGGAGCTTTAGAATAAGACCTTGACATATGAGGTCAGGATGTATCCAATATCCCAGATACATCAAGCCAAGAACAAGAAAAAGAACAAAAAACAATTAAACATAAACTAAGATCCTTACCTCAACATGGCGACCTGTCAGCTTCTAAGTCAGCTGTACGCACTTTTTCTTCATGCCATCAATCACCTTCATGAACCGGCCAAGTTTCTTTCGACTCAACTATAAATCAAAAAACAACAAAAGTATTGTCACTCAGCAAAGCAAAGATGGTAAAACTCATACCCCTCAAACTACTTACCAGCGGGAAATCAGCACGCATACTTCAATATATAGGCATGCGACTTAGCCTCTAAGGCCTCCTCAATGGGTTCACTGACAGTTCAGGTAGCGGAGTACCAGGTTCACATGAGGTAAGTTAAAAAAAAGTATACTCAAAACTAAAGGCAAGTATCATACCTCAAAATCAATGCTGAATAGTCCACCTCGGGACTCAATAATGATCCCTAGGACATGTGTAAAGTGGCCGAGGTCGACTGCATGAGCTTATCCAAGCTCACCAAGTTCAGCAAAGTCGTAAGAGGGTCCACTCGCTCTCCCAAATACCACATGGGCTTCCACAAGCCCTATTTGGGTGTCCTCCACCCTATGAGGAAGGCATCCCCATCCATGCCCTCATGAGGCTCTATGTCGGCCCAAGGCTAAAAGTTAAGCTTTTCTCATCCGCAAAACAAGGCCAAAGGTCAAGAGCATATAATTAATGTAATATACAATGTCACATAATCAAAGCTTACCGATTTATGGGTGGAACATATGAGAATCTTTTGAATACAACCCTGGGTCACCCCTTCCTTCTCTCGCCCGGCCTAAGAAGCACCCACCAAAGACTCGATCCTTCGATCGAGCCAAAACAAGCTCAAGGACATATTCGTAAGCCTAGAGCTAAATGAAAAAGAAAATGGGTTAATACAATTAAAGGCTAAAAAACTAAAAGCTAGCCATAGTTGGGGAATGTGTCAATGTCTTGCAAAGAAGGCAAGAAACAAAGTGAGGCCCAACTACTTTTATTTTAACACACAAGCCACCTTACTATAAGCAAGAGCAGAATTCTCACCATCTTCTCATAGGTGGTACCTCTTATCTTGAGGCCAGCAGCAGTTTGTCCGTACCTGTCGCTCACAGCCTTGCCGAGGACGGTGACCGCAATAAGGCCTAGCAACTTAGTCGCTTTCGAATGCTTAAAGTGGAGGTCAAAATCAAGGACCAATGACTTATTAGTGAAATGCAAGCCTATGGGCATAGAGAAATCTATAGGGGTAATGTTCACCCCCCCCCCCCCCCCTCCCCAGAAAGTGAAACATGTTGGTGGTTTCCACCACCACTCAAGAAGATCATGGGTTAAAATACAAGACCCACTCTACCGAATAAAAGACTGGGCAACCGACCAGAAGTCACCTAGTTGAGCGCTAGCAAACAAAGTCCGTTGTCGCTTGCTTCTCTTGACCTTATTCAGAAATGAAGCGAAGCTTTTAGCAGAACTAAAAGTCCATGCATACAAATCATCATCCTAAAAGAAAACCAAACTCATCTTAGAATTAGTCAAATCGATAACTTTTCAAACTAATAGGGAGTGTCTTACCATGCCCATTAAAGGGCGAACGAGAGGTGCTTCGTAGGCCAGAACACTAGCTGGTCAGGCATCCACCCTATACGACGCCAATAAGTACGACAACTCTATGAAACCGCCTGTTCCCCAGGGGATCCCTCTCCCTCTAAGGACCCTGTCGCTTCCGCTATGGCCCCACAATTGACTTGGGAGCCATCCTAACAAAAGAAACAAACATCAGCATAAATACAAGGGTTATAAGCTCAAAAATATCACAATAAAGACTCTATAATTTCCAAAAATAATATAAATACAATAATATCTAGAGTTCTTAGACTCCATTGAAAAATAATTGTATCAGGAGTTCTCACACAACATAAAAAAACAATAATATTAGGACTTCACATGCTCCACTGAAATTTCAGTCTTAGGATTTCTCAAATTCCACTTAAATGACATAGTCTTAGGATTTCTAATATTCCACTGAAATGTCACAATCATAGGGATTCTCAAATTCCACCAAAAAAACAACAGTCATAGGAACTCTCAGATTCCATCAGAGAACTACAATCTTAAGAGTTCATAGGCTCCCCTAAAACACAACAAAATTGAGGTTTCATACACTTTGAAGTTCACAAACTCCACTTTAAAATAGCAGAATATGGAATTCACATATTCCATCACAGCAAAGTATCAACAACACAGGGTGCTCATTTAAGTTCAAAAATCATTCACATGCATTCTTAGACGCAGACATAGTTCAATAGGAAGTTGATAGACTTCCATACCACCACAAAAGCTCATCAAAGCACAGTAACAATGGATATTCATAGATTTTCACTACGTTGCTAAAATTCTCAAATTATGAATCCAAATCTGGCTACAACCCTCATGACATAGCCTAACACCAATTTCAAGCTAACTAGAACCATACAAGGTCTACATTGCCCTAAACTGCAGAAAAAACCCGGCTTCACTACAAGTCAAGCATAACGCATGCACCACAAAATTATCACCTAAACAAGTTATCATCCTTAAGTATAATTAAGCAAAACTTAACAACAAAATCAAGCCAAAACACATGCACCATAAAGACCCACTAATTTTTCAACCATACACCCATATAGCACCAAAAAAATGCCTCAAAACCTCTCAAATTGTAACATTTTGTTTAAAAATTAACCTACACATCATAAACATGCTTATACCAAGCAATTACAACAAACAGTTGCACCAATTCACCATAAAATCAAAAACTCCCAATTCAATTTAGGGTTCATCAAAAAACCAAAAATCATGCTTAAAACCAAGTGAAATTCAAGTAAACTTACTTGATTTATGCAATGGGTGAAGCTAAAGACCTTGTAGACCAAATCCATAAAACCAAAAATGGGGAAGCAAGAGTTTAAAGGAGGTTTTGAGAGAGTAGAATGCCGAAATAAAGCCTCGGCACCAACTCAAGCCAATTTAATATCCCCAGCACGTGCACTGAACTTGCAAAGCTGCTCGTCGAGCACCACTTTCCAATGCTAAGCGCCTAGAGCTCCAGTGTCAAGGGCTCGACCTCAGCGCTCGACGCCTGACCAGTTTACTCAGTGTGGCTGTGGGACCACTATATGTTATCTTTATTGGCATGTTTAAGTGCAAAATGCTAGGTATTTTGCTCCCAAAAGCACACGACACAATAAACTGAATTTCAAGCATAGGGTGAAAATACCAAAATGCCCCTATAACCCAAAAAATTATTCCAAATGCTCAATTTCCAAAACTAGAAAAGTCGAGTGGACCTCAAATAATGCTATAACATTGCAAATAACTCATAAGCACTCTAATAAGTCAATTACTATGTCTCATGTCTCGGGAGACGTCCTTATAGTATATATTTTGACTTATTGGCTCGGGAGGCATCCTCATAAAATTTAAGCAGGCTTAATGGCTAGGAAGGCATCCCTAGAATATGTAATGGCTCAAGAGGCATCTCCATAATGTGAATGTAGTCTCAATCGCTCGGGAGGCATCCCTATAATACGTAGGTAGACTTTATTGTCTTGGGCGGCGTCCCTAAAATACGCATTGGCTCGAGAAGCGTCCCTAAATTATGCATTTGCTCTAGAGGCGTCCCTAAAATACGTATTGGCTCGAGGTATATCCCTAGAGTATGTAATGGCTTGAGAGGCATCCCTTGAATACACAATGGCATGGGAGGCATCTCTAAAATACGCTCTAGCTCAGGAGACGTCCATAAAATAAGTTATAGTTTAGAAGACATCCCTAAAATACGTCAAGCAAGCTAATGCAATTGTGGGCTTAGCTCAAAAATCCTAGCAGATCATCTAAGGGATTCAATCCCCAGAAAAAATAGCTAAAATCCTTCTCCGCTTAGAGTTTCTGCGGCAAAATTCTTTCCCAACGAATGATCTTCCCAGCTTACCAACATCCCCTAGCGGATAAGCATCCTCGGCAAGGATGAAAACGGGAAAAATGCCTCAAGTAGGATCTCCAAAGGGGAAAAGCACACCAAAATTTCCCCAACAAAGTTCATCAATCCCTAGCAAAGGATAAAGGTAGTAAACCCTTCAAATTGATAATTTCAACACCCGAATCAACTAGAAACCGAGCTAAATTATCCAACGTTGTGAATCAATATGAGTTTAGGGACCAATATAAAAGCACCCTCTCAAAGTGCTAGAGCCTCCTTGGTAAATTTCATGTCAAAAGGAGCATTAGACTTAGTCCCTTCTCTATTATATGTCGCTACAGTGGTTTTCGTTTGACACACACAGTCCATGTCTCTAACACAACAGGCCAAGTCTCTCAGCCGCACCACCTTAATAACGATTGTCCATTGGCATAATAGGTCATCACTCTAGCACAACATACCATGTCTCTGGCATAATAGGTTATGTCTCTCAACCGTGTCATCTTGATAGTGGATCCCCATTGGAATAATAGGTCATTTCTCTAGCACAGCAAGCCATGTCTCCAGTACAACATGCCATGTCTCTTAGCTATGCCATCTTGATAGGGGCTCCCCATTGGCACAGCAAGCCATGTCTCTTAGTTGCGTCATCCTAATAGAAACTCCTTGTTGGCATAACAGGACATGTCCCTAAGTCGCACTACCCCAACAACGACTTCCTCGTTGGCATATCAAACTAACCCATAAGTTGAGCCATTTCGGTACCGGCTCCCTGTTGGCACAACAGGCTAACCCATAAGCCACACCATTTTGATAGTAGCTCCTAATCAACACTAATATCCTCAGCAGTACAACTTGAGACTTTCACCCTTGGCATTCAGACAAATCAACCCATAGTTTCCATCCTAACGGAACTAACCCAGAGGCACCCAAAGAGTAGGTATTCGTGGACTAACCCTTAATCATTTTTTAGGAATCAACATTAGAAGGTGGATTGAAGGTCGTAAAATGTCTCAGATCTTCCTCCTTCTCGACTTGTACTTTGACCATTGTCTTTACCTAAGACTCGGTCAAAAAAAGGGCTTTTGTAGACACAAAATTGTGTCTCCCCATGTAGTGATCCAATGACGAACCAACCCTTGTAGTTAAGACTTTTCTTGGATGGTGCATGTGATCCCGAAAACATCTCAAATCCAAATCCCAAAAAGGCCCAAACACGAACTCGAGCCTAAACACAAATTGGCCCAAACACTTTACCCAAAATCCATCCAAAATTAAAGCCTAAAACCGTGCAAAACTAAAGCTCAGAGCAGTTTTGGTTGACACTTAAAACCCGACGCCAAGCGCACAAGCATAATCTTCCTCATCTTCAAGCATCAAGTGCCAAAGCTCATCACATTTTACAAATCAAGCGCCAAACACCCTAAGCTAGCTCTTAGTGCCCAAAGCCAGTGTTGAACGCTTTCTCTACTTCCAGCGCTTGAACTGTAACAAAAATTCATCTACTTCTCGTCCCAACACTTGACTCACAGTCTAGCGCCAAAAGCCCCGGCCTTTTGCGCCACTTTAAAAGAGCTCTTGGCTCACTTTGTGCTTTTGAGCATAAGAGCAAAAGATTCTTCCTTGTGCTTAACGCACGAGCTATGTGCCTAACGCTCGATCTTGGTGTTTAACACCTAAGAATCTAGCTTTTTTGTCTATAAATACCCCTTCATTTTCTAGACCCAAGGGGTCGAAAACTATAAAGTCCTAAAGCACTGTTACTCTACTAGAATTCACTCTCTCAAATCCTCACAAACACTTACAAACATAAAGCAAACACAATTACTACTTCTCAAAGCAACACCCAAGCATCAACCCAAGGAGAAACCATATCTCCTTCTTTAAGCACTAATTCAAGATGCAAGCAAAGGAACTATTAATAGTAAACACCAAGAAGCCCTCTCAATTTACTCCTTCACTTCATTTCTTTGTCTACTTCTACCCCCTTATTTTCCTAGTCTCTAGATCGATCTAGTGGTTTCTATCCAATAAAGACCCTTTGATTAGGCTTATTTTGTGATGATTGTGTGAGGTGTAAATCCCTCTCACATGAACACATATTTTGATCTTACAATCTTTGATTAGCTCTGATCTATCAAAGAGACCTCACCTTTGATGTTCTCTTTTGATCAACTCACACACTCTTATTTCAATGTCTCATTATACCTATGATATGAAGAGCAAGAAAAAACTCCTTCTTCATGAGGTCCAGCCTCAAGATTCTAAGTTTGAGCATTTTAAGAATGGAACCATCTTTATATAGTGGACTCCTTTGAATCATTTAAGAAAATCCCTCTTCCTTGCATCTATTATTCATTACAAGCTATGTCACTTTAGCCTCTTTTATAGTTGGTCTATGATGCCTAAATTTGGATATCTCTAATCTAGCTTGACTTGTCACATTTGACCCATTTTCATGAGCAAATCCTAAATGTGTATCATCTTTAAATAGATGTTTAGGAGTGAAAACTAAAGCTCATTTCTTGCTTTAGATTTCATGATTCCTGCTTTGATTTATATTTATATATGCAATGTCAATGATATTCCATGGCTAAATCATACTCACCATTAGAACTAGACCCATTCCTTCAAGTTGGAGGATTATCACGCATAACTCTTATCTTATCCTTTCCTACTTATTATGCATAACTCTTATCTTGTAACACCATCTCTTGTTTGTGCATGTGTTGCTTAGGAACTAAATCTGATATGTTATTCCATCTCTATACCGCTCATTTTTGCATGCATTCCTAGATTGAAATAAGTCGCTCGTTCCTAAATTGTATAATGATTTGAAGACCACTAACGTGAGTTATATGAGGATTCAAACCCTAGGGTTTCAAAATAGACCATTAAATGTTTACTAGCAACTATTGATGGGTGACATTTATGACACTCATCTATATCTTCCTAGCTGAGTTTCGTACTCTTTTTGGCCCAAGTTCGTCCCATTTATTCCAACTTTCTTTATGGTCTAGGCTTAGGAGCATTGTTCGTGTTTTTGTCCTTTTTTCCTTGAATTCCCGTATCTTTTCTACTTTTATGCATGTTTTCATGGCTCAATGTAGGTATTTAGTTAGCATGAGAACAAGAACCAAGGAATGGAGATGCATAGTAGAAAATCCGAGAAGAGAAGCCGAGAAAACGCTCAAGAATTAAACCAAGAAGCCTCTCAAAAGAAAAAGTCTTAAGCAATTGCTGAGAAGAATATCAAGCGGTCGCTCAATTCAAAGGAATTGACAGACATAACTTAATGAGCGGGAGTAAGCAATTTCCAAGAGGGTGCTTTGAGACTTAAGCAAACGCTCATGGTTTAATGGAGCGGCCTCTTAGTTCACTAAAAATCCAGAATTTCCCTTACAAGCGGGCGCTTACCCTTGAATTGAGCACCAGCTTAGTTCTATTTTAGTGACTTTTGTATTATGTTCATTTCTTCATCATTAAGGGTGGGGGCATTCATTCATTCATCATTAAGAAATATTTTTAGACTACTTTTTAGAGTAGAGAGGTTGGCATTAGGTTTTATGTTTTCTTCTTCAAAAACTTTTAGATTTAGCCTGATGTTAAATGTTATTGACTTTCAATCTATTGGTTGTTGTTTTGAACTTACTATGTTTCATGGATGCTTTAGAATATGATTATGTGAGAAATCCCAGTTGTAATGCTTGCTTCCTTGAAGATGACCAAGAGGTTGGTTCCTGGGTGAAACCCCTTCTCTGCAGCATATTGTAGGTTCAATTTAAGATCGATAGTGAGTTAATGAATCACATGTTATCTCATTTTGAATCCAATCTCTAGTTTTAGCTCATTTATGTTAGGAATTGGTGTTCAATCCTGAACCCCTAGTGATTTTATTCACAAAACAAACCCTTTAAAACCTTGCATTAAATCTTAGTTATATTTAAACCTTCCTTTTCTTTTGTTAGGACTATCTTATAATCGAATTTCTAGACTTTGGTAATTATTAAGAGCCTTTGCTTGTGGATTCGACCCTTAATTTCCCATTACTTGTAGTAGGTTAAGTCAAGGTTTTGTTGATAGCAGGTGTCATGACGACTGATCTCTGACTATATTAAATGGCGTCGTTGGCGAGGAATGGCATTTAGTATCTAGTCTTTAGCAATTTTATTAGTCTAGTTTGTTTGATTTAATTTTTTTTTATTTTTACATTGGGATTGTCAATACTAACCTTTTAATTAGCTTTGATTTTGTATGCTATCAAGTAGAAGCACCAAAGCATATCCATTAGCTCCACTAAATCCTGAAATAGAACGTACAATTCGAGCTATAAGAAGAGTTTTCAGAGCAGGAAGTAGCTCATTTAAAGCAGAGGGCAAAGAAGTTGATCTAGATTCATCTTGCCCTACTCCTACAGTAGAAGAGTTTAGTCCAAACTTATTTTTCACTCATTCAAATCCACTCTTCACTATGGTAGATGGTACAGATACATCGTTGAGGCAGTATGGAGCTCCTAGAGCTTACCAAGTCTAGAGTAGTATAGTGCAGCCCACTATGGAGGCTAACAACATTTAGTTAAAGCCAACACTATTTACTTTGATGGAGAGCCATCCATTTGGATGAGAGAAATATGAGTCACCACATGCCCATCTTAAGCAATTCATAAGATTTTGTGATACAGTCAAAGCAAATAGGGTGGCTCAGGATTACATCAAATTGAGTTTATTGAAATTCTCTCTCACAGGCAAAACTAGTGAATGGGTTGAGAAGATGGAGCCCAAATCTTTGAGGACATGGGAAGAGATGACTTGAGCATTCTTACATAAGTTCTTCCCATCATCAAACACAATTGAAATGAGGACAAAAATTGCAATGTTCGTGAAAAAGGAGATGAAACCTTGTTTGAAGCATGGGAACGATCCAAAGGGTTGATAGTAGCATGCCCACATCATGGAACGGAGAAGTTGTTACTTCTTCACAGCTTCTATAATGGATTATCTCAGCAAAATAAGACAATCCTTGATGTAGGAGCCGATGGAGCCATAGTGAGATTAAGTTCAACCGAGGCATTCAAAGTCATTGAGTAGGTAGTCGAGAATTTTGTTAATTGAAATGAAGGTGAGAGAGTGCAACCCAAACAAGGAGGAAGGTACGAAGTAGACTTTATTAGTGTACTTTCTTCTAAGTTGTATGCTCTTACTAAAAATTTCAATGAAGTTATTTTAAACAGTCCAATGCATGGCATGCAATCCCCATAAGCATCTAGTTCTAATGCTCCTATGCAGGTGTTGTTTTGTGATGTTTGTGGTGATTATGATCATAACCCCTTGTAATTTCATCTTCTAATTTGTACAGGTAATACACCATCTAGCATGGAATAGGTAAATACCATGAAAAATATGGCTCCTAAACCCCAAATTCGATCCTTACTCTAACACTTACAATCTAGGGTGGAGAGTTCATCCCAACTTTAGTCGAAAAAATAGCCAGAACCAGGGGAATGGTAACTTTAGTGGGCATAACCAGGGGAATTAAAATTTAAGTTTCCAAAACCAAGGAAATTTCCAAGGTAATAGCAATTATGAGAACCAAGGTTAAGGTAATTTTAGAGGATAAGGATATAAGAACTATGGGCCTAATCAAAATCAAAATAGGTTTCAAAACCCAAATCTATGCCAATTCTAAAATCCTAAGACCCAGGCCTAATGTCCCCTCAACTCAACCACCTCCTTAGAAGTCTAACATTGACTCTTTGATGGATAGTATTATGGCCACCCAAATAAAGAATAATAATAACATAAAGGAAAGCTTAAGGCAAATCCAAACCCATCACAAAATGATTGAAAATCAGAATGACTAGCTTGCCAATGCAATTAAGGATAGCCCAAGACCCTCAATCTCTAGGATAGGCATAGATCCCACTAAGCATGCTAATGTCATTGTGACTAGGATTGGAAAGGCTTTGAGATAAGAACCTAAGAGAGTAGCTGCAAAAATGAGTGAAAATCAACCCAAGGATAAAAATATGGAAGAGACTAGTGGAAGTAACGGTGAGATAGAAGAGAACAAGAAAATGAGTATTACTCCCTCTTATGAGAAATATCCTTACCCAGATAGGTTTGCACAATCTAAGATAGATGAGCAGTTTGCAAAATTTCTATAGGTTGTTAGGAAGTTGTACATCAACATTCCATTCACTAAAGCATTCAAGAAAATGCTTACTTATGCCAAGTTCCTTAAGGATATTCTAAGCAATAAGCATGAGGTAGGTATTATGCACACATACTATTAGCTTTCCAGAGACTTATAGTGCCATCATCCAAAATAAGTTTCCTACTAAATTAAAGGATCCTAGTAGTTTTTTCATCCCATATGCATGTGAGATGTTGATAGACAAAGGACTTTGTGATCTGGGGGCTAGAATAAGTGTCATGCCTAATTCCTTGTGTAAGAAGCTAAACTTGGGGGAATTAAGACCCATCAACATCTCTCTTTAGTTGGAAAATCGTTTATTAAACTTTCCTCTAGGATGTCAACCTAGTTCTTAACTGGGAGAAGTCCCACTTTATGGTGCAAGAAGGGATCATTCTTTGCCAAAAAGTGTCATATCAAGGCATTAAAGTGGACCCAACAAAGGTTGAAGTGGACCTAGTCAACCTTGGGCTTCTCCCTCCCACTACGGTAAAAGGGGTAAGGTCTTTCTTGGGCCATGCAGGCTTCTATCGTTGATTCATTGAATTATTTTTTATGATAGTTTAGCCTCTCACCACATTGCTTTAGAAAGTGTTTGAGTTTGTGTTAGATGAATATTGCTTGAGTGCTTTCAACAGGGTGAAAAAGGCACTTACTTCAGCTCCGGTAGTATAACTACCAAATTGTAGTTTGCCATTTGAACTCATGTGTGATGTTAGTGATATAGATGTGGGAGTTGTGTTAGGGTAGAGGAAAAATGAAAAATCTCATGTCATTTTCTTTGCAAGAAAAACATTAAATGAGGCACAAAGGAACTATTCCACTACTGAAAAGGAGTTCTTGACAGTGGTATATGCTTTTAAGAAGTTCTGTGCATAGTTGGTAGGATCAAGGACAGTTTTGTACACTAATCATTAAACAATCAAATACCTAATATCTAAGAATGATACCAAATTAAGGTTGATCAGGTGGATTTTACTTCTTTAAGAGTTTGATATTGAGATCAAGGACAAAAAGGGGTCTGAGAACTTAGTTGCATATTATTTGCCTCTGTTAAAGAGGAAAAATGATAGTCTTGAAGATCTACAGATTGATGATTGCCTTAGGGATGACATTCTTTATATTGGAGTCTAAGAGCTTACCATGGTTTGCTGATTTGGTGAATTATTTAACTAGGAGTGTGGTTCCACCTCAATTCTCACCACAAGAATGCCGGAGGTTAATCCACCAAAATGCAAACCATCCTCTTGTGGAAACAAGTACATTTTGGTGGTAGTTGACTACGTTAGTAAGTGGGTGGAAGAAATTACATCTCCCATGAATGATCACAAGGTAGTTGTTCGGCTTTTCAAAAAGGTGAGTTTTCTGAGGTTTGGAGTCTCTCGAGCCATCATAAGTGATGGTGGTTCTTATTTTTCCATGGATGTCCTTCAAAGACTCCTTAGGAAGTATGGAGTCCACCACAAGGTAGGGTTAGTATATCACCCTCAAGCAAGTGGCTAAGTAGAAATTTCAAACTAGGAAATCAAGCTTATACTAGAGAAGAGCATTGAAAGGAATAGAAAAGGCTGGTCTCTAAAGCTTGATGATGCTTTGTGGGCCTATAGAAAAACTTTCAAGAATCCTATAGGCACCACCCCATATAAACTGGTTTATGGAAAAAGTTGTCATATCCTAGTGGAGATGGAACACAAAATAATGAGGGTAATTAAGCATATCAACTTCGATCTCAAAAGTGCAAGTGAAAAGACACTCATTGAGATTCACGAATTAAAGGAACTCTGCATGAACTCATATGATAGTGCAAGCATCTACAAAGCAAGAGCTAAAGAGTGGCACAATAAGTATATTGTGAAAAAGGATCTTTGGGTGGGTGACAAGGTGCGATTATACAATTTAAGGTTGAAGTTGTCCCTAGGAAGCTTCTATCAAGATGGAATGGCCCAAGGTATTGAATGTATTTTCGTATGGCTTAGTGGAAATATAGAGTGAATCATATGGAGTACTCAAGGTTAATGGCCAAAGGCTCGAGATTTACTACTAAGAAGATAAAATCGAGAATACCTCATTAATAAAGGTGTCGGAGTTTGAAGCCATCTCAACCAACTAATAATCGTGCATAATGTCAAGCTAGTGACAATAAAAGAGTGCTTTTGGGAGGTAACCCAATTTTTCTAACCCTTATTTTCATTTGTTTCTTTTAGTTTTGTAATTTTAGCTTTAGAATTTACTTTTCAAGGATTTGCTTGCTTTAGGTACAATACACTGAGGAAATAAAGTCATCCATGAGAGAATGTTGGGGGCAGAAGTAATTAAAAGGAGTAAAGAAAGACTAGGTTGAAAATACAGGCAAAAGTGTATTCAGCAGAAAAAGCAAATAAAAAAGATCTGAAATGTGAAAAATACACTTGAGCGGCCGCTTAACCTAGCACTGAGTGCCCGCTCAGTTTAAAAAGAGGAGCACACATAAAGTAAGGAGCGAGCAACAAGAGGCCAATAAGAGCCCGCTTAAGAGGGAAAAATGGCTATGTCGCTTGACTTGAGTGGCCTCTTGAGATCCTTCTGAGTGGCTGCTCAGAAGAAAAAAGAAAGAGAGGGGATAGAGGGTAATGAGTGGCACTAAGTGGAGACTAAGCGCCTTCTTAAAAGGAAATACGGGGCATGTAACTAAACTATTCAATCGCTCAAAATCCTTTTGAACAGCCCTTTAGAAGAAAAAAAATGGCCTCTAAAGGGATATGAGCGGGCGCTCAAAATCCTTCTAAGCGCCCGCTCAATGTGTCTTTTGTGAGAGTCCTGGTTTTCCTTAAACAGGATTTCAGCTCTCCTTTCCCCATTCTTCCTCATTCACCATTTTCAACATCTTCAAAACCTCTTCTCTCTAAAAACCCCATAACTCCCTCTCCTTATTTCCTCCATAACTCACTCAATTCTCCACCTTTTTGGTCCAAATTACCACCATTCTTCTCCTCTTCTCATGATTTATAACTTGGCATAATTTTTTTTTCTTCAGAAAATACCCACTTTCATAAAAAAAAAAAAAAAAAACCCTAAATTTAAACCATAATTTTTTCTTAAAATTTTTTGGTAATTTTGGGTTCCTACCTTGGAATTTTGAACTAAGGAGCGAATTGGAGCAAGTTTCATTAGAGATTTTTGGTATTCTCTACACCCTTACTCCTTTTCAATTTCTTGTTTAACTTTTCATGAATTTTATGTTGATTTTCTAAAAAATACTGATACCTTGTTGTTATTATTTAATTGTGGTAGTTTTTAGGCTTGATTGTTTAACATATTTTTGAGTGTTTGTTTAGGAGAACGTAGTGACATTTAGGTTGAACATAGAAAAATATAGGATAAACATTTTAGTTAGGGGATTTTGACACTAGCTTTAGATTTATGTTGTTGATCTGTTGTAGTTGGGTTGTGAATTGAATTTTGAGGAATTATGTTATTCTTGAATTGGGATTATATATCTATTGAGGATAATGTTTGCAAGGAAGAAACCCAAGACCTCAAAAACCACTAGCACTTCCCAACCCTCACAACAAACTGTACCAGACTTGAAATTCATAAACCCTAATGACAAATCCTATTAGAATAAGATCAAGAACTACAAACTTTTAAAATACCCGATTTTATGTGCCAAGTTCTTTGGAGAAACTAGGAATAGAGGAACACCTCTAAGGGATACTTAATTCTTTGGGCTAGGTAGAGTTCTTTGAACTCCATAATAACACCTATGAGAGGCTCACCTTCGAATTTCTAGCCTCCCAAGAATGTACTTAGATCAGGGACAATGACTTTCAGATCACCTTCCAAATGTTCAACCAAGCTCAATCCATCAACCTTGCTCGTTTGAACCAAATATTTAAACGGGACCCCTTAAATGATATTTTTATGTTAGACACTAGGAAATTTATGGACTATAATAAGATTCTTTGTGGAGAAACATAACTAACAATATGGAATATCAGTCCAACACTTGCCATGCCTCCTTATTATACACCTATGTCTGGGGAACTTACAAGAATACTTGGGTACACCATTTTTGATAAAAAAAAGACTTGGGGAAAATAATAAGGGATGAGATTGAGCTGCTATCGATGGCAGTATTTGGGAAGGATAGATTAGGGAGCATGCTTATATTTAGACTCTCAACTTTGGCATCAGTTTCTACCTAGGTGCATAGAGTACATGAGAGGTGGCCTAATTGGAGACATCCATATAGGGGGAATCAGTTTCTAGCTAGGTGCATAGAGCACATGAGAGCAGTGCAAGTTTCTTACCCCCGTCAATGTGAATGATATTTACATTGACATTAATACAATGAAGAGGAAGGACTTCATCCAATTTATATCTAACTTTGAGGTCTATGGGTGGAAGGTGAGGAGGGTAATGCATTCCTACCTTCCAAAACCCGAGCTTATAGATATTGAGCAGTAAGGAGTCAACATATGGAAGATTCTCGCACATCAGGGGCAAGAACCACATGCCCCTAGCGCCCAAGCATCGTAACCTAGAACCTTAGGAGGTACTTCTTCTTCCCAAGCCCCCTCTCCCTCTTTTAACCTAAAGTAAGAATTTAGGAAGAAAATAATGATGATGTAGGCCAGGCTGAGACCCAAAGGGGTAGTAAGATTTGTGAGAATCAAATTTATGACTACCATGTTCAATGTGGGGATTTTTCACCCTACTAGACCCTATCCTTTCTTGGTATGAGGATGGCACACATATATACCCCTACTAGATGGGTCATATACCATCCCTAGTGTATCTCCCCCTTCTTTTTCCCTTTATGATTACACTCCGATAGGGGGGGAGTGATTACCAAGGGGATCACGCCTACTCGTATGATAGACAAGGTCGACCATTGGGTTATACAAGTGGATGGGATGCCCAACGGGTGTCCCACCCTATGGGAACTATTTAGATCACCCACAATATTACTGGTCGCCCTATACAGATGTATCAGGTCCTAATGTTAACCCAACCTACAACTTCTCCTCCCATGACAATGAGGAGAGGCGTAGGAAGGGTAAGGACCCTAGTACTAGCTAATCGTACCATGATTGATCGTCCCTTCCTTATTATTTCTAAGTTTCTACGCCAAGGATTGCGCTTCACTTAAGCTTGGGGGGCTTATTCCAAACGGATCGGGCTCTAGATTCCTTTATTCTTCATCCTATGTAGAATCCATATAGTTTTCCTTTCTTTGTTGTTGTGTGTTTTTAGCTAGAGTAGGAATTATTATTCTCATGTTTCTCTTGTTATTGATAACCATTGTTTGTTTTTGAGTATTAGAGAATGAGAAAAGCAAGAGGCCAAGGTATAATATTTCCTACTCCCCTTTTTATTGATTTCATTAGTGTGTTTTTCTTTTTCTTACACTAAGGGAAGTCAATTGTTTGAGGATATATGGAATTTTATTGTTGAAGGCGTTTAGCCTATTTTTAAGGATTGGTTCGCTGGAAACCATTGGTTTTGATGACCATGGTTAGTTATACGAATGTGTTGATTATTAGATGATCTTTCCTATATCATACTCTTGTGCATGCATATTCCTAAATTTTGTTTTCTTTGTTAATCTTTTACAAAATCCAAAAATCCAAGAATATTTTGAATTTTATTTTGCAAGGCAAGTAGTTTGCTTTCTCTTGATTTGTTTTTCTTGCATTGAGCTAGGCATGAATAGAACACTCATCTTGTTGAATATTTTCCTTCCTAAACCTTAAGAGATTACATGTTTTAGACTTAAATTGCATTGGAAAGAGTTTAGGATGGAATTTTTTTAAGGTAGATGGAACTATTGTGATTATGACCGTTGGCTAAGCACCCCACCCTTTTCTTAGCTGAGTGAAGTTCTTAGGATTAGTATTTGCAAACCCACGGTGAGGAAATCTTTTGAATCCTTCAACATGAGTTGCATTGAGTGGCATGGATCCTTAATTTGTCATGCTTTGATCGAAACTTGTCCTATTCCTACCCAAGAGCGCGACCGAACTTCTTAGGAAAAGACAAAGGAATTCTTGAACCCTATTCCATTTTTCTTAACCATCAACATTTCCTGCTTTCTTGTACATTATATCCTTCCTATAAATTATTACCTTCTTGAGCTTATATTTCTCAAAAAATTAGCTAATTGAATTGGTATTGGAGGAAGAGGAAGAGGAGGTCAAACCAAAACCAATGGTAGAGGCTACATTGAATTGTGCTGATTAGATTGGAGAATTAGAAGAGGAGGCTTTGGCCATGAAAGATCACGAATTGGAGAGGAAATGGGATGGTTGTTCTGTGGGCTCATTGCAACTAGTGGGCTCAAAGAGGAGAGGTCTAGAGATGGGAGTCCTAATGGGCTCAATAGCGTGGAGAATGCTCATGGGATTGCACAATTTTTGTGGTCCACGCACTGAGAAGTTGGAGCATATTGGAGTGAAGTCTTGCCTAGGCTTCCAAACTTTATTCATGCTAACTTTGCGATTGTAGGATCCAAGGTCGATTATGGGAGTCTTTTGTTACTTTTGAAGCTTCTAAATTTGAGGACAAACTTCCTTCAAGAAGAAGAGGATGTTATACATGGACCAACGGAGTCGATTCATCAAAGCCCAAATGGCATGACATGAGCCTAGGTCCCCATTAAAATGAGCTTTGGCCTTTAATTGGTCTTGGGCTTAGGTTTGATCTTACTTAGGCTTGGCTTGGACCCATGGACTTGCTCTTGCATGGATGTGAACTTAGATTTGCTTGGACTTGGACTTCTTGTTGGACCAAAGAGTTGGTGTGGGCTAGGTTTATGAAGAATCCAAGATACATCAACTTGTTCTTTTATTTTCTGATTTTATTTATTTAATAAGATTTGTAATGTAACTCAAAATCCCATTACAGTGGACGTGCATTAGGTTGGTGCTTAGCTAAGTTTATCTTTGTTTTGTTGAACGGATATTAGCTTAAGTCTTTTAGCTTCTTAGAATTACTTTTATGCGTGTATTTAATTAGGACTTGTGTTTTTCGCTATCTTTAGGCGTGCTTCTTAGCGTTTTAATTAGATTAAACTTATGTACTTAGCCTTGTAAAAGGAAGGCAACTTGTGAATAAGAAAATCAGTTTTGTGAAGTTCAAAATAAAGAATAATTTACTTTGAGTGTTTACACGTGAAATGTGATAACTTAAGTGTTTTCCTTGCTATTCCAATTGTGGCATATTAGAAGGTTATCTTGGAAACTTTTTGATGCTTTGATTGCTGATTTCTGCATCTTAAAGTTGATAAAAGAATGCCCAAAGGTAACATATGTTTGGTGATATTCCGTAGAGTATTTGTTCCAATGATCTATCTTGTTACTTTATTATTTTTGGTTTATAATTGTTGGAAATTGGATAGTTAAATTTGTTGCTTAAAGTTACGTGAATTTAGCCTTTTATATGTTTATAAATCTTGCATGATATCTGGTTAGATTGGCTTAATAATCTGTGACTAAAATCTGGAAATTTATCTCAAAGTATATTGAAAGTCAATTAAAGTGCGTGAACTTCTGCTAGATTTAGGGTTTTAATCCTTGATCAGAAACAATCCCAATAGCTAAAATTCCCATCAAGAACATTCCGATAACAAGGCTCAAGTCTCATTACTCTTTTTTACAAAGAAAAGGAAAAGGCATACACAATTTGAAATGATGGGTTACTTATTTTTTTTTAAATGATTGTTATTTGTACTTAATGCTATAATCCACAAAATTTTTTATGGAAACCCATTTAGTTAAATTCATGTTCGACGGACTTCTAACCCTCCAAAATATGGGTGAATATGGTAGCTATAAAAGGGGTAGTTCTATATATTATTATGCAAGTAGAATACCTTTTACAAAATATTGATAAGAATGTGCTATACTTACCACCACTTTCTGGAAATACGTTCACAGACATTAGAGGTTATATTTAAAAAAAAAAATGAGTCTAATTTACAGAAACGGAAATTTTTCAACAATTTCAGCTGCTCCAACCACAACTATCTGTCAGTCAGTTCAGAAGTGTTCGTTAACAACTAACTGTACACATCAAAAATGATAAAAATATTGATCTGTTCAAAACTAACTGTGACTAAATTCGTCTTGTAGAAGAATCTCGTAAATGTCAGTTCTCAGATTGAGCTCCTTATCTCGCATCACTTCTTGAAGATCCATTAGCTCTTTGGCAGTGACAATGTTATGTAGTTTCTTGAAGCTATCAAGCCACAACATTTTTGACCTAGTAAGAGCATATAGAGATAATGTTCAGAAACAAGCCAAAACAGGAGCAAGCACAAGAACACGTTAATCTTCACATACATAGAGACAAACACATAGGAACAAACGATTCTTACAAGCACAAAAATCTCTCAATCTATCATCCTGCAGCCTATCAAAAGTTTTGATGTCTGATTTCTAATCCAAGGATTTTTTCTTTGTTTAAAAACAAATACTGTATTCCAGAAAATACTAGCCTATACTTTACAGCATATAGTTGAAGTATGTTCATATAGAGGGAGCATACTAGTGAAACATAATGGTTTTTCTAACAATTGCCTTAATTTATATGCTGAAACTAAAAACTAGGACTATGACTAAACAACAGAGGCTCTCAATGTCAAACAGAAATCACCATAAAACATTTAAGACAAAATCACTAATGTGTCAGATGATGCAACATTTAACAATCAACTGAAACTTTGTTATTATTCCACAATTCCATATGAAATAACTTCCACAAAGATGAAAATTTTACGGTGCTATTCATTATTAGTACAAAAAAGCAGTAAATTCAGTGCACTCTGGACAGGACTAGTTGAGTTGCCCATAATAATCTTCCTACTGCCCTAGAAGAGAAAAAGACACTCAAAATGAAAAGAACAGCAACAAAGAGTGGTTCCTAATCTGAGATTTGAAGAATTTCCCTTCTCTAAGCCAACACCTGTGGGCTTTGAAATCCCTTCAGTGTTATCACCTAAAAGTGTAAAAGCAAGACATGCCTAACAACTCCAAGCAAAATAAATATTATGTAAAGAAAAAAATAAGAGCTAAGCGATGACATGATGCCTTTCTAGTACCAGCATCTGCTGGGAAAAGTTTAGGTGTTCATTGTAACACATCTAGCATCATATAAGAAGGGTTTCTCATGCCACACCTAATCACCTAGGCGAACCTCAGGATGCATCACCTAAGCACCATCTGCCAGCTGCAAAGTATATTATTTTTTAAGAAATTATTGAGTGGAAATTTTTGTGCAACAAAGTAGCTTATGTACAAGATTTTGACACACGATCTACACCAATTAGAGGCATATAGTAGTTTTTCTCATTACGATATACCAAAATTTACATATCTTTTCAAGGGACCCCTTATCATGTGATTTCACATGATTAACTTATTCACAAATCTCAGTTCACTTGAAGATCTCTAATGAAGTCAAGGATATCTTACCATAGATCATACAACAGGTTCTTCTTGGCCCAAGTTTTGATCATTTTCCTTATCATGTGATTTCACATGATTAACTTATTCACAAATCTCAGTTCAGTTGAAGATCTCTAATGAAGTCAAGGATATCTTACCATAGATCATACAACAGGTACTTCTTGGCCCAAGTTTGATCATTTTCCTATTATCTGTCTCTCATCACCGGTTAATTGGCAGTCAAGTGTTGTATGATGTTGATTTTGTACCTGAAGTATCAAGCAAGGGGTGGAAGAGTGGTGGGGTGGATGTGAGGCTTGGAGGGCTTCTTGTTTCATGAAGAAACTAATATTTTGGAAAGGAAGCTAAAAATGGGAGATTTCGATGAAGGATTCTCTTTTAAGATAGATTGCCTCTGTTCATCATCCTCTTCGCAACGGTGAAGCAGAGTCAGTGCACAGGAATGTGGAACTCAAAAACGAGTTTGAAGAGATAGTGCTAAGGGAGGAGGTGAGTCGGTTTGAGAAAAAGAAACTCAAATGAGCTAGAGAGGGGGAAGTGTGTTGGAGTATTTTTTATAAAGTGAGTGGGAGAAGGGGGAGGAATTTCATCATGTAGATAAAGTGATCTGGAGAGGTGGTTTCAATATGTTGAGGCTTTAAGTATAGAGATCTCAATTTTCAAATTTGTATCTCTTTCAAGAAGAATCAATCATAAGCCTAGGATTAAGGCTTTAGAATGGGAGAGTGAGACCCTATTCCTTACAGTCCTTTTAAGGAGAAAATGTTAAGAAGGGTGGTGACTGATTTGGATAAGGATAAATAAAGGAGTCCATATGGGTTAACAATGTCCTTCTTCTAGAAATGTTGGGATGTGATATAACGGTGAACTACTAACTTTTCTCGAGAAGATTCAAGAATTTGACAGCGAGAAAATCACTTTTATTGTCCTGGTTCCAAACAAAGATTGGTCAATTGAAGTAAAATGGATTATCATTCCACAAGTCTCCTCACTACCTATAAGATTGTGATTAAGGGTTTCCCAATAGTGTGCTATTGTGAAGGAAAGGCAATTTTTGATGTAGCATTAGTCATAGTGAATGCGGGTTGACAAAAAGAAATTAAGGGGTGGCCTTTAAGCTAGACTTTTAGAAAGCTTATGACAAGGAGAGTACAGAATTTTTGTGAAAAAAGGGATTTTGAGCCCTACGAAGATGTTGGATTCTAAGATGCTTTTCTTTCAGTAGGCAACTTAAGGCCTGTTCAGTTCACCTTAATAAGTTAATTAATTAGTACACATCAGCTTTATCGGTGAAAATAAGCTTCAATTAATAAATTTGGTAGGGTCGATAGCATAAAACTCATGAATCAGAAAAATCAGTTTTAATCAGTAAAATACTTTTAATCTGTAAAAATTAGTTTTAATGAGCAAAAACAATTTCAGTTCACTAAACATAAGCCTAAGAGAGTTATTCTCTTCGACTCGAGGGCTGCAGCCTAGTGATCCCCTTTCTCCTTTCCTCTTTGGGTTTAGTAGTTGATAGTTCTTGGTAGAATATTAGAGAGGGGGATGTCTGACGACAGATAGTGAGATTTAAGATTTTAGTGTAGGAGATGAGGAGATCTGTTTCTCAAACATGCTAAGTGGATGTTTGGACAATACTATACTGTTTTTGGTAGCTGACATAGACAAGTTAAAAAAAGTCCTAACTATACAACAGATTTTTGAGGCGGTCTTTGAAGACCAGCCTCTCCGAGTGTAGTTTAGCAGGAACTAATCTTGATCCTTTTTTTTTTCACTGACAGTGGGTTGGAGAACATGCAGATAAAATTGGGGGCTAAGTCGAAAGTTGGCCATTTAGGGCCTATGGTTGGGAAAATGGGGAAAGGGAATTCGAGTTCATGATTTCTCCAGTGGGTGCTTGTTTTGCCCTTTTGCTTTTTAATTATTTCACACCTGGCCTTCAACTATTTCACACCAAGCCTTGATCGACCCTCAAGGTTCCCTTAATCTGTCTAATATTCACGCATAAAAATCCGAGCGAACCACTTGGCATAACCCTTCTCAAATAGCAACTCCTATGCACAATATCCCACCCAGTAGCTTAGTCATACCCGCCTTCGTACCCTCCTTCTCACCGCTCAACATGACAATCACTTCCCTTTAATCATCATCATTCCATCGTAATAAATTAACTTACCTAACTTTGTAATTAAAAAAAGAGAAATAGCATTGCATAGCACAAATAATAACAAAGCATCACAGCAATACTTTAATCAATGAAACCATTAGACACATTATCTATAGGAATCATTAATACCTTATTCTATACTTTGACCTTATTATTCACCCTATCGGAGAGTCAATCACGAAACCTCAATGTGCCAAATACGCAATTAAACTCGTAAGTGAATTGATGCCTACAATTTAGTGACTCCAATAAGAGGATTCTTGTGATCTTTCAATTTCAATGATTAAAATTTCATAAGATGAGTGGATGAAACTCGAAAAAGGTTTAATCATGGCAATCCATTTTCCTTAACTGTGTCATACTCAAATTTCATGGTTCCACCCAATGGGGTGCTTTCTCTAATTTATCTTTTTGCCTCATATGGACATGTTCTCTGTTCCAAGGTGATTAAGGCAACTTTTAACCTAGAGAACACTCATGATATAATTAATCTACAAACTATGCCTGTTGGTTTGTGTTAAAGGTGTAAGTCATGGAGGGAGTTCAAACAAAAGTGTCATCAAAATGTGATAGCAACTCCCTTGGATCCCCTTTTTAGTCATAGACCATTTTGACTAACCCTTAAGCTTAAATATTGTAGCATTCACATAGCACTTGACTCTACGATGGTTTCTACTCGTGCATCAACGATTGTATAAATACTTTCTTAGTTGTGCATAATTAATTTCCTACCAAATTTGGTATTAGATAGATTTTCTTTCCTTATCCTTTATGAATTTTCCTTAACTTTGAGCATACAATATCACACATATATTAGGAATCATGATCACCTAGGATTGCAATTTAGGATAGATTTTTTTAGGGTAGTTCCTTTATTTACTTTTTCTATCTGTTCACTTCTTGCACATTAGGATAGAATCTTTACATAACATGTTATGCATCCTAAGATAGAGTTTAGCACTTTAGGATAGATTTCCTTTTCTAAAGAAAAAGTATCTTTCATTTTAGGCTAGAATCATATTTGTATATATAAAAAAACTATATCATTCTCTTTTTTATTATATAGTCCACATTCATTGAGATGGTGATCATGATATCTTTATTTGAATTCATGCATCATAAAAGCTCATACATTATTAGAGTTCATTAACACTAGGGATTGAGGAGACTAGAGAGGCAACACTTTGGCAACATGGCCATTTACTTCACATGATACAAATGCCAATTTGAAACATGAGAGAAAGCATTGATAAGAAACAATTTAACATCTTGGAAATCACTCTTACCATGGACAAGCATGGATAGCTCGGAAAAAGACTCTTTTTGCAGCAGGTAAGTTACTTATGTAGATCTCATATGAGATGTAGCAGCGCCACAGTACAACAGATGAGCGAAGTGTATCATTTGCCAGTGCCCTCTCAAACAATCCATGGATCCTGTGCTGAGGAGCCCCTCTACCCAGTTCATATGACAGATAAAACAGCCACAGGATAACTGATGGTTTCCTGTGGGTATCCAAAAAAACATATTAGCACTCACCCCAAGGGACAAACAAATGAGCTGCTTGCAATGCAAGCACACAATAACATAGTTTGAAAAAACATCTTGAACCACAAGATTAAGTACACAAGAGAAGGAAAGATACAACCAAATATGCATGCATTAAATTTAGAACATCAAATGACTAAGACACACAGACTTGGACAAGAGTGCTTATATCAGGTATAGAACCGAAAATAGGACATGGAAAATTCATAATCCAAATACACGTGAACAAGTTAATAATACAGAATAGTTATTAGAGGTATCTATTCTCTTCTGAGGGAATGATAACCTGCTTGCTTGATAGAGAAGAAAGTACATTTAAAATAATAGAAAAGAAAAGAAGGAAGAGGGGAGGAAATTGACAACTACAAGTAAATTTGGCCTTTGACCAGTTATCACTCTTCTACTTCACAATTTTATCATAATATTCTATATTAACACCAATCATCCTAGGAGATATTGAACTAAATCCTTTGGATCACATAGAGCAACAAGGGATGGAGATGATCAAAGGCTCATGGGGTGTAACTGTATTTGGAAGAGTAGGTGAACGTAAATAGCATTTTAACGGAAATGAAAGAATCCCAAAATATCAATAAACAAATATTGCAAAAAATATTAAGGAAAGGAATTCCAAATTAAGCTACTTTACTAGCCAATATCATCTTAGATGCAGAACTGTGAAGATTGACGATCTCCAAAATTAATGATGGGTATAAAGATAGGCATCAGAGATGATCAGCTTAACAAGGGTACAAATAAGCAACAAAAAAATGCATAACAAAGAGTCTAAGTGATGAAAAATTAGAAATGTGTCCAGCAAACTAAGGGGCTGGAGACAACAATATGGTAGCTCATCTCTAATGAAATTTAAACCTCTGAATTGCGATTTTATTGATCAGATATTTCTTCAAATACTTGAGCATTTATGGCACAAATTTGTTGAAATCTACCACCCAAAGTTAAAGTTGTGAAAAAGATGAAGTTGTGTTTGCCAAATTCCAAGTGTTGAAGAGTGACATGTTTGGGAGGAAGTACTGATTGCTCTTTGACAACAACTCTACAAACATCAATGAACGTGATTAAAGCACAATTGATCCTGAAAAGACTGGTATTGACCTCACTCTTATACCAAACTGATGGAAGTCATCAAGATTTTAATTCATTTAATTCAAGTTTTTATAGATAAGCAATACACATCGTAGAACTCATAGACAATACACTACTAGATGAATAAGAAAATAATCTTATATAGTAATAAACCTCACATAGTACCCTAATCTTAGTAACTAATAACGTATGTTTTACTTTCCAGTAGCAAGTTACCTTTATCAGGAAGGCAAAGGTCTCTCATGTGGACATTAGCCAAGGGAAGGATAAACACTAGTAATGCATTAACGGAGTCTTGTCCATATGTTTTCCTTACTGTGTAATGGCTTGTTACTTTGGACACCACTCTTGTGGTGAACAAAGAGGATTGGGTTTATTTGTCAAATATAAAAGACTGGAAACAAATCTGCTTTGTAGCTTTTGGTAAGGAAAAGGAGAAAAAAATGCTTTTATAAAAAGCTATGATGGTAATTCTATGGGGTGTATGGTTGGAGAGGAATGCGTGTATTTTCCTGAAGTTCCAGTCCACAGTCAACAGTCGTAGGATAAAGTAATGCTATTTGCACATATAAGAGCCAAAGGCTGGGGATTCCAATGTTTTTAGTTGAGGAGATAAAGAGGAATTGGGCTTATTTTTAAATTTGTTTGTGTTTTCTTTGTAAGGACACCTTGTCTTCATGCTGTACTGTTTCTATGATAGATTGCACATTTTACAAGCCTGATAACGATCAAAAAAATAGATGAAGTCTCATTCGTTTCAACTTCCTTCCCATTGCATGTGTGCATTCTATCTCCCCTCTCTGCTCTATTTTACAAACTGATTTCTGTACCCTCTTCCAATTTTTGTATTCAAATTTACTACTAATGAATTCCGCATTCACATGTATGAAGAAAAATGACAGGTGAAGGAAGTAATTAAGAGGATAGCTAGATTCACATTAGTTAAATTGATAGAATACATGCAATGAGTGTTTCGCAAAGAAAATTATACTCCATTGAATAAATATCTTACCTCTGAAAGAGAACATCAAACATCCGCCGAAGCTTATAAGGCACAGTGTACAGATGACCAAGATGTATTAGGCAACAAAAAAGCTCTGGGTTAAAGGGATACACTTGCAATCCTATTGACACAGACTGCAATACTTTTGACGAAGTTGCTAGATGATGGTGTTTTTGAAGCATTCTCACTTGATAGTTGAGCAGAAATTCAAGTTGATTGCTTCTGCTCTTTCTTTCTGCAGCCAAATTAAGGTAACAGTTAATTAAAACATTCGTACACAGAAAACTAACATACTTGATAGGTGAACACATCAGGATAGAACCTACAAAGTCAAATTCTCCTAGGAAGAGCTTAATATTTAATAGAAAAAATGAGTCACAAGATAAGTCAGAATTGCACACAGTCTGTAACAACCATAAATATAATCATTGCTCTCATCAATATGCAAGTGCTTACGGCACAGAATCCCAAGGATAGAAAGTGTCTCTAAGTGCCGTTAAACCAAAGACTCTTCAGTTCTCCAAGGCCACAGATAGAAATGCTATTGAAATTTGAGGTAAAGTTATTCCCATCTAAACCTTAGATCCCACTACAGAATGACTCATATTGAGATATTCAATTGTCTTTAATGTTGTTGCAGAGCGATCAAAGTCAGGTATTACTTTCAGATGAAAATGTCCTTGTAAATTTCTCTCATATATCAACAGAGCATCTCTCACAATACTGAATTTGACAAATTCATACTTTCCTAGGATCTTTCTTATCCACAGAGAAGATTCCAGTGTCTTTTATTATTATTATATTAACTTTATTTTCTAGGATCATTAAGGGGAAAAGTTGTTTAGGGGAATTTGGAGGGATATGGAGGGAAGTATACTTTCCTAGCAATACACATATTATGTCAAAGAGGCATTTCCCTCGATAAAATTGCAGTCACTCACAGTCCGTCTCTTGTGAACATCAAGTAAACCACATATTTCCTAACAATTTACTACATGTGACCTTTTCAGAAAGAGAAGCATACACCTGAACAGAAAGAGTAGAAATTTGGCAAAAATTCTTGAGATGCAAGGAAAAGGTTGCATGCAACAAGTTATCTTACATTTCTAGTCAAACATACCCAAAAAATTTCTTAGGAAAATGTACTATAGTCAAAGGATAAATCTATAGCATAAAAATATTAATTATTTGTTAATATTACTTCCACACCCTAAGGGAGCTTAGATTGATCAGCAATATAGCAGCTATGTAAAATGATTTAAAAAAAAAACGTTAAAATCAATGGCTTTCTGCTCATATAGTAATCAAGCCAATTATCATCTATCATTGTTTATTGACAAACAAACACAAAAGATTTATGTTTAAGTCGCTTGATAATAATGAAACATATCATTTATAAAGAAACACAAAAAAAAAAGAGGTTACCAGGCCAAATGCAATAATGAAAAGCAGAATATATACCAGGAAGAACCATGGAAAGAGCATCTGAAATGACTGCAACCCCTGCAACCCAACCTGCAGTCAACTCTTCAAATATTGCAGCTGAACAAATGAGAGCAATAGAGCTCTCATCTATATCATGTTGTGCCCACGATGACCTTATAGTACTTGTGCGTTCTTTGTAACCCTGATGAGCCCTAAGCAACTTCGTGCTTGACGGCCGATTTTTAAATGGAGTATAAGTAATCCCACTTCCTAAACATGATAATATGTGCAGAGCTCGTTGCGTACACTCTGATTCACCATCAGAGCCATCAGCAATTTCCATCTCCGAGTACCAGAGGTAAAGCAAGGGAGCAGCAATTAACTGAGTTTCCTGCTCAAACAAAATTGAAAGTACTGTAATATAATTTCAGTTAAACTTATTCTTGAAGATGCTAAACCAGTTTAATACTAGCACAACCTAAAACTTATTTAAATTAATATTATTAAAACATTTGAGGATGCTATATTCATGCTCCTGAAGTTCCCAGCAGCATTGCTAGCAGCTATACAACACTGACATAAGATAATGGGTATTGATAAATACAAATAATACAGAAACAGTAATTCGCCATCAGCCGGAAATAAAGGGAAAATATTATTAAAAGTAAAAAAAAAATGTCAAACAAAGGTATAAATTTTGCTGAAAACAAAAGATATAGTACTCCCACGGTCCACTATTACATTCAAGAGAAATATAAATCATCATGTACAATGAATTCATGAATGTACCCACTTATTTTTTTAATCTAAACCAATCACTATTCAAAATTTTTTAAGGACATCCACATAACAAATTATAGTGAACAGATATAGCAAGCCACTAGAATAACAAAGACCAAAGAGATCGCCAACTCAAAGCCCAAAGCATGTGTACAGAACCACAAGTTAAAACTTGATTTTTTTAATTTAAAAAAAAAAAAACCATGCGGAATTTTTACAAATAGCTTCTCTTGAAATACAAGCTATCTTGCAGGTCTTTCATATCTATCAAGAAGATGCATTCACTCGCATGATAAGGAAACCATACAGTAAATGACTGAGGTTGAATTTTAATGATCTAAGATTGCATAGTAATTATAGGTCCTTTACATTCAAAGTTTCATCCTGCCTGATTTCTCTAGAGCTCTCTCTCTCTCTCTCTTGCATTTCCTCCACGAGCTCCAACAGATGATACTGCATCATTTATTACTATTACAGCAAAGTTAGGCACATTTCTAGTTACTAACTTACTACACAGCAATCACTGGGAGAACTTTTGGATCTATTCTACCCCTTTCTCGTCACACGGGAACTCCCCCAGGAGCCATGGCCTTTACTAGAGGGCAACAATCTACCACAAGTAATAAAAGACATAAGCATGACTCTTCATTGCAACTAGGAAACATAAAAAAGAATAAGTTAAAGAACAGCATGCCTCAAAAAAAAAATAAAGTTCAAGAAGCAGCATACCATGGGCAGGCCACTGATAGACGACAATGCCATGTCAAATACCTTCCTTGCAAGATCAATATTTCCATAAGCAGCCTCCCTCCGAGCATAAACTCCACATAATAATACATCCTAACAAAAAATACAAACCTATACAATTAATGCTAAGTGAACAGACAAACATAAAAGCTCCTTCGTTTTTCATAAACTTTAGTTCCCAGAATAAATTATTTCTTAGCAATAATTCCCTCCATAACTTTTACGGAGGTGGGGCGGTGAGCAAGTCAAAACAATATGAAGTTAATGAAATACAGATATACCTGTCGATCACTTTTCAGGAGGTTCTTTGCTAAAGCCCGGGAAGGCATCATTACGCACTGCGAGGAATTGACTCCTTTAACAGTTTGCTCTTCAGAAACAAGAATAGCCTCTTCTATTTTGTAATTTCTAGGGAAAACTGTCAAACATAAGAGAGCAGCATTGCGCAGAAACTTCATGATCTCTTTCCTCGCAACAATCTCTGGACGGCGCAGCAGAAATTCTATACCATGAGTACTGGAATCACTTTCCATTTTTTTAAAACCATTTGCTCTTCCTAAGTATTGTAGAATAGAGTCAGGCAGTGTTTCTAGACTTAGCACTTTCTCATTCCAATAGGAAGAATTTGTACAAAACCTGCAAAAATAGGCAGAAAGTAAGCAATGAGATATAGGAGTTTTGTATTGCACAAACAGTTATAAATAACAGATTCAGAAATTACGTATGACGTGAATCAACTTATTTACACACTAGGTAATATATGAATAATGCTTAAGTTTTAATATATTGATAAAGAATTGATTGGGAGTCTATAAAATTAAACTTAACACCAGTCCAATATTTGAAATGATTGTGACCAAACCAACTAAAAAGATATTTTTCAGTACAGGCTTTCATCAATTATTATTACCCTCTCAGACTTATGTATCTCAATGTATGCCATTTATTACGTATTTATGGGTTAAGAAAGAAATTACAAGATATTGATCCACCAGCAGGGCCTCTAATTTTATGTTATATACAGATGTCATTCACTAGGAAAGCCAGCATATAGTGAAAATTCTGAAAACCTGCTTCAGAAAAGAATTGACATAGATCCAAGCAAAAATAGAAAACCATATCCAGGAACTTCAAAAATGCGATTCAACTTTATCAATTCCTACCAACAAGAATGGTATATTCCCTCTCTTGATATTTTCAATATTTCCCATTTAAAAAGTTTTATAATAAACTTCACACTTCCATTTCAAGTAAACTTATCCTTTCCTCTCTCCTTCAACCCTATTTCTCTCTATTTCCGCATACTTTCTCTTGCTTTTTGCTCTCTTATCCTTGCAAAATAGTCCTTCATATTTAACATTCATGTGTCTGCATGTTTTGACAATTTAATGGAATGGAAAAAGAGAGAGAGAGAGAAGACCACCTAAGTCAGTCCCTTTCGTGGACACAAAAAACAACAAAACTAAGTCCTGACCCCAAAAAGTTGGGGTTAGTTAGCTTCATGAATTGAGATATGTGATCATCCATAAAAATCATTATCTTCCTTTCACTCCTATTTATTACCACATCGTCTAGCAAACCTATTTTCTCCATGTATTTATTTCTCCATTCATCCAAGTCCTCTTTGCCTTTCCTCAACTTTGTTTGAGATATCCATTACCCCAACCCTACGCTTTCCTTATAGGTTTGGTAGGTTGGGTCATCTACTGATGGACGTCTCACATAACCAAACCATCGTAACCCATTCTCCCTTATCTTATCCTTAATATCCATGGCTCCAACTTTCTTCCAAATATACATATTCCTAATTCTGTCTCCAAAGGTATTCCCACAAACCTACCTCAATATACTTTATTTATGCTATACTCATCTTCTTAGTATGCTCTTTGTCGAAAACCCAACATTCCAACCCTTGTATGTTACTCAATAATAGAATCGTTTACAACATTCAAAAATTATGTTACTTACATAGAAAAGACAAAGCAATTTGTATCATAAGGAACCTCATGGTCTTACAATCCGTGACAGAATAAAATATATACAATCCAATCTTCTTCCTCACAAAACTCCAAAGTTAGTTATTCAGTAATTCACTAACAGAAAATTGTTACTGAAAGTAAGCATTATTCTTCCTATTACATGTCCCAGCACAGGAAACCAGAGAGTCATAGCCTTGTCAGTAGTTATTAATTTATCCCATGAAGCTAAAGCTAAGCCATGGACACTAGTGTAAACATTCATAGCAAGGTGCATCCCCTCACATCATAAAATGAACACAAGTTTAAGTTCCTTAGCCATGTGTGAAAGTGTGAATAGTCTAGCTTTGATGTTACCAAACCTAATGGATACCTTTTACTTCCTCAATGAATAAGTAAAACAAGTATCCGACTGAAGTGAAGCAAAGTATCTCAGTTCAGGAAGAATATGTATGATGCATGCAGCATCTTAACTTTAATTTACAGGATTTAGAATGGAAGCAGAGCTTGACAACTCTTGATAGATTGGTGCAGCTTACCCAGAGGGAGATTTTAGTCAGATTTACTCAAGTTAAGACTATCAAAATTTATAAAAAAAGGCACAGAAAGAAATTGGTTCCTATCTTTGTTACTTAAGTGATAAAAATGACGTAACAAGGTTCTTTTAGCCTTGTCTTGTTCTTTCTCTAGCTAAAGGTATTTTCTTCACTTGAGTTTGGATGTAATCAGTGACTGGTGTTTTGAAAGAAACATATCTAAATGCTGAGATTGCTGACCAAAAAGAAGTATCCAACAGAACAATCTGCACCTATCTAGCAAGTTATGTACCAAAAATAGTAAGGGGAACATCCATTGGAATCTTAATTCAAATCTCATAGTTAAAGTAATGCTCTACATTTTTTTTATTGAAAGAACAAAAAAATGGTAACCCATTTCAGAGAAGGAAGAGCAACTAGCTGAAGCCAAATCAACATAGAGGAATATAATAGATTATATAAGGATGAGCGTGAGCTTCCCACCAATACTAACCAATGCGATATCTCCCCACCAAAGAAATCGATGAACTGCAAAACAAGAGATAAGCGAGCATCGGCAGAGCTTAGTGAGAAGAGATAATCACTAACATCCTCAAACAAGATGACTCTGGAAAGTAATTCCTGGTCTTCTGCGATCACCTCCTCGCAATGAGTACCTCCTACATTTTTGGTAGAACTCACTTCAGAAATCACACACTGAATTAGGTGCAAATATGCAACATATTGCTGATCCATAAAGAACACACAGAAAACAGTAATTGTTAAGATTTTTTTGTTTTAATAAAGATTCATATCTATGAATTGGGATTTTTAAAACTAAAAGCACTTCAATGCAGGTGATGAAAGATGGTTTGGGACTTGGCAACTTCAGTCTTTAGAGTTTTTATTCTTAACCTTAACATAGATCCCCTCTTTAATGGCCAGGACACAATGCAAAAACACAATTATAAAGAGAAATAGGCCCATTCTTCTTGCATTAGTTGCCAACTGATGTAACTCATGGTTATGGATGTTGTTCTATATTTCTATTTTCTTTTCTAAGTTTAGGAGATAGGCAAAAGTACTTGAGGGTCCACACAAAAATGAGTATTTTCCACTTTTACAAGAGGGACAAGGAGGGAAAATGAGGATATAATTACTCTCAGTAAATTAAATATTGTGAATTTTATTCCTTCTTGTAAAATCCAAAGGCCACGCTGAAGCCCAATTTCTCTAGAGAGCTCCTTATGAAGAACAGTCGAAGACAAGAAATACTAGCTCATTCAACAAGCAGTTGACGACACTTTTATATTGCCATAAAATTCAGAGGTATTGCATACTTCTATATTTAACTGTACTAACAATGCAACTCATACCCCTATCAAGGAAAACGTGCATTGCTACTGGTCCACTTATTTATAAGTTCTTACTCTCATACAGGCTCCTGGTAATGTTTGAAACTGTCTCAATTTTTCAATTTACTACTCGAAAAGATTTAGAAATGACAAGGAAGATTGTCACAAAACAAACAGCTCAATTGTGCCACCAAAATCATCTAGACAAGGCCAGGAAAATTTTCCAGCCACGAGGAAAGTCTGGCTCTGTTTTTAGATGGACAGATGTAGAAGCAAACAAAGTTTCAATCTCCTTTTTATTCTTCAATCATTTCAGTCAATGATTAAAGATCCAATCCAAACCCCATCCTCCTCTTTGCTTTTTTCAGAAATGAAGGAGCCTAAAGGCTCCCAACAAAGATGATGAAATGAAGGACACAGACATGTGCACTTTTGCAAGGCATGCAGACCCACTTTTTAACTGATGTAGAAGCTAAATGCATTTTAGAACATTAAAGCAAAGCAGCAGTTTTTGACTGAGCAATGGGCAGAAATACATTTTTATATTGTGTACTCTCAACAGGATATACGTAACTTCACTAGTTGCTGCTGACATTGAAGCCACTGTGCTCTTTTCTCTGACTATCACAAATCCTTAAGATAGAGCTCCTTCCAAACATCCAATCCTAATGATACTTAGAAAAGGTAATGATATTTATGGGTTTTCCAAGTGCTGCTCTTTCTTATCACAAAATTTCAAAGAAGAGAGGGAGAGGCTATCTTAAAGAGGAAGATCACCTACTGAGGCAGGTCACATCCTAAGAAGCATCAACCATCTCCTTTCCTGACTGATCTGCGAAACATAGCTTAAGCAAAGCAAATAGACTACTTTTGTCAAACTCAAGAACTACTGAGTCCAATTGATCCATAACATACAAATGATTATAGGCAGTAGAGTCAGAAATCAGATGGGTTAATCCATATCATACCCAAGGTTAAATAAAGTGATTTCCAAGTATATTCCTTCAGCATTAACACTATTATCTTTGTTATCTTTCAAATGTAGACAACCACTCTTCTTTATGATTTCTCAATAGTTAGCAGATTTATACATAACCTCATTCACTTTTTCAGACCTAACAAAAAAAAAAGGATACCAGACCACAATACAAAGGTATCACCACAAGTAAAATTCCAGATAAACAGCAATGATAACAACCAGACTGAACTCTGCTGTACATAGGTTCAAGGGACAACCATATGTTTAACTAATTAACCTTAGTAACAATTATTGGTAGCTTTTCATTACTACTCCAAAAGACAAGAAAAGAAAACATCAGAGGAAACAGGCACAGGTGAAAAACAAAAGCAGGATATTAAGCTTCAGAGAAAGGAATCACCAGAGTTTATACGAACAGGCATCCATTGATCATTGTCTCTTGATAATTCCTCTTCTGACCACCTGACCCACGTTTTTGTGTCATGAACCTCCCTGTTGGCTTCAGCATCAACATCAATTCCCAACATTCTCAACAGAGCAGCATCATCCTGTTCTTGTTCAGCATCATTGTTGTCTATTGGTGCTTCTGTCTCCTCCATAGACACATCAGTAACTACATCTTCTAAATTGGGTGAATTCTCCTTAGCTTTGAATGGTGGGACAAACCACCCACTCCAGCGACCTTGTTCATCTTCCTTAATTGACATTTCTTGCACAAGCTTCTGTCGGTTTTCCTCTTCTTTCTCCAGCCAGGAGCACCAACCAAGGGCCCCATCTTCTCCAACTCTTGCACCATTACTAGTCCAGAAGTGCTCAAACAATCGTTTTTTGCTTTGCTCAGTGAGCTGTAAAGGAGGATAAAACAAACTATATTCTATTTCAGCCTGCAATAATGCAGTGGCTAACTCATGATAGCCTGCCTGCCACTCAAATCGGCACATACTGAGAAATATATCGACAATGCCCATTTCAAGGTCAATATCCCCAGTCTTTGGAGAAGGCATTTCCACATCTGGACGAACCTGCACTTAACAAGTTTAAATATGAATTTAGAGAGGAAATCTTCCTATATCCTTGAATGTACATCCAGAAAGCAACTTGAAACAAAATCTTACACACAATCGATTTTCTTTACTTTGTGTGTGTGTGTGTCAAATCCACTTATGTGATAGATGACATTCATCTATTTTATTATTTTTATCTGATTTTTCAAAATACATTTCTAATTTACTGCATCAAGGTCATATTTCATATTAATGTTAACATCTGTTAAGAATATTATGAGAACAGCATTTCCCAGAAAGATGTGTAGGCATATATAAGAAATAATTATATGAGGGAAAATAGAACTCAACCTGGAAGGTACCTCATTCATCTAAAGACAGATGCACTATGTGCAAGTCACTAGAGTTGTCAGCATAAAACTGAAAATTGAAGTATTTGGAGGTTTGGATCAGAGTGGTGTGATATTAAAGCTTTTCCCTGACACAAGTTGACAGAACACCCAGCTAGTACATAATATGGCTAATGATCTATCAACATGGATCTCATTGGTGGTATTTGAAGTACAATTAATTGAAAAGCATGAATTCAGAGAAAGGCAAAACAAAGAAAAACATTATATAGCATGATTAGAGCACAATAACAAACACAAATCCATAATATTAAGGGACAAGATAAAATAAAAGCTTGAGCAGATGCACACATGCACATGGAGAACACATGTACAAAGTGAATGTAAGAACCTGCCTATGCCTCTGGCTAGATGCAGCATAGAGAGCTTGGATTGCATGAGCATACATCTTCCGAACCTCAGAAACTTTGAAAGTGGAGAAGTCTCCTTGAACAACCCGTAAAAACTCTCTCCACAACTTGAAACTTCCTGAATGTTGCATCAGAACCTTCTCCCATCTACCTATAAAAACCTCAGCGCTATCCCTTTTTTGATAAGCTTGTAAAAGGCAAAGCAACAAATCTTCATCTTCTGGGTTCAGATGAGCCGCCTTTTCTAATATACTAATTTTCTTCTCAAATGTCTGCAACCGGGCACCTTTTTGTGGTTGCTTACTTGCTATTTTGTCTTGGAACTCAGCAAAATCCAACCATACTTTGACATTATTCGGGTGCTCTGAGGTCATTTTATTAAATTCCCTTGTTTTCCGTAATACCTCATCTTCCCATGACTCCACAATCACAGACGCTCTGGAAATTGAGCTACCATCTTCATCCAAAAAGGGAATGAAATCATCATGCATTTCATGCACATGCTTCTCTAGAGCTACAATACGAATGCGCTTAAAATTTCTATGTTGTTCAAAAACTGAATGCTTAGCAGACCAATAGCGACCACTAGATTTTAGCTTCGCATCTAACCCATCCATGTCATGCTCTCCTCTTGTAAGAAAACCCCAATCACTCAATTGACTGTGCCGTTTAAAATCAATTGCTGAAATTTCAGCAACCTCATGAAGCTTATATCGGCCAATATCCATCCTGTGGCAAGGAAATTGATATGCAAAAATCAGCTGGCAACTAAATTACACATTCATAGATACTGATATCTAAGCTTCTACATTTCCCATATCTGGAAACAGTAGTCACCTTGCTCCAAACTTCCAATACATTGTAATTAAGATTCTAACATATATAGTCCTTTGTAAAGTTACGGCCTTCTCAATCTCACTTCAAATTAAGGAACAAACTGATTCATAATAGTTTGCGTGATTCACATTTCTACATGTAAGGAGTCATTTTAAATACTATGCCTTAGCAGTTAGTAACTAAAAACCTTTCAACCAATATAAGGCTCTCCTCTCCCTCTGCCATTCTCAAACCGACCCCTTACCCCTGACTACTCCTGGCTTGTTTTATCAAACTCTATGTTGTAAGTGAAAAGGGATTGTAATCCTGCTCATTGCTTTAAAAATTAAAAGTCTTAAATATTTTGGTATCTAGAAGGTTCTATGTAGTAAAGTAAACTTGATAGTTACAAACAAAAACATTGCCCCACACCACAGGAAAGTGATGATTTGGTGCCCATCATTTCATGCACTTTTCAACATTGGAACTTATTTGAGTCAAGGGTCAAACAACAGCTATAATTGCATAATCCATATTTCATTTGAGAGCTTATTTGACGCCCCCCCCCCCCCCCCCCCCCCCCCCAAACGCACACTCTTCCTCTGATGCTCCACCCCCTCTCTCTCCCTCCCTCTATTCCTCCTCACCAGCAAGAGCATGATGGTGTTGCTTCCCCCACTCTCTTTCTATTTCTCACACCCCCCAACCATCCCTCTGTTTTCTGGGGTTGATAATGCAGGAGCAAAAGTGTGGAAGAAGTTGCATTAGCTTACAAGCATGTAAAGTGTTCACAGGATGATCTTCTATACAGTTGTGTTGCATCAAAATGTTGGCATAAATTAAAAGTTGCACCAACAAATCCTAAATCAAAGCCGAATGCAATCATTTGTGTATCTTTTGAGTTATCGTTCGAATTATATCAGTATTATACTTTACATCCAAATCAAAGCCGAATACAATCATTTCCTCTCCAAAATACAGTAATATACACCACTAAACAAGTAAAGTACGCCAAAATCGAAATTTTGGAGCTTAATATAACAATTTTCAATCAAACTTTGATCACAATAACCAAATAAGTTGAGCATTAAGAATGATGCTTAGAAGTACCTATACAAGCAACCAAATGCCAAATTATCGCGATCGCCTCGAGAATCGAAGTAATAATCCTTAGAAGGTTTGATATTGGAGTCCACCCAAGCACGAACACCAGACTTCCTACCGCCATACACCGCAAACTCCTTGATTTCACCAATTCCTCCTCCTTCACTCCCTCTCTTCCGCTTCTTCTTCGACTTCTTTCTCTTCTTCACTGAGTGATCTCTCTCTTCTCTGTCGGATCCGGAAGATTCCAGAAGCTCGTAAGACGGCTTCGGTGCTTCCGATGGAACTGGTTCCCGAATATCTTCATCGTCCGTGATGTCGGTGGAGGTCTGGATGGAGGCGATGGTGGCGTTGATGAAGGAGAGGTCGGCGGTGAAGCTGGAACTGCTTAGCCATTGAGAAGTTGCGGCGGCGGCGGTGACGGTGGTGGTGCTGGAGGAAATAGGAAAGAGAGATTGGCCAGTGATTGGTGGCTCGGTTAGTGGAAACGGTGGATCGTCGTCCATTGATGATGGTGATTCCACCATAGCTGCAATAGCGGGAAGCTTGATAGAAAGGATTGAAATGAGAGAAAATGTGCTTATGGGCGTCGGACCTTGTGGAGTTGGGGGAGGCGTGAGAATGAAATGAGCTTATTGGCTTGGTTTTTGGTGATGATATGATTTTTTTTTGTAAAAAGAAGAAAAGGAAATTAAAAACTTCTTCTAAAGTGCTAATTGATGCGTAGTAGTAATTACATGTTTTTCTATTTTAATACAGAAAAAAATTTAAAAGACTTAGTAAGTTATAGAATGTCTTCTTCAAGTCCCTTGTAATTCCTTTGGTGCATCTAAAGAATTTCTCGGCGCCAAAATTGCTACAAGGCTATCTATTCGCATAATCTAAACTGGGGATATTAGAACAGCTTATGAAAGAGCTTTCCACATAGCCAGAAGTTTTGTGTGGAGGAACGAAACTGCAATGGCTTTCTCCCCTTCCTGCGCAACTGCAATGATATGATATTGATAATACACATATACTCCGTAATGAATTACTTCCTTTGATATTTTATTTTTGCTTTGTGAAAAGTTTGAGTATAACTTTTCACCATGTTGTAAGAAATAATATATTCAAATGAAATTTTATTTTTGAGTCATGTCATGAAAATCGTAAAAAATCAAATGGGATAAAAAAAGTAGGAACAAATGTAGTAGTTAGATACGTTTAGTTGTAAGAAAAAAAAGTTAATTGAAATATGTTAAAAGTTAATGAAAATTGAGCAAACCTCTTACATTCAACACTTGAACAAAGTAATTTACTCAACTATAAATTGACATTTTAAAAAATAAAAAAAATCATGAATATGAATTCAAATTAGTGAAAATAAACTTACACGTAACGTGTTTAACACAATTGCAATCTGGAGTAAAAGTCAACACGAATTTGTTATCAATATTTTCTAAACTTCTAACAAAAAAATTAATTCAAAAAAAAATTATTAAACCAATAAAAATGCTATGATTATAGTTTTCTTTGAAAGATAAATCTACAAAATACTGTAAAAATATTATTTTGTGAGCAAGATTATGATGGATGGTTCCAAATTTGAGAGAAATGAATGATAAAGTATACTCTTTTTTTCTCTCGAAAGGGCGATCTTCTTTTTCTCTCTCTGTCTTCTCTTTTCTCTAATATATGTCTTTATGCTTTGTTTTATTAATTTAATTATGCTAGAGTAGTGTTATTATTCTATAATTATGTTGAACCCCCAAGTATGTATTGATGCTACAATTTAATCTTGATCCCCAATTTAATTATATATTGTTCTTCTTACTTTAGGGTTAGTTTTATACTCGTTACTCTACTAGACGTAGTATGTTTAATAAATGTGATTAGGTTTGCAATAACATTTGGCTCTTAATTGACTTTAGAACCCTAATTTAAAGTAAGAGAAGTCATCACGACAACGGTTGACATATTTTGCTAGGATTTTTAGTATGCTAAGCTTAATGTCTTTAAATCGCATGAATCCAGGTTGTCACTACCCTATCAAAAGTAACCTATTAAACTAATGTAGCTCAAGTAAATAGAGTTGAAATCCCAAGAAACTATCGGGCTCTAATGTTGTCTATACTAGTTTTAACTTCTATTAGGAACGTCACGAAATAATGGAGGTCTATTCTAACTAATGACTATACTAAACTAAACTAGAACACAAACTATAGCTAAACTGGATAACAATGTAAGACAAATATCCAGGACAACGAATCCCCACTAATATGACTTAGATATATATTTTTATCCCAATCCTACAAATTCAACCCATAAAGTAATTTCTAGGACAAATGCACCCTAAATAATACTAAGGATCTCTCTCGAATACAAATAGTTTCCTCCTAAAACAATCCTACCTGCCTTTGCGGATCCATGCGATAGCAAGACATTAAACACAACATCCTATAAGTCCTAATGGTCATGACATCTACTTTCGTGATCATCAATCACATCTTAACTAGTGATTCTAATGTAGATTATGAGCCGACTCTTGCCATAAACTTAATCCATATCATTAATCAACTACGTCTAACCTTTTGAATGGAATTAAAGACAACCAAAGATTAACAGAACATTGACTCTGACTACTTTCTTTCAATTTCACACTTTTAATTTTACACTTTATTTCATGATCCTTACTATGTAATAATGTTTATGACCACTTTATCTTATACATTAATCAAGACCTATTAATTGCAAATTCTTCCTAATGAAATAAATTTAGAATAACTAGTCATAGAAACCTTTAATCTTATGGACTCTTAACAAAGTTATCACCTAATTAATCTAGATTAATGTGCATGATTTTTAACTTGCCAAACCGACTAAATCTAAAGTGTGCTCTCCAGATGTTTTTGCATGTTTGTCTAGGAACTAAAACTAATTTGTTCTCTATCTCTATGCCAATTGTTTTGCACACATTTTTGAATTGAAATAAGTTGCTTATTCAGGACCTTCCTCGTGGTTCAAAGACCACTAACATAAGTCATTTTGGGATTCAAGCCCAAGGGTGCCCAAACAACCCTTAAGTATTTGGTGGCAACTCCTTAACTCGTACAATATTGTAAAGTTGTGTAACCACCTTGATGACTCGCAAATTTAGTACGGCACTAGTGGGGGGAAGCCCTTCCTTTTTCATCAAAAATGGAAGGTTTGGTTGTAAAAAAAGGGCTCTCTAGTGGTGATTCACTCATCGAATCATCCACTCAAAACCTAGTTGGGTTCCTTGACCCTTAAAGTTTTGCCATAAAAAGCTCCTATAGTTACATTCTCCTCAATTCTTCTCTTGCTTGACAACATGTCCTTTAGGAAATTAGCATATGAAGGTCTTTCAGATATCGCATTCAAGAAAGGAATATTGATGTGCAGTTTCTTCAAAACGTCTAGGAACCTCTCATAATTTTCTAATTTTGCCTAAGCCAGCCTCTATGGGAATGGAACAAGGGGCTTGTAAGGTGCAATGGGGTATCCTTAGATTCCTTTTTCTTCCCTTCTACCTTCTCAACAACTCCCTCAATCTCATTAAGGGGGTGGTGGCCCTCATCGGAGGCTCATCTAACTCCTTGACACTTCTTAAAGTCACTTCGTTCATTCGTTCCTTAAAAGGGGTCTCGGTGTTCTATGGAAACTGTCTTGGAACCTTCAAAATATTACTCAGTTATTGAGTTTGCTAGTCAATATAGGTTCCCATTAACTTTAATAAGCTCTCAATTTGATAGTTTTCTTCTCGTGCTCTTTATTTTTCTTGCTTTATGAAGGAACAAAAGTTTTCATCATGACCTCTAAGTAAGATTTCTGAGCGACTAAGGCTATTGGAAAGTAAGTGGGTTGAAAGGTGCCCCACTAGGTGACCCTTGATGCTAATTGAAATTGTTGCACTGTGGGGCTTGGACCTAAAGTAGACTTGGTATATTCTTTTATCCTTATAAGATTAGAATGGATGTTGCATTCATCCTTCATTATAAGTGTTAGAGAAAGGATCAAAAGGCCTCTTCAAATTATTGTATAAGGAATTGACCTAATCATTCCCTACATCACTCGAAATATACTGACACTCAATCATATCAATCCCCTGAATGCCACTTGCTTCACACGATGCCACTGTAGCAGATTTCCCATGAGGCTTCCCCAAGATTTCAGTGGGTGCTTGCATAGATGCAACTAGCTTAAAGATATCAGCATTCGATAGAGACTCCTTCTTCATATTGTCTCTAGAAGATCGAGAAGTATCAGTTGCAACCGTTTTCTCAATTAGAGCCAAAAGTACCCTAAGCATCATCCATCAGTATGTTCCCTCTAGAGGCTGCATTAATATACAACTTTAAATTACGACTAAGGACACTAGGTTGGGAGTCCCACAAATGAAACACTAGAGATGAACTATGTGAAAGCAAGCTTCTATTTTAAATTAGTTAATGTGACTTATGGCCTAGAAATGCTTGACATTGTCTAAGGATCAGGGACTCAAAAAGAGTCTTCTATGGTGAATTTTCATCCATATTCTCACTCTTCTTGTTTTTATTTTTCCTCCTCCTACTCTTCTATTGGCATACATTGTCCTTGATTTTAGGATAAAATGAGATTGGATCTTCTTGACCTGTTCTTTGAGTGTGCATGAATAAAAAGAAAACTAGAAGAAAGATAAAATAAACAAGGAGAAAAATATCTGAAGCAACACGAAAAAGTCAAGTCTTAGTAGCAATAAATCTGAAATAGTTGTTTAAAAATTGTTAGTCCTCGGCAACGACGCCAAAATTGACTAGGTTGTAGAAACCTAATCAAAATTAGCTAGATACCTTAATTAATGTAGCTCAGGTAAGTAGGTTCGAATCCTAAGAGACTATTGAATCTAATAACTAAATTGACTTCAACTAACTACCAAATTAAGTCAAAATATTGATGATTTAGACTATAATAGACTACTACTATTGCAACAAAACAAGTAATGGACTGAACTATGGACAGAGAATATCTAGGGTAGATAATCCCCACTAATAACACTTGAATGCATACCAACGCTCCTTAACACATCAATTTCAACTAAGACCAACTCCTAGGACAAATGATCCCTAATCAATACCAAGGACCTCTTTGGAGTATTAATGGCTTCCCACAAATACAATTAAGACTACTTTTGTGAAATCATGTATAAAAAGACATTAAATACGACATTCTTAAGTCTTAATGCTTAAAAAACCTACTTTTGTGATGACACTTACACCGTAAACTATTCTAGAGTAGATTACGAACCAACTTTTGCTGTGAATCTAATTCTTTTCATAAAGCAACTACATCTAGCATTTTTTTGAGACTTTAAAAACCAACCTTAGATTAAAGGAGTTAGATTTAGGCCAAAAGATCATAACTTTGGATTAAATATGCATCAAGTATTGCTAGGGTCCATGAGAACCCCAGAATAAAAGACTACTCACTAATTAAAAACATGATTACTATACAAAACATCAAACAATATTAATAACTTAAAGTAATAGAGATTATAAAGAAGAAACAATTTACTTCGATTGATCACCAAAAATAACGTCAAGGTCTTCAATACAAGAAAACTATTAAATCTTTTTGAGAGAAAACTAAGAGTACTTGAATATAGATCTAAAGTCTGGACATAATGTCTTATAAAAGCTTCCAAAAATTATTTATATCAAACCTGAAATATAAGGAATCAAAAACACATCCATACATCTGTGGGCCATAAAACGTCCAGGCACGGACGTGCTTTATCACAAAATAAGATTAAAAAGTTCAACTTTGCAATCCGTAGATGATGCACAGATGTGCCTCACCGAGGGACGTGCTTCATTTCACTTTTTGGGAAAGCATGGATGTGCCTCCTTAAATCTTATAGATTAGAAGTTACTAATCCCTTTCTAGCATTGGGCATAGGCGTGCCTCTTCTCATCATTTCCTTTCTAGCCCTTATTTTTCCTCTTAGGCCAAGTATCCTTCTGCTTCAACTCCAAGAGCCTAGAAATCTTACGTGACATAGATATCAACCTTGCCAAATATCCCTCACTCGCTTACTTGCATGGTTTGGATGGTTCAAGGCTCGAAAACTCGCTTCGGGAACTCAAAGCTCTTAAATTCTGTGCGATTCTTCATTAATTCGCCCAAAATGGCTTCAAAAATACTTGAAATGCATCAAAACCATACAAATACCCATGAAAGCACAAAGAGACCGCAAATAAACTAAAAACACTAAGATACTACCCTAAATGCAACTAAACTACATATAAAAAGCCCTTAAAAGTACTTCAAAAACTGGTATAAAATAGGACTTATCATTCACCACCGAAAAAATTGATGAGGTTCGAAACAAATGGGCTTCGTATTCATTGACAATTTTTAGTAGAGTTCTATTCCTTTTGTGGTACCGTGACTATACAATGGTATATTTTCGACAATTTGTAGATTGGGTCGTAATTATCACTCTTTTACAAAATTTTGTATTGCCTTAAGTGATTTATGGCCCAATTTAGTGTATATAAAATAGGTTATAATTCTAATAAATATGTTTATATTGCAAACAAGACTATGCTTATATTTTTATTGATATAGCCACAAATAAATAATCCAAAATATATTTATTTGCGGGAGCTTTTCTTTAAAACCTCCTCATATAAATACTACTTATGCAACATGTTTTATACGCCGCAAATTAGATGTATTCAATTGCGGCCTTCTCATTTGTGTCATTTATGCATTGAAGGAGTTGAAGATGTACTCATCAAATGAAGAATTAAGCCTAATGGATCTTTTCCTCAAGACATAATTCAACTAAGAAAATAGTTTAATTTTAAAGAACTTTTATGATTTAGCCCCAAACCATTATAGACTTAAGGATTAATATACATCATAAAAGAAGCATCATGGTGATTGAAATAATCTTTTGGGACAACTCCTAAACGTTCACTTATGTAACATTGATAACCGGCTTTTTAGGTCGTTAACTAACAGACTAGTTATGCAAACAATATTTATACCAACCTATGAACTATATGAGTATAGTGGAGTAGGGGGTCGAACCACGAGGACAAAGGATATCAAGACTTCAATTCTTAACACAACCGGACTATTTGGAGTTGGAAACAACTAAAACTAATAACAAGAATATAGATAACGATAAATTACGAGGTAAATCGAATAGAGACAAACGGGGACAAGATTAGATTCACCCTAGGAATGAAGCTTTCAAAACCGAACATGATAGGTTAGAGAAAATCAAACAATAACTAGCATGGACATCTAAGAATACGAGAGGAAGTTGGTGATCCCACAAATCATAACGAACGACCGATAATCGCCCTATGTCTCCAAAGGAGTGGCAGGACAAGATTCACATCGGATTCCGAAACTACTTATTATCATCAGTCCTACAACCTTAGGCAATAAAGATCATAGATTTTCCTAGGGTTTCACCAACCAAAACCCCTAAGAGGACTACTCACACATATTCATGCTCAACGACATAACGATATTCAATAAAGCATGCAAAACGATCATGAAAAGAAATTAATGAGAATGTAAGCAAATCAGAAATTGTTCTAGCAAACGATAAACATAGAACTAAACATGGAATGAAATAAAGCGAATGAATGCAAAAGTAAGGAATAGATTAATACTCACAAAAGCTTCAATGTATTATCCACGATCAAAATTTGAATGACAAAATCTAGATTTCCGAGTACAAATGTTGAGAAAACCGAAAAACTGAAAGCTAGAACTAAAAGAATTTGGAGGCTAAAGAAAACTAAAAGTGCATAAAGTATTAAAAACCTAGTTGCCCTCCCTCTCATCAGAGGGAGGGTTATTTATAACAAAGCATGAAAGAACTATAAAAACCCTAAAATGCATATGTGCCGGCCCTAAAAAGAAGTAGTTGTTCCGAACAAAACATTGTCATTCGACCGAATTCAAGGTCCATTCGGCCGAATATGACTCCATTCGCCCGAATGCTCTTCTATTCGCCCATTGCAGAGGCTCTAAAGAATCGATCTCTATTCACCATTCGCCGGAATGTATGGTCTGATTCGGTCGAATGGAAGCTCATTCGCCCGAATGAGTTCCATTCGGCCTTCCCAATGACCAAGGAATAAATGCTTTGAAGACTGCCCCTCATTCGACAGAAGGACACTCCCATTCGGTCGAATCTGCACCATTCGACCGAAGGACCATCAGATTCGGTCAAATCTGAAGCTCTGAATCCTCTTTTTAGTTTCTGATGCTTTCTGAACTCCGTGGAATCTTCATGAGTGACTTGAAATAATTACCCAAGCTATGATACACGTGTCTAAGGCTCGAATGCATCGCATTTCACCTCGAAATCATCAAAAACACCTGAAATGATCTTAAGACAACTCGAAGACAAGATTAAGGTGAAATTAAGCGTAATATGCATAAATCAATATGAAACTATGAAACTTGACACTAAAACAAGGTAGTAAACGTGCTCTAAAACGAGCACATCAACTTCCCCCAAGCTAAAAATTTGCTAGTCCCTAGCAAATGAAATAGGAAGGTGTCATGAAAGCTTATGGAAAAACAATCATAGAAATGAATGAAGAACAAGGAGAGTGGAAATCAAGACAATGCAAGCCGTGCACGTGCAAAACCCTTCCCTAGCCATGGGTGTGCAAGTACAATGGGAATAAAAGAGCATAATCAACGTTTTACACCTACTCGGGATCTCCAAACAAGCTACATCATAGTTTATTTCGCCCGCCACCTAATGAGGTCGCAAGTCTACGCTCTCGAGGTTATTTCCCAAGAGATGTGGGAAATTTCTAATACGCTCATGTGTTTATAGGGTATGTGTTTCGCTCAAAATCATCCTGCTAAAGATGAGTCGGGAATTAAACACCTAAACAAGGAGAAATCTCGGGGATTGTGTCTTATCTACTCTCCAGCACTGATCTTACTAATCGGGTTACATCGAACATGTTTGGAAAGGGTTGCAATGTAGGCTCGGATCAAGGTAGGGTAGAATTTGGGAATTTGGAGTTAAAATAGAGGATAGTAAGTGATCCAAGGAAATAAAACCGAGGAAGACTACGCCTTCCGACAACCATGCCACTCCCAAAATTCCCAATAATGAACTCTAATACACTATGTCAACTTTATTCTTAATTTTTTCTCTATTTTCTTTTTGTTTGTTTTCTTTTCTTTTTCTCTTTTTTTTCTTTTTCTTTCTTTTTCTCTTTTTTTTCTTTTTCTCTTTTTTTTTTCTTTTTGTGCTTTTCAAGCTTTTTTCTGAACTTTTCATGTGAATACTTCCTTGAAATACACTAAGACTAGTGTATGTAGTCAAATTACCCAATACTCACTTTTCCAAATCGAAATCCTATATCGCAATGCTACGGTCACCAACTTCACTATAATCACATGATTATCCTCTAGGTAAAAAGAGGGGACATTTGGCTCATGTGGAGTTAGATAGCGTGGCTACAAAAAAAAGAAGGTAAAGGCACAAATTTGGCTTAACCTAGAGTAAATTGATTTTCATGGTAGGCACTTTAGCTATGTAGCTTCAATTATAAACGTGTTATCATCCCTAACCTTTAGAAAATTAGACTATGTTGGAGGAGAACAGATACAATTCTTAAGATTCCCGGATTAACACTCAACAATATATGACTCATAATAAAGTCCTAGAAGGCTTTATCCTTACTAGGTTAGTCGAAATGCGCCTCAATAGGTAGTCATTCAAACCACATACCAAGCAAGCTCAGATCCCCCAATCTAAGTGAAAAACAATCGATAAACTTAGACCCAAAACAGGCACGGGGCTAGGGGAATACGAGTTTGCATAAAACCAATGTAAAGTGCACGATAGAAGCTTGCATGCTTGTTTGGAGCATATGATGGAAAGAAGAGAGTATATGATGGAAAAAAGGGGGCACATGATGGAAAGAAGGGGAAAACAAACACAAATATAACTAAATAAATAAATTTGGATTTTCAAGCGAGCAATTACACCAGTATGTAGGTGCAGCGGCACATGGAACTTATTATACAAGCACCTGAAAACAACACCAAGAAATAGAATACAAAAATGCAAAATAATGCAGAACTACACAGCACTAAAACTGATAGCCAAGACCAAAGAACACGCAAAATAATGAGTAGTGGACTATGGATACCCCCCCCCCCCCCCCCCCCAAGCTAGGGTGAAGGCGTCCTCGGCGCTAAGGGAGGCCCTTAGGTTTACCACTACTCATCCCCTATAAATTCATCATCATCCCCCTGGTCATCTTCCTTATTATCCTCCTCCTCCCCACCTGTACAGTCCATCCCATAGTCATTCGAGGCTCTCCTAGGAGCTAGTTGGGTGAAGTTATTAAACCTATGTCTACCCACCCGCAACCTGTCAAACCCATGACTTAATGATATTTCGTTATAGTTGTCATGGCGGGGGTACCAAGAAGGGGTGGGCATGCTTTCGCCGACCATATAGGAGCGGTAGGCCATGTCATACCATGGGTAGTGCGCCAGCTCGAAGTTTTGCTCGAGGTGATCGAGTCGAGCGGTGTGGTGGGCTTGGGTGGTAAGGACCTGGTCAAGCCTTCTCTCTATGCGTCCTAGGGAGGACATAACATCGGATTCAGACTCATCATCTGAATCGTCATGGTCTGGTAAGACCGAGGTGGAAGCCCTAGGTCTATCACACATAGAAAGGGTGTGAGGGCGAGGAGGGGTACAAGTGGGGGCTCGATAGTGTATCTCGGCACATCGCCGTCTAAGAGGTTCGAGCCTCCAAACTATATTAGGGGAGGTAATTGAGGACAGGGAAGGGGAATGGTGTGGTCTTTGAAGTACCGCCATCGCATGGGGTTAGTGAAAATAAAGCAGGCCCGTACGAGGCATTGCTCGTGAAGGGTGGTGGAACCTGATGTGCTCGTTTTAGAGCACATTTATTAACTCATTTTAGTGTCAAGTCTCGTAGTTTTGTAATGGTTTTATGTATATTATGCTTGATTTTACCTTGATCTTGTTTTCGAGTTGTCTTAAGTTTATTTCAGGCAATTTTGATGATTTCAAGGTGAAAGGCGATACATTCGAGCCTTTGACACACATATCTTAGCTTGGGCAAGTGTTTGAAGTCATTCATGAAGATTTCACGGAGTTCAGAATAGAGGGAAGTGAAAAGAGGAAAGAATGCTCTCAGATTCGACCGAATCTGCAAGACATTCGACCGAATGGATGCAGATTCGACCGAATCTGAGACTCATTCGGTCGAATGAGAGGCAGTCTTCAGAGTTCTCGAGCCTTGCTACTGGAAAGGCCAAATGGAACTCATTCGGGCGAATGAGCTTCCATTCGGCCGAATCAGACTATACATTCGGGCGAATGCTTGACAGAGATCGATTCCCCGAAGCCTCTGGAATGGGCGAATGGAAGACAATTCGGGCGAATGGGATTACATTCGGCCGAATGATACATAGATTCGGGCGAATGACAGAGTTTTCCTCCGGATCAACTACTTCTTTTTAGGGCCGGCTCCTATGCACTTTAGGGTTTTTCGTAGGTTTTTCTTATTTTGTTATAAATACCCCCTTCCTCTGATGAGGAGGGGGGAGAGCTAGGTTAAATACTTTTATGCACTTTTAGATTTCTTAGCCTCCAAATTCTTTTAGTTTTAGCTTTCAATTTTCAGTTTTTCTTCAACGCTTTGTAGTTCGAATTCTTTTCGTGGATATCAATTTGAAGCTTTTGTAAGTTTAATTCCTTCCTCTAATCTTAATCCATTGCTGTATTTCATTGCATGTTTAGTTCTAAGTTTATCGTTTATTAATTCTGATTTTGTTTTCATTCTCGATTTCATTCCACGTTCGTTTCTGCAGCATCTTTTAATATCTTTATGTCTTTACGCATGAACATGAGTGAGTAATTCTTTTAGGGGTTTTGATTGGTGAAACCTTAGGAAAGCTATGATCTTTATTGCTTAAGATTGTAGAAACGATGTTAATAAATAGTTTCGGATTCCAATGCGAATCTTGTCCTGCCACTCCTTTGGAGACATAGGGCGATTATAGGTCGTTCGTGTGATCTATAGGGTCACCAACTTCCTCTCGTATTCTCGGGTATCCATGCTAGTTATTAACAGATTTTCTGTAATCTATCATGTTCGGTTTAAAGCTTCATTCCTAGGGTGAATCCAATCTTGTCCCCGTTTTTCTCTACTTGCTTTACTTCGTGATTTGTCGTCATCTATTTTCCACCTATTAGTTTTAACTGAATTTCCAACCCCAAATAGTCCGGTTGTGTTAAAAGTCAAAGTCTTGATATACCTTGTCTTCGTGGTTCGACCCCCTACTCCGCTATACTCGTATAGTTTGTAGGTTGGAATAAATATTGTTTGCATAACCTGTCTTTTAGTTAACGACCTAGAAAACCGGTTATCAAAATGGCGCTGTTGCCGGGGACAAGGCGTAATATTTAGACTTAACTTGTTTTAGCATAACTTTATTTATTTTATTTCCATTTTCGTTTTCCTTTCTGTGTGTGGTTGTCTTTGACTTAGGTGTTTGCATGCCCCATAGCACACGTAGGTCAAACCAGCCAATTACACCCTTAAATCCTGAAATCCAACGTGTTACTAGACAACGCCCTTCAAAGTATACCTCACAATCTGTCCAAAACCCTACCATATCCATAATGGCCGAAGAACATCAATTGTTTGGCCAATTCGGAACTCCTGGCTCACAAGAGTTCCAAGGGGGTGTAGTACTTCCTGTTGCTACTACACCTTACCAAATTCATCCTCAGTTCACAAGAATGGTTAAGGAAACACCATTCAGTGGCTTAAGAAATGAATGTCCTCTTCAACACCTAGAGGCATTCTCAGATATTTGTGGACTTATCCCTCCTTGTCCTAATAGCCCTGATTATGTGCGAATGCACCTTTTCCATCTGAGTCTAGCGGGAGATGCCAAGGATTGGTATAAATGCTTAGAACCCAATTCAATTGTTAATTGGGCTCAACTAAAAACCGCATTTCTAGAAAGGTTCTATCCTACGGTTCGAACGCAGGATTGGCGTAAGAAAATTGCGTCATTCACCCAAGAGGATGATGAGAACCTTAGTGCTACATGGAGTAGGTTTAAAAGAATGATTAGAGCATGTCCCCACCATGAGTACGGGGAGAACCATCTCAACACATTCTTTTACGATGGTCTTAATGACTCCACCAAAGCACTTCTAGACTCAGCTGTAGGTGGCCAGCTTTCCAAAATTCCTTGCACCCAGGTAAAGGCCAAAATAGAGGAAGTTGCTAAGAATAGTGCCTGGGGAGGAACTCGGAGTCAGGGATTACCTAGAGGGATGCTAGACACAACTAACTTGGACAACATTAGCACCAAAATAGAAGCCGTTATTGATAAAAAGTTGTCCAAACTAAGCCTAGCCGGTAGTTCGAACAACCCCCCAATGCGTGAAAAGCACTTTGTATGTGCCATATGTGGGGGTACCAACCATGATACATCTTATTGTGGTGGTTCGCACTCCGAGCATGTAGCTGCAGTTGACTATGGAGGGTATAACCCAGAACCGCAGGTGATGAACTATGACGGTTATGGGTATAACCCTGATCATGTGGCAGCCCTTAACTATAGTGGACAGGGCCAAGGAGTAGGGTATGGGCAGCAACCTTTCCCAAACAACCAACAGTACAAACCTCCCTTTAACTCCAACCAAAACCAAGGAAATTTCCACCCGGGATACAACAGAAATGGTCAAGGTGGATTTAATAACCAAAGTTTCCAGGGGAACCAGACTAATGGGAACATACCTAGGGCCAATGTGTATAGACCCCCAGGGTTTCACCAAGGACCTAGAAATAGTTCAAACCTGCCTTTTCCCCCTAATCAGCCTCATCATGTGGCTCCTCAACCACAACATGGTCACACTTCAACCAATGACCATTTAGCCTCCCAAGTAACAACTCTTGCTCAACAGAACCAGAGTCTGACGCAAATTAATCAGACCCTCATCCAACAAATGCAGCAACTTCAAGCTCAGCAAAAGTTGTTTGAAACTCAACTGGCCCAAATGGCTAATCCTCCTGCACCACCGCTATTCCCATCTCACCCTCAACCTAACCCCTCTATACAACCTCCACCTCAGCAAATGAACCCAAACCAACACACTGCTAAGGCTATCCACCTGAGATCAGGGACTCAATATAACAGTCCCTCATATCCGGTTGATACACCTTTGGTGCGGGTGAGTGATGAGACGAGAGTACACAATGATGAAAAAGAGGAGGAACATGGTAAAATGCCAGAGGTTGAAGATGAAAGTGGTAGGGAGGACATCAATGCTAAGGCAGGGAGTGAGAAGCCAGTAGAGAGTGAGGAGGAGAGGAGGAAGAAAGCTGAGGAGAGAAAGAGGTTAGACCGGTTATATGCACCATCGCTTCCTTTTCCCTACAGGAAAGTTGAGAAGCAACTTGATGATAAGTTCAAGAAGTTTCTTGAACATCTTCAGAAGATGGAGATGAAAATCCCATTCCTCGATGCTATGGCACAAATGCCAAAGTATGCTAAGTTCTTGAAAGACTTACTGTCCAACAAGAAAAAGCTTGAGGAAGAGGTGATCAGTCTGCCTCATCAAGTTAGCTCTATACTGCAAGGGAAAATGCCTATGAAAGAGCGAGATCCCGGTCCTTATAACCTCCCTGTGAAGTTGGGAAACCTTGATCCTAAAGGGGCGCTCGCCGATTTAGGGGCTTCAATTAGTCTTATGCCCCTATCGATCGCCAAAAAGCTCCCCTTTGCCCTCCGACCTTCAAGGAAAACAATCCAACTGGCTGATAGGAGCATTAAAGTGCCATGTGGAGAGCTCGACGACATACCTATACAAGTAGGAGAACTAGTGGTCCCTTGTGATTTTGTGGTAATGGAAATGGAAGAGGACCCTTATACTCCACTTATCTTGGGCAGAGCCGTTCTGAAAACGCTTCGGGCAGTTATTAATTGCCATGATGATACCATAACTGTAGAAGTTGCCCAAGTAAAGGTAGTTTTCAAAATCTCTCCCCTTTTAAAGAAGCCTATGGTTGAGCAGATCTGTCGCCTTGAAGAAGGTGGAAGGGAGAGTGAGGTTAGTTATGAGGACAAGGAAGTAGAGGTTGGGTGTCAAATGATTGATGAGGATACCCCTACTATAAATGAGCTGTTGGAAGGCCGGTTAGATACGGCCCAGGATTCTGAAAAAGAAGCAGAATATGAGCATCTTTACGAGGTAGAGGAAAGTATTACGCATAAAAGGGAAGGTCCTAAATCTTTCCCCAAAGTGACTTTAAAACCTTTACCTCCCAGCTTAAAGTATGCCTATCTCGATGAAGATGAAGGAAGCCCGGGCATAGTGAATTCTGAACTCGATGACCTTTCTTTGGAAAAATTACTTGTTTTATTAAGGAAATATCGAGATGTCATAGGGTATTCACTAGGTGATTTAAAAGGGATTAGTCCATCCCTTGTTATGCACCGGATTCATCTTGATGATGAACAATTTTCCTCCATTGAGCCTCAAAGACGGCTCAATCCCAACATGAAAGAGGTTGTTAAGGATGAAATCCTCAAACTCCTCCAGGCCGACATCATCTACTCAATTTCAGATAGTAGATGGGTTAGCCCAGTTCATGTTGTTCCTAAAAAGGGAGGAATAACCATCGTCGAAAATGACCGAGGAGAGATGATCCCCATAAGAGCCACCACGGGATGGCAAGTTTGCATTGACTATCGCAAACTCAATAAAGCAACCAGAAAAGATCACTTTCCCTTACCCTTCATCGATGAGATGCTTGAAAGACTTGCTAGGCACAGGTACTATTGTTTTCTAGATGGTTACTCGGGTTTCTTTCAAATCCCGATCCACCCCGAAGACCAACAGAAAACAACTTTCACCTGCCCTTTTGGGACTTTTGCCTACAGGAGAATGCCCTTCGGTTTATGCAATGCTCCATCCACCTTCCAGAGGTGCATGTCGGCTATATTCGCCGATATGTTAGAGGACTTTATGGAAGTGTTCATGGATGATTTTTCTGTTGGAGGGTCCTCTCTTGACACGTGCTTGACACATCTTGAGAAAGTACTATTAAGGTGTCAAGAAACGAATCTTGTACTAAATTGGGAGAAATGTCACTTTTTAGTTCAAGAAGGCATCGTCCTAGGCCACAAAGTGTCTTACAAAGGCATAGAGGTGGATCCTGCCAAAATTGACGTGATAAGGAATCTTCCTGTACCTACCTTAGTTACAGGAGTACGATCCTTTCTTGGACACGCAGGATTCTATAGGCGTCTCATCCTAGGATTTTCGACTCTAGCAAAACCCTTGAATGAACTTCTTTAGAAAGATGTCGAATTTCACTTCGATGAGAGATGTATGAATGCCTTTAACAAGCTAAAAGAGGCTCTAATTTCTGCGCCCATCGTGCAAGCTCCGGATTGGAGTTTGCCTTTTGAATTGATGTGCAATGCCAGTGATATTTCTGTTGGTGCTGTCCTTGGGCAGAAAAAGGAGGGAAAGCACCATGTTATATGTTATATCAGTAAAACACTGGACCATGCACAACGCAACTACACTACAACTGAAAAAGAAATGCTAGCAGTCGTCTATGCTTTTGAGAGACTGCGCCAATATCTCATCTGTTCAAAAGTTGTAGTATTCACTGATCACTCAGCTCTGAAGTTTTTAATGACCAAGAGAGATGCTAAGCCGAGGTTGATCCGTTGGGTGCTCCTATTACAGGAGTTTGACTTTGAGTTGAGGGATAGGAAAGGTAGCGAAAATGTGGTAGCTGACCATTTGTCTAGGCTACCCGAGCTTAATAACGACGCCGTACCTATCCATGACGAAATGGTCGAAGAAACCCTAATGACAGCAATAGTAGTTGGGAAAGCCCCTTGGTTCGCAGATATTGCGAATTATTTAGCTTGTGGAGAACTTCCAGAGTTCGAATCAAGGGCCCTGAAAAAGGCTTTCTTTGGTAAAGTCGGGAACTTCTTTTGGGATGATCCCTACTTATTTCATGCTTGCGCAGACAGCATAATCCGCCGCTGCGTCACGGAAGAAGAAGTTCCAAAAATCCTAACTCATTGTCATTCCTACGCGTGTGGCGGCCACCATGGTATAATGAACACTGCTACTAAGGTTGCCACCGCAGGTTTCTATTGGCCAACATTACACAAGGATGTTGAAACGTTTGTGAAAAGCTGTGAGAGGTGCCAAAAAGTTGGCAACATCTCAATGCGAAATGAGATGCCCCAAAACTACATCCTTGAGTGTGAAGTGTTCGACCGTTGGGGAATCGACTTTATGGGCCCATTTGTTTCATCTCATGGGAACCAATATATTTTAGTAGGAATTGATTATGTGTCTAAGTGGGTGGAAGCCATCGCCTCACCTACGAATGATCACAAAGTGGTTATTAAGCTTTTTAAAAGCATAATCTTTCCTCGATTCGGTGTTCCCAAAATAGTCATAAGTGATGGGGGATCACACTTTGCTAAGCACGAACTAAATAAATTATTGAAAAATTATGGAGTCGTGCACAAAGTTGGATCACCCTACCATCCCCAAACTCAAGGACAGGTGGAAGTAGCTAATAGGGAAATCAAGACGATTCTCGAGAAGGTGGTAAACCCAAATAGGAAAGATTGGTCTCTAAAGCTAGATGACGCTCTTTGGGCCCACCGGACGTGTTACAAAACCCCTATTGGTACCACCCCGTTCCGGCTTTTATATGGGAAATCTTGTCACCTACCGGTGGAACTGGAATGCAAATCTTGGTGGGCGATCCAAACTCTAAATTTGGACCCCACCTTATTCTGCGAGAAGCGAGCCGCCCAATTACGAGAATTGGAAGAACTACGGCTCGATGCATTCCATAACATGCACATCTACAAGGAACGTACTAAGCGTTGGCACGACCAACGTATCATCCAACGAGAGTTCCTTGTAGGAGATAAAGTGCTGCTCTTTAATTCAAGGGCTAAGTTATTCCCCGGAAAGTTAAAATCACGGTGGTCTGGGCCATTCGAGATTTCACAAGTTTTCCCGTATGGAACGGTAGAGCTGAAAGACCATCATGGAGGACGTTTCGTTGTTAATGGACATCGGTTAAAACTCTTCCATGAGAGCAGCCTTCACAATGTCAACACCATTGAGCTTATAAAGTTAGATGATGTCAAAGTCGAATGATTGGTATAATCATTGACCCTTATCAAATATCCCTACTTTGAATCATCGTCCTTTACCGTTTTCTTTTTTTTTAGATTTTAATTGCTTAGTCTCCCTTTTGTCTTTGTTTAATTACCCGAGCTACGTCGAGCTAAACGACGTTAAACAAAGCACTTACGGGAGGTAACCCGATTTATTTGGATTTTCAAACAACTTAATCATAGTATATTGATTGATTTTGAGAGGGCACAAGTGTTTTGATGAAATCGCTGCCCATTCGGCCGAATGATAGGTCCATTCGGCCGAATGAAATCAAAGATGGAGCTAAACCCAATTTTGGCCAAGTTCCTGATAATGCCGAATGAAGTTTCAATTCGGCCGAATGAATCTTATTCGACCGAATGGAGTGTTCCATTCGGTCGAATAGATCTAATGGGAGTCTTTTACAAGGTTGCTGATAATGCCTAATGAAGCCAACATTCGGTCGAATGAAGTTACATTCGACCGAATTAAGAGACCTATTCAGTCGAATGGGAGCGAAGATTTCTTCGTAACACTAATCCATTCGACCGAACAGGTTATACATTCGGCCGAATAGGCCACCATTCGACCGAATGGAATCCCCATTCGACCGAATGGAGGTCAGTTCTATAAATATCAGCTCATTCCACGAAAAATCACACCGAACATTTCACTCCTCTCATTCGGCCGACTCCCCCCAACACTCTTGCTCTCTCTCAAAACCTTCTACTCCCCTCCAAATCATCTTCAATTATCATGGGTCCAAAGAGAACTTTAAGGAACCCCTTCAAAAGATCCAAGAAGCATGGAGAGGGTTCCTCTTCGGGTGCGGCTCAGGAAGCACAACAAACCGGTTCTCAACAACCGGAGGGTCAACAAAGGCTTCCTGGACAGGAACTATGGTTCGATGAGGACCACCCTACGGTTATTTTCGTATCTTTGGAGCAATATGAGTGTTTCCAAAGACTTAAGGTACGAAAAATCAACTCTACTCGTTATTTAGACCTATCAATTTTGCAAAGAATGGGTATATACGAGCAATTTGTTGCATTATTAACTGCATGTGGGTTAGAAAATTGGATAAACATGTGGCACCCAACTCATAAGCTTTTAACTTATGAGTTTCTTAGTTCCCTAACCCCGTGCCAAAGGGATGGTAGGTTGCATTTATCTTTTAGGCTAAGGAATGCAGCCTATTTTCTTGATTATGCTGCATTTTGTGCCGTATTTGGTTTCAATAACGAGCCTATTCCAGATAAACAACCGGACAACTCTCGGGTTTCCGAGCTATGGCCTAAAATAGCTGGCCGGCTTGTTTACCCGAATAGGAACATATATGCCTCCGATGTGCAACACCCAGTTTTGCGCATGTTCTTTAAATTTGCTAGGGAGACTCTGTTCCCTTCCCCTAGCCCTCACCTAGTACGAACGCACGAGGTGCACATCTTGCACCGCTATCTTGCACCACACGACGACACTGCACTAAGCTTGCCAATGACGCTGTGGAAGTTTCTAAACAACACAGCCACCCTAAACTCTACTACTGACTTATGTTTAGGGGGACACGTATTCCGCATTGCTGAATTCCTGAACGTCATGAATCCTGTGGAATTCAGCGAAAGATATGCCAGTTCCACCACCCTTCACGAGCAATGCCTCGTACGGGCTGGCTTCATCTTTGCGGACCCCATGCGATGGCGGTAGTTGAAAGACCGCACCATCCCCCTCCCCTGCCCTCATTTACCTCCCCTAGTCCAGTTTGGGGCCTCGTATCTCTTAGAAGGCGACGTGCCGAGATACGCTGTCGAGCCCCCACTTGTACCACCTCCTCGCCCTCACACCCTCTCTATGCGTGACCGACCTAGAGCCTCTACCTCGGTCTTACCGGACCATGACGATTCAGACGATGAGTCTGAATCTGACATTATGTCCTCCCTAGGACGCATAGAGAGAAGGCTTGATCAGGTTCTCACCACCCAAGCCCATCACACCTCCCGGCTCGAACACCTTGAACAAAACTTCGAACGGGCGAACTACCCATGGTATGACATGGCCTACCGCTCCCACATGGTCGGCGAAAGCATGGCCTCCCCTTCCTAGTACCCTCGCCATGACAACTATAACGAGATATCACTAAGTCATGGGTTTGACCGGTTGAGGGTGGGTAGGCGTAGGTTCATTTCTTCATTCATATTGCCTTAAGCTGTCATTTCACCTTTCTATTTCGTTTGCTAGGGACTAGCAACGGTCTAGCTTGGGGGAAGTTGATGTGCTCGTTTTAGAGCACATTTATTAACTCATTTTAGTGTCAAGTCTCATAGTTTTATATTGGTTTTATGTACATTATGCTTGATTTTACCTTGATCTTGTTTTCGAGTTGTCTTAAGTTCATTTCAGGCACTTTTGATGATTTCAAGGTGAAAGGCGATACATTCGAGCCTTTGACACACGTATCTTAGCTTGGGCAAGTGTTTGAAGTCACTCATGAAGATTTCACGGAGTTCAGAAAAGAGGGAAGTGAAAAGAGGAAAGAATGCTCTCAGATTCGACCGAATCTGAGAGACATTCGACCGAATCTGAGAGACATTCGACCGAATGGTTGCAGATTCGACCGAATCTGAGACTCATTCGGTCGAATGAGAGGCAGTCTTCAGAGTTTTCGAGCCTTGCTACTGGAAAGGCCGAATGGAACTCATTCAGGCGAATGAGCTTCCATTCGGCCGAATCAGACTATACATTCGGGCGAATGCTTGACAGAGATCGATTCCCCGAAGCCTCTGGAATGGGCGAATGGAAGACAATTCGGGCGAATGGGATTACATTCGGCCGAATGATACATAGATTTGGGCGAATGACAGAGTTTTCCTCCGGATCAACTACTTCTTTTTAGGGCCGGCTCCTATGCACTTTAGGGTTTTTCGTAGGTTTTTCTTATTTTGTTATAAATACCCCCTTCCTCTGATGAGGAGGGGGGAGAGCTAGGTTAAATACTTTTATGCACTTTTAGATTTCTTAGCCTCCAAATTCTTTTAGTTTTAGCTTTCAATTTTCAGTTTTTCTTCAACGCTTTGTAGTTCGAATTCTTTTCGTGGATATCAATTTGAAGCTTTTGTAAGTTTAATTCCTTCCTCTAATCTTAATCCATTGCTGTATTTCATTGCATGTTTAGTTCTAAGTTTATCGTTTATTAATTCTGATTTTGTTTTCATTCTCGATTTCATTCCACGTTCGTTTCTGCAGCATCTTTTAATATCTTTATGTCTTTACGCATGAACATGAGTGAGTAATTCTTTTAGGGGTTTTGATTGGTGAAACCTTAGGAAACCTATGATCTTTATTGCTTAAGATTGTAGAAACGATGTTAATAAATAGTTTCGGATTCCAATGCGAATCTTGTCCTGCCACTCCTTTGGAGACATAGGGCGATTATAGGTCGTTCGTGTGATCTATAGGGTCACCAACTTCCTCTCGTATTCTCGGGTATCCATGCTAGTTATTAACAGATTTTCTGTAATCTATCATGTTCGGTTTAAAGCTTCATTCCTAGGGTGAATCCAATCTTGTCCCCGTTTTTCTCTACTTGCTTTACTTCGTGATTTGTCGTCATCTATTTTCCACCTATTAGTTTTAACTGAATTTCCAACCCCAAATAGTCCGGTTGTGTTAAAAGTCAAAGTCTTGATATACCTTGTCTTCGTGGTTCGACCCCCTACTCCGCTATACTCGTATAGTTTGTAGGTTGGAATAAATATTGTTTGCATAACCTGTCTTTTAGTTAACGACCTAGAAAACCGGTTATCAGAACCGGCATATCTCTCACTGAATTCTACAGGGTTCATAACGTTAAGGAACTCAGCAATGTGGAATACGTGTCCCCCTAGACATAGATCAGTGTTTGCAGCTAGGGTGGCTGTGGTGTTTAAAAACTTCAACAGCGTCATTTAAAGGCTAAGTGCGGTGTAGTTGTGCGGTGCAAGGTAACAGTGCAGAATGTGCACGTCATGTGTTCTAAGTGAGGGCTAGGGGAAGGGAACAAAGTCTCCCTAGAAAATTTGAAAAACATATGCAAAATAGGGTGCTGTACATCAGAAGCATATATATTTCTATTCGGATAAACAAGTCGGCCAACAATTTTAGGTCATAACTCAGAAACTCGAGAGTTGTCCGATTGTTTATCTGGAATAGGTTCGTTATTGAAACCAAACACGACAGCATAATCTAGAAAATAGGTTGCATTCCTTAGCCAAAAAGATAAATGCAACCTATCGTCACGTTGACACGGAGTTAGGGAACTAAGAAATTCATAAGTTATATGCTTATGAGTCGGGTGCCACATATTAATCCAGTTCTCTAACCCACATGCCGTTAACAATGCAACAAATTGCTCATATATACCCATTCTTTGCAAAATAAAAAGGTCTAAATAACGAGTAGGGTTAATTTTTCGTACCTTAAGTCGTTGGAAACGTTCATATTTCTCCAAAGATACGAAAACTACCGTTGGATGATCCTTATCAAACCATAGTTCCTGGCCGGGAAGTCGTTGTTAGCCCTCCGATTGTTGTTGAGAATCAGTTTGTTGTTCTTCCCGTGACGCTCCTTAAGAAGATCCTTCTCCATGCTTTTTGGATCTCTTGAAGGGGTTTCTCAAGGTTCTTCTTGGACCCATAGTGATTGATGAGGCTTTGAGAAGGGAAATGAGAAGTTTGAGAGATGGCAAGTGAGTGAGGGAGCTCGGGCCATTTTTAGGGTTAAATAAATTTTGTGGCGAAATCTCGTGGAAATGAGCAGTTATATATAGGCCTGGCATCCATTTGGCCGAATAGACAACTCATTCGGTCGAATGGACCTCCATTCGCCCGAATGGATGCCTTGTTTGGACGAATGGCGAAGAGCTACGAAGAATTCTTCGCTCTCATTCGACCGAATCCTATATGAATTCGGTTGAATGGACCTCCATTTGCCCGAATAAAGCGTCCATTTGGGGTTCCCAGAAATAGCTTATATTCCCTCTGCAGATCTATTCGGCCGAATGGGGGCCTCCATTCGGTCGAATGAGATATATTCGCCCGAATTTGACCCTTTATTCGGCACTTTCAGAAACACCTCTAAACTTCATAGACCAAGCTCATTCGGCCGAATGGAACTATCATTCGGCCAAATGGAATGTGAATTTGCAAATTATAAGCTTGGAATAATCAAATCACACGTGCTTTTCCAAATCAATCATGGTACTATGATTATTTTTTACAAAAATCCAAATAAAACCTGGTTACCTCCCATAAGTGCTTTATTTAACGTCGTTTAGCTCGACGTAGCTCTAGTAAACAAAAATAACACGAAACAAACACCAAAGTTAAACTAACTACTTAAAACTTAACAAAACTTTAAAGAACGATGATTCGAAGTTAAGATACTCAATAAGTGCCAATGATTATACCAATCATTCGACTTCGACATCATCTAACCTTATACTCTCAATGGTGTTGACTTCGTGAAGGCTACTCTCATGGAAGAGTTTTAACCGATGCCCATTAACAATGAAACTACCTCCATGATAGTCTTTCAGTTCTACCGTTCCATACGGAAATACTTGTAAAATCTCGAATGGTCCAGACCATCTCGATTTCAATTTCCCGGGGAATAACTTTGCTCTTGAATTAAAGAGCAGCACTTTATCTCCTACAAGGAACTCTCATTGGATGATACGTTGGTCATGCCAATGCTTAGTACGTTCCTTGTAGATATGCATGTTATGGAATGCGTCGAGCCGTAGTTCTTCCAATTCTCTTAATTGGGCGGCTCGCTTCTCACAGAATAATGTAGGGTCCAAATTAAGGGTTTGGATCGCCCACCAAGACTTGCATTCCAATTCCACTGTTAGATGACAAGATTTCCCATATAATAACTGGAATGGGGTGGTGCCAATAGGGGTTTTGTAACATGTACGGTGGGCCCAAAGAGCGTCGTCTAACTTCAGAGACCAATCTTTCCTTTTTGGGTTTACTACCTTTTCTAGAATTCTCTTAATTTCCTTGTTGGCTACTTCCACCTGTCCTTGAGTCTAGGGATGGTAGGGTGAACCGACTTTCTGCACGACTCCATAATTTTTCAACAATTTGTTCAGTTCGTGCTTAGCAAAGTGTGAACCCCCATCACTTATGACTATTTTGGGAACACCAAATCGAGGGAAGATTATGCTTTTAAAAAGCTTTATAACTACTTTGTGATCATTTGTAGGCGAGGCGATGGCCTCCACCCACTTAGAAACATAATCAATCCCTACCAAAATATATTGGTTCCCATAAGATTAAACAAAGGGGCCCATAAAGTCAATACCCCAACAGTCAAACACTTCACACTCAAAAATGTAATTTTGAGGCATCTCATTCCTCATTGAGATATTGCCAACTTTTTGGCATCTCTCACAGCTCTACACAAAAGTTTCAACATCCTTATGTAATGTTGGCCAATAGAAACCCGCGGTGGTGACCTTAGCAGCAGTGTTCATTATACCATGGTGGTCGCCACACGCATATGAATGACAGTGAGTTAGAATCTTGGGAACTGCCTCTTCATTGACACAACGGCGGATTATACCGTCGGCGCAGGCATGAAATAAATAGGGGTCATCCCAAAAGAAATTCCCGACTTTACCAAAGAAAGCCTTTTTCATAGCCCTTGATTCAAACTCTGGAAGTTCTCCACAAGCTAAATAATTCGCAATATTTGCGAACCAAGGGGCTTTCCCAACTACTATTGTTGTCATTAGGGTTTCTTCAACCATTTCATCTTGGATAGGTAAGGAGTCATTATTAAGCTTGGGTAACCTAGACAAATGGTCAGCTACCATATTTTTACTACCCTTCCTATCTTTCAACTCAAAATCAAACTCCTGTAATAAGAGCACCCAACGGATCAACCTCAGCTTTGCATCTCTTTTCGTCATTAAAAATTTCAGAGCCGAGTGATTAGTGAAAACTACAACTTTTGAACAGATCAGATACTGGCGCAGTCTCTTAAAAGCATAGACTACCGCTAGTATTTCCTTTTCAGTTGTAGAGTAATTACGTTGTGCTGGATCCAGTGTTTTACTGATATAACATATAACGTGGTGCTTTCCTTCCTTTTTCTGCCCAAGGACATCACCTACAGAGATATCATTGGCATCGCACATTAATTCAAATGGCAAACTCCAATCCGGAGCTTGCACAATGGGCGCGGATATTAGAGCTTCCTTTAGCCTGTTAAAGGCATTGAGGCATCTCTCATCAAAGTTAAAATTGACATCCTTCTGAAGCAATTCATTCAAGGGTTTTGCTAAAGTTGAAAATCCTAAGATGAGGCGCCTATAGAATCCTGCATGTCCAAGAAAGGATCGTACTCTTGTAACCGAGGTAAGTACAGGAAGGTTCCTTATCGCATCAATTTTAGCAGGATCTACCTCTATGCCTTTGAAAGACACTTTGTGGCCTAGGACAATGCCTTCTTAAACTAAAAAGTGACACTTCTCCCAATTTAGTACAAGATTTGTTTCTTGACACCTTAATAAAACTTTCTCGAGATGTGTCAAGCAAGTGTCAAGAGAAGACCCTCCAACAGAAAAATCATCCATGAATAGTTCCATGAAGTCCTCTAACATATCAGCAAATATAGTCGACATGCACTTCTGGAAAGTGGATGGAGCATTGCATAAACCGAAGGACATTCTCCTGTAGGAAAAAGTCCCAAAAGGACAAGTGAAAGTTGTTTTCTATTAATCCTCGGGGTGGATTGGGATTTGAAAGAAACCCAAGTAACCATCCAGAAAACAATAGTACTTGTGCCTTGCCAATCTTTCAAGCATCTTGTCGATGAAGGGTAAAGGGAAGTGATCCTTTCTTGTAGCCTTGTTAAGTTTGTGATAATCAATGCAAACTCGCCATCCTGTGGTGGCTCTAGTGGGGATCATCTCTCCTCTGTTATTTTCGACAATGGTCATTCCTCCTTTTTTTGGAACAACATGAACAAGACTAACCCATCTACTATCTGAAATTGAGTAGATGATGCCGGCCTTGAGGAGTTTTAGGATTTCATCCTTAACTACCTCTTTTATGTTAGGGTTTAGCCTTTTTATTGCTCAATGGAGGAGAAATGTTCATCGTCAAGATGAATCCGGTGCATAATAAGGGATGGACTAATCCCTTTCAAATCACCTAGTGAGTACCCGATGACATCTCGATATTTCCTTAATAAAACAAGTAGTTTTTCCAACGAAATGTCATTGAGCTCAGAATTCACTATGACAAGACTGCCTTCATCATCATCAAGATAGGCATATTTTAGGCTAGGAGGTAAAGGTTTCAAACTTAGTTGGGGGGAAAGCTTAGGACTTTCCCCCTTATGAATAACACCTTTCTCAACCTCACAAAGTTGCTCATACTCTGCTTCTTCTCTCTCATAATCCTGGGCCTTATCTAATCGGCCCTCTAACTGCTCATCTATTGTGCAGGTATCCTCATCATTTATTTGATACCCAACCTCTATTTACCTTTCCCCATGACAATCCTCACTCTCCCTATCATCTACTTCAAGGCGACAGACCTGTTCAACCATATGTTTCTTTAAAAGAGGGGAGATTTTGAAGACTACCTTCACTTAGGCTACTTCAACCGTTATGGTGTCATCATGGCAATTAATAATTGCTCAAAGTATTTTTAGAACGGCTCTGCCCAAGATAAGTGGAGTATAAGGGTCCTCTTCTATTTCCATTACTACAAAATTGCAAGGGACCACTAGTTCTCCTACTTGAATAGGTATATCGTCAAGTTATCCACATGGCACTTTTATACTCCTATCTTCCAATTAGATTGTTTTTCTTGAAGGTTTGAGGTTAAAGGGTAGCTTTTTGGCAATCAATAGAGACATAAGACTAATCAAAGCCCCTAGATCGGCGAGCATCCCTTTAGGATCAAGATTTCCCAACTTTACTGGGAGGTTATAAGGACCGGGATCTCGCTCCTTCATAGGCATTTTCCCTTATAGTATGGAGCTAACCTGATGGGGGAGACTGATTACCTCTTACTCAAGCTTTTTCTTATTAGACAATAAGTCCTTTAAGAACTTAGCATACTTTGGCATCTGTGCCATAGCATCAAGGAATGAAATTTTCATCTCCATCTTTTGTAAATGTTCAAGAAACTTCTTGAACTTATCATCAAGTTGCTTCTCAACTTTCCTATAGGGAAAAGGAAGTGGGGGTGCATATAAGCATTCTAACCTCTTTCTCTCCTCAATCCTCTTCCTCCTCTCTTCCTCACTCTCTACCAGCTTCTCATTCCTTGTCCTATCATCCTCGTCATCCCTATTTCTTTCATTTTCAACTATTGACCCCTTACCTTGTTCCTCTTCTTTTTCATTTTTATCCACTCTCATCTAATCTCTCACCCGTACCAAAGGTGCATCAATCGAATATGAAGGACCATCATACTGAGTCCCTGATCTCAGGTGGATAGCTTTAGCAGTGTGTTGGTTTGGGTTTGGCTTTTCTTTTTGGTGTTGTTTTCAGGTGCTTGTATACTAAGTTCCAAGTTTCGCTGCGCCTACGTACTAGTATGATTGCTCGCTTGAAAATCCAAATTTATTTATTTAGTTATATTTGTGTTTGTTTTCCCCTTCTTTCCATCGTGTGCCCCCTTTTTTCCATCATATGCTCTCTTCTGTCCATTATATGCTCCAAACAAGCATGCAAGCTTCTGTCGTGCACTTTACATTGGTTTTATGCAAACTCGTATTCCCCTAGCCCTGTGCCTGTTTTGGGTCTGAGTTTATCGACTGTTTTTCACTTAGCTTGGGGGATCTAAGCTTGCTTGGTATGTGGTTTTGATGACAACCTATTCAGGCGCATTTCGACTAACCTAGTGAGGATAAAGCCTACTAGGACTTTATTATGAGTATATTGTTGAGTGTTAGTCAGGGAATCTTAAGAATTGTGTCTGTTCTCCTCTAGTATAGTCTACTTTTCTAAAGGTTAGGGATGATAACACGTTTGTAGTTGAAGCTACATAGCCAAAATGCCTACCATGAAAATCAATTTACTCTGGGTTAAGCCACATTTGTGCCTTTACCTTCTTTTTTTGTAGCCACGCTATCTAACTCCACATGAGCCAAATGTCCCCTCTTTTTACCTAGAGGATAGTCATGTGATCATAGTGAAGTTGGTGTTCGTAGCATTACAATATAGGATTTCGATTTGGAAAAGGGAGTATTGGGTAATTTGACTACATACACTAGTCTTAGTGTATTTCAAGGAAGTATTCACATGAAAAGTTCAGAAAAAAGCTTGAAAAGCATAAAAAGAAAAAAAAAAGAGAAAAAGAAAGAAAAAGAAAAAAAGGGAAAAAGAAAAAAAAGAAAGAAAAAAAAAGAAAGAAAAAGAGAAAAAAAGAGAAAAAGAAAAGAAAACAAACAAAAAGAAAATAGTGAAAAATTTGAGAATAAAGTTGACATAGTGTATTAGAGTCCATTATTGGGAATTTTTGGAGTGGCATGGTTGTCGAAAGGCGTAGTCTTCCTCGGTTTTATTTCCTTGGATCATTTACTATCTTCCACATTCCCAAATTCTACCCTACCTTGATCCGAGCCTACATTGCAACCCTTTCCAAACCTGTTCGACTTAACCTGATTAGTAAGATCAGTGCTGGAGAGTAGATAAGACACAATACCCAAGATTTCTCCCTGTTTAGGTGTTTAATTCCCGACTCATCTTTAGTCGGATGATTTTGAGCGAAACACATACCCTATAAACACATGAGCGTATTAGAAATTTCCCACATCTCTTGGGAAATAACCTCGAGAGCGTAAACTTGCAACCTCATTAGGTAGCGGGCGAAATGAACTATGATGTAGCTTGTTTGGTGATCCCGAGTAGGTGTAAAACGTTGATTATGCTCTTTTATTCCCATTGTACTTGCACACCCATGGCTAGGGAAGGGTTTTGCATGTGCACGGCTTGCATTGTCTTGACTTCCACTCTCCTTGTTCTTTATTCGTTTCCATGACTGTTTTGCCATAAGCTTTCATGATACCTTCCTATTTCATTTGCTAGGGACTAGCAAATGTTTAGCTTGGGGAAGTTAATGTGCTCGTTTTAGTGTCAAGTCTCGTAGTTTCATATTGATTTTATGCATATTACGCTTGATTTCACCTTGATCTTGTCTTCGAGTTGTCTTAAGATCATTTCAGGTGTTTTTGATGATTTTGAGGTGAAATGCGATGCATTCGAGCCTTAGACACGTGTATCATAGCTTGGGCAATCATTTCAAGTCACTCATGAAGATTCAACGGAGTTCAGAAAGTATCAGAAACTGAAAAGAGGATTCAGACCTTCAGATTCGACCGAATTTGATGGTCCTTCACTCGAATGGTGCAGATTCGACCGAATAGGAGTGTCCTTCGGTCGAATGAGGGGCAGTCAACACAGCATTTATTCCTTGGTCACTAGGAAGGCCGAATGAAACTCATTCGGGCGAATGAGCTTCTATTCGGCCGAATTAGACCATACATTCGATCTCCGGAAATACCCTCCTACCCGCCGACTTGGATGCTGAGGTGGAGGTTGTGTAGAGGGGTTAGGTTGAGGGTGAGATGGGAATAGCGATGATGCAAGAGGATTAGCAATTTGGGCAAGTTGAGTTTCAAACAACTTTTGCTGAGCTTGAAGTTGTTGCATTTGTTGGATGAGAGTATGATTAATCTGAGTAAGACTCTGGTCCTGCTCAGCAAGAGTTGTTACTTGGGAGGCTAAATGGTCATTGGTTGAGGTATAACCTTGTTGTGGTTGAGAAGCCACATGATGAGGTTGACTAGGCGGGAAAGGTAGGTTTGAACCATTTCTAGGTCCTTGGTTAAACCCTAGGGGTCTATACACATTAGGCCTCGGTACATTCCCATTAGATTGGTTCCCTTGGAAACCTTGGTTGTTAAACCCACTTTGAGCGTTTCTGTTGTATCCTAGGTGGAAGTTTCCCTGGTTTTGGTTTGAGTTAAAGGGATGTTTGTATGGTTGATTCGGGGAAAGGTTGTTTTCCATACCCTACTCCTTGTCCTTGTCCATCATAGTTAAGGGTTGCTACATGATCAGGGTTATACCCATAACCGTCATAATTCATCACCTGCGGTTTTGCGTTATACCCTCCATAGTCAACTGCAGCAACGTGCTCGGAGTGCAAACCACCACAATAAGATGTATAATGGTTGGTACCCCTATATATGGCACATGTAAAGTGCTTTTCACGCACTGAAGGGGTGTTCGAACTATCGGCTAGGCTTAATTTGGACAGCTTCTTATTGATAACTGCTTCTATCTTCGCGCTAATAGTGTCCAAGTTAGTTGTGTCTATCATCCCTCTAGGTAAATCCTGACTCCTTGTTCCTCCCCAGGCACTATTCTTAGCAACTTCCTCAATTTTGGCTTTTACCTGGGTGTAAGGAATTTTGGAAAGTTGGCCACCTACTGCTGAGTCTAGAAGTGCTTTGGTTGAGTCATTAAGACCATCGTAAAAGAATGTGTTGAGATGGTTTTCCTCGTACTCATGGTGGGGGCATGCTCTAATCATTCTCTTGAGTGAATGACGCAATTTTTTTACGCCAATCTTGCGTTCGAACCGTAGGATAGAACCTTTCTAGAAAAGCGGTTTTCAGTTGAGCCCAATTAACAATTGAATTGGGTTCTAAGCATTTGTACCATGCCAGCTAAACTCAAATGAAATAGGTGCATTCGCACATAATCTGGGCTATTAGGGCAAGGAGGGATAAGTCCACAAATGTCAGAAAATGCCTCTAGATGTTGAAGAGGACATTCATTTCTTAAGCCACTAAAAGGTGTTTCCTTAACCATTCTTGTGAACTGAGGGTATATTTGGTATGGTGTAGTAGCAACAGGGAGCACTAGACCTCCTTGGAACTCTTGTGAGCCAGCAGTTCCGAATTGACCAAACAATTGATGTTCGTCGGCCATTGTGGATATGGATAGGTTTTGGACAGAATGTGAGGTGTGTTTTGATGGGCGTTGTCTACTCACGCATTGGAATCATAAGGCATTAATGGCTGGTTTAACCTACGCGTGCTATATGGCATGCAAACAGCAAAGTCAAAGACAACCACTAACAAAAAGAAAAACAACAACAGCAAAAATGAAATAAAGTTATATCAAGAATAGAAAAAGTCTAAATATTACGTCTTATCCCCGGTAATGGTGCCATTTTGATAACCAGCTTTTTAGGTCGTTAACTAAAAGACTAGTTATACAAACAATATTTATACCAACCTATGAACTATATGAGTATAGTGGAGTAGGGGGTCGAACCACGAGGATAAAGGATATCAAGACTTCATTTCTTAACACAACCGGACTATTTGGAGTTGGAAACAACTAAAACTAATAACAAGAATATAGATAACGATAAATTACGAGGTAAATCGAATAGAGACAAACGAGGACAAGATTAGATTCACCCTAGGAATGAAGCTTTCAAAACCGAACACGATATGTTAGAGAAAATCAAACAATAACTAGCATGGACATCCAAGAATACGAGAGGAAGTTGGTGATCCCACAAATCACAACAAACGACCTATAATCGCCCTATGTCTCCAAAGGAGTGGCATGACAAGATTTCGGATTCCGAAACTACTTATTATCATCATTCCTACAACCTTAGGCAGATCATAGATTTTCAAAGGGTTTCACCAATCAAAACCCCTAAGAGGACTACTCACACATATTCATGCTCAACGACATAACGATATTCAATAAAGCATGCAAAACGATCATGAAAAGAAATTAATGAGAATGTAAGCAAATCAGAAATTGTTTTAGCAAATGATAAACATAAAACTAAACATGGAATGAAATAAAGCAAATGAAGGTAAAAGAAAGGAATAGATTAATACTCACAAAAGCTTCAATGTATTATCCACGATTAGAATTTGAATGACAACATCTAGAACTCGGAGTACAAATGTTAAGAAAACCAAAAAACTGAAAGCTAGAACTAAAAGAATTTTGAGGCTAAACAAAAATAAAAGTTCATAAAGTATTAAAAACCTAGTTTCCCTCCCTCTCATCAGAGGGAGGGGTATTTATAACAAAGCATGAAAGAACTACGAAAACCCTAAAATACCTATGGGCTGGCCCTAAAAAGAAGTAGTTGTTCCGGAGAAAACACTGTCATTCGACCGAATTCAAGGTCCATTCGGCCGAATATGACTCCATTCGCCCGAATGCTCTTCCATTTGCCCATTCTAGAGGATCCAAAGAATCGATCTCTTTCAACCATTCGCCCGAATATATGGTCTAATTTGGCCAAATGGAAGCTCATTCACCCGAATGAGTTCCATTCGGCCTTCCCAGTGACCAAGGAATAAATACTCTGAAGACTGCCCCTCATTTGACCAAAGGACACTCCCATGCGGTCGAATTCGCACCATTCGACCGAAGGACCAACAGATTCGGTTGAATCTGAAGCTCTGAATCCTCTTTTAAGTTTTTGATGCTTTTTGAACTCCATGGAATCTTCATGAGTGAATTGAAATGATTGCCCAAGCTATGATACACGTGTCTAAGGCTCGAATGCATCGTATTTCACCTCAAAATCATCAAAAACACCTGAAATGATCTTAAGACAACTCGAAGACAAGATCAAGGTGAAATCAAGCGTAATATACATAAAATCAATATGAAACTACGAGACTTGACACTAAAACAAGGTAGTAAATGTGCTCTAAAACGAGCACATCAAACACCCCAATAATTCCCCTTTCTCCGAAACCCAAACCTTTAGGAAACTATCGGTGTGCTACTGCGACGTGTTCAAACGTTAAGGCTATAAAACAGAGTTTTGCAACGGAAAACCAAAATACTTTTAAAATAACATTAAACGTAAATCAACTCCTAATATAACAAACTAGAACCTCTACGACCCTTACTGTAATGTACCAAATAACATTTACTTCTAATCAAAATCCAATAGTTTAAAACCAAATCAAATAAACATAATTTATTCTGAAAAATAACTTTCCTCTCAAACCCATCCATGCATGAATGCTCGATCGTTTAGATACCTGTTAATAATCTGCTCCCCAATAATACAAATGTAAGTATTGGATCATCACATTGTCATTTATAGGCAAAAGCCATGACCAAAAACACACAAGACACGTAATCAGCAAGCTGAGTACATACAAATTACAAAGTCCAGCATTTGAACTGATAATTAAATAAGAATAATTTTATAATATTTACGAACGTATCCCGTAACATTTTACTCGACTGACACAATAAATTGATTAATGATTTGGATTAAGCAATAGACTAGGTTGTCTCCCCCATGTCCTGATTTGGAAATTAAATAATTAAATAACCCATGCACTCCCGTAGGAGAGCATCAAAATACAGTATAAAAATCTAGATGGTAAACGGGAGCGACTCCGTTACCATAGCTAAATGAGATCTCAACTAACCCCAATTTTAAGTTTAAAACTTTATAAAAGAAAGACTCGTGGATCACACGGCCTCTAAGAAAAGCCACAGATAATATCTCGTGAACTCCAACCCCTAATTGTCAATACTCTAGACGTGCACTAGCCTAGAGTTTTATTGGTTATCCTCTTTCTCTGTAAGTGATTTACTGTTTAAACTCAATAAACACAATCACCGCAGCACATATATGCAAACATTACAATTATTAAATCTATCTCTGTTATACTGTAATTTTTAACTTTTAATTTCAATCTCAACTGATAAAACTGTTGAACCAACTCAACTACCTCGTCATTAAGACTTATAAAATATACCTTTACTCCAATCATACTATCAGTAATGAAGGAGTAATAATAAACAATCTCATGGATTAATTAACAATTAATACCAATTAATAAATCACGGTTTCTCAAAAATAACACCAAACATGCCCCTAATATAAAGAACATGAATTCTTTCAAATGGATAACCAAACAATCTCATCCAAAGGGTTCCCTAAACATTATACTAAGTTTATATTTCACCATAAATCATGCTCCTAATTAAAGGTAACGTTCTTCGTAATTAGTACGTACCTGAGTAAAATACAAGGGTGGTCACTTTCCTTACTAGTTAGCACCTTCTACAAAGTGCTCTCCTACACCAAATTATACAACCTAAATCAATATACCATTATCCAAAATTTACAACAATCATACTAATCTTTCTAGGGTTTTAAAACAATTCCAAAACATTCTTTTAAGTCTCTCAAAATATAATCCAGTATCTCCAACACAATACTACAAGTATTATTTGAAAACTCATTAAAATATATGTTATAAAACTCAATTTTTATAACTCTTAAAACATGAAAATTGTATTTTATGTAGTATACTCAAATTACTCCCAATTGTATCTTAGAATAGTCTTAATATAATGTATATACTAATAGTATATACTTTCAAACTTTAAAACATGAAATCTTTAACAATTAAACGATGATCTTTTATGTATAATATTCTGAAAATTTATTTCAAATACCTTAAAATTAATTTTTTAACAAAATATTTCACACTATAGTCAAAATTTCATGAACCAAATAATAGTATAAGAATCTAAGCCTTAAATCATGAAAACTAATATTTTTATACCAAAACATATAATCATAAAATATGAAAATTCATTTAAATAACAACCCCATAAAATTTAACATAGATGATCCACAAAATATTTAAGATTTTATGTGAAAATCAAAAACCTAGTATCAAAAATTCTAATTTATGGCACTAGCATGCCTAGGCATTAATTTATGCATAAAAATCTTATGAAACTAGTAGTATGTATAAAATAAATTCTAGAATATAATATTATACACTTTCAATAAAAATTTAACCCATAATAAAATCAATACAAAAATCATGTGAAAACTTATTAAACATGTATACTAGGGCATAATAATTAAGGAAGAAAAGAAGATAAAACAAAGAAAGAAGAAGAGGGAGGAAGGCCGGTGGCTCACCAACGGTGGTGGATGACGGCAGGGGAGAGGCAGCGGCAGCTGGGCTGGGTGGCGACGGCTGAGGGTGCACAACAAGGAAAGGGAGAGAAAGAGTGTTTAGGGTTTTGTGAGCTTGTGAAAATAAATGGGATTAGGGTTAGGTAGTATAGTTTTAATAAGAGAGTAATAATAGGTTTAGGTAGTTTAGTTTTGATAAAATAGTAGTACTAGGTTTTGGTAATTGAGTTTTGATAAAATAGTAGTACTAGGTTTAGGTAGTTTAGTTTTGATAAAATAGTAGTACTAGATTTAGGTAGTTTAGGCTTAGTAGGTTTCTTAGGAAAAATAAAAATATATTGAATTTGTAGAAAAGAGTTTTAATTAAAAAGATTAAAATATTTTGCAATTTATTTTGAAAATATGTATGTACATATATGTATGTATATAAGTAGAGTATATGTATTATATTAATGCATAGAAAATATTTTTGATAAAATATAATCGAAATCTCCTATTATTCAGGGGATTACAATCTACCCCTCTTAAAAGAAGTTTTGCGCCCGAAACTTAGCCCCAACACTAAAGAATTTTGAAAAGATTGTTGTAAATTGCTTATAATTACCATAGATATTTTACGAATTCTACATATTTGCACCCAAAATAGTGTAAAAACACAATAAAAAGCACGAATTTATACGCATTCTACCCCTCTTAAAAGAAAAGAGTTATGACCCCGTAGCTCACCTAATCGAATAGCTCCGGATACTTTTGTTTCATTGCATCTTCGGTTTCCCAAGTAGCTTCTTCATACTCGTGATTAGACCATAGGACTTTTACCATTTGTATGTCTTTATTTCGGGTACTTTGCAATTTTTGATCCAAGATCTTAACTGGTCTTTCTTCATAGGTTAGGGACTCGTCCAATTGAATAGCCTCTGGTTGTAGAACATGGGTTTTGCTTGGCACGTATTTCTTCAGCTGAGAAATATGAAAGACATCGTGCATTTTCTCGAACTCCATCGGTAAGGCCAACTTATAGGCTACTCTTCCTACGCGTTGCAGAATTTCATATAGCCCTACATATTTGGCACTAAGCTTTTCCTTCTTACCAAATCTCATTACACCTTTAGTAGGAGAGACTTTCAAAAGGACTTTATCACCTACATTGAATTCGTCTTCCCTTCTTTTTTAGTCGACATAGCTCTTTTGCCTATCTTGTGCTGTTTTAATCCTTGACTGAATCACTTTTACTTTATATACCATGTTTTCTATATATTCAGTCCCCAAAGTCATGTGTTCTCCAATATCATTCCAACACATTAGGCTTCTACATTTCCTTCCATAGAGTGCTTCAATCGGTGCCATCCCAATACTAGCATGATAAATGTTATTGTATGAGGATTCTATTAAATCCAAATGAACTTCCCAAGTACCCTGAAAATCTATCGCACAAGCTCTCAACATATCTTCCATAGTCTGATTCGTCCTCTTCGTCTGCCCATCAATTGTCGGATGGAAGGATGTACTCATTTTCAAGGTAGTTCCTAGGTTATCTTGTACCTTTTTCCAAAACTTAGACAAGAACCTCGAATCTCTGTTTGACACTATATCCTTAGAAACTCCATACAAACGGACTACATTTTTCACATATGCCTTAGCTAGTTTCTTTTTCTTCTAAGTCTCCTTAATCGCTATGAATACAGTTGATTTGGTGAGTCTATCCACAATCATCCAAATTGTATTATTTCCCATTCTAGTCTTTGGCAAACTAGTCACAAAGTCCATGGAAATTTGAATCTCATTTCCATCTAGGTATTTCTAGAGGTTGCATCTTCCCTATGGGTCTTTTATGGTCTATTTTCACCTTCTTACATATTAGACATCTAGACACATACTCAGCTATCTCTCTCGTCATATTCGGCCACCAATATATCTGTTTCAAATCTTTATACAACATTTTGCCTCCAGGATGCACTGAATAAGGAGTATTATGGCTCTAATCCATGATCTTTCTTTTGACCTCCTCACAGCTTTGCAGCACACACCATCTCCCTTTAAATCTCAAACTACCATCTTCATGAATTTGAAAATCATATCTACCCCAGTAATCACCTTATCTCTAATCTTCTTTAAGGATTCGTCTTTATCTTGCTTTTCCTTAATTTCTTCAAAATAGATGGTTTTAGGGATAAAGCATTCAAGAGGTTTTCTAATTCTCCATGGTTCATAACTTCAAGACTCAACTTTTTCATTTCCTCACACAACTCATCGGCCACCACTAAGGCATTAATACTATGACTCGATTTTCTACTAAGAGCATTTGTAACCACATTTGTTTTTCCTTTATGATACTGGATATCTAAATCATAGTCTTTAATTAGTTCTAGCCATCGACGTTGTCGCATGTTCAACTCTTTCTGAATGAAGATATACATGAGGCTCTTATGATCTGGAAAATCTTGCAGGTGACGTCATACAGATAATGTCTCTAAAATTTCAAAGCAAACACACTCGCTATAAGTTCTAAGTCATGAGTAAGATAATTGGCTTCATACGGCTTCAACTGATGTGGAGCATAGGCCATTGCTATATACCTTTCCATTTGCTACATTACGTATCCTAACCCATGCTTTGAGGCATCGCTATATACCTCAAATCCTTTGTTTCCGTCAGGCAATGTTAGCACTAGTACGGTAGTCAATCGCTCTTTGAGGATTTGAAAAGCCAACTCGCACCTTTCATCCCATACAAATTTAGTCTCCTTTTTCATCAGGGGGGCATAGGTCAGGCTATTTTGGAAAAGTCTATGACAAATCTCCCATAATACCTCGCCAAACCCAAGAAATTCCTAATGTCAGTCATATTCTTTGGAGTGGGCCATTTGCTAACAACTTTAATATTCGTAGGGTCTACCAAGAAACACCTTCCTTGGAAATGTAATGTCTGAAGAATGCTACTTGCTCTAACCAAAACTCACATTTGGAAAACTTTGCATACAATTCATTACTTCTAAGGGTCTCCAAAATGGTTCTCAGGTCTTTGGCATGATCCTCCTTATTCCTCAAATACACTAAATGAATACTAATACGAATTTGTGTAGGTACTCGTGAAATACTCGATTCATTAGATCCATAAAGATAACGGGTGCATTGGTTAACCCAGATGGCATAATTTTAAACTCGTAGTGCCCATAACGATTTCTAAAGGCGGTCTTTGAGATGTCCTTATCAGCGATTTTCAATTGGTGATACCCCGATCTTAAATCTATTTTCGAGAATATGCTAGCCCCCTTCAACTGGTCAAATAGGTCATCTATTCTGGGTAATGGGTACTTATTCTTTATAGTCACATTATTTATCTCCCTATAATCAATACATAACATCATGCTTCCATCTTTCTTCTTCACAAAGAGCACAGGAGCTCCCCAGGGTGATACACTAGGTTTGATAAACCCCTTATTTAACAGCTCTTGCAACTGGGTCTTTAACTCTGCTAATTCAGCTGGTGCCATTCTGTAAGGTGCCTTAGAAATAGGTGCAGCTCCCGGAATTAGGTTTATGGTGAACTCAACCTCTTGACTAGGTGGTATTCCCGAAACTTCTGGGAAAACATCTGAAAACTCATTTACTATGGGAATGTCTTCTATTCTCCTGCATTCTTCCATACTCAAATCTTGGATATTGCAAAGGTATATTGGGCATCCCTTGGCGACTAACTTTCTTATTTCCATTGTTGAAATAAATTAATCCATACCCTTTAGCTCAAATCTTCTATAGAACATAGTTTTTCCTAAATGACTCCGCAAGTGCACTTTCTGCATTTCACAATCTATCTTAGCCTTGTATAAACTTAGCCAATCCATCCCTAGTATTACATCTAAGTCTCCTAAGCGAAATTCTATGAGGTCAGATGGGAAAATAGTTTCCTTAATCTTCAAAGATAAATTCTTATGGAACCTAGTGCAAGGAACTACCTTATCCTTAGGTAAGCAAATAGATAACTCAACAAGACTCGACTCAGATAAATTTAACTGGTTCACTATAGATGCATAAATAAAGGAATATGTTGCACCAGAATCAAATAACGTTTTCACAGCAATTGAGTTAATTTCATAAACATTTATGTATGGGGGTCAGACTGCTCCTTACGGTTCTGGTTCAATTGCTCAACCAATACCCAGATGGCCTCAGCTAAGGCAACTTCATTCCTAGCCATTGCACTTCTACACCTCAAGGGTATAGTAAATTGGTTCACGCTTTCAAATTTTTGTGCAATTACTCGACACCAAATTCCAATCCATATTCACACAATAATTGGTGTAAAGAAAATCCAAAATAAAATTTTCCCTTTTTACTCTATCACAAATCAAGTAACCAAACAATACAACACACATTTACACATTTCAAAAAAAAGTTAAATAATTAAAAATGGTTTTCTCCCTGCGAAGTTCTCACTCAGTTGGTAAGGAAGTAAGTTGAACCTCGAAGAACAGCTGTTTATAATTACTTAAATGGATTATAACTAATTAGGTAACTCAATATATGATCAATAACTAAGTAGAGTTGTAATACTAAATAAACTAATATAATATGGAGTAACATACTAATATTCTATTTTCCTCCAACCATTCATAACATACAATAACCTAACATATGAAATAGTATTGTAACTCTAGCTGCCTATTTAGATTTCTAAAACATATTAAACTACTTAAGGGACTACATTTGATTCAACGTCCTTCTTCTCATTGTAATCTTCTAATTTGAAATCATGTTTTTTTCATCCTCTAAGTCTTCAATAGTAATCGTTTTATATATAGGTTCCCTGTTCTTAGTGGCTTGATTTCTAACACGAGGGTCCACTGTTTCATTACCCATTTTAAATCCTCCTCATCAGAATCGACATTTAGGGTGTACTGGTGAAAAATTCTTTTATATATTTTCAGCTTATTTTTCTTCCTAATTGTTTTGAATTCGAACCAGTCTTGATACATTTCTTTCGATTATAAATTCTTTGGGTATAGAATATCCTCCCTTACTTTTATGAGTTTTCTACTAATTGATTTCGGGCCCTGATTGGTCTCACGGACGGACTTGGTATTCATCTCTCTACATTATCCCAATAAGATAAAGCAAATAAGCTAATCACATACGAAAATATAAAAGAATTAATGCATAAGCACTACACATAAAGAGAATGTTAACTATATGCATGCTTTCTTAAATACCCCAAATCTCACTCATTTTCGAACATTTGCGACTTAACGAATTTAAATAAATAAATAATTAATTAAAAAATTAATAAGTAAATAAATATTAAATAAGTAAATGAATTTTTTTAAAAAAAATAATAATTTATTAGTAGTAATTAAAAAAAACTAAAAGTCACGTTCAATCAATATTTAACTTTATAAAACTAATACTTATACTATTTGATTTGCAAATCATTTCCAAAATATTTAAAAGTTTAGGCGCCTAATAAAATCATTTTGTGGCATAATAAAATCTAACCTAAAGCTCCCAGATACCACTTTGTAACACCCCGATAATTCCCCTTTCTCCGAAACCCAAACCTTTAGGAAACTATCAGTGTCCTACCGCCATATGTTCAAACGTTAAGGCTATAAAATAGAGTTTTGCAGCGGAAAACCAAAATACTTTTGAAATAACAATAAACGTAAATCAACCCCTAATATAACAAACTAGAACCTTTACGACCCTTACTGTAATGTACCAAATAACGTTTACTTATAATCCAAATCCAACAGTTTAAAACCAAATCAAATAAACATAATTTATTCTGAAAAAAAAACTTTCCTCTCAAACCCGCCCATGCATGAATGCTCGATCGTTTAGATACCTGTTAATAATATGCTTCCCAATAATACAAATGTAAGTATTGGATCATCACAGTGTCATTTATAGGCAAAAGTCATGACCAATAACACACAAGGTACGTAATCAGCAAGCTGAGTACATACAAATTACAAAGTACAGCAGTTGAACTGATAATTAAATAAGAATAATTATAAAATTTACGAACGTATCTTGCAACATTTTACTCGACTGACACGATAAATTGATTAATGATTTGGATTAAGCAATAGACTAGGTTGTCTCCCCCATGCCCAGATTTGGACATCAAATAATTAAATAACACATGCACTCCCGTTGGAGAGCATCAAAATGCAGTATAAAAATCCAGATGGTAAATGGGCGCGACTCCGTTACCATAGCTAGATGAGATCTCAACTAACCCCAATTTTAAGTTTAAAACTTTATAAAAGAGAGACTTGTAGATCACACGGCCTCTAAGAAAAGCCACGGATAATACCCTGTGAACTCCAACCCCTAATTGTCAATACTCTAGATGTGCACTGGCCTAGAGTTTTATTGCTTATCCTCTTTCTCTTTAAGTAATTTACTGTTTAAACTCAATAAACACACTTACCATAGAACACATATGCAAACATTACAATTATTAAATCTATCTCCGTTATACTATAATTTTTAACTTTTAATTTCAATCTCAACTGATAAAATTGTTGAACCAAGTCAACTACCTCGTCATTAAGACTTATAAAATACACCTTTACTCCAATCATACTATCAGTAATGAAGGAGTAATAATAAACAATCTCATGGATTAATTAACAATTAATACCAATTAATAAATCACGGTTTTCAAAAATAACACCAAATATGCCCTTAATATAAAGAACATGAATTCTTTCAAATGGATAACCAAACAATTTCATCCAAAGGGTTCCCTAAACATGATACTAAGTTTATATTTCACCCAAAATCATGCTCCTAATTAAAGATAACATTCTTCATAATTTGTACCTACCTGGAGTAAAATATGGTCACTTTCCTTACTAGTTAGCACCTTCTACAAAGTTCTCTCCTACACCAAATCATACAACCTAAATCAATATACCATTATCCAAAATTTACAACAATCTTACTAATCTTGGGTTTTAAAACAATTCCAAAACATCTTTTCAAGTCTCTCAAAACATAATCTAGTATCTCCAACACAATAGTACAAGTATTATTTGAAAACTCATTAAAATATATGTTATAAAACTCTATTTTTATAACTCTTAAAACATGAAAATTTGTATTTTATGTAGTATACTCAATTTACTCCCAATTGTATCTTAGAATAGTCTTAATCTAACGTATATACTAATAGTATATACTTTCAAACATGAAATCTTTAACAATTAAACCATGATCTTTTATGTATAATATTCTGAAAATTTATTTCAAATACCTCAAAATTAATTTTTTAACAAAATATTTCACACTATGGTCAAAATTTCATGAACCAAATACTAGTATAAGAATCTAAGCATTAAATCATGAAAACTAATATTTTTATACCAAAACATATGATCATAAAATATGAAAACTTATTTAAATAACAACCCCATAAAATTTAACATAGATGATCCACAAAATATTTAAGATTTTATGTGAAAATCAAAAACCTAGTATCAAGAACTCTAATTTATGGCACTAGCATGCCTAGGCATTAATTTATGCATAAAAATCTTATGAAACTAGTAGTATGCATAAAATAAATTCTAGAATATAAGATTTATACACTATCAATAAAAATTTAACTCATAATAAAATCAATACAAAAATCATATAAAAACTTATTAAACATGTATACTAGGGCATAATAATTAAGGAAGAAAAGAAGAGAAAACAAAGGAAGAAGAAGAGGAAGGAAGGCCGGTGGCTCACCGACAGTGGTGGACGACGGCAGGGGAGAGGCGGCGGCAGCTGGGCTGGGTGGCGACGGCTGAGGGTGCATAACAAGAAGAGGGAGAGAAAGAGTGTTTAGGGTTTTGTGAGCTTGTGAAAATAAATGAGATTAGGGTTAGGTAGTATAGTTTTAATAAGAGAGTAATAATAGGTTTAGGTAGTTTAGTTTTGATAAAATAGTAGTACTAGGTTTAGGTAATTGAGTTTTGATAAAATAGTAGTACTAGGTTTAGGTAGTTTAGTTTTGATAAAATAGTAGTACTAGATTTAGGTAGTTTAGGCTTAGTAGGTTTCTTAGGAAACATAAAAATATATTGAATTTGTAGAAAAGAGTTTTAATTAAAAAGATTAAAATATTTTGCAATTTTTTTTGAAAATATGTATGTACATATATGTATGTATATATGTAGAGTATATGTATTATATTAATGCATAGAAAATATTTTCGATAAAATGTAATCGAAATCTCCTATTTTTTGGGGGATTACAACTTAAGTGTGATCAACATCTAGGGTTTTGCTCATGTAAAAGGCATGAAATTTGAATGAGTCTAGATTGATTGAAGTTGTCCAAATATCTTTATCATAGACTAAGTAAAGAGAAAAGAAATGCATTAAAGTAAATGCATTACAAAAATTAAAAATGTGAGGAAGGGGATTGCATTATGGTTAAAAATAGTCTATCCCATGAGAGTAGATCCTTGACGATAGTGCTCAAAGGAATTTTGAGGCTTAACCTAGTGGATAAAGGATGTTTCTCCTTGTCAATCACATCATAGATGAATGAATAGTGCAAAATATTAAAAGTATGTGAATTGATCACAAGAATTTATCACAAGTGATGTCTCTTTGGTTGATCATGGCTCATCAAAGTATGTGAAAACTAAATAAGAATTTTATGTATATGGAGGTTTGTATTCTTTACCATCATTACATAAATTAAAAGTGACTCGACTTGAACCCTTGAGTTGATGGAAGCCAATAAAGATCAAAACGAGTAGTTAATGGAGTACAAGTAGATTGATGAGGATGTCACAAACCTATCAAAATTACCTAACTATTCCTAACATTATAAAGTCGGGAAATTAAGGTTTAAATTCCGCAGAGAAGGTGGGACAATATATCAAATTGCTACGAATCTATTAAGTTGCATTAATCGGATGGTGGGTTGAGTAATAGTCAAGTGAACTAATTTATGAACTAAAAACATCAAGAGTCAAATATCCCCACATGCATGGCCTAATGCAATGATAAATTTTACCCTAATTTAATAGAATAAACAGTGTTTTAGAGGAAAGGTGTGCCCTCAAAAGTACCATATATAGAGTACCATATATAGATCTTTCCCAAGTATCTATAATTTCTTTATCATGCAATCCTACCTACTTTTATGGGTTTATGCAATCAAAAGACATCAAGAAAAGCACCTTAACTTCTAAATACATCATTCTACCTACCTACTCCATGGAATATTGTGTATCCTTAATTGAAATAATAACATTATAAATTAGCATCCTAATAAGCATTAACGAATAAATAACTAAATGAGAATTTAATAACTAGATCCATGACTAGAGTTCAATAAAATCCTAGATTTACAAACTACTCTAGCATAATAAAAATAATTAAACAAAGCATAAAGAAATGTACAAGAGAAAAAGAAAAAGGAACATTAATACTTGAATTGAATTTGGGAACGTAAGATTGAATCTTGGAGGAATACAAAGCAAAAGAGTGTTAAGAGGTTCAAATTCCGAATCTAAGTCTTCCATACATGCATTAGCATTTTAAGGGTTATATGTAATGACATAGAAAGGTGTGGGCTTGGACGGGTCTATAGTAAGGAAAACCGTGAAAACTAGGCCCAAGGTAGCCAACTTGGACGGGTCTATAGTAGATTTGGACGGGTCTTATCCCAAAATGCTAAGAAATTATTTCTAACAATAACTCAATTTCTAGGGTTGTCACAAACGAGTATATCGTAGATGTAAACGAGTCTACTCCTAGAATACTAAAAATTGTTTTAGAATAAAACTCACTTTCTAAGATCACAAAAACAAGTCCTCTATATAGTCTTCTAAGTCTCCTTTGTTTTGGCGCTTTAGCTGCTTTTGATATTCTTCTTCTAAAGGACGTGTCCATACCTAAGCCAACTTCACCATACTCAAGTCTTTCTATCCACATGAACTCTTACTCGTCTAAACCAAGGTTGAAACATTTTCTTTAGACCTTATCTTATTCGAGATAGACACCATGACTTTGTAAACCACTTCTATGATGCTTAAATCTTCACTAATCCTTTGAGATTCCTATAATATTCCTAAATCCATCCAAAACACTAAAAATACCTAGAAGCAATATGTTATCTTTCTATGATAAAAATATTTGAGAATTTTGGTTGTTCAGTAAGTTGCGGCAATCAATTTATTCAAGAGCGATTCCCTTAATTCCAGAGTTTTCTTTTGAATTAAAACCAAATGATGATCAAGTTGTAGATGAGTTCAAAGGTAAAATCAAATCTAAACTTGATGTTGGTATAGATGTTTTTATCTAAAAGATCAAAGTCTACAAATCTGTTGTAAAGTGTAAGCCAATATTTTATTTTTATTTTTTTTTCATTTGTAGGCTTATAAAACATCAAGTCTTTTACAATCATTTTCTTCTTTCAACCATGATGCATAATGTCTTCTACATTCTTGAAACATTCGTATATTGTGGTTGAAATTCTTTTTATAATATCGATCAATTAGTGCAAAACCAATAGATGAATAATGAGTAATTGTACAAAAATGCTTGAACAAAAATCAACTAAGAATTGATATTGTTATTGCTCTAAATCGTATCCTGGTTGAAGGAAGTCTATGATACAGATACATAGAAAAAGTGAGAAAATTACTTAGTTTTCTGCTCAAGGGATCAACGTGAGTTCATGAGCAATAATCTAACATAGGAAAGAATCTGTACAACCAAAACTATTAAGGGACTAAACTACTTAGCAACAAAATTCCGATTACTTCTCCGAAAGCTTCACCCTATGAAAGCTTGACTGCACCAAATCTCTTCCTCAGTTTCAGAATCACAATACGTGAATCAACCAATCAAACACTGATATTAAACACCAAAGAGTGGCAGGAACGTTTTAACAAAGGAGTACGTGAGAGCACCAGTAAACATGTAACTGTCTACCCGGTCAAGTATTCCACCTGCAGATAAAACCACAATACATAATAAGATGAATGATAAATATTATTTCCATCATAATACGATGGTTTAGCTTTATATTGCGCTTATAAAATTTAAAGGTCCTAAGGGCTTCGCATAAGCTTAGATAATTTCCTAAATGATTAAACTTTCAAATTTAAAATCAGTTGTCTTTTGAAGCTATTACAAGCTAAATTATTCTCCTTTTAGTTTCTTATACATAAAACTAGGCTCTCCCGTCTTCTTAGGAAAGAATTTTAAGGTAAAAAGCATCATTCTTTGTCTGTTTAAAACCCTCCCTAACCGAAAAAAAACTAAGAAAAAAGAGGAATACCATGTCCTGGTATAAGAGAGCCAGAATCCTTAACACCTGCATCACGTTTTATCATCGACTCTGTCAAGTCACCAAACAACGATCCAAAGAAATTCAGAAATCCGAGCGCGATTGCACTGCATTGGGTGAAAAAAGTTAACTTACGTCATCCTATTCAAATAATGACTATAAGAAAAATTCTGAATTCTGACAGATACAAATGTGCAAAAAGTAATGATATCATACCATGATTGCAGTAATACATCTACATACATCACAGACAAAATAGAATTTGCAAAGAACTATCAAGTCCGACAAACAAAACTCTTTCCTGACACGTACAACATCATGGTGGAATAACCAAAGCAAGGTGGGAAGAATTTCAGTTCTTCAACTAAATGCAGAATATCACTGAAAGATGTAAACTACATACCAGCATAACTAAAAGCAACAACAGCTAAGTTTCAGCCTTTATAGTAAATACAAAAAAATTGAAAATTAGATTTTGACAAGTATGTTCAAAAGGGACAACTTTGGCAGATTGACATGAGATACTGCTAAACAAACACCAGCAGTGGAATTTTTCAAATAGCTGTAAGAACATTCCCTCTCTACCAGCCACATACACAAAGACTACACCCTACCTAAAGGAACAACACTATAAAAATATATAAAACCAAACAAGATATACTGCATGATCCAAAGATACAACCAATTAATTGCACTAATGTCATGTGCAGAAAGCAATTACATAACTAACCCAAGAAATCTGTTTCTGATTTTGTACACATTTTCAAGAATATTGTCAGAGTGATCAATACATAAAAAGTATGACACGATCGATATGCATATTAATAATAATACAGTATAATACTTGCAAAATAAAACAGAGAATCCGATTTCCTTTCCTTTCCTAAGGGCTAAGGCCACCTAACCAGACAGCCCCTTGACCTTTAACATATCGGCTATACAGTAAAAATATGATATATACTGCCCCCACTTTTTTTTTCAGTCAAAAAAAAACAAGAAAGGCCAAAGGTACTGTAGTTGGCAAGTTAAAAGTTCAATATTCCGCTATATGGTTATTCCAAGAAAAAACTAAAATATTCATAGCTGTTTCCGTCAGCCACAGAGATTGAGTGGATGGGCGGTGAGGCTGCTTAAGGTATAAAGAAAGATAACTCTTATTTCTAATCGACAGATAAGTCCACTTTTCCCTCACAAGTCAGACCAACATTCATTTATGTAAACATGTAAAGAGGCAACTGGCAAGGCTGAACACCATAGGATTCATAGCTAGTAGTAATGTGGTGCTTAAAACAGAGACCTGTCACCAGCCCACCACTATAACAGTAAGTACCAATTCCAGTCTCAAACTGTAACCAACATACCTAAACAAACATCTACCCAGTATTCCTTACCTTCTACACAGTCTCAAGTCAGACCAATGGTCCGTCAGGCCAGTAATACCAGTAAGCCATGACCCCTCTTGAATTATATCAAGTTAGTTCTTTCAGAAAACTGAATGCAGTGCAATTAAAAACAGCCTAGTAGTTAATGCAACCATCAAAACCAGGGGAGGTCAAATAAATAATACTCTCCAGTAAAGACTATGTCCACACAGCTTGAATCAGTAGCATTCAAGTGAGAATGGGACACGTTTACACCAACTACTTTATTCAGACGACTACTCCTATGTATATTTGGGCTTGAAATTAATGCAAAAAAGGTTGGGTTAGGCTAAATTAATCCAGATATTGGAAATGTGACGTAATGTTAATGAGTGAGCATATAGGAAGATATACCTTGGTAGAGATTTTGGCCAGCAAAGTATCTTTGATAATGTGACAAACGTAGCTACACAGCCAGCCAAACCCACTAAAGCTCCTTCCCACGTTTTTTTAGGGCTAACATTACTAAGTGGAGTACGACCAAATGCCTGCATAGGTAAATAAGAAATAAATATAAGCATGAGAATGAAACATGACACCAATTGTTCAAGAAGTAATAATCCTTAACCAATCAATCATAAAGGAAATAAGATCCTCATATCCATTTTTATACAAGGTACATGTTTAACTTGTGGCTAAGCCAATACTTTAAAAAAAGAGTGATTAAAACGAAACAGAAAAGAAAAAAAAAAATCGTAGTTAACAGTCAATACAATTAAAAAATCAATTTCCCTGGGCAAAAAACCAATGGGGATGATAGGTTCATCCTCTCAATGTTCTGGATAATAAGTGATTAGGGAGGAAACTCATCAAGAACAACATTAGTTGAGGACTCTTGATTCTGGAGACACAGAGCGAAAAAAAAGAAAGAGAGCCACCAAAGAATAAAGGATATAGCATAGGTAGTTCCATGGGCCGAGCTAAGTCATTAAGGACTGATTCAGAGTCCAAACGATTCGAAACCCGAAAAGAAATTAGTCAACAAATAAAAAAAAATATAGTGAAAATGAAGGGAAGCAAAGGAATTTTATTAACCCGTCCAGGGGGGGGAGCAAAAAGTTGTAATTGCAGATTCACAGACAACTTAACAGCAGAAGAACCCATCTAGAGAATTCTGTACATTTTTTTTTATATTTCAAGCATTAGTTTCCACCTTGACTAAATTAAAAAAGGTCTATTTAATTTTTAACGAAAAAAAATATTAGACTGGAATCTCGTACTTGTATCTCCTACTAGAATCTCTACACATCTCTCTCAACAATTTGAATTCTTCCACATCCACAGCTATATATTCTCCTGTTAAGAATTCACAACAGCTCAAATTGTCCAGCTTGCCACAAAATATGACAAAAGTCAAAGAACCGGCATTCATAGTTGAACTGGAGACCTGTTCTGTCTAACTTCTATGTGAATTTTATGGAGAACAAATGTGGACTGGTTGCAAATTATGCTTGGATATGTTGTCTGAAGTGATAGGATGAGAAAAATTCAAAAATTTATCCACTTATCTTATTTACAGTATTTTTTATTGCTTTCCAAACAGATTTTGATACCCTCTGATAACCATTAGGTCATGCCGCTAAGCAATGGAATCAAAAGAAAAAACTTTTGAAACAAAAATAAAAAATCAATAATATTCATCAACTGCTTCCAATGAACATAAAATCTCTAACTAGACATCCCCTAAACATGAAATGCCAAGATGCCAAAATGATGACATGATGATAGTGTAAAGGCAAGAATTGAAAGCAATACTAATACTTGACTAGAGGACTAATGAACATTTGAATTCAAGTATGATATCATTGTGACAAACGACCCAATTAGCACCACACAGTTAATTAAAAAGCAGTATTTACCTTGCCGCCAAGGAAAGCAAATGTATCTGCAGCAATAATGCTGCTCATAGATAATAAGGTCGCCACAAGACCTATAGTCCAGTGTGTTGGACCACCAAGAAGAACAGGCCAGGCATATCCTATTTCTGTCAATCATAATAACAAAGTTAAGCACTGATTTAAAAAAAAAATATCAGTCCGATACTCCATCGAGAAAAAATCTCAAAATAAAAGAACTTTTAAATAATCAAGTAAATATAATCATATAATACGTACCCACTAGATGTACTACATATAGAAAATAGTAAATCATCATTTATTTATACAATGGTGACTAACTCAAATATATTTCTCCAAAACAAAATTTTACAACCTATCTCCCCACTAAAAGTGAGAACCAAGAAAATAGGCAGTCAGCCTGAATTTCTACAACAATCAAATATGGAGTAATGCATTATTCGTTAGAAAAGGGTTAGTTTGTACTTGATACAGAAATAAGAAAATATAAAGAGCAGAGGTAAATAACATATTTGAAGGGGCAAAAGAACTCACATTTTCTAGCTTTTACTCACAACTGCTCTTCAATTTTTCTTACTTAATACTCAAAAGGGAAATACGTACACAACCATAAATGATACAAAAATACTATCTCTGTTTCAAATGGTTTGTCCATGTAAACTTTTGTGCATTTTCAAGAAATTGAACAAGAAACGACTAGAATATAGTTTGAATGGGAGTAATTCAAATGCAGAGAGAGAAAAATGTAACTAGGAGATTATAATGAAGCATCCCAAAATGGGGAGGAGAGCAATCACTCTAGTTTGAACTCAGCCAATTATTTGGTAGGGTAGTTGAAATGACAAACATATCCTCATCAGTTATCAAGCTTCTCCAAATCAAGCCTAGAGTTGCTGGTACAACAAAAACTTTCCCAGAAAACCATAATGCAATTTACTATTGAAATTGCACAACCATAATACCATAAACTAGGCCGCCAAGGAAAGCAAATGTATTTGGCTATATATTTACCACACTAGGAATAACGAAGAAAGGGCAAAAACTTTGGGGAACAGCCTCAAACGGAAAGTAGGAACTACTATGTGAAACAAAGGGAGTATAAACTAATATTTTTAATTAATGATGTACATGGTAACACTTAATCAGTTTTTGAACAATAAAAGATATTACAACCAAAGAAGGAGCAAAGTTATTGCAACAATATTGCTAAAAAAATTTGTTATGTTGTGCATTAGTATTTCTAGATAAAATTCAGAGCTATACCCGTGTTCAAGGCCGGAACTGATAAACCACATCGAAGCTTGACCCAGAAACAAGGTAGATAGCCACAATAAAACAACCCAAACATGGCACTACTAAGCTGGGCAAAGCGAGGATTCCCTCTCTGTAAAAGCAAAGCTGTTGCAACAATGAACGCTGCAGAAGTTACCGAGATGTCAATGTAACCGGCATATCTGGCAACAAAGAAACTTAAGCAATTTAAAAGACAGACTTCTGAAAAGAATGTGAAAAGTGTTACATAAGAGAAAACATGTGTATCATACTCCATTGAATAACCAAAATTACAAAGGAAGGATCTATATATACAAAATACTATCATAGATCCATAGCTCTTCTGTCAATTGTCATTGGTTTCCATAAAGAACAGAAAACTATCAACAAGATTAATACGAACCAAGCAGAGTTTTTGGCTACCATTATAGTTGACACGTGCAATCTCATCAATCCAAAAATTGGTGTAATGTCAAACACTCTTTAAAAGAAAAAACAAAAAATTAAGTGACCAAGAATTCAACTCAATCAATAGCACAACAGCTGTTAAGATTCCAGAAACATTCTTGTTGAACACATACAGAAGTGTAGAGCTCGTTCAGATTATGTTTTAGTCATAGGAGTCATATATACAAGCATCCATGAGTTCACGAGTACTTAGGTATCCAATGAACACAAAGACTCAGACACGTGGTTTGGACATGACGAATCTCATTAATATGGTTGATAGTGCTAATAGCCAAACAAACCAAACTTGGCGTCACAATCTGAACAAAATCAGAAAGTCAGTTTGTTGCCTTTGTAGATTCAAATCTAAGCAGATCAAGTTACAGAGTACAATCACAAACCTAAACCAAGGTAATTACTTTTGAGTAAATTTAAGAATTCCTTCAATCAAATAGTTAACATTTGTGAAGAATTCTAGTAACAGGAGTAAAATGAATACAGTGCACTGTTTCAGACAAGCACATGTTTCAGTTTGTATTCATATAGAAGACACCATGCAAAAGTATTGGTGAGTGAGGCCAAGGTATAATTTTGCATCCTGGAGATGGAACGGTTAGGTGCAGCATTATGGAAAAGGGCATCAAGTCCTGAATACCCTAACATCATTCCCAAACCACACCAATCATCTAAAGTGAAAAATCAGGCATGACTGAGTCCTAATGGAATGTAGGGGGCTACCATTTTTTAAAGAACTCAAGCATAATGAAATGATGCTCAAGAGATACTTGTTCAGCTAACATTCAACACGTACAAACCCACACAATAAGCCACCAGGAAAATGAAACGTAACCAACAATCGCATAACATAACTAATTACATCCTACTGACAAGAAGACAGCTACCATACACATCCATTATTTGTCCAGATCAGTGGTCTTTCGCTCTTTTCACCATTGAACATCTTCATCTTAAGCACATGTATTAAATTCATGAATAACAAAGATCATGTAGATTGCCTATGCTCTTAAACTTTTTCCGGGGAAGGGGGGAAACAATGCCATAAGATGAATTATGTTGTGAGTACTTTAAAGCATCAAATGGTCAATCATGATCTTCTGAAACAGTGAAACTAGAATTCAACTCATGTCTAGAAACACCATCATTTAAGGTTTAATATGTATTTAAGTTTCTTTAGGCTGGTGAGAATTATGACATTCAACAAGCTTAGATTGTTTAACAACAATATAAGGAAGAGATATAGAACGTTTTAAATATGTAATAATCATATGTTCAATTAGCCCTTGAGGTGAACATTTAGGAGAAAATCAGGACCCAAGAACCAGATACTTAATCAAACCAGTCATAATCAACTATCCCCTTTCCCTATCCCACCCCAAAGGAAAAAAGAAAAAAGTATAGTAAGGTGAACATATTGATCTAAAGCCAATTGCTGGCATATTTTCTTTTCTTGCTATCAGAGCTAGAAAGCAGATTTCATTTCCTGTTGACAGGAAGCTCACCAAAGCATTTAGTTTAAATCAATATGGGAAACATTTTGTAATATATGCTCTAAGATCTTTACTATCCACTTATGACCATCTATTTCATTCTTTCCAAACATGAACAAATATAGCTAGGGATTTTTGAAAATGTGAAAACAGATGCCAAAGAAAAGGGTTGCAGATGTGATAACAAGACTTGCAACAGGACGGTGAATCTACATAGCCACCCATGGTATGCATGCTAAAAATTTGAATAAAAAAGACTCTGGGTTGAAAACAGTAATGTAAAAGTCATAATAGAGAAAGAAGGGGCGATATGATGGACAGAAAAAGGAGAAGTTTAATTAAAATGAACTGCTCTTTTCAGGATAACCCAAAATGAAAAGTATTGAGATTATCAAGGTAGCAGTAAAAGTTCATTAGAAGTTTTGCATCCCAACATAGAAGATATACAATATCCACTAGAATAAACAAACATAAGACCACAAATGGCACATACACCATTATGGTTGACTTGATACATCTGTTTTAACAACCAAGTGAACTTACTACAATTGATCATGCCCCATGTTCAAAAATGCCCTTTCATTGTTATACATTTCATTAGATTTTCTTGTCAAAGTGCAGTTTATTACATTACTGATTTTGAAAAGATGACACAAAGATAAAATACACTAAGGGTCAAAAGTAAAATGTTAAAACTTGAAGCCCGGGGTTTTAATCTTGTATACAACATATTTTTAAAACTTTTGAAATGTATGCGGATTACATAGAATAAGATCCATTGAAGCAAGGAAAGCTCCATGTGACACATAAACTTTCTTATGACCACTTTTTAAAATATTAGTATAGATATCCCACAACTATAGCTAGTGAAAAATAGCATGATAGAAGTATGAAATCACAGCTAAAGAAGAAAACCAAAGGTGATGTAGCAGATCTTACAAGGTCCAGATAGGCATAAGAGCACAGATAACAGAACAAACTCTTGACACGTATCGAGGTGGCGGTGTCATTCCCACTGCAATTCCATCACTCCTCACCAATCCGAAGTACTCTCTTGCGGCAACAAAAACTGCAGCAGCAATGCCAATGGTAAAAGCCCATCCTCCAGCAAGTATGATGCCACCTACTGAGATGCCAATCACAAGTCCAAATATAATTCTGTTCTTCAACTGACTAGCATTATGTTGCTCTTCTGAACGCATGTCCTCTTTTTCCAATATATTGCCAACACCTTCAACTTCCTACAAGACACTCTTTCATAAACAACAAGTAGCAATAGACAAGAATTGTGATAAACAGAAAAGAAAGCACATCGTACCATAACATTCCTCCTTGTTCAGATATGGATTAAAACAAAACAATAAAAATTTGTCACCTTAGGGAGGCATAAATTTATCTAACATCCAAGACTTAGTAAAATGACTTGCAACAACCATCACTTTACATAGTTGACATGAATCACCTCAAAGAGAGCTCAGGGCTAATATAAAATGAATATACAGAGTATATATAACTAATTGAAACTCAGTTGTACTCTTTACCCCAAGAAAAGAAGTTAAGTTGATATATAAACCTCTTTCTCCTTAAAGTACTTCCTCACCAGTCACCCTTTCATACTAATTCATCGCACTCTCTATCTACTCATGATATTTAGCCCACAAATTTAAACCAAAGCGGCCTCAATCTTCAGACTACTAGTTCACTACATCACTTCATCTTCTGACATTGAAGTCAAATAAAGCTCATCAATATGTTGCACAAGGTATGGAACCACCAAGCAACAACATTGACCAACATATTCATCCCAGTTGCAAAACAACCACTCTATTCAAACCAAGCATAAGCCTCTGACCACAACTGGTAAAATCTGTGCTTTTTTCCAACAGGCATAGGAATTATCAGCAGCAGAAAGATTTCCTTTCCTTAACTTATTTGCATCATCCTACTACTTAATAATTACATCTTACGAGCCTTGTCATTTGCTGAATCAATTCTTACATAGTTAAGTGAAAGACCAATTTCTAATATTTAGCCAAGCCTTAGGGTAGTAAAGAGAAAATCACTGGTTGCACTAATATTGCTGCACTTCAAATCATATATCATAATATGACTACACAAATTTCAAATTTTTTGTTTAGATCCCAGCATCCAACCCACCTGAAATTCCATCATGCTTAAGGACTAAAATCAATATTACAACAACAAAACCAAGCCTCAATCCCAAAAAGATGGAGACGATAGTATGAACCGAGAGTCTATATCATGTAGAAAAGAACAATCTATACAGTATAACAATCCACTTGTGATGATGTTACAAATGATTGATCAATGAAGATGAAATTTTGTCCACTACATTTTGGCCAACAATTTTTGCAGACACCATACATAGATTTTGAATAACATGACACTATGACAGTTAAGCCAAAATATAAGTACTAATAAGTGCATTGATATATTTAGAATGCAAAGACAAAAAATAACAAATGGATGTTATAAGTTTATAACAACAGAAACAAAAAAAAAAAAAAAAAAATTGACAATTAGACTGCATAAAACCGATCTCTTCCCATCTATTATGCCTATTTTTTTATTTGTTAAAAATTTGTTAGTTCATTAAAAAGTGTTTTTTCGTCTCTCATACTGGCTGTTCAAGATACAAATGAACTACTACGTAAATAAAGCACAAATTTTCAGGGGACTACAAATAGCAAGATAAAGTGTGAAGTTGCTGTTATTCTAGTGATGTTTAAGGTAACTCTAAATATAGATAGTGTCAGCATACAATAAATAAACTGACACCAGTAAAAATTCAGAAATACCAACCACTTTGGCTTCTCCTTCATCAAGTCGATCTGGTTCAGCTCTTGCCACAGACATAGCTGTTCGATGTCTCTTCATTATCACGACTGGATTCCCGTAAATACCATCAGAACCCATCTTAGTCAATCTAGTGTTCAATTTGGTAGGTGCAAACAGAATCTCAAGGGGTTTGAAGAAAGGAGTCCGTGAGCATGGACACAAGGAGGCTACAGTAACGGAAACAACATTGGTGCGTCCTAAAACTACTTGTAGAGCCATGGAAACTAGTATTTTCAGCTCAAATATCTCCTCAATCACATGGATAAAGAAGACATATATTTAATATGATTCATAGACCACTCCCTAATTCTCGTACGCAGCATTTATTGTACCTCCATAGCTGTGTGAAACAAAAATGGCATTCAAATCAGATAAAACTGTAAGAATTAAAATGCAATTAACGGAATTAAAAGAGATACTTTTTCATCGTCTAAGCAGGATCTCATGCATACTAATTATATTTAGTGGTTACACTTGACGATGACATTTCCCTGAAAAAAATTTCAAAAAGAAAAAAAATTAAAAAAGTGGTGAAATTACTATTTGCAATATTCAATGTTTCAAAAATAATTGATATAATCGATTTCATTCGATTATCTTAACCAAACATTCTCTAATAGTAACGGTAATCATTACCGTTGCCGCTTCTCATCCGTTCCCAATCCATTCCATTTCAAACATTAAATACCAAACACCCTCTTAATATCACTGAATTGCTAGAAAGTTAGCATCTCACAGACAGAATATTGTCTATGTATAGAAAATAATTATCGAAGAGGGTAATCACTTGTTTGAAACAGTACAATTGAATAGCTTCGAATGAGTATAGGAAAATTGGGAAAAATAAGGGATTAGGAATGAAGGAGGAGAGAGGATGGGTTTACCTGAAGGCTGAGAGAAAAAACCGAATTTGATGAATGACGAGTTTCGTCTATGTGTGTGTTGTGTGTTTGTGTGTGTGTTTTACTGCGTTCAGCGAATTGAGGATGGAGCTCTAATATTGGCCTAAAAAAATTAACCTTTTTTTTTTTAAATTCGAAATATAACCCTGCATTAAATTATTTCGAAATACGACCTGAGGTTATGTTCGACTTTTGTATTTAAAAGACAGCGACTTTGTACTTGACAAGATAACGACTTTGAGTTATTTATTTTTTTATTTTTAAAAAGGGTTATTTTATTAAAAAATAAAAAAAAATTAAAATTTTGGCCTTGAAAGGACAGCAACTTTCAAAAAAATTATATATTTTTTAAATTTTTTATTAAAAATTATATAAAAATTATTTTTTTTAATACAAAAATTTTAAAAAATTATTTTTTTTAAAAGAAAAAAATTAAAAATTTTTTTTTGTAAAAGAATTATTTTCATTTAACAAAATATTAATAAGGAAAGTCGTTGTCATAAAAGTCGTTGTCCATGACAGTGACTTTATACCGAACCTAAACTCGGGGTCGTTTTTCAAAATAATTTGGTGCGGAGGTTATATTTCGAAATTTTTTTAAAAAGTAAGTTAAAAAAATAAAAAGTTCTAAAGATTGCCTTACCAAAATTATTCCAGGCAACCACTTCAAAAACCCAAAATTACCAAGAGGCGACCCAATAAATTGACGAAAATTGATACGGAATCAACCAGATTATGAACCAAAAAGTTTAACTCGTAAATTGACCCAACACGACCTGAAATAAACCCAAAACCGATTTGACCTAATGTTAAAAGTTTCGATCTTGATTTGTGTTTGACCTCTTACAGACCCGACCCATAATAGACTCGGCTCGTTCCAAACCCGACCTAAAAATAACTCGAAACCGATTAAACCCAACAAATAACTGATATGACTGGACTTATAACAACACGTGACCCGATTTCACCCAATATAATACCAACCTGTGACTTAATCTTACCCGACCTGTTTTTTATCCAATATCGGATAACCTAGAATAAACTAAATATTTTCACTAATTTAATATTTAATTGGTATATTTTTGGAACTAAAATTTTAAAAGATTTACTTAGTATGTGTCTACATTACTACAACTTATGAGTGTCACGAATATCTAATAAATGTCATCAAATTCATTATCATGTAACAAAAAAATTCATTGCCATAATAGCAATTTTTGTCATCATAATAAGTCAAATTAGTCACGTAACACGAAATTCGGTATCATTGATAAGAATCTTATATGCCTACTTTTACTCCCATTTCTTGTGCATAAAGTGAGTAATCTTTGGCCAAATTCATGACTTTTGTGCATATTTTGTATACTTTGGACTAGATCTGTTCAAATGGATGGGGGCCCGTTAAGGGCCCTTGATCGGCCTGTTTGTAAAAGGGCCTAATCAATAATGGGCCTAATGAGTCGGTCTCTTAAAGGACCATGTTTTAATGGGGCTTTAATTGGTCAAGTCGAGTCAATAATGGGTCAATAGTTTCCAAGACTTTTAAACGTTATTAGGTAATGAATTATTTTCACTTACTTGCCGATGGTCCACTACCAAAGATTGGAAGTGATACATATAAACTATCGCCCTCTATAGATAAAGCTTTCGTTGGACGGTCCGGCTCTAATCGACCCGTTATGTATCTCCTTGGGCCAGGCCCAATCCGACCCGTTTTGCATCTTCTTTGACCCGACCACCCGCCCCGTCTTTTTGATGACCCATCCCAGCCCTAACTCGACCCAACGCACATGTCTACTTTGGACTCGGTACTTCCTTTATTTGGTTTATTGTGTAGATTATGTGTATTTGTGCAATGTTCAGATCAAGTGATGCCATATCCAACATAAGAGGCCAAGCAGGGATGAACACAAGTTGCACGATGTATGTTGAAGTCTAAAGTCTGATTTTCAAGTGGAAGAGGTTGAAGAGGCATCCCACTCCATGGCCTAGCCACGGAAAGCAAGTCCACTCCATGGGTAGGCCATGGGAGACGATTTTTAGTAAATTTTAAAGCTTGGATAGCCCACTCCATGGGTTACCCGTGGAAGATTAAGCTCTTCCATAGTCTACCTATGGAGGAAATTGTGGTAAGGGTTTTGCTAGACTTTTGGGACTGATTTTTGAAGAGTTCTCCACCTAATAAAACTCCTTATACTAATGCTTATTAATAGGATTTTTTGTTGGACTTTTAGTTTCTTCCTTTTCCCTTTAGTTTTCTTTTGTATGTTGTTTTGCTTAGGAGAATCCTACAACTTTCTCTCCTTAATTTACGTTGAAAATTTTGCAATTTACAATATGTAATATCTCTTTCATTTACTTTATTCATTCATGTATTTTATAATGTCTTCTTTCATTAATTGCTTTATTTACTTTGCCATGATATGTGAGTAGTTCTCTAATTTAGGGCAAAGTTCAACCCTAACATGGATTAATGCATAATTATTTTCTCAATTCCCACTGATTATTTGGTTGTTGAATTATTTTATTTTAGGTTTGATTTATGATCGTTAATTGATTAGAAATAGTGTTTAATGAATGTAACTAGATTCACAATGATAGTTAGTTCTTAATTGATTTTAGAACAATAATTTAAGGAACTACTAAAAGAAAAGAATACTAGAAGATTTATAATATGAATCCTAGAATGCGGCCTTATGTCTTTACAATATAAATCTTCTAGTATTGGTTCCTAAGTTAACTTAGGTTAGGTAAAATAAATCCTAAATTTAATTATTCCTTAATTTTATCTTTTTAGACTCAATGATTTCTTTATATCAATGAATTAAATTAAGCTTATTATTTCATCTTGTTCATAAAATGAAGCAAAAGAAATAAATATATTTAGAGATTAATCTTTACTAAAGTAATAATTATAGACATGATTAATACCAGAAATAATACTAAAGCAGTTAGAGAGAATAAATTACTAGAATTGATAAATATAAAACAAACCAATATCTGCTATCCATAAGGCTAGAATGCGCTAGAATTTGAGAGAATCCAATGAAACCTAAAGGAAAACTAAAGCGATACTACTATCTAGCCTCTAAAACCCGTACTTGAAAACCTAGAAAATAATAAGATATATATCCAAAGAGTTTGGGCTTCAACATAATACGCGCAAAAAAAAGGGCCCAAAACTAAGGGACTTGGTCGAGTTTTTCTTATTTCTTCAAATTTTAGAGCAGGTCAGAATTGATCGAACGAGAGGGGACTCAATCGAGTGTCCTTCCTCTCTTCATTTTTTTGTCGAAGCCACTTTTTTCCTATTTTAGTGAGCACTCGTTCGAGTCCTCTTAATTTCGACTCCTATTTTGTTTCTTTACTTCATCATTTGTTTGGGTTCCTGTAGTTTCATGTTCTTCATTTGGATAGAGCCTCACAGGATCCTTCTGTAGATCTTAAACTTGTCCCATGACACTGAGTCCTTAAAACTCCTAAAAAACGATGCTAACACTACAAAACCCCTTGAATGCATCATATGATAACAAATGAACATACTTCAATTAAAATTTAACTAAAATGTGAATAACAACATGTAAAAAGACTAAAAATATCATACATTTATAAGTATAATTGGGACTTATTTGTCACAAAAGTAGTCAATGGAATTTTTTAGGATGCTAGGATGTCATATTTAAGGTCTTTACTTTTCATGAATCCATGCATAATTATATTCATAAGGAAGTCATTGGTTGATCAAAAGAAACCCTTGATATTTGGTTGGGAGCATCAATCCTAAGAATTCATTTATTATTTTTATCAAGGGAAGATGGAGTGTTTAGTACGTTAGTTCATGTTAGTAGGGATACTTGGTCCTATATGTTCTTCATTCTTGAATTCTCAACCAATTTTATTGATATTTATTTCATTTGTCACAAATAGTTATTCATTTGTCATCTCTTTTATAAATTGGTTACTTGCTTAGAATCGATTCAAGTTAATTTAGCTAGCTTAGCCCTTAGTTGATCTCTTGGGATACAATCCTAACTTACCTTACTACATAGTTAGGAGGTTCTAGTTAGCTTACTTTATATAGGCCTATGATAGATCATCAAATATTAGTGGTGTTGTTAGGGACTAATGATACTCGTAGGAGAAAATTTAAGGTGCTAAGGGTTGGTGAACCCAACTAGGTTTTGAGTGGATGATTCGATGAGTGAATCACTGATGTGCTTGTTTTAGAGCACGTTTACAACCCCGTTGTAGTGTCAAGTCTCGCGGTTATAGATTGATTTTATACACATTACACTTGATTTTACCTTGATCTTGTCTTCGATTTTTTTTAAGGTCATTTCAGGTATTTTCGATAATTTCAAGGTGAAGTGCGACGTGTTCGAGGCTTTGACACTCTTATCAAGAGGTTAGATGCGCGTATGATGTGCTCGTTTTAGAGCACGTTTACTAACTCATTTTAGTGTTAAGTCTCGTGCTTTTAGATTGATTTTATACATATTATACTTGATTTTACCTTGATCTTGTCTTCAAGTCATTTTAAGGTCATTTCAGGTGTTTTTGATGATTTCGAGGTGAAATGCTATATATTTGAGGCTTTGACATTCTTATCAAGATTAAACACGCGTATCGTAGATTGGGCACACATTTCAAGTCACTCATGAAGATCCCACGAAGTTCAGAAAACATTAAGTCACTTGAAGAAGCTGAAAAGAGGAATGCAGAGTCAGATTCGACCAAATCTGACAGCCATTCGGTCGAATGGCAGTCTAGTAGAGAGCATGTGTTCCATGGTCACTGGGAAGGCCGAATGACACTCATTCGAGCGAATCATCATCCATTCGGCCGAATGAATGTCTCCATTCGGGCGAATGGTGCACAGAGAGGAATTCAACAGAGCTGCTAAAATGGGCGAATGGGAAAGGATTCGAGCGAACAGAGTAGCATTCTGCCGAATGGGTCTTGCATTCAGTCGAATGGAGGTGTTTTCTCCAGAAATTTTACTTCTTTTATAGGCTGGCCCAAAGGCATTTTAGGGTTTCCGGACTTATTTTATTCTTTGTTATAAATACCCCTCTTTCTGAAGAGAGGGGGAACCCTAGTTTTTATTAGTTTTAGCCTAGCTTAGCCTCTAAATTTTAGTTCTAGCTTTCCATTTTCTGATTTCTCAACTTATGTACTCTAAGTTTTTGATTTTATTGTTTGGATTTTGATCGTGGATATTGCATTAAAGCTTTATTGTCAGTATTAATCTCTTCTTTACTTTTGAATTCATTCGTTTTATTTCATTCCATATTTAGCCTAACGTTCATCGTTCATCTAGAATAGTTTCTGATTTAGTTTTGCTCTCGTTAATTTCTTTTCATGATTGTTGCTTTTGTTTTATTGAATATCATCATATCGTATATCTTGAATATGTGTGAGTAGTTCTCTTGGGGGTTGAATTAGTGAAACCCTAGGAAAAGCTATGTTCTTTATTGTTTAAGGTTATAGGAATGATGACAATAAGTAGCTCTCGAAACCCAATGCGAATCTTGTCCAGCAACTCCTTTGGAGACATAGAGCGATTATAGGTCGTTCGATGTGATTTTTGGAATCACCAACTTCCTCTCGCATACTTAGGTGTCCATGCTAGTTATTGTTTGATTTCCTCTAACCTATCATGTTCTCTTTTGAAAAAATCATTCCTAGGGTGAATCTAATCTCGTCCCCATTTTTCTCCATTTGATTTTCCTCTTAATTCATCGTGATCTATATTTTCGTTATTAGTTTTATTTGTTCTTTAATCCAAAAAGTTCAGTTGTGTTAAGAATTGGAGTGTCGTGATATCCTTTGTCCTTGTGGTTCGACCCCCTACCCCACTATACTCGTGTGGTTCGTAGGTTGTTATAAATATTGTTTGGTTCAAGGATTAGCATAAACGGCTGTTAAAACCTTGCTATCAAAATGGCGCCGTTGCTGGGGACAAGGCATTATATTTAGACTCTTGCTGTTCTTGATATAGCTTTATTTTATTTCGTTTGTGTTGCTGTTTGTTTTTTTTTCTTTTGTTAGTAGTTACCTTTGAGTTTGCTATTTGCATACCCCACAGCACGCGCACATCAAACCAGCCAATAGTACCCTATAATCCTGAGGTCCAACATTTAAGTAAACACCGCACAACAAAACAAACGTCACATTTTGTTCAAAACCCACCCATATCTACAATGGCCGACGAACATCAATTATTCGGTCAGTTCGGGACTCCTAGCTCACAAGAGTTCCAAGGAGGTGTAGTACTTCCTGTTGCTACTACACCATACCAAATACACCCTCAGTTCACAAGGATGGTTAAGGAAACCCCTTTTAGTGGTTTAAGAAACGAATGTCCTCTTCAACATCTCGAGGCATTCTCTGATATTTGTGGACTTATCCGTCCTTGCCCCAATAACCCAGACTATGTATGGATGCACCTATTTCACTTGAGTCTAGCTGGGGACTCCAAAGATTGGTATAAATGCTTAGAACCCAACTCAATTATTAATTGGGCTCAACTGAAACGACTTTTCTAGAAAGGTTATATCCTACAGTTCGAACATAAGATTGGTGTAAGAAAATTGCGTCCTTCACTCAAGAGGATGATGAGAACCTTAGTGCTACTCGGAGTCGATTTAAGAGAATGATTAGAACATACCCCCACCATGAGTACAGGGAGAACCATCTCAATACATTTTTCTACGATGGTCTAAATGACTCCACCAAGGCACTTCTAGACACAGGTGATGAATTATGACGGTTATAGGTATAATCCTGATCATGTTGCAGCCCTTAACTATGGTAGATAAGGACAAGGAGCAGGGTATGAGCAACAACCTTTCCCTAATCAACCATACAAACCTCCTTTCAATTCAAACCAAAACCAAGGAAACTTCCACCCAGGATATAATAGAAATGCTCAGAGTGGGTTCAACAACAAAGGTTTTCAAGGGAACCAATCGAGCAGAAATGCACCAAGGCCAAATTTATATAGACCACCAGGGTTTAATCAAGGGCCTAGAAATGGTTCAAATCTACCTTTTCCGCCTAGTCAACCTCATCATGGAGCTTCTCAACCACAACAAAGTCACACCTCAAACAATGACCATTTAGCCTCCCAAGTAACATCTCTTGCTCAACAAAACCAGAGTCTCACTCAGATAAATCAGACTCTCATCCAGCAGATGCAACAACTCCAAGCTCAGCAAAAGTTATTTGAAACTCAACTCGCCCAAATGCTAGTCCTCCTGCACCATTGCTATTCCCATCTCACCCTCAACCAAACCCTTCCACACAACCTCCACCTCATCACCCAAACCCAAACCAACACACTGCAAAAGCTATCCACTTGAGATAAGGGACTCAGTATGACGACCCTTTGATGTGATTATTTTAGAGCACGTTTACAACCTCATTTTAGTGTCGAGTCTCGTGCTTTTATATTGGTTTTATGCACATTACATTTAATTTTACCTTGATCTTGTCCTCTAGCTGCTTTTAGGTCATTTCAGGTGATCTCTATGATTTTGAGGTAAAATGAGACGTGTTCGAGGCTTTGACACTTCTATCAAGAGTTTGGATGCACGTATCATAGCTTGGGCATGTGTTCCAAGTCACTCTCGAAGATCTCATAAACTCTAGAAGCCACTAGACACTTCAAAGGAACTGTTTAGCAAGGTTCAGGTTTAGATTCGACCAAATCTGACATCCATTCGGTCGAATGGTGGACAGGGATTCAAGCACATAAATCAAGCTCTCAGGAATAGCCGAATGAGAAGTCATTCGGTCGAATCAAGGCCCATTCGGCCGAATGGGTACACTCCTTCGGTCGAATGGTGGACAGGGTCAGAAAACTCGAGTTTTCTGATATGGGCAAATGAAGAATCATTCGGCTGAATGCACCACTCATTCGGCCGAATGTACACTACATTCGGTCGAATACACCACTCATTCGGCCGAATCCTCCATACATTCGGCCGAATGGAACCTATGTCCGACTTTCTTGGTTCTTTCTTTAGTCGGCGCTCGAGGGTTTTTCCTAGGGTTTTACTCCTTTTGTCCCTAGGGTATAAATACCCTCTTTCTCTGTACATAACCTTTATGCCTACTTTGAGAGCTCTTGTACCTCAACCTAGAACATCACTTTAAATCTTTTCATTTCTTTCATGCATTAGTTTAGATTTACAGCTTTCGTTGTTCTCGTTTTCAAGCTTTGTATTTCGGATTCGGTTTCTCTTTCATTCAAGCAGTTTCATTTATGCAAGGTATTATTTCTTTTTTGTTTTAGTTCGTTTAATGCTTTCAAGTATTGTTTTTCTTAATTTCATTCCTCTAGATATTATCGTTGTTTCGTTTACAGTTTTGATAGAGTAGTTGTCGGTTCGGTTATAGTTCTTAGTTTTCGTTCTCTTGTTCATTTCCATTCAGTCTATTCATGCTTTCAATCATGTCTTTTATCATTGTGTATGCCCTAGTCTTTATTACTATGTGTGAGTAGTTTTCTTAGGGGTTTGATTGGTGAAACCCTAGGTTGGCTCGTTCTTCATGCGTAGAGTTAGGATTTGAGATTGTTAATGATTGATTGACTGATATTCGATGCGAATCTTGTCCTGCCACTCCTTTGGAGACATAGGGCGATTATAGGTTGTTTGTGTGATTTATAGGGTCACAAACTTCCTCTCGTCATCTTGAGTGTCATGATTCATTGTTGACTGATTTCTCTTAATTTAGCGTATTGATAGTTCGATTGTCCTTCCTAGGGTGGAACTGATCTGTCCCCGTTTTCCTTCCATAGCATATTATTGTTTTAGTTCTTGCTTTACTTTTCTGTCATTAGTATAGTTCTATCACATATCCAAATAACTCCTTTACATCAAGTCTAAAAGCTATTGCCCCTTGTCCTTGTGGTTCGATCCCCGGCTTACCACTACATAGTTGTAGTAGTATTAGGGTGTTTATAAATTTAGTTTGCATAACTATTCTTTTAGTCAAATGAACTAAAAGAACGGTTATCACCCTTCATATCCAATTGATGCACCTTTGGTAAGGGTGGGAGATGAGACGAGAGTGGATGTAAATAAAAAAGAAGATGAACAAGGTAAGGGGTTGAGAGTTAAAAGTGAAAGAAGTGGGGATGATGAGGAAAAGAAGATAAGGAGTGAGAAGTTGGTGGAGAGTGAGGATGAGAGGAAGAAGAGGATTAAGAAGAGAAAGAGGTTAGATCGCTTATATGTGCCCCCACTTCCTTTTCCCTATAGGAGAGTCGAGAAGCAGCTTGATGAGAAGTTCAAGAAGTTTCTAGAACACTTACAAAAGATGGAGATGAAGATTCCATTCCTTGATGCAATGGCACATATGCCTAAGTATGCTAAGTTCTTGAAGGACTTATTGTCCAAAAAGAAAAAGCTTGAGGAAGAAGTAATCAGTATTCCCCATCAAGTTAGCTCCATTTTACAAGGGAAAATGCCTATAAAAGAGCGAAACCCCGGTCCATATAACCTCCCAGTAAAGTTGGGGAATCTTGATCCCAAAGGGGCGCTCGCCAATCTAGGGGCTTTGATTAGTCTTATGCCTCTATCCATCGCCAAAAATCTACCCTTTAGCCTGAGACCTTTAAGGAAAACGATCCAATTGGCAGATAGGAGTATAAAAGTGCCGTGTGGAGAGCTTGATGATATACCTATCCAAGTGGGAGAACTAGTGGTCCCTTGCAATTTTGTGGTGATGGAAATGGAAGAAGACCCTTATACTCCAATCATCTTGGGAAGAGCCGTTCTAAAAACACTTCGGACAGTTATTAATTTCCATGATGACACCATAACGGTAGAAGTAGCCCAAGTGAAGGTAGTCTTCAAAATTTCTCCACTCTTAAAGAAACCTATGGTTGAATAAGTCTGTCGCCTTGAAGTGGATGATAGGGAAATTGAGGATTGTAAAAGGGAAATAGAAGTCGGGTATTCAATGAATGATGAGGATACCTATACAGAAGATGAGCAGTTGGAGAGCTGATTGGATAGGGCCTAGGAATATAAGAGCAAAGAAGCAGAATCTGAGTAACTGTGTGAGGTTGAGGAAAGTATTATCTATAAGGGGGAGAATCCTAAGCCTTCTCCCCAAGTAAGTTTGAAACCTCTACCTCCTAGCCTTAAAATATGCCTATCTTGATGATGATGAGGGGAGTCCAGTCATAGTGAATTTTGAGCTCGATGACATCTCGTTGGAAAAATTACTTGTTTTATTAAGGAAATATCAAGGTGTCATTGGGTACTCACTTGGTGATTTGAAAGGGATTAGTCCAACACTTGTTGTGAACCGAATTCATCTTGATGATGAGCATTTCTCCTCAATTGAGCCACAAAGAAGGTTGAACCCTAACATAAAAGAGGTAGTTAAGGATGAAATCCTCAAACTCCTAAAGGCCAGCATCATCTACTCAATTTCAGATAGTAGGTGGGTTAGCCCTGTTCATGTTGTTCCGAAAAAGGGAGGAATGACCATTGTTGAGAATGATAAAGGTGAGATGATCCCAACTAGAGCCACTACAAGATGGTGAATTTGCATTGATTATCGCAAGCTCAACAAAGTTACAAGAAAGGATCACTTCAATTTACCCTTCATCGACGAAATGCTTGAGAGATTGGCAAGGCACAAGTACTATTGTTTTCTGGATGGTTACTCGGGTTTCTTTCAAATTCCAATCCACCCCGAGGACCAACAGAAAACAACATTTACTTGTCCTTTTGGGACTTTTTCTTATAAGAGGATGCCTTTCGGTTTATGCAATGCTCCATCCACTTTCCAGAGGTGCATGTCTGCTATATTTGCTGATATGCTAGAGGACCTTCATGGAAGTGTTCATGAATGATTTTTCTGTTGGAGGTTCTTCTTTTGATACTTTCTTGACACATCTCGAGAAATTTTTATTACGGTGTTGAAACAAAGCTTGTGCTGAATTGGGAGAAGTGTCACTTTTTAGTCTAAGAAGGCATTGTCCTAGGCTATAAGGTATCTTTCAACGGCATAGAGGTAGACCCTGCTAAGATTGATGTAATAAGGAACCTTCCTGTACCTACATCGATTACAGGAGTACGATCCTTTCTTGGACATGCAGGGTTATATAGGCGTCTCATTTTAGGATTTTCGACTTTAGCTAAACCCTTGAATGAATTGCTTTAGAAGGATGTCGATTTTAACTTTGATGAGAGATGCCTCAGTGCCTTTAACCGTCTAAAGCAAGCTCTGATCTCTGCGCCCATTGTGTAAGGTCTTGATTGGAGTTTGCCTTTTAAATTAATGTGCGATGCCAGTGATATCTCTATAGGTGCTGTTCTTGGGCAGAAAAAGGAAGGAAAGCACCACATTATATGCTATATCAGTAAAACACTGAATCCAGCACAGCGCAACTACTCCACAATAGAAAAGGAAATGTTGGCGGTAGTCTATGCTTTTGAGAGACTGCGCCAGTATCTGATATGTTCAAAGGTTGTAGTTTTCACGGATCACTCGGCCCTGAAATTCTTAATGACAAAGAAAGATGCAAAGCCTAGGTTGATCCGTTAGGTGCTCCTACTGCAGGAGTTTGATTTTGAATTGAAGGATAGGAAGGGAAGTGAAAATGTGGTAGCCGATGTCTAGGTTCCCTGAGCTTAATAATGACTCTTTCCCTATCCAAGATGAAAGGGTTGAAGAAACCTTGATGACAACGTTAATCATTGGGAAAGCCCCTTGGTTCACAGATGTTGCAAATTATTTAGCTTGTGGGGAACTTCTAGAGTTTGTATCAAGGGAAATTAAAAAGGCTTTCTTTGGGAAAGTCGGAAATTTCTTTAGGATGACCCCTATTTGTTTCATGCCTGCGCCGACAGCATAATCCACAGCTGTATCACTGAAGAGGAGGTCCCCAAGGTTTTAACTCACTATCATTCATACGCGTGTGGCGGCCACCATAGTATAATGAACACTACTGCTAAGTTCGTCACCGTGGGTTTCTATTGGCCAATCTTGCATAAAGATGTTGAAACATTCGTGAAGAGCTGTGAGAGATGCCAAAAAGTTGGTAATATATCAATGAGGAATGAGATGCCTCAAAATTACATCCTTTAGTGTGAAGTTTTTGATTGTTGGGGTATTGACTTCACGGGTCCCTTTGTGTCATCTCATGGGAACCAATATATTTTGATAGGGATCGATTATGTGTCTAAGTGGGTGGAGGGCATCACCTCACCTACAAATGATCACAAAGTAGTTATGAAGCTTCTTAAAAGCATAATCTTCCCTCGATTTAGTGTTCCCAAAATAGTCATAAGTGATGGGGGTTCCCACTTTGCGAAAAACAAACTGAAAAAACTATTAAAGAAATATGGAGTCGTGCACAAAGTCGGTTCACCCTACCATCCCCAAACTCAAGGACAGGTGGAAGTAGCCAACAGGGAAATAAAGCGAATACTAAAAAAGGTGGTTAACCCAAACAGGAAAGATTGGTCTCTCAAGTTAGACGATGCTCTTTGGGCCCAATGTACATGTTACAAAACCCCAATTGGCACCACCCCATTCTGGCTCTTGTATGGGAAATCTTGTCATTTACCAGTGAAATATGTAGGTCTTGGTGGGCGATCTAAACCCTTAATTTAGACCCTACTTTATTCTATGAGAAGCAAGCCGCCCAATTAAGGGAATTGAAAGAACTAAGGCTCGATGCATTCCATAACATGCATATCTATAAAGAACGAACTAAGCATTGGCACGACCAATGGATCATTCAACGAGAATTCCTTGTAGGAGATAAAGTGCTGCTCTTCAAGTCAAGAGCAAAGTTATTCCCTGGGAAATTGAAATCGAGGTAGTCTGGACCATTCGAGATCTTGTGAGTATTTCCATATAGGACAGTAGAGTTGAAAGATCATCATGGAGCTAGTTTCATTGTGAATGGACATCGGTTAAAACTCTTTCATGAAAGTAGCCTTCACGAAGTCAACACCGTTGAGCGAATAAGGTTATATAATGTCGAAGTTGAATGATTGGTGTAATCATTGGCATATAACAAATATTTGAACTTTGGATCATCATTATTTTAAGTTTTTGTTAAGTTTTGAGCAGTTAGTTTCATTTCGGTATCTTTTTCGCGTTGTTTTTGATTGATGACCCTAGCTACGTCGAGGTAAATGACGTTAAACAAAGCACTTACGGGAGGTAACTCGATCTTCTTTGACTTTTCTTGCTAAGTAATCATTTACCATTTCTATTTTGGGAGAGTACATATCCTTTCGGGCTTAAAAATATTGATGAAGCAATCCATTTGACCGAATGGCTGTCAGATTCACCAGAATGGACTTGGACTATGAACTCAAGCTTAAGATTTGAGGAGTTCTGAGAATGGCAAATGAGTAAACTATTCAGGCAAAGGGGATTCATTCGGCCGAATGGATGTCTTATTCGGGCGAATAGATGCACAGAGAAACCTGGAGAAGTGCTCCTGAGAACACCGAATGGACACTCTATTCGGCCGAATACATAGATGATTCGGGCAAATGGTAGCGAAGAATTATGAGAAATTCTTCAAAATTCGACCGAACAAGGCCTCCCATTCGGGCGAATGGAGTGCCAGTTCAATAAATACCCCTTCATTTCCACGGGTTTTCTTACATTTCACTCTAAACCCTAAAACACGCCCAAGCTTCAACTCTCACCCGTACTCACTCATTCTCACTAGATTTTCTTCTCCTCCTTCTTAAACTTCAATCAATCATCATGGGACCACGAAAAAGCTTGAGAAATCCTTTCAAAATATTCAAGAAACATGGTGAAGGATCTTCTTCGGGTGCGGCTCAGAAAGAACAACCAACCGGTTCTCAACCACAACCAGAGCGCCAACAACGTCTTCCCGGTCAAGAACTATGGTTCGACGAAGAATATAGCACAGTGGTGTTCATATCGTTGGAGCAATTTGAACGCTTTTAACGATTAAAGGTATGAAAAATTAACTCTACCCGATATTTAGATCTTTCAATTCTTCAACGGATGAGTATATATGATCAATTTATTGCATTATTAACGGCATGTGGCCTTGAGAACTAGATTAACATGTGGCACCCAACTCATAAGCTCTTAACTTATGAGTTTCTCAGTTCTTTAAGCCCATGTCAGCGTGAAAATAGGTTGCATTTATCTTTTCGGTTAAGATATGCAACCTATTTCCTTGACTATGCTGCATTTTGTACTATTTTTGGTTTTTCTAACGAACCTATTCTAGATAAACAACCAGATAACTCTCGTGTTTCTGAATTATGGCCTAAGATTGCCGGCCGACTTGTTTATCCGAATAGGAATATATATGCCTCTGATGTACAACATCCTGTTCTTCGTATTTTTTCAAATTTGCTAGGGAGACATTGTTCCCTTTCCCTAGCCCTCACCTAGTTAGAACCCCTGAAGTGCACATACTGCACCGCACAACGACACATCAATAAGCATTCCAATAACACTTTGGAAGTTTTTAAACACCACAACCACCCTAGATGTAAAAACTGACCTATGTGTTGGGGGGCATGTATACCGCATTGCTGAGTTCCTTAATGTTATGAATCCTATAGAGATAGATTTGCCTCTACCACCACCCTCCACGAGCAGTGTCTAGTAAGGGCCGGCTTTATCTTCACTGACCCTATGCGATAGCGGTACCTTAAAGACCGCGCCATTCCCCTCCCTTGTCCAAACTTACCACCTCTCTTACAGTTTAGGGACTCGTACCTTTTAGACGGCAAAGTGCCGAGGTACACTGTTGAGCCCCACTTAGACCCCCTCCTTGTCCTCGCACCCTTTCCATGCGTGATCGAACTAGGGCTTCCACTTCACTTTTACCGAACCATGATGATTCAGATGATGAATCTGATATTATGTCCTCCCTAGGTCGCATAGAGGCCAGGCTTGACCAGGTCCTTACCACCCAGGCCCATCACACCGCCCGACTCGATCACCTTGAGTAAAACTTTGAGCGGGCCAATTACCCATGGTATGACATGGCCTACCACTCTCACATGGTCGGCGAAAGCATGGCCACAATTTCTTGGTACCCCCGCCATGACAACTATAATGAAATATCCTTAAGTCATGGGTTTGACAGGTTGCGGGTGGGTAGGCGTAGGTTCAACAACTTCACACCTTCGGCTCCTAGAAGAGCCTCTGATGACTATGGGATGGACTATACAGGTGGAGGAAGAGGACAATGAGGATGATGACCAAGGGGATGAGGGTTTCATAGGGGATGAGTAGTGCTAGACCTAAAGGCCTCCCTTAGTGCCAAGGACGGCTTCAACCTGGCTTAGGGGGGGATATCCATTGTCCGCTACTCATTATTTTGTTGCGTGTCTTTTGGTCTTTTGCCCTGTCTGGCTGTTGGTTTTATTGTTGTGTAGTTTTGCGTTGTTTTGTGTTTGTTTTATGTTTTGGTTTTTCTTTTTGGTGTTGTTTTCAAGTCCTTGCAATAAGTTATAGGTGCTGCTTCACCTACGGCCTGATATGATTGCTCCCACTTGGAAATCCAAATTTATTTATTTATTTATATTTTTGTTTGCTTTCCTTTTTTCCATCATATGCTTCAAATCCTTTTTTCCATCATATTCTCTAAACAAGCATGCAAGCTTCTGTCGTGCACTTTATGCAAACTCGTATTCCCCTAGCCCTGTGCCTATTTTGGGTCTGAGTTTATCGACTGTTTTCCACTTAACTTGGGGGATCTGAGCTTGCTTGGTATGTGGTTATAATGACTACCTATTGAGGTGCATTTCGACTAGCCTAATTAGGATTGAGCCTTGTAGGACTCCATTGTGAGCCCTATATTATTGAGTGTTAGTTAGGGAATCTTAAGAAGTGTGTCTGTTCTCCTCCAATATAGTCTGCTTTTCTAAAGGTTACAGATGATAACACGTTTGTAGTTAAAGCTACATAACCAAATTGCCTACCATGAATATTAATTTACTTTAGGATAAGCCAAGTTTGTGCCTTTACCTCTTTCTTTGTAGCCACACTATTAAACTCCACATGAGCCAAATGTCCTCTCTCTTTACCTAGAGGATAGTCATGTGATCATAGTGAAGTTGGTGTTCGTTGCATTACAGTGTACGATTTTGGTTTGAAAAATTATTATTGGATGATATGACTCTATAAATTACTCTTAGTGTATTTCAAAACTATTTACATGAAAAGTTCAAAAAAAGGAAAAAGCATGAAAAGCACAAAAAGAAAAGAAAAAGAAAAAATGAGAAAAAGAAAAAAAAGAGAGAAAGAAGAAAAGAAAAAAAAGAGAGAAAAAGAAGAAAAGAAAAAAAGAAGAGAAAAATTTGAGAATAAGGTTGACATAATTAGAGTTCATTATCGCGGATTTTGGGAGTGGCATGGTTATCAAAAGTCGTAGTTGTCCTCGGTTTTATTACCATTGGATCGCTTACTATCCTCTATTTTAACTCCACATCCCCAAATTTTACCCTACCTTGATCCTAGCCTACATTGCAACCCTTTCCAAACCTGTTCGACTTGACCTGATTAGTAAGATCTGTGCTAGAGAGTAGATAAGACACAATCATTGAGATTTCTCCCTGTTTAGGTGTTTAATTCGTGACTCATCTTTAGTCGGATGATTTTGAGCGAAATACATACCCTATAAACACACGAGCGTATTAGAAATTTCCTACATCTCTCGAGAAATAACATCGAGAGCATAGACTTACGACCTCATTAGGTAGTGGGCGGAATGAACTATGATGTAGCTTGGTTGGTGATCTTAAGTATGTGGAAAACGTTGTTATGCTCTTCTAACCCCATTGTACTTGCACACCCATGTCTAGGGAAGAGTTTTGCACATGCACGACTTGCATTGTCTTGTTTTTCACTCTCCTTGTTCTTCATTTACTCCTACAATTGTTTTGCCCTAAGCTTTCATGTCACCTTCCTATTTCATTTGCTAGGGACTAGCAAAGGTTTGGCTTGGGGGAAGTTGATGTGCTCATTTTAGAGCACGTTTACTAACCCGTTCTAGTGTTAAGTCTCGTGCTTTTAGATTGATTTTATACATATTATACTTGATTTCACCTTGATCTTGTCGTCGAGTTGTTTTAAGGTCATTTCAGGTGTTTTTGATGATTTCCAGGTAAAATGCTACATATATAAGGCTTTGAAACTCTTATCAAGATTAGACACGCATATCGTAGATTGGGCACACATTTCAAGTCACTCATGAAGATCCCACGAAGTTCAGAAAACATTAAGTCACTTGAAGAAGCTGAAAAGAGGAATGCATAGTCAAATTCGACCGAATCTGACAGCCATTCGATCGAATGGCAGTCCAGTAGAGAGCCTGTGTTCCATGGTCACTGGGAAGGCTGAATGGCACTCTTTTGGGCGAATCATCATCCATTCGGCTGAATGGATGTCTCCATTCGGGCGAATGGTGCATAGAGAGGAATACAACTGAGCTGCTAGAATGGGCGAATGGGAAAGGATTCGGGCGAACAAAGTAGCATTCGGCTGAATGGGTCTTGCATTCGGTCGAATGGAGGTGTTTTCTCCAAAAATTTTACTTCTTTTATAGGCCGGCCCAATGGCATTTTAGGGTTTTTGGACTTCTTTTATTCTTTGTTATAAATACCCCTCTTTCTGAAGAGAGGGGGAACCCTAGTTTCTATTAGTTTTAGACTAGCTTAGCCTCTAAATTTCTCTTAGTTCTAGTTTTTCATTTTCTATTTTCTTAACGTATGTACTCTAAGTTTTCGATTTTATTATTTGGATTCTGATCGTGGATATTGCATTAAAGCTTTATTGTGAGTATCAATCTCTTCTTTACTTTTGAATTCATTCGTTTTATTTCATTCCATATTTAGCCTAACGTTTATCGTTCATCTAGAATAGTTTCTAATTTAGTTTTTCTCTCGTTAATTTCTTTTCATGATTGTTGCTTTTGTTTTATTGAATATCATCATGTCGTATATCTAGAATATGTATGAGTAGTTCTCTTGGGGGTTTAATTAGTGAAACCCTAGGAAAAGCTATGTTCTTTATTGTCTAAGGTTATAGGAATGATGATAATAAGTAGCGCTCGAAACCCAATGCGAATCTTCTCCTACAACTCCTTTAGAGACATAGGGCGATTATAGGTCATTCGATGTGATTTATGGAATCACCAACTTCCTCTCGCATACTTGGGTGTCCATGCTAGTTATTGTTTGATTTCCTCTAACCTATCATGTTCTCTTTTGAAAGCATCATTCCTAGGGTGAATCTAATCTCATCCCCATTTTTATCCATTTGATTTTCCTCTTAATTCATCATGATCTATATTTTCATTATTAGTTTTATTTGTTCTTAAATCCAAAAAGTTCAGTTGTGTTAAGAATTAGAGTGTCTTGATATCCTTTGTCCTCGTGGTTCGACCCCCTAACCCGCTATACTCGTGTGGTTCGTAGGTTGTTATAAATATTATTTGGTTCAAGGCTTAGCATAAACGACTGTTAAAACCTTTCTATCAAAATAGCGCCGTTGCTGGGGACAAGGCGTCATATTTAGACTCTTGCTGTTCTTGATATAGCTTTATTTTATTTCGTTTCTGTTGCTGTTTATTAGTGGAAAGGACGAATGTCATTGCATTTGGGAGGTTTAAATATCATTCGGCCGAATCCCTTAAGCATTCGGTTGAATGGGAGCCTAAACTTATGTTCCTTTTCTTAAGCTCTCTGTTTTGGCCGAATTAGCTCCCATTCAGCCAAATCATGGTCCATTCGGCCGAATCAACACTCCATTCGGTCGAATAGTGGACACTTCCCATGGAATTAAATTCTTCGCAAGCCGTCCCTCGAGGGTTCTTTTAGGGCTTTTACCCCCTTATGTTCTTGGGCTATAAATACCCCCTTCCTCTATGTAAAACCCTTATGCCTACTTTGAGAGCTCTTATGCCTCAACTTGGAACATCATTTATTGCTTTCCATTTCATTCATGCCCTATTTTAGATTTAAAGCTTTTATTGTTCTCCTTTTTGAGTATTGTATTTTGGATTCAAGTAGTCTTTCATTCAAGTATTCTTGTTTATGTAAGTTCTCGTTTCTTTATTGCTCTATTTCGTTTAATGCTTTCACTTATTACTTTTGTCAATTTCATTGTTCTTGCAATTATTCCTGCTCCATTTATGGCTTTGATAGAGTAGTTGTTGGTTTTGATTTCTTCCCTGTTTTCCCCTTCATCCTCTTGTTCATTCGCATTCAAGTTGTTTATGTTTTCAATTATGTTTTTGTTCACTTCTTATGCCCTAGATTTTACTAGTATGAGTGAGTAGTTTTCTTAGGGGTGTGATTAGGGAAACCCTAGGTTTGACTTGTTCTGCATGAGTATGGTTATGGTTCGAGATTATTGATGATTGATTAATTGATATTCGATGCGAATCTTGTCCTGCCACTCCTTAGGAGACATAGGGAGATTATAGGTTGTTCATGTGATTTATAGGGTCATAAACTTCCTCTTGTCATTTAGAGTGTTTTGATTGATTGTTGATCGATTTCCCTTGACTTGGCTTATCTACTAGTTTTATTGTCCTTCCTAGGGTGGAACTAATCTATCCCCATTTGTCTTCCATTGCTTATTATCGTTTTCATTATTATTTACTTTCTTGTCATTAGTATAGTTTTAACAATCCACATCTTATATAAACTCTCTACATCAATCCTAGAACCTAGCATACCTTGTCCTTGAGGTTCGACCCCCGACTTACCATTACGCTAGTTGTAGTATTATTAGGGTGATTACAAATATTGTTTGTGTAACTAGTCTTTTAGTAAAAGACACTGAAAGCCGGTATCAAAATGGCGCCGTTGCCGGGGACTAGGCGTTATGTTTAGATTATGTTCTTGATGTAATTCATTTTTGTTTTATTTCTGTTTATTGTCCTTTAATCTCTTGCTAGTGCTTACGCTTGGTTTCTAGTGTTGTTTGCACGTACTATAACACATGCAGATCAAATCAGCAGCTAGTACCATACGATCCTGAGATCCAACGTATTGAATGGCGAGCTCCATCCCAAACTCAGTTACAACCAATCACTCCCAACCCTCCTATGCCACCTATGGACGAAAATCAGCAGTTATTTGGCCAATTTGGGACACCTGGGTCCCAAGAATTTCAAGGGGATATCATATTACCCATAGCTCCAACTCCTTATCAGATACATCCACAGTTCACCCGGATAGTGAAGGAGACCCCCTTTTGTGGCTTGAAAAATGAATGCCCCCTCCAACACTTGGAAGCATTCTCAGATATTTGTGGGTTCATTCCTCAATGCCCCAACAGTCCAGACTATAAGCGGATGGACCTATTTCACTTGAGTCTAGCTGTGACACCAAGGATCAGTATAAATGCTTAGAGCCCAACTCAATCATTAATTGGGCTCAATTGAAGAAAAATTTTCTAGAGAGGTTCTATCCCACGGTTCGAACGTAAGATTGGCGCAAGAAAATATCATCCTTCACTCAAGAGGATGATGAGAACTTTAGTGCTACTTAGAGTCGGTTTAAAAAAATGATTAGAGCATGCCCCCATCATGATTACAGGGAGAACCATCTCAACATATTTTTCTACGATGATCTCAATGACTCCACCAAGGCACTTCTTGATTCGGCGGTTGGTGGACAACTCTCAAAAGTCCCATGCTATCAGGTGAAGACTAAGTTTGAAGAGGTGGCCAAAAATAGCTCTTGGGGAGGAGTAAGAGGTAATGGACTACCGAGGGGATGATTGATTCAAGTAACTTGGACACGATTAGTTCAAAAATTGAGGCTGTCATGGATAAGAAACTGTCCAAGTTCAAACTTGCTTAAGGTAGTTCTAATGTATCATTAGCTAATGAGAAGCCCTTTTCATGTATAATCTGTGGGGGCACTAATCATGATACAACCTATTATGGGGGCTCAAATTCTGAACATGTGGCAGCTGTGAACTATTGGGGGTGCAACCAAGAAGAAGCTCCAGTCATGAACTACGATGGTTATGGGTATAATTCCGATTGTGTGACAGCTGTGGGTTATGGTGGTCAAAACCAAGGGTTTGCTCAACAAGGTCCCTACAACAATCAACCCTTTAGACCTCCATTTAGACCTACACATTGTTGCTAGATTAATTAAAGTTAATTTTTTTGAGTGCATAATTAAATGCTAACTATCCAAATTTTCCTTTTTATAGAATTTATTTCATATTCAACTCGATCAAAACAAGAAGGATATTTTCCTTTTAGCTTTTGTAGAGAGATTTAGAGATTTCAAGTCCAAGTTAGTGAGTGGATGGATTTCTAAGAAGAGAGATAGATCTCTTCCAAGTAAGAAGATGAAGACAGGAATGGAAAATGAAAAGGGAGATCCGGGTAGTAAGGAAGCACCACATTTAATGCCTTAGGAAATATGGGTTTTCCTCACTAAGGATGAATAGGAAGCATTTGTCGCAAAAATAAAACAACAACTCTGAAAGAAGTTCTAAGTCTAAGCAGTAGCGTTTAAAATGGTAATTACTCACTTAAAAATTTATTAAATTAGAATTTAACTTTAATTCTTTTGATAACTATTGATTCATCAGGAAAAGCGTAGTAAAGCTTCACAATGTTTTAGCCAAAAGAAGTTTTACCATCACATGGGTCGTAGAACTTATGATGAGTCCCGAAAGGAGTGGATAGGTACTGGGTTTTACCCTATTCCAAGCTCATCCTTATCGATGCCAACTAGTTTTATAGTTACGAATAAGGGAGATTGGGTTCTTGATTGGTATTATTTGCTTCATGTTCAAGATTTAAGCGGTAAAAGAACCATTTTCGAGCCGGGAGTAAAGAAGATAGCTGATGCAGTGGTGAGTTTTTAACATTATGACCTGTAATAAAGGCACTTTATTAGAATGTCAACTAAGAAATTTCACATTTTCTTTGAGCAGATGGGATGGAAGGCCAAGGAGGCTACAAGCGAGTTCACTCCTAAAGGAAATGTTGATGCCTTACAAATGGTGCTAGAAAAAGACCATAACAAACACATAAAAGACAAAGGAGGCTTACATTTAGGGGTGAAAAAGACCTTTGGAATAGAGTGTGTTGCATCATAATCAACTACAACCATAATGATACCATAAGATTTGGAGGCCATCACTTCTAAGATAGAAGAGCAAGTTATGGAGAAGATGAACAAGAAATTTGCTACCATCTTGGAGCAAATGGGATATTAATCATGTGGATAAATTAAGCCAATAGGACCCAGAAACTCCAGTCGAGAGAGTTGAAGACCATTCGAGACCCCTTATTAATCCACCAATGCCTATTTTAGAGGTAAATAATTTGAATATATTTAATAAGTTGATTGAATGACGCCTCCTTGTGATGTTAAGTATGTCCAACATTATTCTTGGGGAAGAGACCCCTTGTTGTCTTTTACTTTCCCAATTAGGACTGGCCAATGGTGATGAGTTAATTAAAGTTGTATATGGATGGGAGCAACCATTAATAATTGGCCAAAAGGTGCATTTGTTGCCTGTTTTTGGTGGTCAATTAAGTGTGTCCATAGAGACTATTATTAATGGATTTGAATATTTCTCACTCCCACTTCCAAGGCTAGTTAAGAACCTCAATAAAATATTGGATGTGCAAGGTAGTTTCATGACATGGCCATGTGCTTAGGTTTGGTTTTCAGAGGAGGTAATAATTATATGATTTCTTTTTCATTTTATTATCCATGTATGCGTTTTTTTGGCATTTAATAAAAGAGTTTAAATTTCTATTTAGTTTTTGCGAAAAATAAATAAGGCTTCAAAAAATAAAAAAAGATGAGGGAAATAAAGAGGGGTCGCAAGTAAAAGAAAAGGAAGCGGAGGAAAAAAGTAAGAACAAGAGAGTGGTATCATCGAAGGGGTCCACTCCAATGATAAAAGCAAATAGAGATCCACTTGTGAGTATTCAAGTGCTTAAAACTCTAAACAAAGATTATTTATGACTGAATACATGTGTTAGCAATATTCCTAATGACAAGCCAATTCAAGCTGATTTAGCAAAAGAATAGTTCCACTATATGGAAGACACACTATCATAGGTATACAAAGTGGATGTTTGTTAATTTCTATTAGGACAAATGTTGAATGTATCCATAATACAAGTCTTTATGAGGTGAAATATACTTACACTATTATATTTAATTTTGTGCACTTCATAGTTAGGTGGTTATGTACAAGTCTAACATATGAGTTTAGTGCACTTCATGAGGATTTGAGTGAATGCGAGTCTATTTTGAACGTTGGGTGGTTATTTCCACAACAGATTTGTGACACACAATGCATGACAAGCCAACCCAAGGTGAAGGAATACATTGATCAAAGTTTGATAAAATCAATCAAAGATAGGAACAAATTTATTTTGGCTCCGTATATTCAAGAGTATGTTTTAGTCCCAACATGCTATATATGTCTTTTGTTATCATTACCTAAGTCATTATGTTTCTTGTTATTGACTTCAAATTCGTGTTTGTAGTAAACATTAGTTGCTCCTAGTCATACGTCCTTTGACTCACACCGTATATCAATTTGATTCTATGTGTCTACAACCACCTCGACATTTACTTATCAAATCCATGTTGACTAGGTATCTTTAAGTTGACCAAATGCATTTTAGTTTGATTATTAACTTTAACATCACATTAATATGACCTATATCTTTCTTGTTGAGTGCAGTGCAATGAAGAAATTATGTGGAAGTATTGGATTACATTTAAAACCTACATTTCCTAAACGGAAATCAGTGAAGGTACATGTTTTTGGGATTACAATGTTTTGTGGTAGCCTAACCTTTGATTTACTTTGATTTTGACATGAATATTCATTTCATTGACATTTAGTGTGCACAATAACAAAATGGGGTAGATTATGGATATTATGTGATGAGATTCATCTACGACTTAGTCACTTCTACCACATAAGATGATGATGTAGAAAAGGTATATCTAATTCCTTTTCTTACATTTATTTATATATACATATTAGGCAAGTCTTCCTATGAAATATAAGTCGTAGATGTTTATGACCATGCATCAATCAAAATATTGGGATTATATGGCCGACATCAATCAAAAGATTGATGTGGTATGTTATTAAATTGTTGATGTGCGTTGAATTGTGGAATTGTTGAATTGTGTGGAACAGATTTTTTAGATTAAAAATTGGGAAAATGTTCATTTTACAAAGGAAACTCTGCCGAATTTTTCAGAAAACTTTTATAATTAATCAAAAATTTTTCATGACGCAACTTTGAGGAAATGTTCATGACTATGCTTCAAACCGTATGAATTTCACTTTATTAGTAAGTATATAATTGAACTTAGGACAATCATAAGTAATAGAGATAAATGAAGAGCTTGCTTTTGCTTTTATCCTTCATGCTAAGAACAAGTAATAGAGATTGATAATCTAATTTTATTTTATTATGGTGACTATATTTTGGTTTCCAACACATCAAGAGAGGAGCCTTTCACCATTGACGAAATCAAAGAAATAAGAGACAAGTTTGCACGATTCCTTGCCAATAATTGCATTTAGTAGTTAAGTTTTTGTATACGATCCCTATTTATATTTGTCGTAGATTGTTGAAATCTTTGTATATTCATAGTTGTTATATGTATTGAAAGCCTTTGAGCTTACATTGTTCTAATATTTGCATATATATATATATATATATATATATATATATATATATATATATATATATATATTACCATTTGAGCTTGCATTGTTCTAATACCAATATTAGGCAAGAACTTAGTTTTTTATGTATTGAAAGCCTTTGAGCTTGCATTTTTCTAATATTTACATTGAATAATATTTCCAATACCAATATAGAATTTGTAAAAATAAAAAAAAATTTATTGACTTTATGCTCTGGTTCACTGAAAACCGGAGCATAAAATACACATTATAGTGGATCGGAACATAAAATCTATAATATGCTCTGGTTTAAACTGGAGGATAAAGTCATTTGGAATATGCTCTGGTTACATCTACTTTGGGTCAAAATCGGAGCATAAAACCTTCAAAAAATCGGCGCATATAAAGTTTTTTCCACTAGTGTCAAAAAATTGGAGCATATGGGGTTTTTAACACTAGTGAACTCTTACAACTTGTTTTCAATGTCTCTTTTGCCTATGATGTGAATAGTTAGGAGCAACTCCTACTTCACTAGGTTAAGTCTCAAAATCCTAACTTTGAGAACATTATTGAAGGAACCATCTTCATAGATTGGTCTCCATTTAATCTCTAAAATGGTGCCTTCCCTTGGAATTTTATTTATTATATTCTATTTACATTATGCAAGTTTTCTTTTACTTTAGTCTATAAAGAAGAGATTTGGACGTTGTAGACACTAAATTTTGATCTTCTTATTCTATCAATAATTTACTGTGTCATTCCCTCTCACTCCGATTATGCTAGTGAACCGAGCATTTTTTTTTAAAATCAATGGCAAAAAAAAGGAGTAATAGCGTTTTGAAGTTTATTAACTAAAGAAAAGTATAAATCAGGTAATATTGTTAAATTACTTGTACGACCATTTTTTTTATTTATTTGTCAAAATTCGTTATAATACACTAGATACATATACTAATCTGTGGTATGCTCTGTACTTTGTATTACCTTTTTGTTCCCCAAAAATATGTCCGTATAACTAATCTCCTTGCAAATAATAAATGATTTACAAAACAAATTAGTATAAAATACCTCATGTAGGTGCTAATCGACCTTTAGTTTTTTTTAATTAATGTGTCCTTCGTTTGTTTTTACAAACTAAACCTTCTCAATAAACAAACAAAATAAACAGATATACAAGAATGAAGACAGAAGTAATACTCTTTATTAATACACATGAGTTTGTTACAACATACAAAAAAAAATACAAATCAGGTGTAGCTTTAGACTAATTAACTACAACCATAATTAATTATAGCCAGCATCAACGCCATTAATAAAACAACCAACGCCATTAGCAGCACCATGTATAGTTTTAGCATACGAATATTTTCTTCAAATCGAAAATCTTGAACTTGGTTTTGTTTTTTTTGGAACATGGTGTTCGAGAAAATTAGAAAAATGAACGGCTTTGAGTGAGGATAAAAAGGAAGTAGATAAGGGTGTGTGATAAAAGGACAAGGGCAATCCCCTTTTATAAAGAAATTATCCGGATAATATAACTTAATCCTAAATAGTATCAAAAAAAATATTATATGATTATACTCCTTTATAGTTTGTATAAACACCTACAAAAAAAAACTTATTTTGACTTACAACAATCCGAATTCTAAAATAGTTATGTTTTAGGAAATTTAAGATAGAATAAAGAATTCGCCAAAAGCATTAATAATTAAACTCTAATTAAAAAGGTGGTAAGTACCTACATTACTTTGTATTTTATTTAGGCAAAACTGTTTAAATATTTTACAATCAATAATAGTCACCTATCAAGAGCTTATTCCTAACTTAATAACAGTAAAAGGGGGAGACACCTTATCTTTCAAAACCATTAGAGTAAGCCATCGAGCTTGATTATTCTCATTAGATAATTTTTTTTACCCAAAGAAGATTGATTAACCAGGAAAAAAACTATTTTTTGTATTGCCTTGTAAATTAAAGCCTATCTTGCCCCATTTTAGCTCTTGATAATAGTGTTGCGTACTATACGATAGTCAAAGTAAATTTAGAAGGTTAAAAAAAATAATTTTCCTTAAAATGTGTTTCTCTACATATATCCCCGACAAAAGTAAAAAAATTCAGACACTCTACTTCTTCAATTGGTGGCAGCCATAATCTGATATCTTTTTCCAAATTTCAGTTCAAATCCTTCGTACTGCTTCCCCATCACTTTATATCCATAAAATGTTCCCTCGGCGAAATCTCAATGACTATAAGATTTTTCTGCCGACAAGAGGGAGAATTGTATTTTAGAACATAGAATGTGGCCTATCAGCTTTGTCGAGACTCAAAAATACAGTATCAAGCTTTAAGACCTTCATAATATGACGAAAGCACCACCTTATTCTCCTTAAAATGCGATGCTCCCTTTTTCTTCAATCTATGGCAGCCATAACCTGATATCTTTCCCTATATTTCGCTTCAGACTCCTCATGCTACGTCTTTATCCCTTTATATCCATACACTATTACCTTAACAGGATCTCAATGAATGTGAGATGTTTCTGCCAACAAGGGTGAGAATTGCCATTTTTTTAGAAGATAAGAATGTGGTCTATAACTTTATACAGTATCATGTTTCGAGGTATTCACAATATCACCCATGCACCCACTTCTTTACGTTGCAAAAATACTTTTAATCTAGTAATGGGTGCATAACCTACATTATAATAATGGTTAGTATAACAAATTGAATACGTGAAAACTAAATGCTTTAAATCTAGTAATGGGTGCATAACCTACATTATAATAATGGTTCGCATGATAAGCTAGAACACATAAAAACAAAAGACTATAAATATCCTTTTTGTCTCTAACACCACACTAACAAAGGAAGACAATGGCATTTTACAATTGATCGCAAACACATTTCCATTGTAAACTCATGGCACTCGTAGATATAATAAGGTATTCATTTTTGGGTGAAAACAATTGAATATTTTTATCATGAATATACAGTGGCACTTTAACAATTATCATTTTCTCTTTGATGAAAATATTAATAATAGAAAATCATGCATTTTAGCCATGTTCATTTATGTATTCATCCATCTAGCCCCTAAAATAAGTTTTTTTTTTTTAATGCACAAACCTTAAATTCTTAAAATTTGCTAACTAATCCCTCCCTACTCTATAAATACACCCACATTTCAACACTTAAAGGGGGGTTAAAAAAATAAAGGAAAGAAGAAAAACTCTCAAGATTTCTCCACTCACTAATTATTAGAAATTCTACAAATTTAATCTAAAGTTTTCTTTTTATATAAAAAAAAAATAAGAAAATGTCTACTTACATTTACAGCTTTAGAAATTTCTCGTTATTTTGACAAAAAAAATTATCATCAATCACCTTTGCAAAGAAAAAAATTTCTTATAAGATAGCTACTTCTAATTCAAGGTACGGTTCTTAATCTCCAGTTTACTAACGTTCATTTTTCTACAAGACGTATAAATGGGATAACCAAGAATTAGGTGCTTATTAGCCCATAATTTTTTTTGGTTATTCTACATTAGAAAACCAACCCTATTGGTGAGGTTATAGGAACTGAAGAGATGTGAGAGTTATATTTTCGTATGATTGCTCTTCTTTTGATTAATTCTTTTTTATTTTTAGTGATCTGCATAATTAAGTTGGTTAATATAAGGAAATCATGGACACGAACTCAGTGTATGATCATCGATGCTCTAGCCAAATAAAACAAAATTTAATTAACTTTAAAAAAAGAAGAAGAAAACATGCAAAATGTATACACTAAATAATAATTAGACTAAAGTCAAATCAATAAAGAGAGGTAAAATATCAAATAAAATAATAAAATTAAACGTGGAACTTTAAAGTGTTGATACTAATTACTTTTGTTTTGTATTTGTACTAGTGTCGTGGTTTTGCTAATGGAAGAACTATTCTTATTTCTTCTAAGGAAATCTTTTACCCAAAACATGTTCTAAATAATGTCTTTACCATATAATGGTGGCGCATATACAAAATCACATCTAAAGCTCATACCCAAAATTACAATACTTAGACTTTAAAACCCAAATAAAATCATGAGATCAGCAACGACATATTTTTCATGGCATCGAGGGATAGCCTTTGGTTCACCTAATTTCTAAGAATTTGAGAAAGTATTTGATTATCCCAGAGTTATATGTACATGTCTAAACTCCACAGTTCCCACTATTGTATATGAACATTTGACGGGAGGATTGAGACAATTTTTTTATTTATTATATAGCTAGGCCATTTTTTTAATATCTTGATTATTTTCTAGTCATCCTTGCGCAAAATTTTTTTTTTGTTCCACCTCAAAAAAAAAAAAATCTTAATCTCAACTCAACTTCATACGATTTACCCGAATAATTAAATCAAAAAAGGTTTTGTATGTAGTTGGTCTAATTTTATCAGATTTAAGACTTCGGCATTCATTACGTAGACTCTTTTAAGAATTTGCTATATGTAGTACGTAATTGGTCTATTATGGCTTTAACCTTAAATTGGAAATTGTGGTTTCAAATGTGTTATTGACAGGCGGTATTTTAGGTCGCTACTAAGACACCTCTATCAAATGATATTTGTAGTCCTAAACATGCAACTAAAAGAGTATAGATGCAAGTTAAGGGTCGAACACAGGGAAACGATTAAGCACCGCTATTTATCTCCTAATGTTAATCTAATTCGATCAAGAAGTATGGTGGGTAAAGTAATGACTAAGGGGGATAGAATAACAATTAAAACAAGCACTAGGGGGAAGGATCAAACATGCTATGAATTCAACAAAGTTAGGCATCGGAAAATGGGTTTACATGTAACCCAAGCAACTCATACAAGGCAATATCAAGAATACTCTCTAATCACCTATCGGGATTAAGAGCTTTCCTAGCTAGCATCACCTAATGACTATTCCTAAGTTGCACTATCGTCACGATTTAGTTCACGTCATTCAACCACAACATGCCTATGGCCATAAACATGGAGTGGCTAATAAGTATAAGCACAAGGAAGATTTAATCACAAATATTCCAAATTAACCTAGCCTAGCATACATCAAACTCAAAGCATATCTTCACCAAACCCCTAGCAACAAGAAACTACTCACTAGTCATAACTACAACTACAATCATACTAAGCAACATTATAACCAATGAAATAGTAAGAAAGACAAAGTTTTTATCAACTAAACTAACAAAGGTAGAAACTTTAATCATATTAACAAGAGAAAATAGAGAAATATACCAAAACCTTCATTGAAATCCAAATAAAGAGCCATATATCATTCAATCTCCAAGCTTGACCATACATCAATGTTGCAAAATTACTTCTGCAAAAACTAAGAGTAAAACTAATGTTGATAGACAATGAAAATTACACTAAAAACTATCAAGATTGTTTAATACAAAAGTGGCTAAAACAAAAACCTAGAAAAATTCCTTAAAAGATCTCCTCTAAGGTTTCTATGCTAAAAAAATAATACATCCCCGTGATAGAATGTTGTCCCCCCTTTTAACTTGGGCTGAAATCGGGATTTGAATCAGCAGCAGACAGGCGCGCCCGCGCCCAACAATGGCGCGCCTGCGCGTTAAATGATGGCGAGGCCGCTCCTCGAAATGCGCGCCCGCTCTAAAGTGGGTATTTAATGGTTGGTCCAGCTCATCAACGCGCCCGCGCTTATAGGTGCTCCTCTGGTGGCGCGCCCGCGCCATTTGTCTGGTCTGGAGTTCTTCCCGTTTTGCCCTTGTACCTTCCATCTCCGAATCAATGGCATACACCTGCAATCATGGAACAAGAAGGCAAGGCGTAATACAACGAAAGAGGAGGGGAGTATAGACTACCTAAACCACATGAATACACATTACGCGCCACAAAGGTAGAATACTCGAAATAGGCGGATCATAGCAAAAATATACTAAAATGGACCGAATTATTACTAAAACTACTAGAAAAGACTATCCTAAGAGCGACATAAATGTCACTCATCAGTTATGCATTATATTTCAAGTCTAATAAAATGAGATTTATAAAAGAAAGATATATATCTTTCTTGCTAAAAAAAATGAATAATCAATTATGTGCATGGTGAGTACTTAAGATTAAGTCATGAAGTATGGGCGACCTAAGTTTTAAATTCAGGGTCAAGATCAGGAATTCGTTTATAAAAGTTGATTTTTTTTTATTAAAGATCATCTATGATTAATAAATAATAATTAAAGATATAGAAAATTATTACCTTGGAGACAAGGCCTAACGAATATCATATTTCAAGTGGTTGATTATACTAAGCCTATCAATCTACGAGATTCTCTTTTGAGTGTAATCATACACGAAAATGAAATTATCAAGTGATAATTCCATTCATCATTCTAATTCTTGCAAAGTCGTCAACTGAGACGTAATTTATCAAACAAAAGTCTTCTTCAAAAGACTATTGTGGTTTTCGCTAATATGGCAATCACCTTATTTTGGGTAAGATTGTTAAGTGAATAATTTCATGTATCATTATAATCCTTATAAAGTCGTCAATTGAGACACAAATTTTTATTTATATTAAAACTGAGGTGATTACCTCATTTCAATTGGATTGCTTTAACCTTACGAGTGAACTCCTTTCCAAACACATTTAGAGATCAATAATGCTCTAGTACTTATCAGACCAATCCTGAATCACAGTAAAATTGGCCATTTTGAAATATGATATTCGGTTGAACTACGATGGTTTTGATTCTTGAGTGGATTCAAAATCCCACGATGATCGGTACGTATTGCAACTTCAGTGTTCAAACCTACCACACATCAATCACAATGTACGATTTGGGCATAATAAACTATGTACGCTTGATGTGTTTAATAACATTAAATTATGTGCCTTTTTTTATAAAAAAGAAAAAATAATAAAATAGCCGTAGTCCAATTAATGAATAAAGACAATGTACCAGTAAGAGTCCGTTTTGTAAAACGGAAGAGAAGACGAGTTCCAGACGTTCGATTCTCTTAACCTAGAGTCCGAACCCCCTTTTTTTAGACCATTCCTTATTGGGCACACCCACACATTTTATGAATCGCACTCATAGAGGCAATTTATAAAATGATAAAGCAAAGGAATAAGAAATTTTCAAAACCGTCCTTATTCGGATAAAAATAAGGTGGCAACTTTACAAAATTGATCATGTAAGATTAAATCGTGGGACTCTATCGTTTGATCAGTAGTCGATCGAGAATCAAGTATCACAGTTAAGCAACTCTACTGGGGATTTTTTTAAAAAAAAAGAAACGATATTAGAAGTCTAAACCCGAAAATACATTGTCGTTAATAACATAACTTGATTATGGCTATCTTGTTTTCCTTTTTTTTTATTGTGTGCTAATGTGGGAGTCTATGTGTGTATGTGAATGTTTATGTAAAAATAGTCCATGCACTTGCACAAGCTTGAACCTTTTTTTTTTTAACCGGCGCATCTGCCTATTGGCAAAGTCGGGGCTAGACAATAAATTTAATGAATCAAGAGCGTAAAATCTGCATCCGTTCGCTATTGCAATCGGCTCTGTCGGAAGCGTTCAACTCCGCAAGGGGCAACTTAACCACTTAATTCCTCTAAACTGAATATCCTTTTAGTCTTTGTTAGGGTACATTGACTGAGTGCTTACTTGATTGATAATGCATAATTGGTCTCATCATTTTATGTCTTTGTAGTAAATGTTCCAGTTACCTTTTTTTTTTTTAAAAAAAAAAAGCTTAGGCGTCTAAATTTTATAAACAATCATAGCCTTCGAGTGAAATAAAAACACACCAAGTAAAATATACTCTTATTGGTTAAAGTAAAATAAAGACAACTGACATTTTTTTTTTAATTCCTACAACTTAATGACAATGTATGTCCACCACTACTTACCAATTTTCTTTTTTTTTTTAAAAAAAAATTTATTATTAATTAATATCATCTTATCTTCGCTACCTTTTATTAACTATTGATTTCTTCTTCTAGTTCAAGGCACTTTTAATAATTCGATATGGATATCTTCCAAGGAAATCAATCTTGTAAATACTCCTCGCCCAAGCCAAAATATGGACGAAATAAAGCATCATTGTGGGTTCTTCTGTCAAAATCCCAAATATACCGTGAAGCTTTCTCTAACTACCTTCAAAGATCTACAATAGATGTTATGACCTCAGCTGAAAACCTAATGGACACATTTGGTTTAGACCCTCTACGCCTCAGAGAAGAATTAGTTGGAAGAGGTTTTCTAGAAAAAAGCATTCGATTATAAAATGATTTGTAATAACTGTACATTAAATCATGTCTTGTTAAATGAAGGATATCCGTTTAATGTGTGCCCCTACCATATGTTCCATAAATAGGGGTATGAACGAGAAGAGTTAGAACCCATGACAGAAAGAAACCTCAACAAAGAATACTTCATGAACAAGAATGTATGGGGAAAGTTTAGCTCTACAATTGAATACAAAGGCATATGTTTCAAAACCGAATTTATTGTTCATAATGCCCCAGTACATTATGACGTAATGCTTGGTCAACCATGGTTCTACAAGATGCATGCTATCTTGATTGCCCAATCTTCAAACCTACCTTTTTCATCATTTGATGTGTTGACCCTTCAAAAGGACCCTAAAAATTTAACCTTAAAGTCTAAAATACCTGAAAAGGAGCAAGCATATCCCAAAATATCCCCAGCACAGAGCTCAACTTCATCATCTTGTGAAAATAGTTTAAGCATACAAAAGTGGTATGACGTACCTATACGCGCGTGAAGATCCTTTGGGATACGATGACTCCCTCCATAATTTATTATTCAATATTGAACCCTTCCCCCATGAAAACACACCATGCAAACATTTCATAGATAGGTCAATGGTCACATTCTCCGATGCTGATCTACCTCTTAACTCATTACATAATTGAGGATTGCATATCACACTACATCATAATGGAAGCTACATTAATCACATACTAGTTGACCCTGGTTCCTTGGTTAATCTTTGCTCCCGAGATTTCCTATATAAGTTGGGATATGACGACCAATATATTACTTCATGCTCTCATAAAGTTCGAGGTTTCGATCACAAGCCAAGGAAGGTTGATGGGATTATTGGGTTGATTTTAATGTATGGACAAATGGTATTCCCACTCCAATTATTGATTGTGGACTTTTCTCTTCACGGTAATCTCCTCTTAGGACGACCTTGGTTATATGAGTGCAAAGCTGTTACATCCACTCTACATTAAAAAGTCAAAATACCTACACCTTGGGGCATAATCACAATTCATGGAGATTCCGAAAAGGAAAATTTTCAGGAAATTACTCTTGATCGAGGGAAATCAAATCGTCGAAAGACAACAACCCTCGATCCACCAGACAATAATCCATTGGCCCGTTCCAGAAAGTGAAAGGGATGAGCCAGATTGGATGCCAAATAAGGCAAAGGCGGACAATATTCGTAGAAAATTTAAGTGGATTTATGATGATGTCCCCGCTGTCCCTAGTGATGGAAGGGAAACTTCAGCAAATATAGTCGCTTTTTTCCGAGAGATCATGGAGCTTTATGTATTTCTTGATAAGATTGACGGAGATACATTGGAGTCATGTACACAAGTATGTAAGGCATGAGCGGCTTGACTTTTAGACAGAGAGGATAATCCTTTATACGTTGCAAAAAGGAAACACGCTTGGGAAAGAAGACTTCTTACGGGTGAAGTTAGGGTATGGCGTAGTGAGACATAAGGTCACAGACCCTAGCCCATTGCTTAATATGTACACATCCAGATATTTATATATCTAAAAATAAAAAAATATAAAAATAGAAAGAGGAGCATATCACTATGTTGATTATTCGTGCAGAACCACAAGTGGCTTATAAATATATATATTTCCTCCTGTAGAACATGTATTTGCGCACTTAAAATATAATGGGGTATGTAGGCAGCTCATTTTGAGTACATTTGCAAAATAAAATTATTATGATATGAGAACTACGTTGGACCTGATTCCCTATTCACAACATATCTTACTTTATACACTTCTACACATAGGGATACATAAGCAGCCTTCTGGCACGGTCCATTTTTTCAAATATTTTCACTATTACAAAGCATTATTAAGAAATACTAAGCATACACACCCAGGCCCATTTTTTTTGCGAAGATAAGAAGATATTAACTTGAAAATTTTCTTATAAATAGTGGTGGACAAGTAAAACATTAAGAACTTTATTAAACTAAATTTCTCGATACTTTTTTAAAAAAATAAAAATAAGTGTACAAACTAATTTGCCTCAGGTAAAGGTGGGAAGACAAATTCTTCAGATTGACCCCAATTAAATCTCTCACAAATTTCTAAGAAACGCATCGTCCCTTGGTGTCATTCACGACGAGAGTGACGAATACTAACCTCCTAACTAAAGGACCTCATTAATTGGAGTATATTACACAATCTTCGCTCAACATCCACTGTAGAAACATCTAGCTTAACCATAGTAGAAGTAAAAAATGCTCGTCTAGAAATATTTCTAAGTGCTTTACATATTCTTGCGCCTTTTGTAAGCTCTTTAACATTAAGGATAGGTAAAAATAGGTAGGACATACCCCTGGAATCCTAGAGGCAAAGCCTACTTTCCATGACCTATTTGGATATCGTAATACAAACCCTCCTCTATAACCATCTACACCATCTTCACTAACCGCAAGTGAAAGGGTGTAAGGAATTAGGTGAGATCATGGTAGAGGAGATTCTGCCCTTTTAAACCTGTGAGTTAATATGAATAGAATCTTTTGACCAATCGTCCACATAGTCTTTGGGATCCGAGTTAGTAAAAGTTTTCTATTTGGAGAAGAAATGCTTTCAAGAAATTTTTCCTTAGCAGCTTGATAAGTAGTGTGACCTCCCATCGCCACATTTAACTGATCAAGTGACAGAAAATCAGATAAACCTAACCCAGGCCAACTTGTTAAACTTTGTGAAGGGCCTTCTACCTCTCATCTAGAGAGCACTTCGAAATTATCTTGTGGGGTAGTATGAACCGATATTGCTATTGAGTCTCTAGCTAATGTAGACACAACAAAGAAACACACATTGCTCCATAAGAATAACATAAGAGGAACTAATCCGGACCCTGAAATAACACAAGACATTTTATTACCTAACCCATTAACTATTTCTTCACCGACCTTCGAGTCCGCAATAATTAACACGTAATAGGTAGCTACATAGGCCTTCAATAGGATTGTGTGGTGAGAAAGGATTTGACTAATAGATTGACCACGAACATCCCAATATAATAACCTAAGTACACCCTCAGTAGAAAGGTTGAAGGAAAATTGAGTAGAAGAACTTGAACTCTTAGCGACATTAAAATAGGGAAGAGTTTGTTGATTTATAATAGCTTTAATCGAATGGCCCAAGCTGAGAGGGAAATACAAATGGAGAGACATAGACATTACTAAGGAATCTGCCACAAATAGGAATAAAGACTCCATTGCATTGCGTATGTCAAAACTTTGGGAAAAGCTACCTACTAATACAGGCTTTACCAATGGTGTAGGAAAGATGGTTGTCGGAAGAACTTGACTAGAAGAGGTAGTAAAACCTTTAAGGGAAGAATAGGAAACCCAATCCTCCACTGACATGGAAGCAAGGATAACATTTCTTTCCCTCTCCCTCAACTCTTGTAGAGTAAGAGACAAAGCTTCATAAAAAAATTGGACTAAATCTTTAGTTTCAGGGGTAGAAGATCTAGATAGGGTGGAATTAAGATCCATACTACAAAAGAATAAGAAAGTAAGGGGTTTTAGGTTTGAAGGAAATTTGAATAGGTGAAAAGGATATATACGTGTATGAGTATAGGGGTAACGTATCTTAGAAGTTTTGCTTAGCATGTCACATAAATCGAAAAGGTACAGTAAAAGAAAAAAAGGAAAGAGCTTCAAGAAAAATTGTCAAAGAAGCTAAAAAATATATAATAATAATAATTCAACCACTAAAAGATAAACTAAAGGATTACTAAAAAAACAAAAATAACTTTTCAAAGGACTGTTCATTTCTCTTAACAAACATATTCTTTTAAGGCTTTCATAATAAAGAAATTCACTAACAAGATCTTCGCTTAGGAATTCCACCTGGACTCGCACAGGATCTAGGCTTGTCCGGCGAACGTCTTTTAATAGCAGACAATCTCTTTCAGCATCATTCTCCCCTTGCTCGACACCAACAATACTTTCATGAAAATCCCACTTATGAAAATGAATCGAGTCCACTCCAAGTTGACCCCTTGAATGAACTAAAAAGGATGATGAAAGAAATTCTCGATTGCCAAGATACTATTGAGAGAACAGTGCTCGATTTAGTCAGACAAAGTGCTCGAGTGGCTCATCCCGTTTCTCAAGTAGCCTCCCCATTTCATCTCGATGTTGAAAACAATGAAAAAGAATATAGCTCCAAGCTCGAAGAAGAGGTGATGAAGATGAAAGAAGTTTTGAAAGGTATGAATCAAGCTGAACCATGGATGGATATTCATGGATTGACCCTTTTTCCAAAGGCATGTCTTCCATATGGATTTAAAATGCCTTCTCTCATTAAGTTCGACGGAACAGGGAGTCCTACTAATTTCCTAAAGCTCTACGTAGGAGCAATGAGTCATTGGGGTATTGATGAACCTTTAATGGCCCAATTATTTCAGCAATATCTAGATGGAGCAGCGGCTCATTGGTATCTTAAGTTGGAAAACTCTAAAAAATCAACATGGCCTGATATTGTAAGAGAATTCACTATGCAATACCGATATAAAGAAGAACTTGATATAACAAGAAGAGATCTAGAAACCACCTCCCAAAACGTGAATGCAACCTTTTCAGCGTTCATAACAAGATGGAGAAGCAAGGCGTCAAAGATGATAAACAGGCCAAATAAAGAGGAGCAGTTACAAATGATCGTCAAAAATCTTCTCCCTGTTTATCAAAGGCAAATGGCATATCAATATTTCCCTTCTTTCAAAGCTCTCATTTCCATCGGATCCTTGGTGGAGGATGCCATAAAAAAGGGAGATATAAAATAAGATGAAATTAGTAGCAATAGTAATTCATATAATCCAAGATTTGGAAACAACAAGAGAATCACCAATAATGATTTAACACCCCCAAAGACAGCTAATGTGATCCACAGTATTGGCATGGGTCCAACCTTCCAGCTCAGGCCTCAAAGGAACTTTACTACCTTAAACATGACTTATACCCAAGCTTTCTCCAAGTTGAAGAAGGCTAATCTCATTCATCCATTAAATCCACGACCCCCTCCAAGGAATCCTCCTCCAAACTACAATCCAAATGCTCACTGTGAATTCCACCAAGGACCTGAGCATGATATTGAAAATTTCACGGCCTTCAAGCACAAGATACAGGATTTGGTTGATGAAGGAAAACTCTCAGTGGCATGATCTCCCAATAAACCAAAAAATCCTCAACCAAGAATTACAAATAACCCTTTTCCAAATCACCAACCTAGTGCACCAATAAATGCCATTTCAACCTTTGAAGGTGAATTAGACCCTACACAGTTGATCACCAAAGATAATTATTCCCATGGAGATTCTTTTTGTAGCATATGCGTGATTTTGGGACATGAAGATGCTTTCTTTCTAGGAGAATACAGTAAAGATATTGATTCACTAATGGTTATTATCGAAGATAATAACAGTCAAGAATCTCCCCTAGTCATTTACCTTGACGATCTTAGTGATGAAGACGAAGTGGATGTGGCTCATCTCACCCGATCTGGTCGTCACTTTAAACCTTCATATTTGGAAAGTGGAAATCCGCTCGAAGCATTAAAGATGAAGGAAAAAGACAAGGGGAAAATAGAAGAAGAGACTAAGGAGGAGGATGATGCTATTAAACGTATGAAGGAAGTCAACGCAAATGTCTCTATATGGAAGTTACTCATGCATTCACAACCTCATCGAGCCGCTGTCTTAAAGCACCTTAATGAAATTTCGGTAAGTTTGTCCATCACTTCGAGTCAAATGATAGGGCTCATTTATGGAAAAGATCAAACTTTAATGTTCACAGATGGAGATCTTCTAGAAAATGTTAACCACAATAATTCTTTGCACATCACAGTAAAATGTAATGGCTGGATCATACCTAGAGTACTTATAGACAATGGTTCAGCCATAAATGTGTGCCCTTATTGAGTGTTGACTAAATTAGGCTATAAGGAAGAAGACTTAACACCATCTAGCCAAATTATTCGAGCTTATGACAATGCTAAGAGGAATGTGCTTGGCGCCATATGTTTGCTTCTTGAATATGGGTTAGTAGCCAGGAATGTTGAATTCATAGTGATTGACATCGAAGCATGTTTTAATTTTCTACTAGGAAGACCATGGTTACATGAAAACAACGCTATAGCTTCAACCCTTCATCAAAAAGTGGAGTTTCTCTCAGATCATGGGGTTGTGATGATTACTGGCGATCCTGAAATCATAACTATCACCCGCATGGGAAAGTCCATTCTCCAATTAAATGATGAGGAGGGAACAAGGTTAGATGGATTTACTATCCATTATATTCAAACGGAATTCATTAAAGAGGAGAAACGATTGGTTCTAACTATTAATAATTCAAACAGGGAAATTCCCATCGAACAATCAGATGAAGAAGACCCGAAAGAAGAACCACAAACCCCAAGCAAAACTACAAGCAATGAGTCATCAGGAAAGAAAAGTGAATCTAGGGTAGAAAGCTCATCAAAGAAAAATTACAACGAGAGAGATTCACGGAAGAGGTCTAGAGCTGATGATTTTGACTTAGACTTTGATATCATATGTTAGACTTGGTAAAATTTAATGGTTTAGGTGATCCTATTACCCACCTATACACCTTTGTGAACACCTTATACCCATTTGGTGTACCCAAAGAACATTATCCGATGCTATTTGATCGAAGTCGAGAAGGACCTGCTTTGAACTGGTATTATCATTTGAACCATTGTCATATAGAATCTTGGAAAAGTCGCACAAGCATTTAATGATTGGACACATCGATTCCGACAAACTGATGATAATAAGTTGAGACTGATTTCAACAGAACAATGCGAGCAGGAGACCTTCTCACATTTCTTTTTGCGATGCTCGTTTATTCGTGCTGAACTTCGACGCTAAATAAGAATTCAAGAATTCATGTTGATAGTACTCCAGAATCTAATGATTACTTCTATCGCCATATGGTTTCTGTTACATACATGAATCTTGCTCACATGGAGGAACATGGTTATGAAATCGATACTTACAAACTCCAAGAACGAAGACCAAGATTAAATCCGCAAGAGACCACAATAAGTAAAAGATCATTTACGCAAATTATTGAACCCTTGAGTATGGTGTATGATCGATTAAATAAACAAGGTCTTCTACAGACTCGAAGTTATGTGTGTGTTGTTCCTCCCTATGGAATTGATATGGGGCAATATTGCAGTTATTGTCACCAATATGGGCATATCACTAATGCATGCTATGATCTTAGGTGTGCAATTCAAGATCTCATTGATCAAGGCATCATCACATCCTTCCACACCAAGTCAAGGATGCAAGAGGTGTTTCGACCTCGACAACGAGCATCGCAAACTACTACCTTTCACCAATTGCTTGAGTAGGGGATTATTAAACCACTCCCTCAGAGACCAGGAGCTAATCCCATAGGCCTTAATTTGCGCAAGTATTGCCATTATCATCAACTTCACAGGCACGATACCGAAAGTTGCCATGCGCTTTGCTTACGCATCAAGAATACTACAGAAGTTTCACCTTTGAGTCAAAAAGGATCCACTTCCATCAATGTTATATCAACCTCAACCAATGTCGGTGATCCTACTCTATTAATAAAACGTGCTCTAGTGGTAGAAAATCCACATCACTAAAATTAAGGTAAGATAAAAAATACATCAATGGGCACCAAGCATCTGCCAACACAACAACCTCTTAAAGTCAACTATTGAATCTTATGTCTTTTTCGCAATCGTATCAATATTGGAACTAAGGAGGACTATACTCAAGTTTGCAAGACGTAATCTAGATGAATGTTTGAAGAGAGATTTGATGTCTACAACCAGATGACAGGCGAATTTTCATTAAGGAATTAAGCCAAGGGAGCACCATTATATTATATAATAGAGAATTAAATATAAAAAAACAAAATAAAAAAGGGTTATTTCCTCAATAAGAACTACGTGCAGCTTGATCCCGTATTAAAAATGTACTTTAAGTTTCTCTCATCGTTTCATTCCTTATAAGCTTCATGGCGGGGTATGTAGGCCACTCAATTACGAGTTCAGCTGCTTTAAATAAATTTATTAAGCCACAATAGTATGACTCACAAGAGCATATACACACCCATAGAATTTTGTTTTATAGTGTTTATGAAACTGTCTATTCATTTTCCTACATTTAACTTTAGTACCCTTTTGCTTAGGTAACCGATCCAAGGTGCAAAGCCCTTACTGCTAAGGTAAGCCTAAAAAAAAATGACCAATCCAGTTCAGAATCATATCTCTACCCAACATTCCACCCCCCAAGCACTTACCAAGGGTCTTCAATTGATGATAAAAATGGGTTATACCCAGGAGAAGGTTCAGGTCGTAATGGTGAAGGTATTAAGCACCCTATCCCCACAATCGATAAACGTGATCACTTTGGCATTAGGTATGACCCAAGCAAGGATCGTCACCTCCTGAAGCATTCATCCCTTACATTAAATGGACAATTTGTGTTACAAAATAACGTCGAACCGTATTATGAATTTCCATAACCTTGGTATGACCCAGTAAAGAAGGTGAAGTTCCCAGGACTAGAGATATTCTTTGAAGAGGCTCAAAATATGGAGATGATCGAGAAATGGTTCGACAAAGGGCAAGAGTCGGAAGAATATATGGATTGGGCTGAAAATTTAGAGTATGATGTATTAAGAGGGCTCTTTGATATTAAAGTTAGAAGAGAATTTGACCCCACCAAGCTTATCATACCTATAGTCGAGCACGAAGAAAGTAAAGAAATTCAAATTCGATCCTTTAAGGATATCCATACCCCTCCAATTATTGCAAATTCAGATTCCTTTCCCTCCAATGGGTATGATACTGATAGTTCATCTTCTAGTCTGTCATCTCTACATACCTTACGAGATTTCTATGATTTTGAAAATTTGGATAACTCAATTACTTTAGAACATTTTTGCATGTAAGAAATTAACTCTGACCATGATGCATTTTCTGATAGTGGATCATTCGATGAACTTAAGTCATGCATGTCACCAATAAAAGAGTCTATAATCATAAATTTAGGTACTATAGATGACATAAAAGAAGTCAAAATAGGGTCTTCACTCTTACATGAAGAAAAAAATGCACTCATTACATTACTTAGGAAATATGTAGAGGTCTTTGCATGGTCCTATACAGATATGCCAGGTGTCAACCATGATATCGCAGAGCATCATATCCCACTTTATCCTAACAGCAAGCCAAAGCAGCAAAAACTTCGAAGAATAAAGCTAGAAGTAAGCCTTAAAGTTAAGGAGGAAATACAGAAGCAACTTGATGCAAACTTGATGTGCTCATTTTAAAGCACGTTTATCACCTTGTTTTAGTGTCAAGTCTCGCAGTTTTGTATTGGTTTTATGAATATTGTGCTTAATTTTACCTTGATCTTGTTTTCAAGTTGTCTTAATTTCATTTCAGGTACTTTTGATGATTTTAAGGTGAAATGCGATACATTTGAGCCTTTGACACACGTATTATAGCTTGGGCAAGTGGTTGAAGTCACTCATGAAGATCCCATGGAGTTCAGAAAAGAGAGAAGTGAAATAGAGGAAAGAATGGTCTCAGATTCAACCGAATCTGAGAGACATTCGACCGAATGTATGCAGATTTGACCGAATCTGAGACTCATTCGGTCGAATGAGAGGCAGTCTCCAAAGCATTTGACCCTAAATCACTGGGAATGCCAAATGGAACTCATTTGGGCGAATGAGCTTCCATTCGGCTGAATCAACATCATCATTCGGGCGAATGCTTGATAGAGATCGATCCCTTGAAGCCTCTGGAATAAGCGAATGGAAGACCATTCGGGCGAATGGAATTATATTCGATCGAATGGGACTTGAATTCGGGCAAATGACAGTGTTTTCCTCCGGATCAACTACTTCTTTTTAGGGCCGACTCCTATGCATTTTAGGGTTTTCATAGGTTTTTTTTATTTTGTTATAAATACCCCCTTCCTCTAATGAGAGGAGGGAGAGCTAGGTTTTATACTTTTATGCACTTTTAGTTTTCTTTAGCCTCCAAATTCTTTTAGATTTAGCTTTCAGTTTTCAGTTTCCTCAACGCTTTGTAGTTCGAATTCTTTTCGTGGATATCAAATTGAAGCTTTTGTAAGTCTTAATCAATTCCTTTGCTCTTAATTCATTCATTCATTTCTTTGCATGTTTAGTTTATGTTTATCATTTATTAGCATAATTTCTGAATTGTTTTCATTCTCGCGATTCCATTCCATGTTTGTTTCTGTTACGTCTTTGAATATCTTTACGTCTTTAATCATGAATATGTGTGAATAATTCCTTTAGGGGTTTGGATTGGTGAAACCCTAGGAAAGCTATGATCTTTATTGCTTAAGGTTGTAGAAACGATGATAATAAATAGTTTCGAAATCCGATGCGAATCTTGTCCTGCCACTCCTTTGGAGACATAGGGCGATTATAGGTCATTCGTTGTGATTTGTGGAATCACCAACTTCCTCTCGTATTCTTGGATGTCCATGCTAGTTATTATCAGATTTTCTCCAATCTATCATGTTCGGTTTTGAAAGGTTCATTCCTAGGGTGAATCCAATCTTGTCCCCGTTTTTCTTTACTTGCTTTATTTCATGATTTATCGTCATCCATCTTCTGGTTATTAGTTTTAATTGAATTTCCAACTCCCAATAGTCCGGTTGTGTTAAAAGTTAGAGTCTTGATATACCTTGTCTTCGTGGTTCAACCCCCTACTCCACTATACTCGTATAGTTTGTAGGTTGGAATAAATATTGTTTGCATAACCCGTCTTATAGTTAACGACCTAAAACACCGGTTATCAAAATGGCGCCGTTGCCGGGGAATAACTTTATTTCGTTTCATTTCTATTTTAGTTTTTCTTTTTGTGTGTGGTTGTCTTTGACTTAGGTGTTTGCATGCCCCATAGCACGCGTAGGTCAAACCAGCCAATTACACCCTTAAATCCTAAAATCCAACGTGTGAGTAGACAACGCCCTTCAAAGTATACCTCACAATCTGTCCAAAACCCATCCATTTCCATTATGGCCGACGAACACCAATTGTTTGGAACTCCTGGCTCACAAGAGTTCCAAGGGGGTGTAGTACTTACTGTTGCTAATACACCTTACCAAATACACCCTCAGTTCACAAGAATGGTTAAGGAAACACCATTCAGTGGTTTAAGAAATGAATGTCCTCTTCAACACCTAGAGGCATTCTAAGATATTTGTGGACTTATCCCTCCTTATCCTAATAGCATTGATTATGTGCGAATGCACCTATTCCATCTGAGTCTAGCTGGAGATGCCAAGGATTGGTACAAATGCTTAGAACCCAATTCAATTATTAATTGGGCTCAACTAAAAACCGCATTTCTAGAAAGGTTCTATCTTACGGTTCGAACGCAGGATTGGCGTAAGAAAATTGCGTCATTCACCCAAGAGGATGATGAGAACCTTAGTGCTACCTGGAGTAGGTTTAAAAGAATGATTAGAGCAGGCCCCCACCATGAGTACAGGGAAAACCATCTCAACACATTCTTTTACGATGGTCTTAATGACTCCACCAAAGCACTTCTAGACTCAGCTGTAGGTGGCCAGCTATCCAAAATTCCTTGCACCCAAGTGAAAGCCAAAATAGAGGAAGTCGCTAAGAATAGTGCCTGGGGAGGAACTAGGAGTCAGGGATTACCTAGAGGGATGATAGACACAACTAACTTGGACAATATTAGCCCCAAAATAGAAGCTATTATTGATAAAAAGTTGTCTAAGCTAAGCCTAGCCGGTAGTTCGAACACCCCTCCAGTGCGTGAAAGAACTTTGCATGTGCCATATGTGGGGGTACCAACCATGATACATCTTATTGTGGTGGTTCGCACTCCGGCCCTGTTCGGGAAAGGGCTGCTATGTGATCAGGGTTATACCCATAAGCGTCATAGTTCATCACCTGCGGTTCTGGGAAACTTCCACTCGGGATACAACAGAAATGGTCAATGTGGATATAACAACCAAGGTTTCCAGGGGAACCAGACTAATGGGAACATACCTAGGTCCAATGTGTATAGACCCCCAGGGTTTCACCAAGGACCTAGAAATGGCTCAAATCTACCTTTTCCACCTAGTCAACCTCATCATGTGGCTCCTCAACCACAACATGGTCATGCTTTAACCAATGACCATTTAGACTCCCAAGTAATAACTCTTGCTCAGCAGAACCAGAGTCTGACGCAAATTAATCAGACTCTTATCCAACAAATGCAGCAACTTCAAGCTCAGCAAAAGTTATTTGAAACTCAACTGGCCCAAATGGATAATCCTCTTGCACCACCGCTATTCCCATCTCACCCTCAACCTAACCCCTCTATACAGCCTCCACCTCAGCACCCGAACCCAAACCAGCACACTACTAAGGCTATCCACCTGAGATCAGGGACCCAGTATAACGGTCCTTCATATCCGGTTGATACACCTTTGGTATGGGGGAGTGATGAGACGAGAGTGCACAAAGATGGTAGAGAGGAGAAACATGGTAAGGGGCTAGAGGTTGAGGATGAAAGAGGTGGGGAGGACGTCAATACTAAGGCAGGGAGTGAGAAGCCAGTAGAGAGTGAGGAAGAGAGGAGGAAGAAAGCTCAGGAGAGAAAGAGGTTAGAACGGTTATATGCACCACCGCTTCCTTTTCCCTATAGGAAAGTTGAGAAGCAACTTGATGATAAGTTCAAGAAGTTTCTTGAACATCTTCAGAAGATGGAGATGAAAATCCCATTCCTTGATGCTATGGCACAAATGCCAAAGTATGCTAAATTCTTGAAGGACTTACTATCCAACAAGAAAAAGCTTGAGGAAGAGGTAATCAGTCTCCCCTATCAAGTTAGCTCCATACTTCAAGGGAAAATGCCTATGAAGGAGCGAGATCCCAGTCCTTATAACCTCCCTATAAAGTTGGGAAATCTTGATCCTAAGGGGGCACTCGCCGATTTAGGGGCTTCAATCAGTCTTATACCTCTATCGATCGCCAAAAAGCTTCCCTTTGACCTTAGACCTTCAAGAAAAACAATCTAACTGGATGATAGGAGCATTAAAGTGCCATGTGGAGAGCTTGACAACATACCTATCCAGGTAGGAGAACTAGTGGTCCCTTGTGATTTTGTAGTAATGGAAATGGAAGAGGACCCTTATACTCCACTTATCTTGGGCAGAGCCATTCTTAAAACACTTCGAGCAGTTATTAATTGCCATGATGATACTATAACGGTAGAAGTAGCCCAAGTAAAGGTAGTTTTCAAAATCTCTCCCTTTTAAAAAAACCTATGATTGAGCAGGTTTGTCGCCTTGAAGAGGGCGATAGGGACAGTGAGGATTGTTATGGGGACAAGGAAATAGAGGTTGGGTGTTAAATGAATGATGAGGATACCTCTACTATAAATGAGCCGTTGGAAGGCCGATTAGATACGGCCCAGGATTCTGAAAAAGAAGCAGAGTATGAGCACCTTTGCGAGGTTGAGGAAGGTATTACGAACAACGGGGAAAGTCCTAAGCCTTCCCCCAAAGTGACTTTGAAACCTTTACCTCCTAGCTTAAAATATGCCTATCTCGATGAAGATGAAGGAAGCCCTGTCATAGTGAATTCTGAGCTTGATGACATTTCTTTGGAAAAACTACTTGTTTTATTAAGGAAATATCGAGATGTCATCGGGTATTCACTAGGTGATTTAAAAGGGATTAGTCCATCCCTTGTTATGCACCTGATTAATCTTGATGATGAACATTTTTCCTCCATTGAGCCACAAAGAAGGCTGAATCCAAACATAAAAGAGGTAGTTAAGGATGAAATCCTCAAACTCCTCAAGGCCGGCATCATCTACTCAATCTCAGATAGTAGATGGGTTAGCCTAGTTCATGTTGTTCCTAAAAAGGGAGGAATGACCATCGTCGAGAATGACAGAGGAGAGATGATCCCCACTAGAGCCACCACAGGATGGCGAGTTTGCATTGACTATCGCAAACTCAATAAGGCTATAAGAAAGGATCACTTTCCCTTACCCTTCATTGATGAGATGCTTGAAAGACTGGCCAGGCACAGGTACTATTGTTTTCTAGATGGTTACTCGGGTTTCTTTCAAATCCCAATCCACCCCGAAGACCAACAAAAAACAACTTTCACCTGTCCTTTTGGGACTTTTGCCTATAGGAGAATGCCCTTCGGTTTATGCAATGCTCCATCTACATTCCAGAGGTGCATGTCGGCTATATTTGCTAATATGTTAGAAGACTTCATGGAGGTATTCATGGACGATTTTTCTGTTGGAGGGTCCTTTCTTGACACTTGCTTGACACATCTCGAGAAAGTTTTATTAAGGTGTCAAGAAACGAATCTTGTACTAAATTGGGAGAAATGTCACTTTTTAGTTCAAGAGGGCATCGTCCTACGCCACAAAGTGTCTTTCAAAGCATAGAGGTAGATCTTGCCAAAATTGATGTGATAAGGAATTTTCCTGTACCTACCTCAGTTACAAGAGTACGATCCTTTCTTGGACACGCAGGTTTCTATAGGCGTCTCATCTTAGGATTTTCGACTCTAGCAAAACCCTTGAATGAACTGCTTTAGAAAGATGTCGAATTTCACTTCGATGAAAGATGCGTGAATGCCTTTAACAGGCTAAAAGACGCTCTAATATTTGCGCCCATCGTGCAAGCTCCGGATTGGAGTTTGCCATTTGAGCTGATGTGCGATGCCAATGATATTTTTGTTGGTGCTGTCCTTAGGTAGATAAAAGGAAGAAAAGCACCACGTTATATGCTATATCAGTAAAACACTGGATCCTGCACAGCATAACTACTCTAAAACTGAAAAAGAAATGCTGGCGATAGTCTATGCTTTTGAGAGACTATGCCAATATCTTATTTGTTCAAAAGTTGTAGTCTTTACTGATCACTCGACTTTGAAGTTTTTAATGACAAAGAGAGATGCAAAGCCGAGGTTGATCCGTTGGGTGCTCCTACTACAAGAGTTCGATTTCGAGTTAAAAGATAGGAAAGGCACAGAAAATGTGGTAGCCGACCATTTGTCTAGGTTACCCGAGCTGAATAACGACGCCTTACCTATCCAAGATGAAATGGTCGAAGAAACCCTAATGAAAGCAATAGTAGTTGGGAAAGCCCCTTGGTTCGCGGATATTGCGAATTACTTAGCTTGTGGAGAACTTCCAGAGTTTGAGTCAAGGGCTATGAAAAAGGCTTTCTTCGATAAAGTCGAGAACTTCTTTTGGGATGATCCCTATTTTTTTCATGCCTGCGCAGACGGCATAATCCGCCGTTGTGTCACTAAAGAGGAAGTTCCCAAAATCCTAACTCACTGTTATTCATACGCGTATGGCGGTCACCATGGTATAATGAACACCGCTGCTAAGGTTGCCACTGCAGGTTTCTATTAGCACACATTACACAAGGATGTTGAAACTTTTGTGAAAAGCTGTGAGAGTTGCCAAAAAGTTGGCAATATCTCAATGCGAAATGAGATGCCTAACTACATCCTTGAGTGTAAAGTGTTCGACTGTTGGGGAATTGACTTTATGGGCCCATTTATTTCATCTCATGGGAACCAATACATTTTAGTAGGGATTGACTATGTGTCTAAGTGGGTGGAGGCCATTGCCTTGCCTACGAACGATCACAAAGTAGTTATTAAGCTTTTCAAAAGCATAATCTTCCCTGAATTCGGTGTTTCCAAAATAGTCATAAGTGATGGGGGTTCACACTTTGCTAAGCACGAACTAAACAAATTATTAAAAAATTATGGAGTCGTGCACAAAGTCGGCTCTCTCTACCATCCCCAAACTCAAGGATAGGTGGAAGTAGCTAATAGGGAAATCAAGAGAATTCTCGAGAAGGTGGTAAACCCAAACAGGAAGGATTGGTATCTAAAGTTAGATGACGCTCTTTGGGCCCACCGGACATGTTACAAAACACCTATTGGCACCACCCCATTCCGGCTATTGTATGGGAAATCCTGTCATCTACCGGTGGAATTGGAATGCAAGTCTTGGTGGGTGATCCAAACTCTAAATTTGGACCCTACCTTATTCTACGAGAAGCGAGCCGCCCAACTACGAGAATTAGAAGAACTATGGCTCGACGGATTCCATAACATGCACATCTATAAGGAACGTACTAAGCGTTGGCACGACCAACGTATCATTCAACGAGAGTTCCTTGTAGGCGATCAAGTGCTGCTCTTTAATTTAAGAGCTAAGTTATTCCCCGGGAAATTAAAATCAAGGTGGTCTAGGCCATTCGAGATTTTACAAGTTTTCCCCTATGGAATGGTAGAGCTGAAAGACAATCATGGAGGAAGTTTCGTTGTTAATGGACATCGGTTAAAACTCTTCCACGAAAGCAGCCTTCATAATGTCAACACCATTGAGCTTATAAGGTTAGATGATGTCAAGGTCGAATGATTGGTATAATCATTGGCACTTATCGAGTATCCTTACTTTGAATCATCGTTCTTTAGCGTTTTCTTAGGTTTTAAGTACTTAGTTTAACTTTTGTCCTTATGTCTTAATTACCCGAGCCACGTCGAGCTAAACGACGTTAAACAAAGCACTTATGGGAGGTAACCCGGTTTATTTGGATTTTCGTCAAACTAACTCAGAGTACATTGATTGTTTTTGAGAAAGCAAGTGTTTTGATTACTAAGCACAAAGGAAGTGCAAAATCGCACTCCATTCGGCCGAAAAAGAGGTCCATTCGGCCGAATGGCCATTACGAATGTAGTTAATCAAAACTGGAGAGGTCTCTGAGATTACTAAATGAAGAGATCTATTTGGCCGAATAGATTTCATTCGACCGAATGGAGTTCTCCATTCGGTCGAATAGATCTGCTGAGGAAAACTTTGAAGTTACTGGTAACCCCAAATGGAGTGAACATTTGGTCGAATGGTGTGAAATTCGACCGAATATGTTTCGTATTCGGTCGAATGGGAGCGAAGTCCTCGTAGCTCATAGACATTCGACCGAATAGGGCATCCATTCGGGCGAATGGAGCGCTATACGACCGAATAGAGCCTTCATTCGGCCGAATGGAATCCAGGCCTATAAATACAAACACATTCCACGGGATTTCACACCCACATTTCTTAACTCCTCCAATTCGGCGGTCTCCCCTCACACTCTTGCTCTCTCTCAAATTCCTCTACTCCCTTCCCAATCATCCTCAACTACTATGGGTCAAAGGAGAACCATAAGGAACCCATTCAAGAGGTCCAAAAAGCATGGAGAAGGTTCCTCTTCGGGTGCGGCACGGGAAGCTCAACAAACCGGTTCTCAAAACCGGAGGTGGAATTGGAATGCAAGCAGCCTTCACAATGTCAACACCATTGAGCTTATAAGATGATGTCAAGGTCGAATGATTGGTATAATCATTGGCACTTATCGAGTATCCTTACTTTGAATCATCGTTCTTTAGCGTTTTCTTAGGTTTTAAGTACATAGTTTAACTTTTGTCCTTGTGTCTTAATTACCCGAGCCACGTCGAGCTAAACGAAGTTAAACAAAGCACTTACGGGAGGTAACCCGGTTTATTTGGATTTTCGTCAAACTAACTCAGAGTACATTGATTGTTTTTGAGAAAGCAAGTGTTTTGATTACTAAGCACAAAGGAAGTGCAAAATCGCACTCCATTCGGCCGAATGGCCATTACGAATGTAGTTAATCAAAACTAGAGAGGTCTCTGAGATTACTGAATGAAGAGATCTATTTGGCCAAATAAATTTCATTCGACCGAATGGAGTTCTCCATTCGGTCGAATAGATCTGCTGAGGAAAACTTTGAAGTTGCTGGTAACCCCAAATGGAGTGAACGTTTGGTCGAATGGTGTGAAATTCGACCGAATATGTTTCGTATTCGGTCAAATGGGAGCGAAGTCCTCGTAGCTCATAGACATTCGACCGAATAGGGCATCCATTCGGGCGAATGGAGCGCTATTCGACCGAATAGAGCCTTCATTCGGCCGAATGGAATCCAGGCCTATAAATACAAACACATTCCATGGGATTTCACACCCACATTTCTTAACTCCTCCAATTCGGCGGTCTCCCCTCACACTCTTGCTCTCTCTCAAATTCCTCTACTCCCTTCCCTATCATCCTCAACTACTATGGGTCAAAGGAGAACCATGAGGAACCCATTCAAGAGGTCCAAAAAGCATGGAGAAGGTTCCTCTTCGGGTGCGGCACGGGAAGCTCAACAAATCGGTTCTCAAAACCGGAGGTGGAATTGGAATGCAAGCAGCCTTCACAAGGTCAACACCATTGAGCTTATAAGGTTAGATGATGTCAAGGTCGAATGATTGGTATAATCATTGGCACTTATCGAGTATCCTTACTTTGAATCATCGTTCTTTAGCGTTTTCTTAGGTTTTAAGTACATAGTTTAACTTTTGTCCTTGTGTCTTAATTACCCGAGCCACGTCGAGCTAAATGACGTTAAACAAAGCACTTACGGGAGGTAACCCGATTTATTTGGATTTTCGGCAAACTAACTCAGAGTACATTGATTGTTTTTGAGAAAGCAAGTGCTTTGATTACTAAGCACAAAGGAAGTGCAAAATCGCACTCCATTCGGCCGAATAAGAGGTCCATTCGGCCGAAAGGCCATTACGAATGTAGTTAATCAAAACTGGAGAGGTATCTGAGATTACCGAATGAAGAGTTCTATTCGGCGGAATAGATTTCATTCGACCGAATGGAGTTCCCCATTTGATCGAATAGATCTGCTGAGGAAAACTTTGAAGCTGCTGGTAACCCCAAATGGAGTGATCGTTTGGTCGAATGGTGTGACATTCGACCGAATAGGTTTCGTATTCGGTCGAATGGGAGCGAAGAATTCCTTGTAGCTCGTAGACATTCGACTGAATAGGGCATCCATTCAGGCGAATAGAGCGCTATTCGACCGAATAGAGCTTTCATTCGGCCGAATGGAATCCAGGCCTATAAATACAAACACATTCCACGGGATTTCACACCCACATTTCTTAACTCCTCCAATTCGGCCGTCTCCCCTCACACTCTTGCTCTCTCTCAAATTCCTATCCTTCCCAATCATCTTCAAGTACTATGGGTCCAAGGAGAACCTTGAGGAACCCACTCAAGTGGTCCAAAAAGCATGGAGAAGGTTCCTCTTCGGGTGCGACACGGGAAGCTCAACAAACCGGTTCTTAAAACCGGAGGTGGAATTGGAATACAGGTCTTGGTGGGCGATCCAAACTCTAAATTTTGGACCCTACCTTATTCTGCGGGAAGCGAGCCACCCAATTACGAGAATTGGAAGAACTACGGCTCGACGCATTCCACAACATGCACATCTACAAGGAACGTACTAAGCGTTGGCACGACCAACGTATCATTCAACGAGAGTTCCTTGTAGGCGATAAAGTGCTGCTCTTTAATTCAAGAACTAAGTTATTCCCCGGGAAATTAAAATCAAGGTGGTCTGGGCCATTCGAGATTTTACAAGTTTTCCCCTATGGAACGGTAGAGCTGAAAGACCATCATGGAGGAAGTTTCGTTGTTAATGGACATCGGTTAAAACTCTTCCATGAAAGCAGCCTTCACAATGTCAACACCATTGAGCTTATAAGGTTAGATGATGTCAAGGTCGAATGATTGGTATAATCATTGGCACTTATCGAGTATCCTTACTTTGAATCATCGTTCTTTAGCGTTTTGTTTGGTTTTAAGTACTTAGTTTAACTTTTGTCCTTGTGTCTTAATTACCTGAGCCACGTCGAGCTAAACGACGTTAAACAAAGCACTTACGGGAGGTAACCCGGTTTATTTGGATTTTTGTCAAACTAACTCAGAGTATATTGTTTGTTTTTGAGAAAGCAAGTGTTTTGATTACTAAGCACAAAGGAAGTGCAAAATCGCACTCCATTCGGCGGAATAAGAGGTCCATTCGGCCGAATAAGAGGTCCATTCGGCCGAATGGCCATTACGATTGTAATTAATCAAAAGTGGAGAGGTCTCTGAGATTACCGAATGAAGAGATCTATTCGACCGAATAGATTTTATTCGACCGAATGGTGTTCTCCATTCGGTCGAATAGATCTGCTGAGGAAAACTTTGAAGCTGCTTGTAACCCCAAATGGAGTGATCGTTTGGTCGAATGGTGTGACATTCGACCGAATAGGTGGTCGAATGGGAGCGAAGAATTCCTCGTAGCTCATAGACCTTCGACCGAATAGGGCATCCATTCGGGCGAATGGAGCGCTATTCGACCGAATAGAGCCTTCATTTGGCCGAATGGAATCCAGGCCTATAAATACAAACACATTCCATGGGATTTCACACCCACATTTCTTAACTCCTCCAATTCGGCGGTCTCCCCTCACACTCTTGCTCTCTCTCAAATTCCTCTACTCCCTTCCCAATCATCTTCAACTACTATGGGTCCAAGGAGAACCTTGAGGAACCCATTCAAGAGGTCCAAAAAGCATGGAGAAGGTTCCTCATTGGTTGCGGCACGGGAAGCTCAACAAACCGGTTTTCAAAACCGGAGGTGGAATTGGAATGCAAGTCTTGGTGGGTGATGTGCTCATTTTAGAGCACGTTTACAACCTCATTTTAGTGTCGAGTTTCGTGCTTTTATATTGGTTTTATGCACGTTACATTCAATTTTACCTTGATCTTGTCCTCGAGCTGTTTTTAGGTCATTTCAGGTGATCTCAATGATTTCGAGGTAAAATGAGATGTGTTCGAGGCTTTAACACTTCTATCAAGAGTTTGAATGCACGTATCATAGCTTGGGCATGTGTTCCAAGCCACTCTCGAAGATTCCATAAACTCTAGAAGCCACTAGGCACTTCAAAGGAACTGTTCAGCAAGGTTTAGGTTCATATTCGACCGAATCTGACATCCATTCGGTCGAATGGAAGACAGGGATTCAAGTACATAAATCAAGCTCTCGGGAATAGCCGAATGAAGACTCATTCGGCTGAATCAAGACCCATTCGGCCGAATGGTTCCACTCATTCGGCCGAATGGTGGACAGATCGCAAAATCATCAAGCTTCTGTTTTGGGCGAATGTCAACACCATTCGGCCGGATGGCCACCCATTCGGCCGAATCCACTATGCATTCGGCCGAATGGCCTTCTTTCCCGCATATTTTGGTTCTTTCTTTAGTCGGCGCTCGAGGGTTTTTCCTAGGGTTTTACTCCTTTTGTCCCTAGGGTATAAATACCCTCTTTCTCTGTACATAACCTTATGCCTACTTTGAGAGCTTTTGTGCCTCAACCTAGAACATCACTTTAAAGCTTTTCATTTCTTTCATGCATTAGTTTAGATTTACAGCTTTCGTTGTTCTCGTTTTCAAGCTTTGTATTTCGGATTCGGTTCCTATTTCGTTCATACAATTTCGTTTATGCAAGGTATTATTTCTTTTCTGTTTTAGTTCTTTTAATGCTTTCAAGTATTGTTTTTCTTGATTTCATTCCTCTAGCTATAATCATTGTTTCGTTTACAGTTTTGATAGAGTAGTCGTTGCTTCGATTATAGTTCTTAGTTTTCGTTCTCTTGTTCATTTCCATTCAGTCTATTCATGCTTTTAATCATGTCTTTTATTATTACTATGTGTGAGTAGTCTTCTTAGGGGTTTGATTGGTGAAACCCTAGGTTGGCTCATTCTTCATGCGTAGAGTTAGGATTTGAGATTGTTAACGGTTGATTGATTGATATTCGATGCGAATCTTGTCCTGCCACTCCTTTGGAGACATAGGGCGATTATAGGTTGTTCGTGTGATTTATAGGGTCACAAACTTCCTCTCGTCATCTTGAGTGTCATGATTCATTGTTGACTGATTTCTCCTAATTTAGCGTATTGATAGTTCGATTGTCCTTCCTAGGGTGGAACTGATCTGTCCCCATTTTCTTTTCATAGTATAACATTGTTTTAGTTCTTGCTTATTTTCTGTCATTAGATTCATTTTATCAAATATCAAATAAATCCTTTACATCAAGTCTATAAGCTATCGCCCCTTGTCCTTGTGGTTCGATCCCCGACTTACCACTACACTAGTTGTAGTAGTATTAGGGTGCTTATAAATTTAGTTTGCATAACTATTCTTTTAGTCAAACGACCTAAAAGAACGGTTATCAAAATGGCGCCGTTGCCGGGGATAAGGCGTTGTGTTTAGATTATATTCTTGGTGTAATTCATTTTAGTTTTATTTATTTTATTGTCTAATAATCTACTTGTCAGTACTTACGCTTGGTCTCTAGTGTTGTTTGAATGCCATATAGCACACGTCAATCAAATCAACAACTAGAACCATTCGACCCTGAGGTTCAACGCAGCAAACGGAGAATTCTAACCCAAACCTCATCGCAGCCAAATACCTCCAACCACCCTACACCACCAATGGACGAAAACCACCAACAACTTTTTGGTCAATTTGGGACACCTGGGTCCCAAGAATTTCAAGGAGGTGTAGTGTTACCCATAGCCCCGAACCCCTATCATATACATCCTCAATTCACCCGGATGGTGAAAGAGACCCCTTTTTGCGGTTTTAGAAATGAATGCCCTCTCCAACACTTGGAGGCATTCTCAGATATTTGCGGTCTCATACCTCCATGCCCCAATAGCCCGGATTATGTACGGATGCATCTATTTCACTTGAGTTTATCTGGTGATGCTCGGGACTGGTATAAATGCTTAGAGCCCAACTCAATCATTAATTGGGCTCAATTAAAGACAGCATTTCTAGAAAGGTTCTATCCCACAGTTCGAACGCAGGATTGGCGTAAGAAAATTGCGTCATTCACTCAAGAGGATGATGAGAACCCTAGTGCCACTTGGAGTCGGTTTAAGAGAATGATAAGAGCATGCCCCCATCATGAGTACGGGGAGAACCATCTCAATACATTCTTCTATGATGGTCTAAATGACTCCACCAAGGCACTCCTAGACTCGGCTGTTGGTGGCCAACTTTCGAAAGTCCCATGCAATCAAGTGAGGGCTAGGATTGAGGAGGTTGCTAAAAATAGTTCTTGGGGAGGAGCAAGGGGTAGTGGATTACCGAGAGGAGGGATGGATTCAAGCAACTTGGACACGATTACTTCAAAAATCGAGGCTGTCATGGATAAGAAGCTGTCCAAGTTCAAATACGCCCAAGGTAGCTCTAATGTATCATCGGTTAAAGAGACGCCCTTTTCATGTAGAATCTGTGGGGGCACCAATCATGATACATCATATTGTGGACGTGCAAATTCTGAGCACATAGCGGCTGTTAACTACGGGGAGTATAACCAAGAAGGAACCCCAATCATGAACTATGATGGATACAGGTACAATCCCGACTATGTGGCAGCTGTAGGATATGGTGGTCAAAACCAAGGGTTTTCTCAGCAAGGTCCTTACAATAACCAACCCTTTAGACCTACCTTCAATCCAAATTCTAGCCAAGGAAACTCCTCCCAAGGGTATAATTCCAACAATCAAGCAAATGGGAGTTTTCCTAGGCCGAACGGGAATAGGCCATACCCTCCAATGCCAAGACCCAACACCAACCTACCCTATCCATCTATACAGCCTCAACCAAACCCGCCTCCAACTAATGAATTCCTTTCCACCCAAGTGAACTCCCTTGCGCAGCAAAACCAAACCCTCTCACACATCAACCAAACTCTGATGAATCAAATGCAACAACTTCAGGCGCAACAGAAGTTGTTTGAATCGCAGCTTGCGCAGATGGCTAGTCCACCCCCACCATTGCCATTTCCTTCTCACCCCCAACAAAACCCATCTCCCCAGCCTCCACCACAAAACTCTCCTGACTCTAACCCTAAGCATCACACCTGTAAGGCGATCTTCCTAGGATCTGGAACCTCACATTCTTCTCCAGTTGTAGCCAGTGGAGAAGATTTAGGGGAAGATCCCTCGAAGGGTAGTGATTTTCTGAGAGAAAATGAGCACAAGGAGAACCTTGAGGGTGGTAATGAAAAGGAGGGGCATAATGTTAAAATCAAGGGGTATGAGGGGAAGAAGAATGACGAAGATGAGAGATGGAGGGAGATATAGGAAAGGAGGAAACTCGAGCGTCAACGTGCTCCGCCTCTACCTTTTCCTTACAGAAAGGTAGAGAAGCAACTTCAAGAAAAGTTTCTTACATTCCTAGAGCATATGCGGCAGCTTGAAATGAAAATACCATTCCTAGAAGCCATGGAGCAAATGCCGCAATATGCTACGTATCTGAAAACCCTCCTAAGGAACAAGAGAAAGCTAGAGGGCGAAGTGATTAGTTTGCCTGAGCAAGTAAGTGCCATCATTCAGGGCACGTGGGCAAAGAAAGAAAAAGCTAAAGGACCCTTTGTGCTCCCAGTCACCCTTGGAAAACTCTATTCTAAGGGAGCACTCGCTGACCTTGGGGCCTCCATTAGCCTAATGCCGATGTCCATCGCCAAGAAACTCACATTCGACCTCAAGCCATCACAGAAAACAATCCAGCTGGCCGACCGTAGTATAAAAGTGCCATATGGGGAGTTTGAGGACCTTCCGATCCAAGTTGGGAACATAGTAGTACCATGTGACTTCATGGTGCTTGATATGGCTGAGGATCCTTATACTCCTCTCATCTTAGGGAGGGATGCTTTGAAAACTTTGGGTGCCCTGATCGACTGTGAATCAGAAACTATAACCGTCAGGGTAGCCCAAGAAAAGGTCGTGTTTGCCTTTTCTAAGTCTTCAATGGAACCCATGGTTGAGCGGATTTGTTCCTTTGGGGTGGTCGAGAAAGTCGTTGCGAAAGAAGTCGAGAGGTGTAGTGCTTCTGTTGCTCCAATAACAGTTGAGGTGTCGGATGAGGAAGACGCGCAAAAACGTCTTATTTTTGGGGTTGCGAAGGGAATTGCTCCACCGATAGAGATGTGTTATAAATCTGAGGGAACTGACGAGCCAGCCCGTAAACAGAAAAGGGCTAGAAAAAGAAAATCTAAAAAGAGACCGATGGCTCCACCCTGGCTTGGGGGAGCCCCGCATTATAACCCACCTCCAGATGACCCTGGTTCTCCATTGCTTACTTCTGCCACTGCGGCTCGGTGGAGAGTTTTGACTCCCCACGCTGGAGGTGATGGTGATGCTAGGAGTGAATCCACTCCTACGGCAGGTATAATTTCTTTGTTTTCTTTTTCTATATAAATTTGTGCCTAAATGTGTCGAACTTACCGACGTTAAACAAAAGTACTTACGGGAGATAACCCGGTGTTTGTTTTGTTTGTTTATTTGTATAGCAATAGCCTCCCTAATGCTGATCTTTCTCCCTTTTGTTTCTTCTCTCCCAAGTGCCGGGACGGCTCTTGAGCTGGCTTGGGGGAGGGTCCTTGTGTTTTCAAAGCTTTGAAAGATCCGCATTTTGGAAACTATTGCCTTTTTTTTAAGTTTGCATGTATAGGTATGTTAAGATTAATGTGCTTGAGTTGTGAAACTGACATGCTAGCTCCTGACGTGTACATTATAGTGGTCTTATGCATACTCATGCTTTTCCTAGCCTTGTGCCTGTTTTGGGACCGAATAATTGATTGTTTTCCGCCTGACTTGGGGGATCTGGTCCTTCTTGGTTTACAGCTTGGATGACTACCTTTTGAGGCACATTTCAACTAGCCTAGTGAGGATTGAGCCTTCTAGGACTCCATTATGAGTCCTATGTTATTAAGTGCTAGTTAGAGAGTCTAAGTATTGTGTCTGTTCTCCTCCAGCATAGTCTTCTTTTCTAAAGGCCAGGGATGATAACACGTTTGTAGTTACAGCTACATGGCCAAATTGCCTACCATGAATATTGATTGACTTTAGGGTAAGCCAATTTTATGCCTTTACTTTTTCTTCGTAGCTTCATCACCTAACTCCACATGAGCCAAATATTCCCTCTTCTTACCTAGAGGATAGTCAAGTGATTACAGTGAAGTGGTGCTCGTTGTATTGTGGTGAAAGATTTTGGTTGGAAAAATCGTGGTCGTATGATATGACTCTTTACATTACTCTTAGTTTATTTCAGAAGCATTTGCTTGAAAACAAAAAAAAAATAAAAAAAGAAAGAAAAAAGAAAAAGAAAAGAAAAAAAATAGAAAGCGAAATATTCGAAAATAAAGTTGGTGTAATGAGTTCATTTATGCGTATCCAGAAAATTTTGGGAAGTGGCATGGTTTTCGGAAGTCATAGCCATCCTTGGTTTGATTACCTTGGATTGCTTACTATCCTCTATTTAAACTCCACATCTCCAAATTTTACCCTACCTTAATTCCAGCCCACATTACAACCTTTTCCAAACCTGTTCGACTTGGCCTGATTAGCAAGTTCTATGCTGGAGAGTAGATAGGATGCAATCCCTAAGATTTCTCCTTGATTGAGTGTTTAATTCCCGACTCATCTTAAGTCGGACGATTATGAGCGAAACACGTACCATATTAAACACACGAGCATACTAGAAATTTCCCACATCTTTTGGGAAATAGCATGGGGAGCTTGGACTTGTGACCTCATTAGGTAGTGGGTGGCATGGCCTGTGTTGTAGCTTTTCCAGTGATCCCGAGTCTGTGGAAAACGTTGTTTATCTTAGTATTATGCTTTTTTGAGCCCATTGTACTTGCACACCCATGGCTAGGGAAGAGTTTTGCGCGTACACGGCTGGCATTGTCCTGTTTTCCGCTCACCTTGCTTTTCATGAGTTTTGCTCACGGTGCTGCCTTGCTAGTTCATTTGCTAGGGACTAGCAAAGGTTTGGCTTGGGGGAAGTTGATGTGCTCATTTTAGAGCACATTTACAACCTCATTTTAGTGTCGAGTTTCGTGCTTTTATATTGGTTTTATGCACATTACATTCAATTTTACCTTGATCTTGTCCTCGAGCTGTTTTTAGGTCATTTCAGGTGATCTCGATGATGTCAAGGTAAAATGAGACGTGTTCGAGGCTTTGACACTTCTATCAAGAGTTTGAATGCGCGTATCATAGCTTGGGCATGTGTTCCAAGCCACTCTCGAAGATTCCATAAACTCTAGAAGCCACTAGGCACTTCAAAGGAACTGTTCAGCAAGGTTTAGGTTCAGATTCGACCGAATCTGACATCCATTCGGTCGAATGGAAGACAGGGATTCAAGTACATAAATCAAGCTCTCGGGAATAGCCGAATGAAGACTCATTCGGCCGAATCAAGACCCATTCGGCTGAATGGTTCCACTCATTCGGCCGAATGGTGGACAGATCGCAAAATCATCAAGCTTCTATTTTGGGCGAATGTCAACACCATTCGGCCGAATGGCCACCCATTCGGCTGAATCCACTATACATTCGGCCGAATGGCCTTCTTTCCCGCATATTTTGGTTCTTTCTTTAGTCGGCGCTCGAGGGTTTTTCCTAGGGTTTTACTCCTTTTGTCCCTAGGGTATAAATACCCTCTTTCTCTGTACATAACCTTATGCCTACTTTGAGAGCTTTTGTGCCTCAACCTAGAACATCACTTTAAAGCTTTTCATTTCTTTCATGCATTAGTTTAGATTTACAGCTTTCGTTGTTCTCGTTTTCAAGCTTTGTATTTCGGATTCGGTTCCTATTTCGTTCATACAATTTCGTTTATGCAAGGTATTATTTCTTTTCTGTTTTAGTTCTTTTAATGCTTTCAAGTATTGTTTTTCTTGATTTCATTCCTCTAGCTATAATCATTGTTTCGTTTACAGTTTTGATAGAGTAGTCGTTGCTTCGATTATAGTTCTTAGTTTTCGTTCTCTTGTTCATTTCCATTCAGTCTATTCATGCTTTTAATCATGTCTTTTATTATTACTATGTGTGAGTAGTCTTCTTAGGGGTTTGATTGGTGAAACCCTAGGTTGGCTCGTTCTTCATGCGTAGAGTTAGGATTTGAGATTGTTAACGGTTGATTGATTGATATTCGATGCGAATCTTGTCCTGCCACTCCTTTGGAGACATAGGGCGATTATAGGTTGTTCGTGTGATTTATAGGGTCACAAACTTCCTCTCGTCATCTTGAGTGTCATGATTCATTGTTGACTGATTTCTCCTAATTTAGTGTATTGATAGTTTGATTGTCCTTCCTAGGGTGGAACTGATCTGTCCCCATTTTCTTTTCATAGTATAACATTGTTTTAGTTTTTGCTTATTTTCTGTCATTAGATTCATTTTATCAAATATCAAATAAATCCTTTACATCAAGTCTATAAGCTATCGCCCCTTGTCCTTGTGGTTCGATCCCCGACTTACCACTACACTAGTTGTAGTAGTATTAGGGTGCTTATAAATTTAGTTTGCATAACTATTCTTTTAGTCAAACGACCTTAAAGAACGGTTATCAGTGGGCGATCCAAACTCTAAATTTTGGACCCTACCTTCTTCTGCGAGAAGCGAGCCGCCCAATTACGAGAATTGGAAGAACTATGGCTCGACGCATTCCACAACATGCACATCTACAAGGAACGTACTAAGCATTGGCACGACCAACCTATCATTCAACGAGAGTTCCTTGTAGGCAATAAAGTGCTGCTCTTTAATTCAAGAGTTCCTTGTAGGCGATAAATTTTGGACCCTACCTTATTCTGCGAGAAGCGATCTGCCCAATTTTGGACCCTACCTTAGAGCTGAAAGACCATCATGGAGGAAGTTTCATTGTTAATAGACATCGGTTAAAACTCTTCCATGAAAGCAGCCTTCACAATGTCAACACCATTGAGCTTATAAGGTTAGATGATGTGAAGGTCGAATGATTGGTATAATCATTGGCACTTATCGAGTATCCTTACTTTGAATCATCATTCTTTAGCGTTTTTTTAGGTTTTAAGTACTTAGTTTAACTTTTGTCCTTGTGTCTTAATTACCCGAGCCACGTCGAGCTAAACAACATTAAACAAAGCACTTACGGGAGGTAACCCGATTTATTTGGATTTTCGTCAAACTAACTCAGTGTACATTGATTGTTTTTGAGAAAGCAAGTGTTTTGAAAACTAAGCACAAAGGAAGTGCAAAATCGCACTCCATTCGGCCGAATAAGAGGTCCATTCGGCCGAATGGCCATTACGAATGTAGTTAATCAAAACTTGAGAGGTCTCTGAGATTACCGAATGAAGAGATCTATTCGGCCGAATAGATTTCATTGGACTGAATGGAGTTCTTTATTCGGTCGAATAGATCTGCTGAGGAAAACTTTGAAGCTGCTGGTAACCCCAAATGGAGTGATCGTTCGGTCGAATGGTGTGACATTCGACCGAATAGGTTTCGTATTCGGTCGAATGGGAGCGAAGAATACCTCATAGCTCATAGACATTCGACCAAATAGGGCATCCATTTGGGCGAATGGAGTGCTATTCGACCAAATAGAGCCTTCATTTGGCCGAATGGAAGCCAGGCCTATAAATACAAACACATTCCACGGGATTTCACACCCACATTTCTTAACTCCTCCAATTCGGCCGTCTCCCCTCACACTCTTGCTCTCTCTCAAATTCCTCTACTCCCTTCGCAATCATTCTCAACTAGTATGGGTCCAAGGAGAACCTGGAGGAACCCATTCAAGAGGTCCAAAAAGCATGGAGAAGGTTCCTCTTCGGGTGCGGCACGGGAAGCTCAACAAACCGGTTCTCAATAACCGGAGGGCCAACAAAGACTTCCCAACCACGAATTATGGTTCGATGAGGACCATCCAATGGTAATTTTCGTATCTTTGGAGCAATATGAGTGTTTCCAAAGGCTTAAGGTACGAAAAATCAACTCCACTCGTTATTTAGACCTTTCAATTTTGCAACGAGTGGGTATATTCGAGTAATTTGTTGCACTATTAACTGCATGTGGATTAGAGAACTAGATAAACATGTGGCACCCGACTCATAAGATCTTAACTTATGAGTTTCTTAGTTCCCTAACCCCGTGTCAACAGGATGGTAGGCTGCATTTGTCTTTTAGGCTAAGGAATGCAACCTATTTTCTTGATTATGCTGCATTTTACACCGTGTTTGGTTTCCATAACGAGCCTATTCCGGATAAACAACAGACAACTCTCGGGTTTCCGAGTTGTGGCCTAAAATAGCTGGCCGGCTTGTTTATCCGAATAGAAATATATATGCTTCTGATGTACAGCACCCTGTTTTGCACATGTTTTGTAAATTTGCTAGGGAGACTTTGTTCCCTTCCCCTAGCCCTCACCTAGTACATACACAAGAGGTGCACATCTTGCACCGTTACCTTGCACCACACAAAGACACTGCACTAAGCCTGCCAATGACGCTGTGGAAGTTTCTAAACAACACAGCCACCCTGAATGCAACCACTGACTTATGTTTAAGGGGACACGTTTTTCGCATTGCTGAATTCTTGAACGTTATGAATCCTGTAGAATTTGATGAACGTTATGCCAGTTCCACTACCCTTCACCAGCAATGTCTCATGCGGGTTGGCTTTATTTTTGCGGACCCCATATGATGGCGGTACTTGAAAGACCGCACCATCCCCCTTCCTTGTCCTCAATTACCTCCCCTAGTCCAGTTTGGGGCCTTGTATCTCTTAGACAGCGATGTTCCGAGATACGCGATAGAGCCCCCACTTGTACCCCCTCCTCGCCCTCACACACTTTTTATGCGTGACAGACCTAAGGCTTCTACCTCGGTCTTACCAGACCATGACGATTCAGATGATGAATCTGAATCCGATATTATGTCCTCCCTAGGACTCATAGAGAGAAGGCTTGACCAGGTCCTCACCACCTAAGCCCACCACACCGCCCATCTCGAACACCTCGAGCAAAACTTCGAGCGGGCGAACTACCCATGGTATGATATGGCCTATCGCTCCCACAGGTCGGTGAAAGCATGGCCACCCCTTCCTGGTACACTCGACATAACAACTATAATGAGATATCACTAAGTCATGGGTTTGACCGGTTGCGGGTGGGTAGGCGTAGGTTTAATAACTTTACCCCACCGGCTCCTAGAAGAGCCTCGGATGACTATGGGATGGATTATACGGGTGGGGAGGAGGAGGTTAATGAGGAGGAGGACCAAGGGAATGATGAGGAATTTATGGGGGATGAGTAGTGGTAGACCTGACGGCCTCCCTTAGCGCCGAGGACGGCTTTACCCTAGCTTGGGGGGGTATCCATAGTCCACTACTCATTCTTTCGCGTGTCCTTTTGTCTTGGTTGTCAGTTTAGTGTTGTGTAGTGTTGTGTTGCTTTGTGTTTTGTGTTTATTTCTAGGTGTTATTTTGTGTTTTGCGCTTTGCTTTTTAGTGTTGTTTTCATGTATTTATATAATAAGTTCTACGTGCCGCTGCACCCACGGACTGGTATGATTGCTTACTTGAAAATCCAAATTTATGTATTTAGTTATTTTTATATTAGTTGTTACCCTTCTTTGCATCATGTGTCCCCTTCTTTTGTCCATTATAAGCATACAAGCTTCTGTTGTGCACTTTACGTTTATTTTATGCAAACTCATATTCCCCTAGCCCTGTGCCTGTTTTGGGTCTGAGTTTATTGACTATTTTTCACTTAGCTTGGGGGATTTGAGCTTGCTTGGTATGTGGTTTGGATGACTACCTATTGAGGCCCATTTCGCCTAACCTAGTGAGGATTGAGCCTTTTAGGACTTTATTACGAGTCCTGTATTGTTGAGTGTTAGTCAGGGAATCTTAAGAATTGTGTCTGTTCTCCTCCAGCATAGTCTACTTTTCTAAAGGTTAGGGATGATAACACGTTTGTAGTTAAAGCTACATAGCCAAAGTGCCTATCATGAAAATCAATTTACTCTAGGTTGAGCCAAATTTGTGCCTTTACCTTCTTTTGTAGCCACGATATCTAACTCTACATGAACCAAATACTCCCTCTTTTTACCTAGAGGATAGTCATGTGATCATAGTGAAGTTGATATTTGTAGCATTGTAATATAGGATTTTGGTTTGGGGAAATGATAATTGAATGATTTGACTACATACACTAGTCTTAGTACATTTCAAAGAAGTATGCACATAGAAAGTTCAGAAAAAGCTTGAAAAGCACAAAAAAAAGAAAAAAAAAAGGGAAAAAGAAAGAAGAAAAAAAAAAGAGAATAAGAAAAGAAAACAAAAAAAAAAATATTAGAGAAAAAGGTTGAGAATAAAGTTGACATAGTGTATTAGAGTCTATTATTGAGAATTTTGGGATTGACATGGTTGTTAGAAGGCGTAGTCTTCCCCGGTTTTATTTCCCTGGATCACTTACTATCCTCTATTTCAACTCCACATTCCCAAATTCTACCGTACCTCGATCCGAGCCTGCATTACAACCCTTTCCAAACATGTTCGACCTAACCTGATTAGTAAGATCAGTGCTGGAGAGCAGATAAGACACGATTTATGAGATTTCTCCCTGTTTAGGTGTTTAATTCCCAACTCATCTTCAGTCGGATGATTTCGAGCAAAACACGTACCCTATAAACACATGAGCATAATGGAAATTTCCCACACCTCTTGGGAAATAACCTCGGGAGCGTAGACTTGCAACCTCGTTAGGTAGTGGGCGGAATGAACTATGATGTAGCTTGCTTGGTGATCCCGGGTAGGTGTAAAAAGTTGATTATGCTTTATAAACCCCATTGTACTTGCACACCCATGGCTAGGGAAGAGTTTTGCACGTGTACGGCTTGCATTGTCTTGATTTCCACTTCTCATGATCTTCATTCGTCTCTTCATTCATTTCTTCATTCATTTTTCCCTAAGCTATCACTTCACCTTTCTATATCGTTTGCTAGGGACTAGCAACGGTTTAGCTTGGGGGAAGTTGATGTGCTCATTTTAGAGCACGTTTATCACCTCATTTAGTGTCAAGTCTCGCAGTTTTGTATTGGTTTTATGCATATTGTGCTTGATTTTAACTTGATCTTGTTTTCAAGTTGTCTTAAGTTCATTTCAGGTACTTTTGATGATTTTGAGGTGAAATGCGATATATTTGAGCCTTTGACACACATATCATAGCTTGGGCAAGTGCTTGAAGTCACTCATGAAGATCCCATGGAGTTCAGAAAAGAGAGAAGTGAAGCAGAGGAAAGAATGGTCTCAGATTCGACTGAATCTGAGAGACATTCGACCGAATGTATGCAGATTTGACCGAATCTGAGACTCATTCTGTCGAATGAGAGGCAGTCTCCAAAGCATTTGACCCTTGGTCACTAGGAATGCCGAATGGAACTTATTCGGGAAAATGAGCTTCCATTCGACCGAATCAACATCATCATTCGGGCGAATGCTTGACAGAGATCGATCCCTCGAAGCCTATGGAATAAGCGAATGGAAGACCATTCGGGCGAATGGAATTGTATTTGACCGAATGGGACTTGAATTCGGGCGAATGATAGTGTTTTCCTCTGGATCAACTACTTCTTTTTAGGGCCGGCTCCAATGCATTTTAGGGTTTTCGTAGGTTTTTCTTATTTTGTTATAAATACCCCCTTCCTCTAATGAGAGGACGGAGAGCAAGGTTTTATACTTTTATGCACTTTTAGTTTTCTTTAGCCTCCAAATTCTTTTAGATTTAGCTTTTGGTTTTCAGTTTCCTCAATGCTTTGTAGTTCAAATTCTTTTTGTGGATATCAAATTGAAGCTTTTGTAAGTCTTAATCAATTCCTTTGCTCTTAATTCATTTGTTCGTTTCTTTGCATGTTTAGTTTTATGTTTATCATTTATTAGCATAATTTCTAAATTGTTTTCATTCTCGTGATTCCATTCCATGTTTGTTTCTGTTGCGTCTTTGAATATCTTTACGTCTTTAAGCATGAATATGTGTGAGTAATTCCTTTAGGGGTTTGGATTGGTGAAACCCTAGGAAAGCTATGATCTTTATTACTTAAGGTTGTAGAAACGATGATAATAAATAGTTTCGGAATTCGATCGAATCTTGTCTTGCCACTCCTTTGGAGACATAGGGTGATTATAGGTCGTTCGTTGTGATTTGTGGAAGCACCAACTTCCTCTCGTATTCTTGGATGTCCATGCTAGTTATTATCAGATTTTCTCCAATCTATCATGTTCAGTTTTGAAAGCTTCATTCCTAGGGTGAATCCAATCTTGTCCCCGTTTTTCTTTACTTGCTTTATTTCGTGATTTATCGTCATCCATCTTCTGGTTATTAGTTTTAATTGAATTTCCAACTCCCAATAGTCCGGTTGTGTTAAAAGTTAGAGTCTTGATATACCTTGTCTTCGTGGTTCGACCCCCTACTCCACTATACACGTATAGTTTGTAGGTTGGAATAAATATATTTTGCATAACCTGTCTTTTAGTTAACGACCTAAAACACCAGTTATAAAAACTTCATAAGACCTATCAAGCATCCGGAGTGGTTAGCCAATGTGGTTGTAGTGCCAAAAAAGGACGGAAGGGTTCAGGTGTGCATCGACTTCCGAGACCTAAATGTTGCATCACCCATGGATTATTTTCCTTTACCCACATAGATATTTTGGTGTACAATGCTGCCGGTCATGCTATGTTCTCATTTATGGACGGATTTTCTGGATACAATCAGATACTCATGGCAATGGCCGATATGCCAAAGACTTCGTTCATCACTCCATGGGTAACGTTTTGTTATAAAGCAATTCCATTTGGTTTGAAAAATGAGGGAGCGACATATCAACGAGCCGCCACAATGATCTTACATGACCTCATTCATGATACAGTTGAAGTATATGTAGATATGATTGTCAAAAGTCGTGACCGGGGGAGTCACATTCAAGCTTTGAAATCATTTTTGGACAGGATCAAAAAATACAATTTGAGATTGAACCCTAAAAGATGTGTATTCGAAGTGACTTCAGGAAAACTTTTGGGATTCGTTGTTGGTCAAGATGGCATAAAAGTAGACTTAGATAAGGTCAAAGCTATCCAAGAACTATCTCCTCCAAAAACAAAGAAGGAGATTCGAGGCTTCCTTGGCAGAATTCAATACATAAATAGATTTATATCACAACTCACAACCCGATGCGAACCAATAATGAAATTATTAAAGAAGAATGCTTCCAAATGTTGGGATGAAGAATACCAAGCTTCATTCGATGCAATGAAGGAATACCTTCCGAATCCTCCAGTTTTGATGCCGCCTATATCAGGACAACCCTTATTATTATATCTCACAATTACAGAGACAACCATGGGAGATCTTCTTGCCCAATACCAGAAGGGCACTAGGAAGGAAGTAGGCGTATACTATCTTAGTAATAAATTCTTAGAGTTTGAGACTAGGTACACTCCATTAGAGAGAGCATGCATTTCCCTCATCTATGCTACTAAAAAGCTCTAACATTATCTACAATCTCATACGACGCACCTCATTTCAAGGTTGGATCCTATAAAATATTTCTTTGAGAAGCCAATATTAAGCGAAAGATTAGCAAGATGGCATGCCATATTTTCCGAGTTTGACATCCAATGTGTAAGTCAAAAATCGGTCAAAGGAAGAGCCATATCTGAAGCACTTGCTGAAGGACCGATATCGAGGGAAGAGTTCGATGCTAGTTTTCCAGATGAAAATATTTTTAATCTTGATGTATTACAATGGAAAATGTATTTTGATGGTGCTTCCAATAAAAGGGGAAATGGAGCTGGCGTGTTACTCATTGACCCTCATGGAGCTCACATACCTTTTGCAGTAAAACTAAGATTTTCAACTACAAATAATACAGCCGAGTATGAAACTTATATTTATGGCATCAAGGCAGCAATTGCAGCTAGAGCAAGATGCCTCACTGTGTTTGGAGATTCAAATCTCATTATATCCCAGACAATTAGAGCATGGAAAGTTCGAGATGAAAGACTTCAAATGTACACCGAGTATCGTCAACAATTTATGCCCTGTTTTGAAGAAATCAACTTTAGACATCTTCCCTGGAAACAAAATAGCTTCACCAATGCCCTTGCAAATTTGGCTGTCAACTTGGCCTAGGATAATAATGTGAAGGTCTAATCTGTTACCATTGAAGAGAAAAGATCGCCAGCAATCCAATTTGGGGAAATAATTGCTTTAGTAACTCAGTTGGATGATGAAAATGCTTGGTATGCCGACCTAAAAAATTTCCTCCTCACCAACCCTATAGGTAGCCACAAGAAAGATCAATTGGCTATTCAAAGACTTGCAGCTCACTTTATAATACTAAAAGACCAGTTGTATCATAAAGGTTTTGATGGAACGCTACAACTCTTTGTTGATGGGGAACAGACACACAAAATAATGAACGAAGTCCATGTAGGAGAATATGGACCCCATAATAATGGGAGAATGCTCGCCCGAAAAATTCTTTGAGCAGGGTATTATTGGACAACGTTGGAGGGTGATTGTATCCATTTCATCAGAACTTGCAAAAAATGTCAAATCTTTGCGAATCTCAACCACTTGCCACCCGTCGCGTTGCAAAACCTTACTTCACCATGGCCATTTTCGAGTTGGGGAATTGACATAATCGGACAAATTCATCCTAACGCCTCAAATAGGCACTAATATATCCTTTCTGTGATTGATTACTTTTCAAAATAGGTAGAAGCAGCAGCATATACAAAACTAGGGGTAAAGCAAGTTTTGAAATTTGTGATCAATAATGTCATATGTCGATATAGAGTGCCTTTTGAGATCATTTCAGATAACGGGTCGCAATTCGAGGGTCATCTCAAAGAGACTCTCAAGAAATATAAGGTTTGGCATTATCAATCATCCCCTTATTACCCTCAAACAATTGGAGCAGTCGAAGCAGCCAATAAAACCATTCGAACAATAATTGCCAAGATGATGAAGAAGACTCGAGAATGGCCTGATAAACTCCATTATGCCCTTTGGGGACATAGGATTTCTATTCGAACCCCGACAGGCACTATCCCATACTCTTTAATATACGGCATGGAGCCACTCCTTCCTATAGAGATTAAAATCCAGTCTCTTCGTGTTATGAACGAAAGCGAGATACTAGAAGATCAATGGTACAATAATCGATATGAAGAACTTTCTTTAGGAAACGAAAGACGATTACAAGCACTACACAATATACACCTTTACCAGCAGCGAATAGCTTTAGCATTCAACAAAAATCTCAAGGAACGTGGGGTTCAGGAAGCTGATTTGGTTTTAAAGGAAAATCGTGCACCGCTCCATGACCCCCGCGGGAAGTTCAAGCCAAATTGGTATGGACCATTCATTGTTAAGCATATCACTCCATCAGGTGCAGTGAAACTAATGGATCTTGACGGAAATGAATTTATGAATTTTACTAATCTGGATCAGTTGAAGAAGTATTATGTGTAATAATATAAAAGCATGCATAAATATATTTAGGGTAATTTTAATATCCACTATCATTAATAATTCATGGTTAGGTTAATATAAATTGCTCAAACGTGGCATATCAATAAGATATTGAACAAGTTCATAAAAAAAATGCAAATATTACAAAATCACTCTTACACGAAGTTACAAAAAGAGAGAGAGAGAGAGAGAGAGAGAGAGAGAGAGAGAGAGTGGGCTTCTTGATCTCTTCATCCGATTAGGAAGTTGGTGAAAAATCAGTCATTTCTATGGCTTGTAAGTAATCTTCAAACAACCATTCAGAATAACCTAAAGTAGGAACTGTGTTGTCACGAGTAGGAAGTGCCGGTAATAATTGAGCATACTTCCATACTTGCGAAGATCTTGAGAGATTTTCCCTACTATCAATGATAAGTTGTGCATAGAGGTTCCGGCAACTCAGTAGGTTCAAGAAGGCGTTAGGTCTGCCCCATTTGTCTCAAGCACCTCTAAGGAAGGTAAAAAGTGATACGGTATAACCCTGAAAGTTGAACACCCTTATGACGTCTCATGCTAATGGTTACCAATGCAATCCTCAAGAAAGAGGTGATCCACTCCACCTCCCCCATAGAAAAAAGGCTGGTCCATTCTTTAGTTTCACAATGAACATAGTAAATAGGAAAGAATCCTCTAGCACGGATATGCTTAGTACGATATGGCAAGTGTAGGGGAGGTCTTGACAATTTGAACTTTTCATACAACCACATAAAGAGGACCAGTGGACAACCTTTTACAAAACCATTAGGGTCTTTTATTATATAATTTAAACCATTAATGAGCTCACCTAAAATTATAGGTCCTAGATGTCCTGCGTTTATAATTTGCGGAACTAAAGGCAGACATCTAGTCTTACACGTAAATTATGAATCTTTAAAAAGTAAAAGACCCAATAGTAATAAAATACATGCCTTTTCTTGACACTTTTTAAAGTCCTCATTTGTTTGGAAAATCCAATTATCCTTATCAAATGTCACCACAAAATTTTCTAGGATAATATCGTCAAGCAAACGATAATTAACTAATTCTTCATATGGGATGCCTAGTGACCCTCTCATAATAGAATCATCTAATCTGAGATTGCCAGGGGTTATCACCCGACCCTCATTATCGAGACAAAGTAAACCTTTGATCTCTTCCACCAAAGGCACCATTTCATTCTCACCAAATTGAAAAAGATGGCGTTTTGGATCCCAAAACCCCACAACATCTCGTATCATATCATAACGGATGCGAAGTGTAAGAAAGAGGGAAATATTTTGGATAAAATCACGACTAAAATTATTAATATTAGGTGGTCGGAGGCGCTTCAAAAAAATTTTAACACTATTTTTTTATCAACGGAAATTTCATTAGTTTCTTGAAGTATGAGGAAACTCATCCTTTTCTTATAGAAATGTGAAAAGGAAAAGGGAATGCATGAGCTCTAGTATGCGTAAGTATTTATAGGGAAAATTTGTTTTTTTTAAAAAAAAAAACAACACAAAACAAAAACAAACAAAATAAAATCTCAACAATGATGAGTACATGATCCTACGTATATATGGACCATAGGTGAATTGGATTAAAACATATCACCCTTATTAGCCACCCTTTTTCTTTTACATAATCAACTAGCGTTTTTTTGTTTTTTTTCTATAAGATAATTTGTCTGATCGTGCTTAGGATGAAATAAATTCTTTGTCATAATTAACACACTGTTATCGTACCTTTCAAAGCATATGATAGCAAATATCTCGTAAGTACTTTTTTTAGGCAAGATTTTATGCTTCGGTTGTATAAGATAAAAATTTTGTGACTATATTCATACATTGGTTATCGTTTAAATCTAAAACTCAACCAATGAGGGGCATTCTGTAGACACTAAATTTTGATCTTCTTATTCTATCAATAATTTACGGTGTCATTCCCTCTCACTTTGATTGTGCTAGTGAACTGGGCATTTTTTTTTAAAAATCAATGGCAAAAAAAAGGAGTAATAGCATTGTGAAGTTTATTAACTAAAGAAAAGTATAAATCAGGTAATATTGTTAAATTACTTGTACGACCATTTTTTTATTTATTTGTCAAAATTCGTAATAATACACTAGATACATATACTAATTTGCGGTATGCTCTGTACTTTGTATTACCTTTTTGTTCCCCAAAACTCTGTCCGTATAACTAATCTCCTTGCAAATAATAAAGGATTTACAAAATAAATTAGTATGAAATACCTCATGTAGGTGCTAATCGACCTTTAATTTTTTTTTATTAATGTGTCCTTCGTTTTTTTTACAAACTAAACCTTCTTAATAAACAAACAAAATAAACGGATATACAAGAATGAAGACAGAAGTAATACTCTTTATTAATACACATGAGTTTGTTACAACATACAAAAAAAAATACAAATCATGTGTAGCTTCCGACTAATTAACTACAACCATACTTAATTATAGCCAGCATCAACGCCATTAATAAAACCACCAACGCCATTAGTAGCACCATGTATAGTTTTAGCATACGAATATTTTCTTCAAATCAAAAATCTTGAAATTGGTTTTGTTTGTTTTGGAACATGGTGTTCGAGAAAATTAGAAAAATGAATGGCTTTGAGTGAGGATAAAAAGGAAGTAGATAAGGGTGTGTGATAAAAGGATAAGGGCAATCCCCTTTTATAAAGAAATTGTCCGGATAATATAACTTAATCCTAAATAGTATCCAAAAAAATATTATATGATTATACTCCTTTATAGTTTGTATAAACTCCTACAAAAAAAACTTATATTGACTTACAACAATTCGAATTCTATAAATAGTTATGTTTAGGAAATTTAAGATAGAATAAAGAATTCGCCAAAAGCATTAATAATTAAACTCTCATTAAAAAGGTGGTAAGTACCTACATTACTTTGTATTTTATTTAGGCAAAACTGTTTAAATATTGTACGATCAATAATAGTCACCTATCAAGAGCTTATTCCTAACTTAATACGAGTAAAAGGAGGAGACACCTTATCTTTCAAAACCATAAGAGTAAGCCATCGAGCTTGATTATTCTCATTAGATAATTTTTTTTAGCCAAAGAAGATTGATTAACCAGAAAAAAAAAAAACTATTTTTTGTATTGCCTTGTAAATTAAAGCCTATCTTGCCCCATTTTAGCTCTTGATAATAGTGTTGCGTACTATACGATAGTCAAAGTAAATTTAGAAGGTTAAAAAAAATCATTTTCCTTAAATTGTGTTGCTCTACATATATCCCTGACATAAGTGAGAAAATTCAGACACTCTACTTCTTCAATTGGTGGCAGCCATAATCTGATATCTTTTTCCAAATTTCAGTTCAAATCCCTCGTACTACTTCCCCATCACTTTATATCCATAAACTGTTCCCTCGGCGAAATCTCAATGACTATAAGATTTTTCTGCCGACAAGAGGGAGAATTGTATTTTAGAACATAGAATGTGGCCTATCAGCTTTGTCGAGACTCAAAAATACAGTATCAAGATTTAAGACCTTCATAATATGATGAAAGCACCACCTTGTTCTCCTTAAAATGCGCTGCTCCCTTTTTCTTCAATCTATGGCAGCCATAACCTGATATCTTTCCCTATGTTTCGCTTCAGACTCCTCATGCTATGTCTTTATTCCTTTATATCCATACACTATTACCTTAATAGGATCTCAATGAATGTGAGATGTTTTTGCCGACAAGGGTGAGAATTGCCATTTTTTTTAGAAGATAAGAATGTGGGCTACAGCTTTATACAGTATCATGTTTCGAGGTATTCACAATATCACCCATGCACCCACTTCTTTACATTGCAAAAATACTTTTAATCTAGTAATGGGTGCATAACCTACATAATAATAATGGTTAGTATAACAAATTGAATACAAGAAAACTAAATGCTTTAAATCTAGTAATGGGTGCATAACGTACATTATAATAATGGTTAGCATGATAAGCTAGAACACATAAAAACAAAAGACTATAAATATCCTTTTTGTCTCTAACACCACACTAACAAAGGAAGACAATGACATTTTACAATTGATCGCAAACACATTTCCATTGTAAACTCATGGCACTCGTAGATATAATAAGGTATTCATTTTTGGGTGAAAACAGTTGAATATTTTCATCATGAATATAAATGGGATAACCAAGAATTAGGTGCTTATTAGCCCATAATTTTTTTTAGTTATTCTACATTAGAAAATCGACCCTATTGGTGAGGTTATAGGAACCGAAAAGATGTGAGAGTTATATTTTCATATGATTGCTCTTCTTTTGATTAGTTCTTTTTTATTTTTAGTGATCTGCATAATTAAGTTGGTTAATATAAGGAAATCATGGACACGAACTCAGTGTATGATCATCGATGCTCTAGCTAAATAAAACAAAATTTAATTAACTTAAAAAAAGAAGAAGAAAACATAAAAAATGTATACACTAAATAATAATTAGACTAAAGTCAAATCAATAAAGAAGAGGTAAAATATAAAATAAAATAATGAAATTAAACATGGAACTTTAAAGTATTGATACTAATTACTTTTGTTTTGTATTTGTACTAGTGTCGTGGTTTTGCTAATGGAAGAACTATTCTTATTTCTTCTAAGGAAATCTTTTACCCAAAACGTGTTCTAAATAATGTCTTTACCAAATAATGGTGACGCATATACAAAATCACATCTAAAGCTCATACCCAAAAATCACAATACTTAAACTTTAAAACCCAAATAAAATCAAGAGATCAGCAACGACATATTTTGCATGGCATCGAGGGATAGCCTTTGTTTCACCTAATTTCTAAGAATTTGAGAAATTATTTGATTATCCCAGAGTTATATGTACATGTCCAAACTCCACAGTTCCCACTCTTGTATACGAACATCTGACAGGAGGATTGAGACAATTTTTTTGTTTATTTTATAGCTAGGCCATTTTTTTTACTATCTTGATTATTTTCTAGCCATCCTCGTGCAAAATTTTTTTTTTGTTCCACCTCAAAAAAAAAATCTTAATCTCAACTCAACTTCATACGATTTTCCCTAATAATTAAATCAAAAAAGGTTTTGTATGTAGTTGGTCTAATCTTATCAGATTTAAGACTTCGGCATTCATTACATAGACTCTTTTAAGAATTTGCTATATGTATTACGTAATTGGTCTAATATGGCTTTAACCTTAGATTGGAAATTGTGGTTTCAAATGTGATATGCATTATATTTCAAGTCTAATAAAATGAGATTTATAAAAGAAAGATATATATCTTTCTTGCTAAAAAAAATGAATAATCAATTATGTGCATGGTGAGTACTTAAGATTAAGTCATGAAGTATGGGCGACCTAAGTTTTAAATTCAGGGTCAAGATCAGGAATTTGCTTATAAAAGTTGATTTTTTTTTATTAAAGATCATCTATGATTAATAAATAATAATTAAAGATATAGAAAATTATTACCTTGGAGACAAGGCCTAACGAATACCATATTTCAAGTGGTTGATTATACTAAGCCTATCAATCTACGAGATTCTCTTTTGAGTGTAATCATACACGAAAATGAAATTATCAAGTGATAATTCCAGACATCATTCTAATTCTTGCAAAGTCGTCAACTGAGACGTAATTTATCAAACAAAAGTCTTTTTCAAAAGACTATTGTGGTTTTCACTAATATGGCAATCACCTTATTTTGGGTAAGATTGTTAAGTGAATAATTTCATGTATCATTATAATCCTTATAAAGTCGTCAATTGAGACGCAAATTTCTATTTATATTGAAACTGAGGTGATTACCTCATTTCAATTGGATTGCTTTAACCTTACGGGTGAACTCCTTTCCAAACACATTTAGAGATCAATAATGCTCTACTACTTATCAGACCAATCCTGAATCACAGTAAAATTGGCCATTTTGAAATATGATATTCAGTCAAACTACGGTGGTTTTGATTCTTGAGTGGATTCAAAATCCCACGATGATCGGTACGTATTGCAACTTCAGTGTTCAAACCTACCACGCATCAATCACAATGTACGATTTGGGCATAATAAACTTTGTATGCTTGATGTGTTTAACAACATTAAATTATGTGCTTTTTTTAAAAAAAAAAAAGAAAAAATAATAAAATAGCCGTAGTCCAATTAATGAATAAAGACAATATACCAGTAAGAGCCTGTTTTGTAAAACGGAAGAGAAGACAAATTCCAGACGTTTGATTCTCTTAACCTAGACTCCGAACCCCCTTTTTTTAGACCAGCCCTTATTGGGCACACACACACATTTTATGAATCGCACTCGTAGAGGCAATTTATAAAATGATAAAGCAAAGGAATAAGAAATTTTCAAAACCGTCCTTATTCGGATAAAATTAAGGTGGCGACTTTACAAAATTGATCATGCAAGATTAATTCGTGGGACTCTATCGATTGATCAGTAGTCGATCGAGAATCAGGTTCCACATACGTCTTTATTCTTTCTAGAATCAATCAATATTTAGCCCTTTTTATGAGCAAATGCTAGTTGTACATCATACTTGAATGTACATTTAGGAGTTATCCTTAAGGCTCATTTCCTGGTCAAGCATCATAAAACATATCTTGATCTTGTTTTTTCCTCTTTATGTCAATAATGTTCTAAGACTAAAACACATAAGTGTTCATGAACTAGACCCATTTTTCTTAGGTTGGAGTACATTATAAAGAAAAATCTCTTTAGGCTTATTTTTTCATTTGATTAATCAATATCTCTAACACATCATCATCATGCATCATACTCCCTTTGCATTTTAATAACCCTAACATATTGTCTCTTGACTCTTATTAACACATCATCATCATGCATCATACTCCCTTTGTATTTTAATAACCCTAACATATTGTCTCTTGACTCTTATAATTTATTGTAATTGTTGTAACTTACATACATAATTCTTACTTTGTATTGGGATTGCATGATCACCTTTATTTTTGCCCTAATCAAGACCTATAGATTGCAAATACCACACTTAATAAGATAAATAATGGACATTGGGCATAGGTACCCATTAATCTTGATGACTCTTAACAAAGTGATCATCAAAAACTAGATTTATGTGCATTAAACTTAACTTCCTCAACCAATTAAATCTAAAGTGTGCTACCTTTGTTTTTGCATGTTTTTCCTAGGACTAAACCTAATTTGTTCTCCATCTCTTTGCTAATTTCTTGCATGCATTCTTAAATTAAAATAATTTTCTCATTCCTAGACCTTTTCATGATTCAAAGATCATTTATGTGAGTCAAATTTCGAATTCAAACCCAAGGGTAACCAAACATCCCAAAAATATTGGCGGTGACTCTTTGACCCGTTTCAATGTCGCAAAGCCACATAGCCAATCCTCATTGATGCCAAAATATATTAGGACACTAGTGGGCAAGAGTCCCTTCCTCTTTTCTTCACCGAAAAGGGAAGGTTGAGTTGTAAAAAATCAGGCTCTCTAGTGGTGGTTCACTCATCAAATCATCCACCCGAAACTTAGTTGGGTTCTAGACCCTTTAAACATACTTAAAAGCCCCTAAACCTCTCTAATAACACATGGCACGCATCCATAGGGACTATGTCACACCAAATGGAATCCTTATATGGTTTGCTAATGTTGAAGTTCAACAATACCCTTTGACTAACACAAATCCCTTTTCCTTAATTCAACCACTAGATCACTTAAGGAGATGGATGTGCTTCAACAGCCGATCTAAGCTTATTAACAAGCACTTGAGAAACCATGTTAGTACAACTCCCTCTACGAAAGTTCTCCTCTTTCATAGCTTGCACATTCAAAGCCCTCCCCACAACCAAGCATTCCCCTTTATCTAGACTAAGTTATAATCCATCTTCCTCTAAGAAAGACTCCTCCTTCTCTACTGCCTCGAACACATATCTAGGGTTTCAAACACCTCAGAATAAGCCAGAGTCACTTTATTCTTAATGGGGAATTTTGAAGCTGGATTGTTTTTATAGTAGGTTTTGGCTTTGAGAAGTAGTACCTTTTAGTAAAGAAGCATGAGGATTCCACTTTCCTTTTGTCTTTTTTCTTGGTTTTCTACTTTATGAGCTAACATAGTTAAATCCTCTAAAGTATATATGGATACAATTCCACTACATGTGTAATTCTAGGTTACAATCCTCCTATGAACCTTACTAAGGTTTGGGGCTCATCCTCATTCACGTCACACTTAATAAAAAAGATGCTTAAATTCCTGTGCATACTCCTTTACTATTTTTTAGCCTTGCTTGAAGTTATGGAGTTGTGTGAAACTCTATTTAATGTAGAACTTTAGCATAAACTTAGTTAAAGTATAATTCCTTAGTTTTAAAGACACTGTCTTTACCTTTTTGTCCTCGAGAGTAGCCTTATAATTAAAAACTTGGTCTTTTGTACTTTATGAATTCATCCAGATATAATTTTCCATCATACTCTAAAACATTAACCTTGATATCATTAGAGTGCCATGGTCCTTGGGGATGGTTTTGGGAATATAATTACCCCATGGATTTTTATTTTCCTCTTCATGGTCAAAATTTGGGAATGTGGGTAAATCTCTCCTTTCTTTCCTAACCACTAAAGATAACTCCCTCAATTAAACCTTTATATATCACAAATTCCTCTCCATGGGATTATTTTCTTGCTCTAACATAGCTACTTTAGTAGCCCATTTATTATCACTATTGTTGGTTATGTTCTCAAGGTTCTACGGATCACAAGGCACAAAAATGTGGCTGAAAAATAACCCTAAGATTTGATAGTAAATTTTGTTATAATTGAGCTCAATGAGGAATTGTACAATTTAGGGTTCAAAGGATCTAAAAAATAAGCTTAGAAACATAAGTTTGAACAAGTTATATATTTAACAACTTAATGCAAATCTAATGTTTTATATTCAAATCAGTTGATGAGGCCATCACAAATCTATTAAAAATACATAAATATACCTAGTACTATATAGATGGGAAAGTAAGGGTCAAATTCCACAAAGAATATGGAATCATGAATTGAATTGCTACAAATCTAACCTAACTAATCATATTATGTTCAATAGGATAGATGCACCCAATATAAATACAAAGGGTTTCTTTCAATTAATTAATGATTTCCTTAACAATGCAATCATGTCTACTAATAATACCCAATTGTACTTATAATTTTAAGGTATTTTAGGTCTTTATGCAGGTAGTTTATTGCATTTCAGTTTAGTTTTAAGTGAATTTTACTCATTTGTAATCATATGATGCATTCACGGGTTTTTGCAGTATTAGTTTTCAAGATTCCTAAAGACTTAGAGTCATGGAAGAAGTTCAAGACTTAAGGAATAAAGCTCTGAACTAGTGAAGAACACTACTCTAAGACAACCCAAATATAAGATGAAGTAAAGGAGCAGAATTAGAGTCAAAAGCAAGAAGACTCGATCAAGTGTGCAGAACAATCAATCGAGTCTCTCCTCCATTAGCTAATTCAGACTTAATTTGAAATCTAAAGAAAGAAGTAGGACTCAATTGAGTGCTATTTAAACTCGATTGAGTGCCTTGTTGTTGTGTTGTTTTTAGCGAGTAATCTATTAAAGCCCAAACTCCTTGTATATATATAGGTTATTTTACACGCTTTTAATAAGCTTAATTAGGGTTTTAATTAGGTTAAGAGGTAAGGTTAAGTAGCAGTAGTCTATAGTTTACGTTAGAGATTTGCTGCTTTGTTCTTAATTTTACATTGAAGCATTTAGATTGCCACTTTAGCATTGTGGACAACAAACGATTTGTTTTACCTTCATTATTTTAGTATTCTATTCTCTATTATTGCTCTAATATTATTTCTTTATTTCTTTAATATTGTTCTAGTATAATTCATGGTTTTTATAATTGCTTATGTAAGTTTTAGAGTTAATATGCGTGAGTAATCTATTAATCTGCTAGGATAACGATGAATCCTAATATGGATTAGGTATTGATGAAATCTTGAGACCTGAATATAAATGCATAAAGATGATTATTTTTATCATTGTTTGGTGTTAATTTCATTTAAAAGGCTAGATGTAAATGATTAGTAGCGTGGATTAAGTTTGTGGCGAGAGTCGGTTCATAATCTACATTAAAATCACTGGTTAAGATGTGATTGATGATCACGAAAGCAGATGTCATTACCATTAGGACTTATGTGATGTTGTCTTTAATGTCTTATTATAGCATGAATACACGACAGTAGTAGGATTGCTTTTAGAGGAAGCTATTGATACTCAAGAGAGACCCTTAGTGTAGTTTAGGGTGCATTTATCCTAGGAATTATTTTTTATGTTGAATTCACAGGATTGGGTTAGAAATCTATATCTAAGTCATATTAGTGGGGATTTCTTATTCTAGTTATTTGTCATACATCGATATCTAGTTTTGCTATAGTTTGCGTTCTAGTTTAGTGTAGTATAGTAATTAACTATAATAGATCTCCCTTAGTACGTGACAACCTAATAAAGTCTAAACTATTATGGACAATATTAGAGCATGATAGCCTCCTAGGATATCAACCCTACTTACCCAAGCTACATTAGTTTAGTTGAATAGGTTACTTTTAATAGGGTAGTGACAACTCGATCAAAATTTGGTGTTCTTGCCTGGAACTAATGGTGATTTTCTTTTGTTGTATTTAGTTTAGATTTCTATTAGGATTTTCTAGTTTCCGTAGGTAGTTGATTAAGCTATCGTGTTTTTAATCTCGAGTAATAAGCTCCTAAGAACCTATACATCGAGTGTGCATGTAAAGAAAACGCTAGAAAGGAAAATGATAAAATAGATTAAAAACACTCGATGTATAGGTTCTTAGGAGCTTATTACTCGAGATTAAAAACTAAGAACAAAAGAAATAGAAAAATAAAGCAAAGAAACCAAACAACATGGCTAAAACCCGCCTCAGAGTACTCTATTTGAGTATGGCATCCTGGATCCTCACACGATGTTAAGCATCACTGAATAACAGGTTACATTTGCATAGTTTGAACTAAAACTAGAGTTTATTTAACTTACCTCAAGCAATGCATTCATAGGACACCCTATAGAGTGCATCATTTCACACATTGAGAACTTTCTGGAGAAGTGTGATACGATGAAGATGAAGGATTGTTTAGAAGATGTTCTAAAATTGAGGTTGATTCCATTCTCCTTGTGGGATAGAGGGCACAAATGGCTTAGAGATGAAGGGTTAGATATATTCTATTCATGGGATAAGCTGGCTAAAGGTTTTCTCATGATGTTCTTGGATCAAGAGAAGACGACTAAGTTGAGAGTTGAGATCAACAACTTTCAACAGTTGTGTGATGAGTCATTCTGTGAGACATGGAGATGATTTAAAAGGATGTTGAAATGTTTTCCTCGTCATGTGTTACTAGATTGGCTTTTGTTTCAGATATTCTATTATGGTTTAAACAATGATACTAAGTTGTACATCAATTTAGCTTCATCCTGATGAATGGTGCAAAAGGCACCTTGGCACTAATTGAAAAGATGGCTACTACTACTACTACTTCACATTCTTCAAGAGAGGACTATAAAACAGAGTCATCTTCCTTATCAGTAAATTCAGATATCTCAAAGTTGGTAGCTTCCATGTAAGCTCTTACTGAAAGTTTGGGGAAGATACATCAGAAAACTGCTTTGGTTGCATCTTGTAAGGTTTGTGGTATTACAGGGCATGATGTGAGTCAGTGTTAGTACATTACAGGTGATCTTGGCAGTGAGAAAGATAATGCCATCTATAACAACCCTAAGAGGTCATTCGACCCATTATCAAACATCTATAATGAAGGTTGAAAGAAACACCCAAATTTCTCCTATAAGAATACCAAAAATGTGTTGAACTTGATCTAAAACCTAGCCTTGTAGCGCAACAACTTTAACCCGCTACTAGGACTGCTAGAATTTAATGGTAAATCCCTGTATAATCCACCATAGCCCTTTCAACAACCCCAAACATCTCAGAAATTCAACTTAGAAGTTTTAATTGAGGCTTTTGTAACTTAATAGACTAGGTGCAATGAGAATACTGAGAAGAAGTTTGTAGAGGTAAGGGCCCACAACATGATTATAGAAACTCAACTTGATAAACTAGCTTATTAGGTGAGTTATCTCTCTAGGTTCCATGCAAGTTCCCTGAAAATACTGAGACTCCTCCTAATAAACAGGTAAATGAAATGACTACGAGGTTTGGTAAGGAACTGGTTGATTAGTCGATAAGAGTAATGGAAGATGCAAAAGAAATTGTCTCTACTATTGTCCTCATGTAGCTTACAATAAGTTTATTATTTGTTTAATATTTACATCTTGTAATTTAATCATTTGATGTTAAAGCTTTGAATGTGCTTATCTAATCCGTGTTAGTGTCAGGTATCAATAACTGTGTAAGAGTTAGAGGATCAAACACGGGTAGTATCTATAATGAAGAGTCTCTTAACTTGTTATTTTTGTAATCTAGGATGTGATACATTTATTTAATGAGAATTCTAGTAGTGTTAGACTATCTAAGTGCATTTGTTAAGTTAGCTAAAAGGGTGATTTACTGATCGAGAATATGAGATATTTGATGATGTGTTCTAGCCTTAAGAATTGTATGATTTTCTATTTTGTGTTAGCTTAAAATAAGTTCATTTGCTTGCTTGTTGATGTCCTTTTTAATTTATATGCTTGAATTTGTGATGTAATTGTAGTAGTGTATGTGTATTCGAAACATGTTACATCATGTGTGAAATGGGTTTCTCACGACATCAACCGATTCATCCTATGTTGAACATACGCAGCTACTAACTAACCCTCCACTTACACAATGCTATACAAATGTAATTATCTAGACTTCAACCTTAGCATGTTATTTTGTCGGGTATGTGGGTTTAGTGTGTGTTACTGTTATGATTGCAAAGAGGTTATTTCCTTTAGACCCTTGAATTAAATTATCCTAATGATATTCAAGGCGTACTGATAAAGTATGTTGTGTTTTCCACTAATTTTGTATTTTTGGTGTGATTGGACTAACATGCAGTATTGAACATTGCCATTAGACAATGCTAAAGTGAGGCTTCAACTCCAAAGGAAGGCATCTTCAGCTGATGGAGTTGTTTTAGTCAAATATAGAGGCACTTTACACTAGTAGATTAATACATATTTACGGCAATGTTATTACTATTATATGCGGCATCAAAATGCATGCAGCAAATAAGAAGGCAACAAATTAATATTTTTAATTTGCGCCGTAAAAAATATACCGCAAAATTTTGAATATTACGTGGAGGGTCTGGTTTAATACTGATGGGCGTTAGAACGGCCACACATTCCACACTCATTAAAACATCTTTATAAGCAAACACTTCACAAACCAAGCACAATGATAAGTAAGAGTTCGGTCCATAAGGAATAGGGTATAATTACTAAAGACCTTAACACTCAAGCTAATTCAAAGTCTTTTATTAAAAGGGGTGTTCGTCAAGTAGAAAATAAACTATTATTCTAAATCAAATAATTAAAAAAAACTAGGGAATGGGATCCACTCAACCATAGCAATTAGGCATATTGGGAGTAAAAGAGACAAGAGATAGCAAGAATTATATGTAAGACCAACCTCATGCAATTAGGAAAACAACTCACACTACTAAACTTAGATCCCTTGTTAGTTTAGTAATAAGAGACGCATAGTCAAGTTGCTATAAGTAATGACATACTTAATCTACATTTCCATGTCAAACTAAGCATAACATGTCATCAAGCTCCTAATTCAAGGGTAGCTAATCCTACCATGAAGAACTAATAGGTAATCTCATACAATCAATTTAATCACAAATCAAGCATCAATACTTCTCCCAAATTTACTTAACTAAACATTAGGTTGAGCTTCACCTAACCCCTAGAAAAGAGGACTACTCAAAACTCATTTCTAGTGACATACAAACTATGAATAGGGTTCTAACTAGTATAATAATTTGGGGAAAGCGAATAATTAATGATAAAACTAACATCCAACAACAAAATTATTAATAACTAAAGAGTTTTAAATGACATGCAATAACAAAATAAAATTAAAAATTTAATAGAAAAAAGTGAAAGAAATTACTAATTGAAGCTTCAAATGTTGAGTACAAATGTTAAATCTTGAGAATAATCTTTTAAAGTTGCTATTATAGTGATTAATTAGAAGATTTCTGAGTTAAAATACCAAAGATGATTGTTCTAAACTAAGAGAAAGTTTCCAAGAACTATGCTACTGTTATCCATCCTAAAATGAACTAAAGGGGTAGTATTTATACTCCCCGAATTACATAGGGAAATCCGTCAAAAGTAACCCAGATTCCTAGTTAGGAGCGCCCTCTCCTACAGCCAAGAATGCTCTCTCCATAATCTTACACGCCCGCTCTCAAGTTCTTCAACATGTGGCACATTAAAGCCAAAAGGGAGGAGCGCCCGCTCATGTCGGACTCTGAAAGATGGTAGAATCGTTTAAACTTGGTAGGAGCGCCCACTCCTGGGGAGTTGCATGTCCGCTCCTCTATGAGCGGGCTCTCCCTCCTCATTCTTGCTCCATCTTTAACCCTTTAAAAGCTATTCTTGTGCCAAAACTTCACCTACACCTGCAAGTCAAGTATATAAACATGAGGGCAAAGCCAAAATACAAGATTTATATACACCCGTTGAGGACGTCAAGCATGAAACGCATCACGAAGTAACCCCACTCAATTCCCCCACTTTGTTGTGCACACTATGACTTACAAAATAGAAATTTTAGTCATATGATAGTATTATTAACAATATTTTGATTAGTTAATCAATTTACCGTCACTTCTATCCATATCGATGTTTGCTTTTCAGCTCGTTCTCCTTGCAATGTAAGTCTTTTGAACACACTGTAAAAAGACATTGATTAGTTTAAAAGTTCAATTTCAACCAACCTTAGCTTGCAATGTAAATCTATTGATTACACTTACCAATTAATAATCGCTTTCAGCTTAGTATTGCACATTAATTGAGCCGAATTAAAGAAGTCCCACTTTCCACACAAATGACTAAACATATCCAATGTGCATAATAAGCAATAAGTAATTAGCATTATGCTTACATACTAATTCATTATCATACTCTAAAGTAAATGTATAAGTAATTAGCATTATGTTCACACATCAGATTCAAACGTATCGTTCCAAAATAGGGGCGAAAATGAACTTCAACCTCGCTTGAAGGGCTTTTGTGAATGCGAAATAGACGTATGTCTTTACCTCGTCAATGTTGCCATTGATTCTTGCATCCGAAGTGGCCTCAAGACACAACCAACCGACTAATGAGAGTATATCTCACGATACGCAATCATCTTGGAGTGCCCTACATAATCATAAAAAGTATTATTGAAATGGTTTAGAAATTATTAACAGTACGACATAAATTAATCTATATCCTAATTGTGTATACCTCATACAGCATTAAATAACAGAAATGTTCAATTAAGCTCCCTGTAAGAATTGGGTGATGTCAGCTTTGTCAAGCCACGTTGTTCCATCTTCAGAAGAGTGGAATAAGGCTCGATCCAATGACATAACACTGATATCATCTTCCACCATCATGGTCGCACATTAAAGTAGCCTCTTGCACTCGAGACTAGGAGAAGCTACTACATCTTCAGTGAAAAGAGGTCGGTTTTCTTCCACTAACTTCTTTAAGGCCAGTTTATTGCTCTTAATAACATCATTAGCTGACATCCCCTTTACCTTCTTAGCTTGTGGAGTGATGTGCTCATTTTAGAGCACATTTATTACCTCATTTTAGTGTCAAGTCTCATACTTTTGTATTGGTTTTATGCATATTATACTTAATTTTGCCTTGATCTTGTTTTCGAGTTGTCTTAAGTTCATTTCAGGCACTTTTGATGATTTCAAGGTGAAAGGCAATGCATTCGAGCCTTTGACACACGTATCTTAGCTTGGGCAAGTATTTGAAGTCACTCATGAAGATTATACGGAGTTCAGAAAAGAGGGAAGTGAAAAAGAGGAAAGAATGGTCTCAGATTCGACCGAATCTGAGGGACATTTGACCGAATGGTTGCAGATTCGACCGAATATGAGATACATTCGGTCAAATGGATGACTGTCTTCAGAGATCTTGAGCCTTGCCAACCAATAGAAAAGCCGAATGGAACTCATTCAGGCGAATGAGCTTCCATTCGGCCGAATCGACCTTTACATTCGAGCGAATGTTTGACACAGATCGATTCCTCGAAGCCTCTGGAATGGGCGAATGGGATCATATTTGGCCGAATGAGACTTATATTCGGGTGAATGACAGTGTTTTCCTCCGGATCAACTACTTTTTTTTAGGGCCGGCTCCTATGCATTTTAGGGTTTTCATAGGTTTTTCTTGTTTTGTTATAAATACCCCCTTCCTCTGATGAGAGAGGGGGAGAGCTAGGTTTTATACTTTTATGCACTTTTAGATTTCTTAGCCTCCAAATTCTTTTAGTTTTAGCTTTCGGTTTTCAGTTTCTTCAACGCTTTGTGGTTCGAATTCTTTTCGTGGATATCAAATTGAAGATTTTGTAAGTTTTAATCAATTCCTTTGCTCTTAATTCATTGCTTTACTTTGTTGCATGCTTAGTTTCATGTTTATCGTTTATTCGCATAATTTCTGATTTTTTTTCATTCTCGTGAATTCTTTCCATGTTAGTTTCTGTTGCATCTTTGAATATCTTTATGTTTTTAAGCACGAATATGTGTGAGTAATTTCTTTAGGGGTTTTGATTGGTGAAACCCTAGGAAAGCTATGATCTTTATTGCTTAAGGTTATAGAAACGATGATAATGAATAGTTTCGGAATTCGATGCGAATCTTGTCCTGCCACTCCTTTGGAGACATAGGGCGATTATAGGTCGTTCGTTGTGATTTGTGGGATCACCAACTTCCTCTCGTATTTTTGGATGTCCATGCTAGTTATTATCAGATTTTCTCTAACCTATCATGTTCGGTTTCTGAAGCTTCATTCCTAGGGTGAATCCAATCTTATCCCCGTCTTTCTCTATTTGACTTACTGTTAAATTTGTCGTGATTTACATTCTCATTGTTAGCCTAGTTGATCTTCTAAACCCGAGTAGTCCGGTTGTGTTAAGAGTTAGAGTCTTAATATACTTTGTCCTCGTGGTTCGACCCCCTACTCCATTATACTCGTATAGTTTGTAGGTTGGAATAAAAATTGTTTGCATAACCTGTCTTTTAGTTAACGACCTAAAACACCGGTTATCAAAATAGCGTCGTTGCCCCCACTTCTACGCCCTCCTCGCCCTCACACACTTTCTATGCGAGACAGACCTAGGGCGTCTACCTCGGTCTTACCAGACCATGACGATTCAGATGATGAATCTGAATCCGATATCATGTCCTCCCTAGGACGCATAGAAAGAAGGTTTGACCAGGTCCTCACCACCCAAGCCCACCACACCGCCCGTCTCGAACACCTCAAGCAAAACTTCGAGCGGACGAACTACCCACGGTATGATATGGCCTATCGCTTCCACATGGTCGGCGAAAGCATGGCCACCCCTTCCTGGTACCCTCGACATGACAACTATAACGAGATATCACTAAGTCATGGGTTTGACCGGTTGCGGGTGGGTAGGCGTAGGTTTAATAACTTCACCCCGCCGGCTCCTAGAAGAGCCTCGGATGACTATGGGATGGATTACACGGGTGGGGAGGAGGAGGTTAATGAGGAGGATGACCAGGGGGATGATGAGGAATTTATGGGGGATGAGTAGTGGTAGACCTAACGGCCTCCCTTGGCGCCGAGGACGGCTTCACCCTAGCTTGGGGGGGGGGGTCTCCATAGTCCACTACTCATTCTTTTGTGTGTCCTTTGATCTTGGTTGTCAGTTTAGTGTTGTGTAGCGTTTCGTTGCTTCGTGTTTTGTGTCTATTTCTAGGTGTTACTTTGTGCTTTGCGCTTTGCTTTTTGGTGTTGTTTTCAGGTATGTATATAATAAGTTCCACATGCCGCTTCACCCACGTACTGGTATGATTTCTTACTCGAAAATCCAAATTTATGTATTTAGTTATTTTTATATTTGTTTTTACCCTTCTTTGCATCTTGTGCCCCCTTCTTTTGTCCATCATAAGCATGCAAGCTTCTGTTATGCACTTTGCGTTGATTTTATGCAAACTCATATTCCCCTAGCCCTGTGCCTGTTTTGGGTCTTAGTTTCTCGACTGTTTTTCACTTAGCTTGGGGGACCTTAGCTTGCTTGGTATGTGGTTTGGATGACTACCTATTGAGGCGCATTTCAACTAACCTAGTGAGGATTGAGCCTTTAGGACTTTATTATAAGTCCTATATTGATAGTGTTAGTCAGGGAATCTTAAGAATTGTGTCTGTTCTCCTCCAGCATAGTCTACTTTTCTAAAGGTTAGGGATGATAACACGTTTGTAGTTAAAGCTACATAGCTAAAGTGCGTACCATGAAAATCAATTTACTCTAGGTTGAGCCAAATTTGTGCCTTTGCCTTCTTTTTTGTAGCCACGCTATCTAACTCCACATGAACCAAATGTTCCCTCTTTTTACCTAGAGGATAGTCATGTGATCATAGTGAATTAGATATTTGTAGCATTGTAATATAGGATTTTGGTTTGGGGAAATGATCATTGGATGATTTGACTACGTACAATAGTCTTAGTGCATTTCAAAGAAGTATGCACATAGAAAGTTTAGAAAAATCTTGAAAAGCACACAAAAAAAGAAAAAAAAAGAAAAAAAAAAGAAAGAAGAAGAAAAAAAACGAGAAAAAGAAAAGAAAATAAACAAAAAGAAATTAGAGAAAAAGTTGAGAATAAAGTTGACATAAGTGTATTAGAGTCTACTATTGGGAATTTTGGGATTGACATGGTTGTCGGAAGGCGTAATCTTCCTCGGTTTTATTTCCTTGGATCACTTACTATCCTCTATTTCAACTCCACATTCCCAAATTCTACCATACCTCGATCCAAACCTACATTACAACCGTTTCCAAACCTGTTCGACTTAACCTGATTAGTAAGATCAGTGCTGGAGAACAGATAAGACATGATTTACGAGATTTCTCCCTGTTTAGGTGTTTAATTCCCGACTCATCTTCAGTCGGATGATTTCGAATGAAACACATACCCTATAAACACATGAGCGTAATGGAAATTTCCCACACCTCGTGGTAAATAACCTTGGGAGCGTAGACTTGCGACCACATTACGTAGTGGGCAGAATGAATTATGATGTGGCTTGCTTGGCGATCCCGAGTAGGTGTAAAAAGTTGATTATGCTCTTTAAATCCCATTGTACTTGTACACCCATGGCTAGGGAAGAGTTTCGCACGTGCACGGCTTGCATTGTCTTGATTTTCACTTCCCATGTTTTTCATTTGTCTCTACATTCATTTATTCATTCATTTTGCCTTAAGCTATCATTTCACCTTCCTATTTCATTTGCTAGGGACTAGCAATGGTTTAGCTTGGGGGAAGTTGATGGGCTCGTTTTAGAGCACATTTATTACCTCATTTTAGTGTCAAGTCTCGTACTTTTGTATTGGTTTTATGCATATTATACTTGATTTTGCCTTGATCTTGTTTTCGAGTTGTCTTAAGTTCATTTCAGGCACTTTTGATGATTTTAAGGTGAAAGGCGATGCATTCAAGCCTTTGACACACATATCTTAGCTTGGGCAAGTGTTTGAAGTCACTCATGAAGATTATACGGAGTTCAGAAAAGAGGGAAGTGAAAAAAAGGAAAGAATGGTCTCAGATTTGACCGAATCTGAGGGACATTTGACCGAATGGTTGCAGATTCGACCGAATCTGAGATACATTTGGTCGAATAGATGACTGGCTTCAGAGATCTTGAGCCTTGCCACTGGAAAAGCCGAATGGATCTCATTAGGGCGAATGAGCTTCCATTCGGCCGAATCGACCTTTACATTCGGGCAAATGCTTGACAGAGATCGATTCCTCGAAGCCTCTGGAATAGGGGAATGGAAGACCATTCGGGGGAATGGTATCAAATTCGGCCGAATGAGACTTATAATCAGGCGAATGACAGTGTTTTCCTCCGGATCATACTTTTATGCACTTTTAGATTTCTTAGCCTCCAAATTCTTTTAGTTTTAGCTTTCGGTTTTCAGTTTCTTCAACACTTTGTGGTTTGAATTCTTTTCGTGGATATCAAATTGAAGCTTTTGTAAGTTTTAATCAATTCCTTTGCTCTTAATTCATTGCTTTACTTCGTTGCATGCTTAGTTTCATGTTTATCGTTTATTCACATAATTTCTGATTTTGTTTTCATTCTCGTGAATTCCTTCCATGTTAGTTTCTGTTGCATCTTTGAATATCTTTACGTCTTTAAGCATGAATATGTGTGAGTAATTTCTTTAGGGGTTTTGATTGGTGAAATCCTAGGAAAGCTATGATCTTTATTGCTTAAGGTTGTAGAAACGATGATAATGAATAGTTTCAGAATTCGATGTGAATCTTGTCCTGCCACTCCTTTGGAGACATAGGGCGATTATAGGTCGTTCGTTGTGATTTGTGGGATCACCAACTTCCTCTCGTATTTTTGGATGTCCATGCTAGTTATTATCAGATTTTCTCTAACCTATCATGTTCGGTTTCTAAAGCTTCATTCCTAGGGTGAATCCAATCTTGTCCCCGTCTTTCTCTATTTGACTTACCGTTAAATTTGTCATGATTTACATTCTCGTTGTTAGCCTATTTGATCTTCTAAACCCGAATAGTCCGGTTGTGTTAAGAGTTAAAGTCTTAATATATTTTGTCCTCGTGGTTCGACCCCCTACTCCACTATACTCGTATAGTTTGTAGGTTGGAATAAAAATTGTTTGCATAACCTGTCTTTTAGTTAACGACCTAAAACACCGGTTATCATGGAGCCACCTAAAAAGGCACAAATCGCACAACTTTAGTTATACCAAAATATAATTATAGATAGAATTTGATTAAATCTTTAATTTCTACCTCACTTATGAACTTGATCAAATGTAGACGCCATTGCACAAAAGTACCAATTGCGTCATTCAATGTCTCACTCTAGAATCGGGAGTAGTAGTACTGCTCCTTTGAAGAAGTCAGGAACAATCTCAATCTTTATACTTCATGTCCTTCAAGCCTCATTCCTTGGTGAGTTTGTGTAAAATGCTTGTTGACTAACGTAGGTACGCGACACCACCGGCCACATCATAGATCGTTCTCGTACTTGGATCTTTTAGGAGTAGACAATAACTGGTAGGACCCTAAAAATTAAATATATTATGTCAATATTAAGGCCATTAGTAATACAAACATTAGTTATTCAACATAAAGATTTAAAAATATCATGTAACACACCTCTAGTTGGGGAGTAGACACCCGTGCGCCCTGAGAAAGCAACTAGAGAAAAGAAAATCCATGGGGCATGTATACGTAGAGGAGAAAAAATATCACACCTTTTCTTTATAGACAATAGTATCTTATTTGGAAGAGCTAATGCAAGAGAATGCTCGGTTATTGCTAAAATAATAAGAAACTATGAAAGAGAATCTAGTCAAAACGTCAATTTAAGGAAATCAGAAGTTGTCTTCAACAAATCAATACCTATCAAGCAAAGAAATGTTCTTATGAATACTCTTGGGGTTAAAAATATGGAAAGATATGGGAAATACATTAGCATCCCCATGGTCATTGGAAGGGCTTAAAAAGACGTGTGTTGCATCTCTTAAGGAGAGACTATGGAAAAAGCTACAAGGATGCCTATCAAAACCAGGAAAGGAAATTCTTATCAAAGTAGTGGCCTAAGCTATCTCCACATATTTGATGTATGTCTTTAGATTACCAGATGTTCTATTAGATGAAATGCACTCAATAATTTCTCGGGTTTAGTGGGTTGATGGTACTTCTAAAAAGATCCATAGGATGTTATGGGAAAAGCTTTGCCTCCCAAAAACCCAAGGTGGAATGGGCTTCCGAACCTCAAGGTGTTCAACTAGGCATTGTTGGCTAAATGAATATGGCGCCTTCAACAAACTCGTTGGTTGCAACTATGCTCAAAGCCAAATATTTCAAGACGCATGGAGTCTTAGATGCTTATAGAGGTTTTGATCCGATCTATACATGGAGAAGTCTATGGTGTACAAACTTCAAAGGGTTAATTCTTGTGACTTGCACCTCATGGTGAAGGACCTTATAGATCTTAGCAATGGACAATGGAAGTGAGATGTTATCAAGAACTTATGTTCACAGGTGGAGGCTACATTGATCTATTATATATCATTGTTAACTAGAGTACAAAAAGATTGTATGTACTGGCTAGGGAATTCAAATGGAGAATTTTCAGTAAAATCATACTACATTCTAGGTATGGAGGGTGTAAGCAACAGACTGGCTCTCAACCATAACTTATCGAAAACAGTTTGAAACATGGACACACCTACGAAGCTTAAAGATTTCATTTAGAGAACTTATTTGAGAAACCTAGCTATTAGGAGCATGTTGGTAAAAAAGAAAATTGCAAATGATGGAGAGATGCACGAGATGCCATTAGGGAGAAGAGAGCATTATGCATGCCATTTTTAAATGCTCAAATAATGGGTCATTATGGAGTAGCAACAAGGTTGGAATGGTACCCATGCAGCACTAAAAGGCTCTTTTCGTAATCTTTGGCAGTGGATACTAGAGAAATGGAGCAAGGAAGACTTGATACACTTATGTACACTAGCATGGGCAGCATGGACTTTGAGAAATAAAAGAATATTCGAGAATTTAAGCACTAATCTGTTGAACATTGACACAAGTTTCCTAAAATTAGTAGCCGGCTATAATTATGCTCCAAAAGATATATGCTCGCCTATACCTGGTGCATAGCATCTAAATGCTTCATGATCACCACTAAATGCAGGATGGATGAAAATTATTATAGAGGCTCGTGTAGTTAAGGGAGTATATTATAGTATGGGTGTCGTAATTCATGATGAACAGGGACAGATAAACCTTTTTGCTACACGAAAAGAAGAAGTTAACTGGGAACCCCAAATGACAGAAGCAGTAGCTATTAGCTTTGGGATTCGGATTGCTAACATATTTGGTTTTGAGAAAGTAGTGCTATAAGGTAATGCAACAAGTATTGTTAGCCTCATTGCGGATAATGTTATGGGAAATATCCCTCCAATTACCTTTATTGAGGAAATTAGAATAATTAAAGAAAATATTTGATGTATTTAGGATTTCTCATATTAGAAGAGTAGGAAACACAGTTGCTCACTTAGTAGCCCGTATGAGTACTAGGGGAGCTACATAATTCATTGGTAATGGTCCCTTCTCTCAAGGGATTTCCTCTCTTGCAGATGCTAGCCTAACATGAGATTTATAAAATTTATCTTTTCTTAAAAAAAAAAAAATTTTATGGACCACCAAGCATGAAATTTTATGAATATAACAATATAATTGAATATAACTAAATGTAGTTACAACTTTTTCTTTAACAAACTAGACCAGCCAAATTCTTCCAACAATCTATTTAACTGTTATACAATTGCTCCTAAGTTACAATACTTTGGTTTCTAACCTCATACCACAATGTACAAATACGTGGTACGGGCATTCAGGAGAAAGTGTAGATGGGCAATGCATATTTTTCTTCGAGGCTTAGTAACATTGACGGGAGTACTCCTTTTGAATATTGTCATGAAAGGTTATAGGGACCCATCTATACCAACACTCAAAAATATAATTGTATTTTTATAAAATTGAGCAATTGGGAACAAGTCTCGCATTACCTCCATCCACTACTCTTCTATACAATGACTTATATACCATTAGATACCATTTATAACATTGTCTATGTCTTTGTAGAATAAATTTGAGTATTTATACCGATGACCCAACAACTCATTCCCAAGCATTTTCCTTACCTACTTCCTAGTTATCCTACCCCTAAGGAATATGTCTAGAAGACCACAAAAACCCATGTTACCATCACCTTGAACACTGAGATATTCAGCAATGTTTTTAAGCATAATAATCGTGATCTTAACAATGTTGCGATGATTCATAAATAACACCTGAACATCTGATGAACATTAGAATCACTTTTAATATGTTATAATTAATAACATTTAAGAACAAAAACAACATGCATAACAAATAGTATGACATAAAAAGGGTATCGTACAAACATGTTCACCGACAACATGGAACGCCGCCCCCAGCTAAAACTCGTATTCTTACCCTGCCCATGCCCCCGACCATAATAGTCTCATGAATATCTTTCCCTCAATTAGACAACCTAGGCTTGGGTTTAACATAACTCGAATGATCTGTATGAAACTAAGCAAGCTTGTATGAGATAAGACATGGTGATTGGACAACAACAAGTTCACTAGAACTAATCTCGTTCACAAGAGATTGGAAGAACTGCACGTCCTAGGCTAGGGAATATGGATCATCACGGTCTCCATCATTGATTTGAAGTATTCTCCATAAAGTATGGACTTGTTGCAACTTAAAAAAATGGTTGATCATTGACAGACTAAAGTCATATCACCTAATCAAAAGTAATTCCTAAAACCACTAACTAAAATAGATAGGGAAGTAGGGTTGAATCCACATGAAAAAAAGACTTTCTATTCCTAATCAACCTATATAGTCAATATTACCAAGTAGCCAAATTAATTTTAATGTAAGAATTAAACTAAGGGAAATAAATACACTAAAGAGAATTAACTGAGGAGAAAATCAAGGAACCGAAGCCTAGGGTATAGATTCACCGATAAATAATATTCCAGGGTAAAATACAATGATCAATTATCAATGCATCAATTAATCAGATCATAAAGGGCCTTCACTACGTATTACAATCACAAAATTAATCTACCGGTATTAAATCGCATCTCTCGAATCTTGATTTAACCATGTATAAATTAACCTGCCTATTGAAACTAAGCCTAAACATCAATTCTTATCTCTTGAATCTCGAATCTCGAATCAATATTGCTTGACTCATACAATTAAGCCAGGACAAATCTAATTTCATAACATTTAATCAATCATTAGAAAATCAATCAAGTATTGACAATCAACAATAATAAACTACCCCTTCATATTATTTATGGATCCCTAAAACCTTAGAAATAGAACTACTGACACATAATTAAATTTAAACAAAACAAAGAAAATAAATATGGCATGATTAATCAAAGCAAATAAATTACTGAAGATAAAAAGAGAAGAAATCATTACCAAAATACATGGAAATAGTGAATTGCATAAAACCCGAAAAGTGTAAAGCGATAGACAAGAGTATTCACCGAATGCTAAAACTAAGAAAACTAGAAGTTGACCTAATGAAAAAGCTAAGAGAGAGAGTTTTGGTGTCCGCCTCACAAGTCCACCTAAAACCCTAAATATCGAACTTAAACACGTAAAAAAAACACACGTGCCCGATTGGGCGGATGTTCGCCCGGCCGGGCACGTCTCCAGACAACATTGTTTTTCTCGCGACATGCCTCGCCCGGCTGGGCGAGCTTTCGGGCAACTTGGACCTCCATTGGGCTCTTAAATAAGCCCAATCCGAATTTCCTCTTGTGTCTTTAAGAATCGATCCAATGCCTCGAACTCTTCTTCTTCACCGAGCCCTTAACTACCGATTTAATGACTCTAACTGGTCTTGGGCTACGAACTATTGTTGCAATAATGCGCTCCAACTCCAATGCTCGTATTGGCTCAAATAAATCCGGGAAAAATGCTCTAAATCCGCAATTTCGTATAAAAAATACAAAATCTACGAAAAACACTAGAAAACGCATATTAATAATAAAAGTGGCTCCATAGAACTAAAAATACTCCTAAATATGACCAAGGGACATCCACAATTTCCTACTATATAAAATGGACATATCATTCACGAGTGCATCTTGAATCTGACACGCTCACGATATCCCATGAACATTATGGTATGAACAATCACATAACACATATACTTCATCACTTAATGATCTAATCCATCTCTCTTCCTCAATCAAAAGTAGCAAACAATAGTGGGAGGCCCTGTCACTCAAATGTTAGAATAAATATATCGGTACCGCTAGCCATGAGTGTGTCTCAATGCCTTGAGTGTCTAACGAATCTATGTCAGTTATGAATCAATGACTGTGTTTATTTTGCACTAAACGGTGCCAAACAATACATTAAAATAAGACAACCAACACTTGAGTAGAGCATGTGCACTTTCTACTTGGTTATTTATCATGTTACCAAAATGAGACTTTTCATTCATCCACACCTAACAAACTTCTCACAATAAACGGGTATATACTCTCTAAATATGTCATAACAAAAGGGAGCAAACACCCCCAACTAGCACTTTTGACTTGAATACATTATCATACTCATCTAGAATCCTCGCTTCCATGATATCTTTTCACCTACCCTTTTTAAAATCTTTCATCCATCTTATCTTTGCAGATTTTTCTGACCTTGTGCTCCATATTCATATTGATGTACCAAGTACAATTAAGTGTTTAGAGTCAAATAACACTTCTTGAATAGCACCATGAGGCTTAACTCTTGAAAATAACGTTTAATGTAAAATATAAATCGTTACCATACAACAACTTCATCTTATCCAACACCCAGAAGTAGCTACATGTTGGCTCATCACCTAAATATGCATATAAGATCAGAAAATTCTTGTTAAAGTCCTGCAAATCTCAAATAAAGGCATGCATCTTGTACATGTTTGTCTTTTGAATACAATTTATGCTTATAGCACATCATTACGCGTAACAAGCTCACTAAAACAAGATGGTCATAAACACATGCGTCACAACATTGATATCCAAATCAGATTGAACCCAATGAATATAGTTATTCTTCAGGGCAAGATAAAAGAACTAACTCACAAAATCCCTTTCACCAGCCTCCTTCTATCTCATCCTACCAGTAAAATTGTAGATATGACATGCATTTGAATGATCGTTTGGAAATTGAGAGTTCACAACTACCAAAATAACCTTTGTCTTTGCTTGAATTGTAGACAATTAACGTATTGATTTCTTTGCATTGAGGCTAAGACTAATCATCTATCGATTGCCATCTAAATACTTAATCATCATGGTTGTACATGTCGTCCCATTATGACCCAAAACTATCAACTACCCTTGTTCAAATAACTGAACCTTGATTTAAAAAAATTTAAAATCACAAGCTTGAGTTTTCATATCTAGTTTTTCGCCTTCCACTAAATTCTTATTCTTGCCCCTATTTCCTTTTCTTCTTTTATATTCTCAAATAAAGTACACCTCTTAATAACGAAAATTTAAAGAACTAAAATCCATATTGAAGGTCAATAGTGAATTCCTTCGATAAAAATATATCCGAAATAACAAATGAGGGTAATAGTTAACATCCTCCAAAATCTACCAGAGGTTCCAATTAACCAAACAAACAAATTCAACGATATTATTAATAATAATTCTTGCCAAAAAAAATTACTAATAATTTTATAAATAAATAAAAATAAAGACAAAACTTCTAGATAAGGAGGTCAGCCCTAAGGGTAATCTTCTACGAAAAATAACCAGCGTGGAGCAATCCTTTTAAAAAAATAACCTGCCTAGGAGAAGCCTTCTAAATAAGAAAGCTCCACTAAGGTTGCCTCTTAAATATTATCGTTTTTTAAATTTAAATACATTTTTCCTATTTTAATATATGCACTCTTTTAATTGAGTTCAAAGAGAAGTAAAAAAGATTATTTACTCTTTTAATGTCATCTAAAGATATAGCTCATATAAAACATCAAACAAAAAGTATACATCGTAAAAGAGAAACCTCTTAAAACAACCTGGAATATATATATATATATATATATATATATATATATATATATATATATATATATATATATATATATATATATATATATATACACACACACGGAAAGAGACCCATAACACCATGTCCTATTGAAAATAATGAATCATAGGTGGGGCAAAATGAAGCAAACCCACAACCTATGGAATATACTTTATAGACAGACTTGATGTTGTCAGTTCTTTGTGAATTGCCTTCAGCAATGTGACAAAGTTGCAGAAACTTTCGGCAGAAAACCACTTCAACTTCCATGTCTTGGGTCTCGGAACTATACTTCGATTCTGAAAGCCAACTTTTAGTTTCAGCTTGTTAATTATTATAGATGACATACAGGGTACTTCACAGTCTTCTTTTAGAGTCAAGGTCACACACAGGTTCTCTTTGCCTTCAATTACCTGAAAATAATTTGAGATTTAAGTTTGAAACCAAATTCCCCAGGTCCACCTACAACCAAACATGACAGTAAAGTAAACAGAAGAAACCAATCATCTGAAGGCAACACCATTACAGTAGCAGTCATTTAGTAGTGCCCCCCCCCCCCCCCCCCCCCCCCCAACACACACACACACACACCACAATTTACAGAGATAAATAAACGTAGATCGGCACCCATTAAACTAAATGCTGCATGAACTTCATGTTGAACAATCAAATTAAAATAAAAGGTAACACACAGCTTATAGCAGTCAACAATCAGGACCAAATCGTCAATTAAAGCCCAAGGTGAGGCATTTCACATCCCAAAACTAAACACAAGTATCTTAACAATTACGTTGCATAAATTACCATCTCAGACACGTTAACAATGGAGCAGCATGAATCAAGCAAGAAATACGAGGCAGAATCTGCATTCTCTGAAAGTGACTTGAAGTGCAAAATATCTTCAACACATAGAACCAGATGTCCTCTATTAACAAAAATTGATCTGGACACCCACTCCTCTTCTGTCAAAAACAAAAACAACAGAACTTGTGAAGCTGCAACAAGATTCAGACAATGCAAATAAAGATAATGTAACTTGCTAAAATAAAAATAAAAGGCTAATGTAATAAGCTTTAGTGAGGTTTGAACAATCTGAAGTTTAAATGCCACTAACCACTGGGACGAGAAACAAAAGCGACATCTACCAAGTTCAGGAAAATAAAAAAAAATACTTCCTATGAACCTTGTGCCGGCTACCAAGTGAGGCAAAGCAATTACAAGCACAAATCCATGGTCTAAGACTTTCTTTCAAAGATAGCTATACCAACCTATGAACCTTGTGCCGTCTATAAAGTCAATATTTAGAGAAGCAGGTCCAGAACATACTTTACAAGTTCCAGGGATAAAAAAATTCACCAAGGTTGTAATTTCAGAAAGGTCAATTTCTAAGGAACCACCTTTTCTAAAAAAGTGTTTAGTGGGAACTGACTTTGATGAAACTATAAGGGGCATTACCATACCTTCACTGGAAACCCTGAGTCAATTTTCACTGTAGTCAGTGATTACTGTAAACTTTATGATGGCAAGACTTAATTTCTTTGCCTTTTGGGTCTCAGAATTCTCAAGGGTGCAATAAGATCAGAAATCTATGAGAATTTCCAGGTTGCAAAATCTATTCCTTGAATTCCTTTCTCCAGTAGTTCTGTTTCCCTATGAAACACACCCTCATTCCTCTGTCGCATTATTTCCACCATTCCACCTTCTCTTCCTATCTGCTTGGATGGTGAAGAAAGAGGGGCACTCTTATCAACCAAGGGATAGGAAATTTTTTTTCCTTGGAAGATGGCATATGAGATTTAATAAAGATAAAATACTGAACAATATTATTCTTTTCAAGGAGAAAGAAATGAAGGGAAGTAAAGAACAGAATAAGAGATTCAAAAATAGTACTCCTATAATAGAGAAAAAGAGAGAAAGCAGACATATGGCAGAAAGAATTCATTATGTACCTATAAGGAGGGCATCATGACAGATAATTGATGGAAATATACAAAGAAATGATAAAGAAACAAACCATGAACTTGACATCACTTTTTCTCCTATAGGCCAAGTAACCAACTGTGATATGTAAAAGTATACATAAACAAAACAGTTTCTTCAAATTACCCCTTTGCAAGTATTGCTATAACATTTTATGCATGCATAGTAAGGAGTGCAAATTCCGCAATATTCCAATTTAAGACAAGAATACACAAGCTACCACATGTCCAAATCTCTACACACGGAACCCCCCCCAGAAAAAAAAGAATGACTAATGTCTTTAAATTACTGTAGTTAAAAAAAAGAGAGAAAATGGCACATACACACCCTAATTTCAATCTGGTTCAAGACACTGTCAAGCACAGAATCTATAGCTACTCTACAAATACACACCCACAAATTTCCTTCCAGTCCAAAAGATGGATTTTCAATCCACCCATACTCATTTTGATCAGACTTCCTATGTTGGTTGTCGCTTGGCTGAGTCAAACATTTTGGTTGTGTAGCCTTTACTTAACATACCATTTACAAGGTTATGGATACTAAGCATAAGGGTGCATTAGGTAACATAAGTGGCTTTACCGTAAGTTGGGTAATAAAAGGATCATGTATAAAATTAAATCTGATCAAGAGAAAGAGAAAGAGAAACTTAGTCATCTGATAGCCACATTTAAGTAATATTGATGTTGCTAATTTCTTAGGGCCTCGAACTATGAGGACCATAAATAAGGACATTTGCGTGCAAGAATGAACTTGAGATTAGGTGTGAACGAATATGCACCATACAACATACCTCCATTGTTTCTGTGCCAAAAATGCACCATACAATATTGATAAATGCCAATTCCGGAGCTTCCACCAATTTGTTTATTGAACAAGGTCAACTGAACCTGATCCAAACTGCCAATGAAGTTTTCAACATAATCAAAAGCACTCCTTAAGTTCTGTCAAAGAATTGAGCTTACTAGATAAATTAAGCATAGACTAGGACTTCTACCTCTTAACAGAGCATTTGTCTTTTTGTCCATGAGAAAGTAATCCCATCATGAAAAGTAGATGCCTAGTTTTCTCCTTGCATCTAGTAATCAACAGATATGATGTATCATCATCAACATAGACCCTACATATGTCAAAAGAGCACTGGCTAATTAGTAAGAATAAATCACTGCAATGCATATAGGAATATTTAAGAAGTCACTAACCAGATTACGAGAAGTCCCAACCCAACCAAAACCTCGCTCACGTCTTCAACCTTGTGTGAAGCCAATAGACCAAAGCTACTATCTAAAAGAACCCACATGGTTGGCTTTAGTCAAAGTGGAATAACCAGCTAGGGAAACAACGCATTAATGATGGGGTAAACAATTGAAAGAGATCATACCACAGCAAGTCTAACCTGACCCATCAAGTACACCATCGAGAAGAATCACATATAACTTCCATTCACTGCTCAGAACAACAGCTACTTGTCTGCAATTGCCAAAATTAAATGAGACTGAGGATTTAATAATTGTGCAGAATGTCTGAAGTATACTAAAAAATTTTCAGCATAAGACAAAAATGAAGACCATGAGACAAAGCAAATTATGATGTAGAAAATAACTATGTTGCACCAATACGAATCCGAATACGGCTAGAGGAGAAGAAGAGGAGAAGAACATTTAGTTTTTTGTGCTCCACTGAATTGGTACGTCTATATTTAACCCAATTGTACCCAAAACGTACCCAGATCTGATCTCACCCGTACCCGGATATAAATAGTCGTACCCGCTTTTTGAAAACGTTTTGGGTACGTATTTTGGCCGTACTCGTACCGTATCCTGCCCGTACCCGTTTCTGGTACGGGAAACAGTGAGCAAGTGGTGTACCCGTGCTACACAGGAAAATAATATAACACGGCAAGGAGATGAATATAATCAATGAGAACTCATCATGGATAAATAGTTTCCAATAAACTGTGGATCAGATCTGAGGGCAAGCAACTGCCAGATGAAAAAATATTTTTGAGCTGGAAGGCCTGAAAGCTACATCACTGATAGAGTAATCTGATCAACAAAATGCAACACTGCCAACTTTTATGCAGGTAAGTTTACAACTTATATTCAACGTTGAGGTGAGAAACAACACACATCAAATCGACAGCTTGGATGGACAAATGGCTTGGAAACCCAGAGAAAGAGAGGGAGAAGGTAAATAAATAAAAATGCTAGCCAATTTTGCAGTACACTAGGAAAACCATCACCCGAGGATCTTTAGACTCCAGAAATCGGCAATGACAACTACTCTGTCCCACAAAATTTTAAATCCATGAACAATAGATCCCTAGAGACTATCATTCCTCCCAAGCAAAAACATATGATCGAAAAGCACTCTGATTCCACAGAAGATCATATGATATATCTCTATATACTAATTCATTAGGAGTGATTTGCTTAGAGTAAACCACGTGCCACATTCGTGAATTTATAAAACAATGTATAATACTTGCGAGCACCATGTCCAAAGAAACATTGCCAAACATTTATATTTGTTTTATTGAAGAATGTATAGCAGCTTGATTCCGTACATGAATGTATATCAGCTTGATTTTGTATAATGAATGAGGCTTGTAATTCCATTTGAATAACTATTTGGTGGGCCTTACCAGCTTGCAGGAAAGGCTGATTAATGAATTAATATTCACATCTGAATTAGCAAAATGCAGGTCTTCAGATGATCCCCTATAGAATTAATTCATATCCCAGCATGCACAAGATAAGGAACGAGAAATATAATCATTGGTTCAAAGCAAAACAGGGTTAATCATGATGCCTGATATGGAGAAATCACAAATCACAAATCACCTAGACACACCACTCTAAAATTCTAAGATAGGATTTCATGTCACATGAAGATCCAGTACTTCCACTAAAGAAAGACATACTGACATTTGCATAGAACTTTTAGAGCTAAGAAAGTGTTAGCTAAATCCTTGATGTAATAACTTTTTCCAATGACAATCACTGAAGTAAGCTATAGGGGAGAAAGGTAAGTGGTCTTTGAGATAGTTCGCACACCTTCAACTCATATTTTGGTGGTATTTGTATAGTTGGCCTTGGCCATGGGGAAACCAAGAAGTGACTGGAAGCTAAAAAAAACCAATCTGAAAAAACGGTAGCCAAACAAAAGCTTCTGGTTGCAGGTCAGCTGCTTTGTTTGTGGTAATAAATTAATTCAGGTCCGGTTGATAGTAAAAAATAGTAAAAAATACTTACTGCTTCCAACTTTTAGCTGCATGGTACCACTAGTTAATCAGTTACTCCTAACTTCCTCAAATTGAACAGTAACATAGCAACAAAAAAAAGTTTTTCATGAATTAGTAAAATATGTGATAAAAACTTGTAAACAAATCAAAGAAAGATAAATAATTACCCAATCTGAAAATTTGGGTAAGCCAATGAATGGCTAACCGAATTTTTAGTCAGTTTGGGGTCCAAAGAAACATGCAGTTTTTAAGAAACCAACAAACAGGTTACAGTCTAACAGATCCCATATTTTCACACCCCTACTTCCTTCATAGCCTAATAATACGGCCTTCAATGAGGTCAAAACAAAACAATGGAAAACAAGGATAGCTGTATAAGATGAAGGCTTGAGTTGCTAACTATTAATACAAAGTATGACAATATAACATCAACTAGATATTACCTTTCACCCCACATAGGGTCTCTCCCAACTACACCATTGCAGACAATGTAGTGCTTGCAAGTTTCATGAGTGGAGGTATCTTCAAGAACTGAATTGAAGATATTTTCAACATGGTCATCAACTTTTGAAACTACATGCTTTGGATGTGCTAGGTTTCCACCAGCATCACCATGTGCTGGTACTCTGTTCAGTATTCTACAATCTCTTCCAAGGCAATGACTATTTCTCACATTCTGCTCCTGTTGCCAACATTTTCCATCAGTTCTGCAAAAACCTATGCTATCTGACAGTGAGACATATCTTTTTTTAGGTTTCCTTATAGACTTTTTCATCTCACAACCAGCATCAAACTTGTTGGAAATAATTGCATCTTCGAAATTTCTTCCGTACAGAGGTTCATTACCACCGCTATCCTCTCCACCAAGTTTGGTTGATTGCTGCGCACATAAATCTAAAGAAGCCCATCTTTGTCCTACCTCAGGAACATGAAATCCATTGTCACTCTTTGCTACAGAAAGGGGGTTAAATTTCCAACTAATATCGTCAGCCACACCTTCACCAAGAAATTGTTCAACTTCGGAGAATGATGAACTTTCACGTCTATCCTCTTCATCACAGCTAGTATTGCTGTCAGAGGAAGCAGCAGACAAGGACTCAGCAGACACCTGTAAGAACTCTTCCTCCAAGTAGTAGCGTCGATAGAGAACATCCTCCTCGTAGTGTGGAGGTGATACTGGGGTTCCAGAGGATGGCATTGACTCCATATTACTTTTGAAAGAAGTCAACGGTGTATTGCTGACATATAAATCATCACGTAGACTCGTAACAGAAGTAGCAGGGTCAAAATCTGCTACTTGTAAATAGTTTTTCCCTCTAGGAAAATAGAACTTCAGACAATCCTCATCGAATACCCTTGTAATTATTCGAGGATTGATTTCTCCATTTTCAGCAACAGTATAAAGCCATTGATAACCATGATTACCAGCAGAAGAATTAGCAAAGGACCTATTATTTTCTTGAGCATTTGTACCCCTATCATCTTCTGAATTTATGATCGAATCTGGTACATGTTCCAAGTATCTTGAACTCTCTACATTGTGTCTCCAACTAGATGTGTCTCCCAAATTGCTTTCAACAGAAGTAAGGGAAGCCTGATTCTTTATTTCATCATTCTCATTTTCAGATCCCTGATCCATCCAATCCTTAAATTCTTCCAACCATGCCTTAGAACGTTCATTCTTCATAAACTCAATTCTGTTCATCAAACTAGTTAGCTCACCTTCTTTATCAGAAGCATCATCTTTCACACCTTGCATACCATTATCACATGACAATGAATCTTGCTCAAAGATCATGTTCATACTAGGCTCTTCACTTTCAATGCATGCAAGGCGAGAGAATTTCTTCTGCAAATAAGAGTTTCTTTCTGATTGTCTCAGGTGATTAATCAACAACAATAGTAAAATACATGATATCATCCACTAAAATCACACACACAAAAATTAATACAGTAATACAAATTTTGCTATTCCTCGTACAGCTCAAAAACTTACCCTTTTCCCATTAATTAACCCTTCTACTTCATTGTCCTCCCTAGCAGGAAAGTAAAATCCATAACTTGCAGGCCGTCTTTGCCTCCTTGCAATTAATATCTGCCTTTTCCAAAACTCTCTGGTGCTCATTTCTTTGTCATCTAATTTCACCTGAAAGAATACAATAATTAGATCATTAGGAAGCACTATATCTTGCTTGGATCGTGAATATCATAGTCAATTTCTGCCATCTTACCAACTATTCAATAAAAGAAAAAAAATAGCAAACAAAATGATGGAATATGTGAAAGATGATGAAACACCTCAAGGAAGCAAAGAACAAAACTTACTGATTCAGGAAGGAGAAAAAAGCTGAAAACTTGAGCCCGATACCATCGAGCACAACTGAGAGGATTTCCTTCAAGCCAAATATTCTTTAAACAAGGAAGGCCTGAAAGGACCTCTAACTCCACGTAGTTGGAGATGATGTTATAAGAGACATCAAGTCCTTCCAAAGATTTCAAATTCTCAATGCCTCGCAAAGTAGTCAGAGCATTATTCCTCAAAACAAGTTTTAATACACGGCATGCTATCTGTATGATACAAAAAACGAATCAAAAGTCATTCCTCATACAATAGCACACTAGAACTGCTTTTATGAGATAGCAATAAGAGAATTTCACAAAAAAATTCTAATATAAGACTAATGCGTAGTCAAGCACTCAACTACAGTGGGGATGTAAGGAAACAATATGAAAATGGAAGAAACTAGGCACTAGATGCCTAAGGCGCGAGCCAAAACGCCTCAGCAAGCCAAGGCAACGTGCAGTCCAAAAGGCTCAGAGAGGTGCGCATATCACCTTTGCCGAAGCGCAAGGCACACTTCCTTTCCGCCTCATTGTCAGTAGCCTGCTAAACAGCTTTTCTGATTTTAAAAATACAAAAAAATATTTCCCAAGGGAAAAGTCGTGTGACTTACCTAGGCCCCCACACACTACCCTTAAAAGTAATATATGACCAAGGAGAAGAGATTAACTCAAAAAATTATTCTTTCTTGTGCTATCATACGTTCCACTTTTAAAGAGCTGTCTTTTTGCATTTCCTGTGCTTTGTACTTTAAAAAAAATATTAGTCATTTGTATTCTTTGCTTTTCCTTACCAATGCATGAATGTGACCAACCACCCCTTATTATCCCCCTTTTTTTTCTTTTCCATGTACACTAGAGGAAATACTAGTTTAATTGAAGGATACTTTATGTACTTTTTCTTTTTTTTTTTTTTTACGTGTAGCCCTTTTTCTGAAATTTTGATACCTCAAGAGAAAAAAAATAACATAAATAAAACACGTAAATAAAGGAGCGCCTCATATACGAAAGGCATGTGGCTTCGCCTTGCGCCCAGACTACAGGGACCCTTTGCGATTCCGCCTTTTAAAAAGTACATATTCAGATAAATACCCAAGTAAACCAGATTCAAAGACATCACACAAAAATATCAAGAAGATTCTCAAACTTCAAAAGCACCAGCAAAGCCGAATAACTTTCTAGCAAATCCAGCTCCACATATTAAAAGTAAATCATTGTGACGAGCCTATGGCTAACTAAATGACAGTCATGAAAAATGCACATATACATAAAAAGGATAGAACATCGCAGCCTAATTACAAATGGATCATTAACCAAAGAAATACAATGTGGGAATCCTAACAATGCAGAAGTTGATAACTCCAAAATACAAGCATTACAAGGGTTTGGGGGAAGAAGAGTTACTCACCTTAAGCCATAGGCATTTCTTTTTATTATTATCTTACAAAATTAAAAAACAAGAGAACATATGAACCAAGGTTTAAGGTAAGCAACACTTCTGCTTCTACTTCGATAACCATGGGAATGGAAGGAAAGAAAATAGAACAGAGAGCCCACATAGTACAGAGGATGACAGAATAGTAGAGCACTTCAGCTCATTATCTCAGAGACAGGTGGACACCTAACGCGCTCAACAATTTTGTCACATAAGCTGGTAGACGATTACTAAGAAATTCATTCCAAACACAAAAGCAACAGCAACAGCATAAACATGGTTGCATTACAAATCCCAAAGAAAAAAGAAAAATGGTCACATTTTTCACAGTATAAAAATAACACAAGAACTCCCTTAAAGGTGTTGTCGTGTGCACAAGAAGAAACTAAGTACAACACTAAATCCAAGTGGACAAAAGCATTGTGCAACATAATTTTTACCTCTGTATTCCCTTTAAGCATAATATACTTCAGCATTCAGTGATCCCTAGATTTGAAACAGAGAATCCAGGGAATAAAAACATCAGAAGTACTACCCAAAGGTTAAACAAGGCCCATCTCACTGTACTGAGCATAGTCAATATGGAAATTCTCACATCACCTCATGTTACTTCAATCCCTCAATCTGTTGCAGTCACCAGCCATCACACTCACAAACAGCTCCATCCATTCTCATATAATATCATGCTAACAACAATGATGGATTCTAACCAGTGACACAATATTGTCAACACATCTTTAGTGATACAGTAAATCTTCCATTTTTACTCTCCATTATCTATTTCATAGGTTTCAGTCTACAGCACCATTAGCTCATCTCTACACAGCAATAACAGAGAACCTCAGCATAAAGTCCACTATCAGTCAATCTGGTCAATGCTTTCAGTTGCTTAAATAACCAGTGTGATGAATCTTTTCATTTTTTTATTTAGGCAAAATAAGATGAATCTATCTATCATAGGATATAGGTTTGACACAATAGTGAGAAGGTAAAAGGTTACCTTCCAACCAGAGGAGACTTTTCCTGTAATTAATGACTGAAGGTAAAGAGGAAAAGATAATAATAAGGTTTATAAGGTGGGATACATTTTTTTTTCTTGGGAGAGAAAATAGGAACTGGAGGACGGCTTGAGCATTTCAATTATGGATCACTAGCCCAACAATGATTTGCATAAACAATTGAGTTCACAAATGTTCAATATACAAACAACTTCGAAAACAAAATAGTAATGCGTAACTAGTAATTCATTTTGATCTATAACGTAGAAGTGTCTAAAAGAAATGATACAAAAATTCCCAGAAAAGAATCAAATTATTTCCTCCATTCTATTCTAATTGCAATGTTTGGATAAATACACTAGTCACAAAGTTCCTTTGACCATCCATTGTGAATTATACATGAGGAAATTTATATACATGTGGGATATTGATACATTCACCTCGATATATACTTTCAAAATGTCAACGTTTTATAAGTTTTACTCAAACAAACTTTAAGAAATTAATGGTCTAAATTGTTCTTGGCAAGCATGAAACTCCGAACTTTTTGCAATAACAAAAAGAACAAAGGAAGTATTATCTAGATATTTTATATTCTAAGACTCTTAAACAACAATCATAAAGTTGAATTTTCTAGACAAATAATTTACATATTAATGGTCATGAAACACAACATAATAACTCACTAAAAACTTTTTAATGTTATAATGTCCACATAAAAAATGAAATTATTTAGGATTAAAATATTAAACTTCTTACTATTAGGAGAGCTACCCAATAATTCTAGAGCTTTGACGATTACATTCGATACATTTTATATATTCCAAGATGTCATATTGAGGCAATTCTCATATTTTTCAAAAGCACTAAAACAAAATAAATAATGGCACTAGTGACTACTGATAAATAACGTCATACAGCTCACAGCACCAAACACCATATAAGAGTACCAGGAAAAGTGTAGTATTAGTACTATTTTAACAACCAATAGTACCTAGATTACTACTGCAAAATACTAACAAAATACTATGAGAGAATCTATGAATAGTTTACGGGTAAAAGAAGGTGAAGGAAGAAAAGGCGGGAAAGAGGTGCAGTTAATCAATTCTTAAAATCAAACCATACATACCCTGAAAAGAGCAAGTCCATTTGGATGATTCTTCTAACCCGGGAAATCTTTTAGTGAATATGATGTGTTCTTTCTTTTAATATGGAAATAAATTTATAGCAGAAGAAAAGATACAGAACAGGAGGGCCAGAAGGCCACCAAAAGTCATGGCAAAAGGAACTCCAAACTGTAAATGTTAAACGATTAGCCACATCCTAGACAAAAAGTGGTTGAGTTTCATCAAGGTGATAGAAGAAAAAAGGAAAAGTAAGAAAGTCTTAAAAAGAAATAGCTACTGGAGGTTCAATAATATTTCAACCCTTCTACAAATAAGACTTACCTCACTAAATGATGCAACTGAACGAAGTTCATTAAATCCAAGATCCAGGTGTGACAATCTCGTGCACTTCCGTAGATTATCAACTTTTGCAAACTTGTTTCGACTAAGATCAAGGGTTTCAACAGCAGGAAGAAGCTGCAATGACTCATCCATAAGAATTAAACCATTGCATGCACAGGATACAAACGATAACCGATTCCATTGGGGTGATTCTTTTATGTCAGCAATTCTACTAGCAAACACATGACGTAACGCATCCTGAAATTCAACAGAGAAAAGAAATAGAATCAATATTCATGACCAATCAGATTAACAACAAGGCCCTCCAGACTAAAAATACATTAAAAACAGCTAAGAGAAGAGCAAACTAAGATCTAATATATTTACAGCTTGCTTACTACTTTTATCAAGTAATAGTTTTAGGGATATAATGAACATTGGATATCAATTTGCATGGAATATCCTACATGAATAGCCAAGGTATTGCATTTCCACTATCAAACATGTATGTTTCTTCTTTAAATTTCATTACAACTCATACACAAATATTGAGTTAGTGTTGGTGGTGTTAACCAATATTAGTGAAGCGTTAATATGAATTTGTAGCATTACCAACCTCTTCCATAGGTAACTTGATACATCACAATGTAAAAATACATGTGAACAAAATTTGCTACTAGTATGACACAGGAAGCACACATCCCACATTAGAATCAGTTACAATTAGCTTGCTACAACAACAGCATTTATTCTTTTTCACTTCACAAATTAAAAAGCTTCAAATAAGAGTCAATAAATTTAAGTGTTCATAAGCTCTAATCAGAGTTACGAAAACTTATTTCGTATACGTTAAATTTATTTCAACAAAGTATGTATTATTTTATTTTTAATGGTGATTTTATTCAAAAATAAATTCTAATTTCATTGTTTCAGGGATTGGAGTTTGGCTGAATAGCTGAAACCTATCTCTCCCTTTGTTTTGTGAGAAACTTATACAAGGAAAAGGGGGCTTTGGAGGGAGAGGAAATTTCTTCCATTGTACAAAACACTCAATTAAACAACAAGAATGAGTTTATGAGAACCTTCTACCCCCGACAAGAAAGAAATTTTACCATCTGATTTGGTTTAATTGCAACTATGTTACCTGTACAACAGAGTGGGAGCTAGAATCAAACTCTATGATCCAATACTTTTCGATTCATTGGTTATCATAAATCCAACCATAAAGGGATTTCCTTTGTCACAACTAAGGTTGTTGCAATGACGTTCAAATTGTACAGAATATAAAGTGCAGTATGAATCAACATGATCCTTTTAACCAAATGTTTCATTTAACAATTCCTCGTATGTTATGAGCATGCTATAAAGTGTTGAAACATAAATGAGAACACCTAAAATCATCAAGGAACAACCACATTAAAATAGATTTAGGAAAGAGTGGAGTGGAGATTTTGCAAATGATTAGTTCCAAACAGCCATCATCTTTCAAATCTCTTTCACCGCCATCTCTTATCTTAAAATGCAAAGTTTACAAACAAAGTTCCCCAGGGTTTACCAATTTAGCATGAGAATAATTTAACAGGAAATCAACTGATACATAAAGCATCTCAGTACAGTTATACTATACCCCTTCAATACCAAATGTTGCGATTTTCCAGTGTAAAATTACTCATTTCTACTATACCTTTTCCTATCAATGTAGCTCGAGGCAGTAAGAATCGAGGTTGATTGAGTCAGGCAAGTGAAAATTTCAAATATTCAACTGGTCCTTGCATATGTATTCATGAATATCCAGACCAATCAAACTCAGCAGCTCATCCCTTAGATTACATTCTACATACCATATTCGAAACTTATCCAAACTATATCAATGCATACAAACTTATCCAAAACTTGAACCCCTTGAGTCTTGCTCCCAAGCCGATCATACCAAAGATCGCCATGAATACAAGTTAAACAAAATGCCTCAGGCAAGTCATTAACTATTAATATTGGTTGCCTCGGGCAAAAGTCAACTTAAAGATTTAACCAGACCTAGCAAATGTCTAGATGTTCAGTCAAACCAATCAAACTAGGACGCTGCCCCTTACATTGCATTCCACACACATAATAATCAGTAATGCATCAAACTACACATACAAACAACTCGAAAACCGCTCGTATATTGCTCCCAGGCCGAGCACCAAAAAGCATAACGTATACGAGTAAAATTGAGATTACACTTACAGTAGAATTGTGACAAATAAGCTTCTCCAAAGTATGCCTCAACTCAAGCAAACCTTTCGCAGCGGAAGAGGAAAGATCACAGCCACGGAGCTCCAACACCTTCAATCGACCGAACGCGAGCAACGACAACGGCGTGGGATCACGTGACGGAGAGGGCAGAACCGATACGATTTTCAACGACGAAAGGCGGCAGAGAATTCGCCTAAGCTGCTCTAGAGCGCGGTGATCGCCGAGATCCGAGACGTAAGCGCGAAGATAATCGACAGGGGCCCCGGCAATTAATTGATCGAGTTCGCGAAGCGCGTCTAATCTGGATTGGACATAGTGAAGGCCGACTGGATTGAGCTTTAATACAAGAGTACCGTCGATTAATCCGCCTGCGTTTTTCTCAACGAATTTCACTAGGGATTCGAGGTACCGATCTCCTGTCACGATTTCCATTGATTAGTAGAGGACTTTTGGAATTTAGGGGTGAGATTTGGAGGAGTGATGAATGATTAGGGAAAGGAATTTGGAGTTGAAGAGAAATGTACGTTTTTTAGGAAGTGTTTGGAGAGAATGAGGGGCGATGCTTGAAGAGGAAGGAAGATGTAAGAAATGTGCTGGCATTGGAAAATGTTGATGAGTGAAAGGAAAAAAAAATTACAAGTTCCAATTCGAATAAGAGATATATCAAACTCGAATCTTGTACTACATTTGACCGAATATGATACGAGTCCGATTCAAATAAAATGCAGCTCGTATTTTAGAATATATTTATTATTTATATGAAAAAATATTAATTGATTAATTATAAATTTTTATTACTAGTGTTTTCCATTTTGTAAAAATATTTTTTCTTAATGACAAAAAAAACCCATTATATAGCATTAAGAGTTAGAGGCTTTATTTTGATGAAAATTTATCTAAGAAGATCCTTATTTTTGCAACCCAACCTTCCCTTCTCGGTGAAGAACAGAGGAAGGATCTCTCCCCCACTAGTGCCCTGCAATTTTGCGCATCGGTAAGGAGTGGATATGCGGCTTTAAAGACATCGAATGGATCAATGAGTCGCCGCCAAACATTTAATGGCTATTGGGAATGAGCAACTTATTTCAATCCGTGAATGTGTGAAAACAATTGGCTTAGAGATGAGAACAAATCAGATTTAGTTCCTAGGCAAACATGCACAAACAAGATATAGCACATTCAAATTTAGATGGTTGAGCAATTTAAGCTTTATGCACATATGTCTAAATTGGGTGATTACTTGTATTAATTATCCATAAGTTTTAGGGTCCCTATGGCCGGTTGTCCAAATTTATCTTATGATTCGTGATTACAATCAACAGGTCTTGATTATAAGCATAAGATAAAGGTTGTCATGCAATTACAAGATAAGGATTATGTAATATAAGTGCATAATTGAAATGAGACAAGAGATATAGAAATAAAAAATGTTTAGTAGGTATTGGTTGTGACAAGTCACACCATTTTATTGGAGTGACAAACCTAATTTAAACAAACTTAAACCCGCTGACAAAAACACTTGATATGACAAAGTAGAAACTCTTGTAAATACTCCGACAAATGTTGAAGTGCTTAGCGAGAACCTCAACCATGATTGCAATTGGATCGGACAAGATCGACAACATCTGGATATACTCACAATACATCAACCATCATTAATGATTTTCCGACATAAAACTTCGTTTCTATGATTGCTTTTGCTTTTTGCGTTCTTGCGAATCGAATTTCTTGAAATCTAGTTGTTGATCCATTTGCTTCTATGTTTGCTTTGTTTGTTGCTCATTGTATTGTGATTGGTTGAATATAACTAATTTGGCGTAGTACATGAAGTTCGCTCCCTCATGTGTTGTTACTCGTTCTCCACTCTCCATGGAAATATTCCATGGAATTGGAGATAATGATTTGTATATATGAGATAATAAATTCAATACATGATATTTTTATTTGTATATCTAAGATAAAAAAATTCAATACCTAAGATCTTTATTTGTATATCTGAGATAATAAATTCTATACCTGAGATCTTTATTTGTATATCTGAGATAATAAATTCAATATCTGAGACCTTTATTTATACAACTGAGATAATAAATTAAATACCTAAGACGTTTTAATTCTATAACTGAAATCATAACTTGTATACGAAGGATATACCTGAGGTCTTTATTTGTATATCTGAGATAATAAATTCAAATTCTGAGACCTTTATTTGCTTAGCTGAGATAATAAATATAATACATGAATCTTTATTTGTATCCCTGAGACCTTTATTTGTATAACTGAGATAATAAATTCAATACATGAGATCTTTAATTCTATAACTAAAATCATAACTTGTATATGAAGGATAAACCTGATATCTTTATTTGTATATATGAGATAACAAATTCAATATCTAAGACATTTAGTTGTATAACTGGTATAATAAATATAATACATAATATCTTTATTTGTATTCTTGAAACCTTTATTTGTATAACTGAGATAATAAATTCAATCCTAAGACTTTGAATTCTATAACTGAGATAATAAATTCAATACATGAGACTTTTAATTCAATACTTGAGACCTTTTATACTTTACTAATGTCACCCCAATCAGCTAATATAACGGTCTCATCCAATATTTTCTAAAAAATGGTAGGGTTAGTGGCAATGCTGAATAAGTGTTATGCATGATAAGTTGGAGAGATTTTCTACTCAAAGATTAAGGCCTAAAGAGACCTTTCCTCATGAGATGCTCTAACATGAAGAGATGGGTCTAGTTCAAATGGCAAGTTTGATTAGCCATAGAACATCATTGACATTAAATATGCAAATAGGAATCAAAGTATGTATTAAGAGATCTAAAGCAAGAAAAGAGCTTTAAGGATATCTCTCAAAAGTGTATTCAAGCATGATACACATTTAGGGTTTGCTCATGAAAATGGGTCAAAGAGACAAGTCTAGCTTATAATCCCCCATTAATTTACGAAATTTTGACTATATTTTACCAAAAATTCTTTATATATATTACAATTTATATACTTTCCATATACTGTGTATATAGATCATGAATTTTTTTTTAGTTGTAGTCATGTACTTTAATCATACACCTTATTTTATAAAAGATATTTTTTTAAAGAAAGTCATCAAGCCCAAAACTCTACCTTACCCATTAAACCTAGTACTCCCTTTTAGTTAAATTGTATATACCTTTTCGAAACCCTAAAGAAAAACCAAAAACACTAAACGAAAAAAAAAGAAAAAGAAAAGAAGCCAGTCCTCTCTTCCTCCTTCTCCTCTCCTTTTTGTTTCACTTGATTTTATGTACTATGTGAAATTATGTTTGTTCTTTGAATTTGTAATATTATTAATAATGCTTTTTTTTTTATCTATTTTATGGTTCCCTTTTATACTTGTTAATTTATGTTGAATGATTACGTGTTTGTAGTTGTATAAGTACAATTTATAAGATACTTGGTGTTAATGTTAGGATTATGGAATTGGGAAATAGAAAGTTGAGCAAATAATGTTGGTAGTATTGTCGGCAATCTTTGTAACTCTTACTAGAAAAATTAGCGTTTATTTGGTTATTGAAGAAGGGCCTTTCGCCACATAACTCTTGTCCAGTATGCTGCTCCTAGTAGATAATTGCAACTTAGCATATTTACAATTGGTTTATTTGTTCTAGACCAAAACACAGACGTCTCTTCTGGTTAGCACTAAGTTATTTGTCGTTCACCTACCCAACCTCCATCCATTTTTATGTACCCAACCTCCATCAGTAGTTGCACATCCATTGATATATTTTTCGTAGCTGTTATTAGTATCATAGTTGTCTACCATGCAACTAGCTATTGCTGAGTTTGAGGTGTCTTTGTGAGAGTGCAATATTGAGGCATTTTGTAGGCATCATCAACTCATTGAGCATAGTAGGGGCAAATTTTGTGCCAATGATTGTAAGTTTCTCTTAACAAAAAGGGTTTGTTTGGGATCTTTGAGCAGATAAAATTATATGTCAAAACTCAAACTTTGGTTAAAATTGTGTTGTACATTAGAAAGGTTGTTTTTATTTTATGAATGCCCCATTCGAAGAGAAACAAGAGTAACCACTCTTTTTGAACGTCTATATCTTTGCATGTCTTAATCTTGGAGCACTTTGATGGGTCCTTAGAATTTCAAACACTAAAGTTTGAGTAAGATTGTTTTATATTAGAAGGTTTGTTGTGACTAGTAATTACAACCAATAATTAAATATAATGAGGGGTCGGTAGCTTGACGCAAGTTTTTTTTTGGTTAAGGAATTTCTAATACAAATTTTGCATTTGATGCTCAAAGAAAGGAATCAAACACATGAACTAAATCTCTGTCAGAAGAAGACGTCCAATACTAGAGACCACCGTTAAGTGCCAAGTTGAGGTGTCCACCGCATAGTAGGTGTCTAACAAATCAACCTAGCGTCCAACGGTGAGCAAGCTTCCAACGCTTGAACTAAAAATATGATTAGTTGTTAGTTTTTGCGTTTGATGCTGATATCCGTTCTTTTAGGTCGTTTAACTAAAAGAATAGTTATGCAAACTAAATTTATAAACACCCTAATACTACTACAACTAGTGTAGTGGTAAGTCGGGGATCGAACCACAAGGACAAGGGGCGATAGCTTTTAGACTTGATGTAAAGGATTTAATTGGGATTTGAAAGAATTATACTAATAGCAGAAAAGGAAAGGAAGAACTTAAACGATGTTATGCTATGAAGGGAAAACGGGGATAGATTAGTTCCACCCTAGGAAGGACAACCGAGCTATCAATACGCTAAATTAGGAGAAATCAGTCAACAATGAATCATGACACTCAAGATGACGAGAAGAAGTTTGTGACCCTATAAATCACACGAACAACCTATAATCACCCTATGTCTCCAAAGGAGTGGCAGGACAAGATTCGCATCGAATATCAATCAATCAACCGTTAACAATCTCAAATCCTAACTCTACGCATGAAGAACGAGCCAACCTAGGGTTTCACCAATCAAACCCCTAAGAAGACTACTCACACATAGACATGATTAAAAGCATGAATTGACTGAATGGAAATGAACAAGAGAACGAAAACTAAGAACTATAACCGAACCAACGACTACTCTATCAAAACTGTAAACGAAACAACGATTATAGCTAGAGGAATGAAATCAAGAAAAACAATACTTGAAAGCATTAAAAGAACTAAAACAGAAAAGAAATAATACCTTGCATAAACGAAATTGTATGAACGAATAGGAACCGAATCCGAAATACAAAGCTTAAAAACGAGAACAATGAAAGCTGTAAATCTAAACTAATGCATGAAAGAAATGAAAATCTTTAAAGTGATGTTCTAGGTTGAGGCACAAAAGCTCTCAAAGTAGGCATAAGGTTATGTATAGAGAAAGAGGGTATTTATACCCTAGGGACAAAAGGAGTAAAACCCTAGGAAAAACCCTCGAGCGCCGACTAAAGAAAGAACCAAAATATGCGGGAAAGAAGGCCATTCGGCCGAATGCATAGTGGATTCGGCCGAATGGGTGGCCATTCGGCCGAATGGTGTTCACATTCGCCCAAAGCAGAAGCTTGATGATTTTACGATCTGTCCACCATTTGGCCGAATGAGTGGAACCATTCGGCCGAATGGGTCTTGATTCGGCCGAATGAGTCTTCATTCGGCTATTCCCGAGAGCTTGATTTATGTACTTGAATCCCTGTCTTCCATTCGACCGAATGGATGTCAGATTCGGTCGAATCTGAACCTAAACCTTGCTGAACAGTTCCTTTGAAATGCCTAGTGGCTTCTAGAGTTTATGGAATCTTTGAGAATGACTTAGAACACATGCCCAAGCTATGATACGCGCATTCAAACTCTTGATAGAAGTGTCAAAGCCTCGAACACGTCTCGTTTTACCTCGAAATCATCGAGATCACCTGAAATGACCTAAAAACAGCTCGAGGACAAGATCAAGGTAAAATTGAATGTAACGTGCATAAAACCAATATAAAAGCACAAAACTCGACACTAAAATGAGGTTGTAAACGTGCTCTAAAATGAGCACATCAACTTCCCCCAAGCCAAACCTTTGCTAGTCCCTAGAAAATGAACTAGCAAGGCAGCACCGTGAGCAAAACTCATGAAAAGCAAGGTGAGCGGAAAACAGGACAATGCCAGCTGTGTACGCACAAAACTCTTCCCTAGCCTTGGGTGTGCAAGTACAATGGGCTCAAAAGAGCATAATACCAAGATAAACAACGTTTTCCACAGACTCGGGATCACTAGAAAAGCTACAACACAGGCCATGCCACCCACTACCTAATGAGGTCACAAGTCCATGCTCCCCATGCTATTTCCCAAAAGATGTGGGAAATTTCTAGTACACTCGTGTGTTTAATATGGTACGTGTTTCGCTCATAATCGTCCGACTTAAGATGAGTCAGGAATTAAACACTCAATCAAGGAGAAATCTTAGGGATTGCATCCTATCTACTCTCCAGCACAGAACTTGCTAATCAGGCCAAGTCGAACAGGTTTGGAAACGGTTGCAATGTAGGCTGGGATTAAGGTAGGGTAAAATTTGGAGATGTGGAGTTTAAATAGAGGATAGTAAGAAATCCAAGGTAATCAAACCAAGGATGGCTATGACTTCCGAAAACCATGCCACTTCCCAAAATTTTCTGGATACGCATAACTGAACTCATTACACCAACTTTATTCTAGAATTTTTCTTTTTCTATTTTTTTTCTTTTCTTTTTCTTTTTCTTTGTTTTTTGTTTTCTTTTTTTTTCTTTTTGTTTTCAAGAAAATGCTTCAGAAATAAACTAAGAGTAATGTAAAGAGTCATATCATACGACAACGATTTTTCAAACCAAAATCTTTCACCACAATGCAACGGGCACCACTTCACTGCGATCACTTGACTATCCTCTAGGTAGAAGAGGGAATATTTAGCTCATGTGGAGTTAGGTGATGTAGCTACAAAGAAAAAGTAAAGGCATAAAATTCGCTTACCCTAAAGTCAATCGATATTCATGGTAGGCAATTTGGCCATGTAGTTGTAACTACAAACGTGTTATCATCCCTGGCCTTTAGAAAAGAAGACTATGCTGGAGGAGAACAGACACAATACTTAGACTCTCTAACTAGCACTTAATAACATAGGACTCATAATTGAGTCCTAGAAGGCTCAATCCTCACTAGGCTAGTCAAAATGTGCCTCGAAAGGTAGGCATCCAAGCTGCAAACCAAGCAGGACCAGATCCCCCAAGTCAGGCGGAAAACAATCAATTATTCGGTCCCAAAATAGGCACAAGGCTAGGAAAAGCATGAGTATGCATAAGACCACTATAATGTACACGTCAGGAGCTAGCATGTCAGTTTCACAACTCAAGCACATTAACCTTAACACACCTAGACATGCAAAGAAAAAAAAATAAAATAAAAAGCAAGGTAATAGTTTCCATAATGCAGATCTTTCAAAGCTTTGAAAACACAAGGATCCTCCCCCAAGCTAGCTCAAGAGCCGTCCCGGCACTTGGGAGAGAAGAAACAAAAGGGAGAAAGATCAGCATCATGGAGGCTGTTGCTATACAAATTAACAAACAAGACAAACACCGGGTTATCTCCCGTAAGTACTTTTGTTTAACGTCGGTAAGTTCGACACATTTAGGCACAAATTTATACAGAAAAAGAAAATAAAGAAATTATACCTGTTGTAGGAGTGGATTCACTCCTAGCATCACCATCACCTCCAGCGTGGGGAGTCAAAACTCTCCACCGAGCCGCAGTGGCGGAAGTAAGCAATGGAGAACCAGGGTCATCTGGAGGTGGGTTAGAATGCGGGGCTCCCCCAAGCCAGGGTGGAGCCATCAGTCTTTTTTTCCTTTTTCTAGCCCGTTTCCGTTTACGGGCTAGCTCGACAGTTCCCTCAGATTTATAATATGTCTCCATTGGCGGAGCAATTCCATTTGTAACCCCATAAATAAGACACTTTTTTGCGTCTTCCTCATCTGACACCTCGACTGTTATTGGAGCAACAGAAACACTACACCTCTTGACTTCTTTAGCAGCATCATTCTCGACCACCCTAAAGGAACAAATCTGCTCGACCATGGGTTTCTCTGAAGATTTAGAAAAGGCAAACACAACCTTCTCGTGGGCTACCCTAACGATTATAGTCTCTGATTCACAGTCGATCAGGGCACCCAAAGTCTTCAAAGCATCCCTCCCTAAGATCAGAGGAGTATAAGGATCCTCGGCCATATCAAGTACCACGAAGTCACATGGTACTACTATATTCCCAACTTGGACCGGAAGGTCCTCAAACTCCCCACATGGCACTTTTATACTACGGTCGGCCAGCTGGATTGTTTTCTGTGATGGCTTGAGGTCGAAAGTGAGTTTCTTGGCAATGGACATCGGCATTAGGCTAATGGAGGCCCCAAGGTCAGCGAGTGCTCCCTTAGAATTGAGTTTTCCAAGGGTGACTGGGAGCACAAAGGGTCCTCTAGCTTTTTCTTTCTTTGCCCACGTGCCCTGAATGATGGCACTTACTTGCTCTGGCAAGCTAATCACTTTGCCCTCTAGCTTTCTCTTGTTCCTTAGGAGGGTTTTCAGATACGTAGCATATTGCGGCATTTGCTCCATGGCTTCTAGGAATGGTATTTTCATTTCAAGCAGCCGCATATGCTCTAGGAATTTAAGAAACTTTTCTTGAAGTTGCTTCTCTACCTTTTTGTAAGGAAAAGGTAGAGGCGGAGCATGTTGACGCTCAAGTTTCCTCCTTTCCTATATCTCCCTCCATCTCTCATCTTCGTCCTTCTTCTTCCCCTCACACTCATTTATTTTGACTTTTGGTTCCTCAGTCCCTTCATCACCCTCCTTTTCTTTTCTTCCCTCAAGGTTCTCCTTGTGCTCAGTTTCTCTTCGACAACCACTACCCGTCGAGGGATCTTCCCTTAAATCATCTCCATTGGCTACAGCTGGATAAGGATGTGAGATTCCAGATCCTAGGAAGATCGCCTTACAAGTGTGATGCTTAGGGTTAGAGTCAGGAGAATTTTGTGGTGGAGGCTGGGTGAATGGGTTTTGTTGGGGGTGAGAAGGATATGGCAATGGTGGGGGTGGACTAGCCATCTGCGCAAGCTGTGACTCAAACAACTTCTGCTGCGCCTGAAGTTGTTGCATTTGGTTCATTAAAGTTTGGTTGATGTGCGAGAGGGTTTGGTTTTGTTGCGCAAGGGAGTTCACTTGGGTGGAAAGGAATTCATTAGTTGGAGGCGGGTTTGGTTGAGGCTGTATAGATGGATAGGATGGGTTGGTGTTGGGTTTTGGCATTGGAGGGTATGGCCTATTCCCACTTGGCCTAGGAAAACTCCCATTCGCTTGATTGGTAGAGTTGTACCCTTGGTAGGAGTTCCCTTGGTTAGAATTCGGGTTGAAGGGAGGTCTAGAGGGTTGATTGTTGTAAAGACCTTGCTGAGCAAACCCTTGGTTATGACCACCATACCCTACTGCTGCCACATAATCGGGATTATACCCGTATCCATCATAGTTCATGACCGGGGGTCCTTCTTGGTTATACCCCCCGCAATTAACAGCCGCTATATGCTCGGAATTTGCACCCCCACAATATGATGTATCATGATTGGTGCCCCCACAGATTCTACATGAAAAGGGCGTCTCTTTAACCGATGATATATTAGAGCTACCTTGGGCGTATTTGAACTTGGACAGCTTCTTATCCATGATAGCCTCAATTTTTGAAGTAATCGTGTCCAAGTTGCTTGAATCTATCCCTCCTCTCGGTAATCCACTACCCCTTGCTCCTCCCCAAGAACTATTTTTAGCAACCTCCTCAATCCTAGCCCTCACTTGATTGCATGGGACTTTCGAAAGTTGGCCACCAACAGCGGAGTCTAGGAGTGCCTTGGTGGAGTCGTTTAAACCATCATAGAAGAATGTATTAAGATGGTTCTCCCCGTACTCATGACGGGGGCATGCTCTTATCATTCTCTTAAACCGACTCCAAGTGGCACTAAGGTTCTCATCATCCTATTGAGTGAATGACGCAATTTTCTTACGCCAATCCTGCGTTCGAACTGTGGGATAGAACCTTTCTAGAAATGCTGTCTTTAATTGAGCCCAATTAATGATTGAGTTGGGCTCTAAGCATTTATACCAGTCCCGAGCATCACCAGATAAACTCAAGTGAAATAGATGCATCCGTACATAATCCGGGCTATTGGGGCATGGAGGTATGAGACCGCAAATATCTGAGAATGCCTCCAAGTGTTGGAGAGGGCATTCATTTCTCAAACCGCAAAAAGGGGTCTCTTTCACCATCCGGGTGAATTGAGGATGTATATGATAGGGGTTTGGGGCTATGGGCAACACTACACCTCCTTGAAATTCTTGGGACCCAGGTGTCCCAAATTGACCAAAAAGTTGTTGGTGGTTTTCGTCCATTGGTGGTGTTGGGTGGTTGAAGGTATTGGGCTGCGATGAGGTTTAGGTTGGAATTCTCCGTTTGCTGCGTTGAACCTCAGGGTCGAATGGTTCTAGTTGTTGATTTGATTGACGTATGCTATATGGCATGCAAACAACACTAGAGACCAAGCGTAAGTACTGACAAGCAGATTATTAGACAATAAAATAAATAAAACTAAAATGAATTACACCAAGACTATAATCTAAACACAACGCCTTGTCCCCAGCAACGGCGCCATTTTGATATCCGTTCTTTTAGGTCGTTTAACTAAAAGAATAGTTATGCAAACTAAATTTATAAACACCCTAATACTACTACAACTAGTGTAGTGGTAAGTCGGGGATCGAACCACAAGGACAAGGGGCGATAGCTTTTAGACTTGATGTAAAGGATTTAATTAGGATTTGAAAGAATTATACTAATAGCAGAAAAGGAAAGCAAGAACTTAAACGATGTTATGCTATGAAGGGAAAACGGGGATAGATTAGTTCCACCCTAGGAAGGACAACCGAGCTATCAATACGCTAAATTAGGAGAAATCAGTCAACAATGAATCATGACACTCAAGATGACGAGAGGAAGTTTGTGACCCTATAAATCACACGAACAACCTATAATCGCCCTATGTCTCCAAAGGAGTGGCAGGACAGGATTCGCATCGAATATCAATCAATCAACCGTTAACAATCTCAAATCCTAACTCTACGCATGAAGAACGAGCCAACCTAGGGTTTCACCAATCAAACCCCTAAGAAGACTACTCACACATAGACATGATTAAAAGCATGAATTGACTGAATGGAAATGAACAAGAGAACGAAAACTAAGAACTATAACCGAACCAATGACTACTCTATCAAAACTGTAAACGAAACAACGATTATAGCTAGAGGAATGAAATCAAGAAAAACACTACTTGAAAGCATTAAAAGAACTAAAACAGAAAAGAAATAATACCTTGCATAAACGAAATTGTATGAACGAATAGGAACCGAATCCGAAATACAAAGCTTGAAAACGAGAACAACGAAAGCTGTAAATCTAAACTAATGCATGAAAGAAATGAAAATCTTTAAAGTGATGTTCTAGGTTGAGGCACAAAAGCTCTCAAAGTACGCATAAGGTTATGTACAGAGAAAGAGGGTATTTATACCCTAGGGACAAAAGGAGTAAAACCCTAGGAAAAACCCTCGAGCGCCGACTAAAGAAAGAACCAAAATATGCGGGAAAGAAGGCCATTCGGCCGAATGCATAGTGGATTCGGCCGAATGGGTGGCCATTCGGCCGAATGGTGTTCACATTCGCCCAAAACAGAAGCTTGATGATTTTGCGATCTGTCCACCATTCGGCCGAATGAGTGGAACCATTCGGCCGAATGGGTCTTGATTCGGCCGAATGAGTCTTTATTCGGCTATTCCCGAGAGCTTGATTTATGTACTTGAATCCCTGTCTTCCATTCGACCGAATGGATGTCAGATTCGGTCGAATCTGAACCTAAACCTTGCTGAACAGTTCCTTTGAAATGCCTAGTGGCTTTTAGAGTTTATGGAATCTTTGAGAATGACTTGGAACACATGCCCAAGCTATGATACGCGCATTCAAACTCTTGATAGAAGTGTCAAAGCCTCGAACACATCTCGTTTTACCTCGAAATCATCGAGATCACCTGAAATGACCTAAAAACAGCTCGAGGACAAGATCAAGGTAAAATTGAATGTAACGTGCATAAAACCAATATAAAAGCACAAAACTCGACACTAAAATGAGGTTGTAAACGTGCTCTAAAATGAGCACATCAACTGCCCAACCTCTGCATTAGAGGCCCAACTTTGTGCGCCTCCCCAAAAGCGCTCCAGTCTCATTTTAAACTTCTTTCCGATGAGCGAAAGATTCCTTTTTTGAGTGCTCAACACAAAGAACCAGTGTTTGACGCATCATTAGCATATGGCACTTAGACTTAGCATCCAACACTTTGAAAACTGACTCTTTTTGCGTATAAATACCCAAACATTTTCTAGCCAAAGGGCCGGCATTTTTAAAATTTTGGAGCATCATTACACTATCAAAATAGACCCTCACAACTCCCAAACACAAATTAAACACAATTACTAGTATTCAATGCACTCCTCTTACCTTAGATCAAGAAGAAACCATTACTCCTTTAACAAGCACTCAACTAAGACTCAAGCAAAGGAACTATCCTCAATAGCAAAAAATCGAGGACCTTAATCTTTTTCAATACATTTCTTGCTTTCTCTAGTTCTACTCCCTTCTTTAATTAGTACTTGGCTTTGGTGATTCTATACTCATTCAATGTCATAACCAAGCTCTTTTTGTGATGATTATGTGAGGTGCAAACCCCTCTAACATGAACACTTATTTTTTATTTTTATGCAATTTTATGACCCTCGATCAAACAAAGATTCTTCATACTTGATAGTCTTTTGTGATCAACCCTTACACTTTATTTCAATGTCTCTTTTTGCCAATCATGTGAAAAATAAGGAGAAACTCTTACTTCACTAGGTCAAGTCTCAAACCCTAATGTTGAGCATCAAACATTAGCAATCATCCTCTTGGATTGATCTCCTCTTAACACTTGCAATCCTTCTCCCTTGAATTTACTTATTATAATTTACATTATGCCTCTTTATTTTTCATTAAGTCTATGATGCTTAGATATGGACATCTCTATTCTTACTAGACTTGTAACTTGACCCTTTTTCATGAGCAAACCCTAAGTATGTATCATGCTTGAATAAATTTTAGGAGGATTCAAAATGCTCATTTTTTGTTTTAGGTTTCATAATCTATACTTTGATTTCTCTTTTGCAAACCCATTTCTTAGTTGGATTACATCATGAAGAAAAGTCTCTTTAGACGTACTTCCTCATTTTATTAAGCTAATCTCTTCATCTCATCATGTATCATACATACTTTGCATTATTACTAACCTTAAAACTCTGTCTCTTTATTTCTTTACTCTTATGTTTATTTGTGATTGTTGTATCTTATGTACATAAATCTAATATTATATTTTTATGGCATGATCACCTTTATTTTTGCACTAATTAAGACCACTTGATTGCAAATCACACTTATAAATAGAAATGATGGAGAACTAACCTAGGTACCCATTAATCTTGAGGACTCTTAACAAAGTGATCACCAAAAACTAGATTGATGTGCATTAAAATTAACTTGCTCAACCTTGTTAACCTAGAGTGTGATTATCCCTTATTTTCGCATGCTTTGCCTAGGATAAAAATATGATTTTGTTCTTCATCTCTTTGCCAATTTCATGCACACATTCTTATATTGAAATAAGTTTCTCATTCACAAACCTTTCTCATGGTTCAAAGACCACTAACGTGAGTCATATAGGGCTTTAAACCCAAGGGTTTCCAAACAACCCATAGACTTATAGTGGCAACTCCTTGACCTTTTCAATGTCTCTAAGCCACATAGCCTATCCTTATTGATGTGAAAATATAGTAGGGCACTATTGGGGGATAGTCCCTTCTTCTTTTCTTCACCACAAAAGGACGGTTGGGTTGTAATAAAAATCTTAAGGGAAACCTATAAAGTAATAAAAATAAGTTTTGAATACCTAAGCAAGACTACTGAAGAATAGTAGAGCTACATTTTTGTCTGATTCCTATAAAAGGATACGTAGGTAACCTCTCTCGAGGGCTGGCCACATTAATAACAATCAAGCTTTGCACTCAGAGAAAAAAGTCCAGCAATAAAAGGAAGCGCCTAAAGCCATAGCAAGGCATTAAATGCCCAAAGTCTAAGAGCTAAACGCACACTCAAGCATCGGACGCACACTTGTGCATTGAACGCACAAACCCTAGGTGTTGAGAAAAAATGCCTCTGACTCCTTCTAGCTCCTTTATGCGTCAAGAAAAAATGTTCTCTAGTTTCTTCAAGCACCTCGAAGGGAATTTTCAATGCATATAAGCTTAAGTTCTCCAATTTTTTCAAGCACAGGATCTTACGTAACTTTATGCTAAGTTACAACTTGTCTTCTATGATTACTTTGTCTTGTTTTGTCTTAATAATTGATTTTAAGTTTATAATTATTACAAATGCAATCCTTAAAGCATTATATGGCACCTTATATTTGAAATAAACTCAATTTCAAAGCTTTAAGAGAGAGAAGTCTAAATCAGAGCATACAAAGCAAATAGACTTAAACCTAAACAAAACCCTTCCTCGTTCATTTTTCAATTTTATCCCCAAACCAAAGCCCGAATCGGTTAGCCACTTCTCTTGCCTTTAGTGAGCCTTTCTTTAACCGGTTTTACCTCCTTCCCAAACCTCTCCATTGATGCCACAACCTATGCCTCCTATATTTTAGTTGTTCTGACTTAGTCTGATTTTGATAAAGACAAACTCTATAAATTATTTGGCTAGCTTATGAAGAAAATCAAGCTACCTTTCATGTGAAAAAGTCCTATAAGTTTCAAAAGTCATTGTCTCCCCTTTAGACTCAAAAAGTGATGCCTCTAACCCATGTAAGATACTAATACCTCTCACACTCTTGCTCATTAAACCAGTCATACTTTGATGACTCTTGTATGCTCTTAGCAACAAAAGTTTGCCAAAGCCTCTTTACAAAATTTCCGTAAAAGCATCCCCTAAACAATTCCTCATTTTCTTCTTATGGAAAAAGACTCGGTACCACGTCTTTGTTCGTGTCCATGCAAAATCATACATGCATCATAAGTCATGATAAGTCATGTTTGACTTAGACATGCATTATAGGTCGCGTTAAATCTTGTTTGTATTAGACTTGTGCATCATAAGTCAAAACCTTATCACAATCACGATTAGACTTGAAGAAGGATATGAGATTGATGAGCATCTCGGCTCTTTCTCCATCTAGATTCGTACTTTGATATTTTTCTTATCCATGACTCAGTCAAAGTAGGGGCTTCTATAGACACGAAATCGAGTCTCCCCATATAGCAGTTCGATGATGAAACAACTTTGACGAGCAAACTTAGCTTGGGTCGAGATTGAGTATATGTAAACTCGAAAAAACCTCAAAATTGGACCCCGAAAAGTCCTAAACCTAAACCCAAGCCCAAGACACTTATATTAGCCCAAATACAAAACCAAAGTCACACAATCACATCATTAAAATACCAAAAACAAACCCCTAAACACGTGTAAAACCGAGGCTCTAAGCTCTTATGCTCGATGCATGAAGCAAGCGTCGTTTGCCAGAAGCACATTAGCCAAACTAGTAGGGCATTAAATGCCCATACTAGGCATCAAACACCCAACATGGGTGTCTAACACATAATTTTGATCCATTTTAGCTCCTCATCTGCTCCTTTCTAGCATAGGCATCTAACGCCTAGTGTAGAAGCCTAAATATTTTACAGCACCTCAAAAGCACTCCTATATATTTCAAGTCTCTTTTTAACTGAGCAAAAGATTCCTTTCTTAAGAGTCTAATGCACTACCCGGTGTTTGATGACCTAAGTTGGCATCAAACGCACTGACTTGGCGTCCAACGCTTAGGATACCAACTATTTTTTGCCTATAAATATCCCCAACATTCTAGAGGGCTATTACTCTGTCAAAATACACTCCAAAACACTCTCAAACATCCTTCATACTTACCAAGAATCATACAAAGAACACTTAGCCTTAATCAAACAAGGAAATCTTACCCCTTCAACACATACTCAAGCAAAAAATCAAGTAAAAGGACTCTCCTAAAGAGTAACCATCAAGGACCCATCTCTACTTCAATTCTTTTTATTTACCTTATCTACTTCTACTTCATTCACTATCTAGTTGACATGATAAAGTGATAATACCTAATCAAAAGTAATTCCTAAAACCACTAACTAAAATAGATAAGGAAGTAGGGTCGAATCCATAGGGAAACAAGTTTTTCTATTCCTAATCAACCTATATAGTCTAAATTATTAAGTAGCCAAATTAATTTTAATGGAAGAATTAAACTAAGGGAATTAAATTAACTAAAGAGGATTAACTGAAGAGGAAATCAAAGAACCGAAGCCTAGGGTATAGGTTTACCAATAAATAATATTTCAAGTTATAATAATCAATCATTAGTGCATCAATTAATCAGATCATAACGGGCCTTCGCTACTGTAATACCCCAAAATTCTATAATTATTTTGTTATTATCTATTTATTTTCCTAAGTAACCTGCTAAGCCTAAACTACCAAAATTCTATCCTACTCAAACTTTATACTACCCAAAACTCTATCCTACTAACTAAACCTAAACTCCCCCACAAAACCCCACTTTACAAAACACCTATATACTAATAAAAAAAGGAAAGAAACCCACCCTAATAAAAAAACCCTCCACGTGAAAATTCCCCCCACAAAAACATAAAGACAAAAGCAAAAAGAATAACAAAAACCCCCCACCCCGTAGCCTTTCCTCTCCCCGCAGAAACCTCCCACCCCGCTGCCCCACTGCTGCCGCTGCTAGCCCAACTAGCCCCCGCGTCTGCCGCCGCTCCAGCCACCTACCACTAGCCCTCCGACGCTTCTGCCAACCCTCATACGGTTTCCTCTTCCCCTTCCCTCTTTGTTCTTCCTTGCTTTTATGTACTTGGTGTGATAAAATTATGTAATTGTGATTTGTTCTTGTCATGCTCTTTGTTGTTATACATATGGATTTCTTACTTTTGGTTTCTATAAAGAATGCTGTACTTGGTTGGGATAGTTTAGGGAATGACCTATAATTATGTTATTAGCAACTTATGGAGAATTCTTATTATTGTTTCATGTGTCTTTTAAACTTTGGCTTTTCAATTTATATGTTTTCTAAATTGAGAATCTTGGCAAATACTCTTGCCTTTAAAAAAAAAAGAAAATTTACTTTGTTAAGTAAATGTCTATTCGTAGATCACAAGATTTCTTTAATCATTTGAATTAGAGTCATTTTATGTCCTTTGCTACAAACTATTTGAGGTTATGTCCCTATGGGCTTGCATTTTTTTTTGTATTTCGTTACAATTATCTATAGTTTAAAGCTTTAAGATGGTCATGATCTGTGTGCTTCTCAATTCATGGGATTTCATAGATAAAATATAGTAGAATTTTGGAAGTAGGAATAGTAGTACTAATTTAGGACGGAGTAGTTTTCCTTACCTTTGTATGGTGCTAAGCTATATGGTTTCTAGAGGGTTATGTAAGTGATGTAAAGTGTGATTGGTGCCCCTTTCAACTAGCATTGGTAGCATTACTTTTTAACTATTAACTTGTGTTTTGGGAGACCTAAAAATCGTATTTTAGGATGATCTTAAAGTCTTAGAAAATTTAGTGTGGTTGTTGTAAATTTGGTAATGTTGGTATATTGAATCAGATTATATTATCTGGTGTAGGAGAACAATTTGAAAAAAGTCGTTAAAAAAATAGAGAAAGTGGATACCCGTGCATTTTACACCAGGTACGTACAAATTACGAAAAATGTTACTTTTAATTAGGAGCATGATTTAGGGTGAAATATAAACTTAGTATCATGTTTAGGGACCCCTTTGATTGAGATTATTTCCTTATCCATTTGAAAGAATTCATGTTCTTTGTATTAGGGGTATGTTTTGGTATTATTTGTGATAAACCATGATTTATTAATTGGTATTAATTGTTAATTAATCCATGAGTTTGTTTATTGTTACTCCTTCATTACTGATAGTATGATTGGAGTAAAGGTGTATTTTATAAGTCTTAATGACAAGGTAGTTAACTTGGTTCAACAGTTTTATAAGTTGAGATTGAAATTAAAAAGTTAAAAGTTATAGTATAACAGAGATAGATTGAATAACTGTAATGTTTGCATATGTGTGTTGCGGTGATTGTATTTATTGAGTTCAAAAAGTAAATCACTTAAAGATAAAGAGGATAAGCAATAAAACTCTAGGCTAGTGCACGTCTAGAGTATTGATAATCAGGGGTTGGAGTTCACGGGTATTATCCGTGTCTTTTGTTGGAGGCCATGTGATCTATGAGTCTCTCTGTTATAAAGTTTAAAACTTAAAATTGGGGTTAGTTAAGATCTCATCTAGCTATGGTAACGGAGTCACGCCCATTTACCATCTGGATTTTTATACTGTATTTTGATACTCTCCGACGGGAGTGCATGAGTTATTTAATTTTTTGATGTCCAAATAAGGACATGGGAGAGAAAACCTAGTCTATTGCTTAATCCAAATCATTAATTAATTTATCATGTCAGTTGAGTAAAATGTTACATGATACGTTCTTACATTTTTATAGTTATTTAATTATTAGTTCAACTATTGTACTTTGTAAATTGTATGTACTCAGCTTGTTGATTATGGGCCTTTTGTGTTTTTGGTCATGGCTTTTGCCTATAAATGATACTGTGATGATCCAATACTTACATTTGTATTATTGAAGAGTAGATTATTAACAGGTATCTAAACGAGCATTCATGCATGAGCGGGTTTGAGAGGAACGTTATTTTAATTTAGATTTCAGAATAAATTATGTTTGTTTGATTTAGTTTTAAACCGTTGGATTTTGATTAGAGGTAAACATTATTTGGTACATTACAGTGAGGGCCGTAGAGGTTCAAGTTTGTTATATGAGAAGGTTATTTACGTTTAATATTATTTCAAAAGTCTTTTGGTTTTCCGCTGCAAAACTCTGTTTTATAGCCTTAACGTTTGAACACGTGGCGGTAACACACCGGTAGTTCCTAAAGGTTTGGGTTTCAGAAAAATGGGAATTATAGGGGTGTTACAAAGTGGTATCTATGAGCTTTAGGTTAGATTTTGTTATGCCACAAATGATTTTATTAGGAACCGAAACTTTTAAACGTTTTGGAAATTATTTACAAATTAGATAGTATGAGTATTAGTTTTATTATTATCAATAAATTATATTTCTTATTATTGACAAATTATTAATAATATTATTTTTTTTAAATTCATTTATTTATTTATTTAATTATTTAAATCCGTTAAGTCTCAAATATTCGAAAATGAGTGAGATTTGGGGTAGTTAAGAAAGCATGCATATAGTTAACATTCTCTCTATGTGTGGTACTTATGCATTAGTTCTCTTATATTTTTGTATGTGCTTGGCTTAATTTCTTTGTTTTATTAGGATAACATTGAGAGATGAATACCGAGTATGTTCGTAAGACTAATCAGGGCCCGAAATCAATCACTGGAAATCTCATAAAAGTAATAGAGGATATTCTATGCCCAAAGAAGGACCAATCGGAAGAAATGTATCAGGACTGGTTCGAATTCAAAATAGCTAGGAAGAAAGATAAGATGAAAACGTATAAAACATATTAAGCTATTTAAGGAACTACATTCGATTTGTGGTCCTTCTTCTTATTATAATCTTCTAATTTAAAGTCGGGATCCTTTTCACCCTCCGAGTCTTCAATGATAATAGCTTTGTACGTAGGCTCTCTGTTCCTAGTGGCCCGTTTTCATTATATTAGGTTATCGTACGATATAAATGATTGGAGGAAAGTAGTACATTATGAAACCGTATTCGCGTGTTATCCTATATTATTTTAATTATTTAATATTATTATATCTAGTTATTGATCTTATATTGAATTACCTAGTTTTAATTTGTTTAAGCAACTAATGACAACTAACCTTTAAGATTTAAATCGCTTTCTTATTATTTGAGTGAGAGCGGGGAGGGAACCGATTTTAATTATTTTTGATTGCTTTATGTGTTTTAAATGACTTGGTTGTCTAAATTGTTTAATTGATTGGAATGTGAATGTGATTACGGAATGAGGCTTTGCATTAAGTAGCTGTACATAAAAGTGGAACTTGAATCAGTTTAATATTACTCCAGTCATAGAATTACTATGGTAAGAAACGATGATGCACTGGCCAAGGCCATCCGCGCTCTTATTGAACAGTTGAACCAGAACCGTGGGAAAATGCATGACCCTCACGCCGAAATGTTTAAAAAACTAGCTCAGGTGAAACCACCTATTTTCAAAGGGGGAGCTAACCCTACCTTTTTAGAGAATTGGGAGCGAGAATTTGATAAAATATTCATTGTGATGAATTGTGCGGAGGAAATAAGTGTAGATCAAGCTGCCATGTATTTAAAGGATAAAGCAGACAGATGGTGGAGAGACAATATTGCTAGGTTAAAGGCCCAACCTAACTTTGGGTGGGACGCCTTTAAATTTGCCTTAAGAGAAAAGTTTTACCCTCTGATGTGCTCGTTTTAGAGCACATTTACTACCTTGTTTTAGTGTCAAGTCTCGTGGTTTTATATTTATTTTATACATATTACACTTGATTTCACCTTGATCTTGTCCTCGAGTTGTCTTAAGGTCATTTTAGATGTTTTTGATGATTTCGAGGTGAAATGTGATGTATTCGAGTCTTTGACACTCTTAGACCATCTTAGACAGGCGTATCTGATAACCGGTGTTTTTAGGTTGTTAACTAAAAGACAAGTTATGCAAACAATTTTTATTCCAACCTACAAACTATACGAGTATAGTGGAGTAGGGGGTCGAACCACGAAGACAAGGTATATCAAGACTCTAACTTTTAACACAACTGGATTATTGGGAGTTGGAAATTTGATTAAAACTACAGCAAGTACAGAGAAATAAAGCAAGTAGAGAAAAACGGGGACAAGATTGGATTCACCCTAGGAATGAAGCTTTCAAAACCGAATGTGATAGATTAGAGAAAATCTGATAATAACTAGCATGGACATCCAAGAATACGAGAGGAAGTTGGTGATTCCACAAATCACAACGAACGACCTATAATCGCCCTATGTCTCCAAAGGAGTGGCAGGACAAGATTCGCATCGGATTCCGAAACTATTTATTATCATCGTTTCTACAACCTTAAGCAATAAAGATCATAGCTTTCCTAGGGTTTCACCAATCAAAACCCCTAAAGAAATTACTCACACATATTCATGCTTAAAAACATAAAGATATTAAAAGATGCGACAGAAACAAACATGGAATGAAATCGCGAGAATGAAAACAATTCAGAAATTATGCTAATAACCGACAAATATAGAACTAGACATGCAATGAAGTAAAGCAATTAATTAAGAGCAAAGGAATAGATTAAAACTTACAAAAGCTTCAATTTGATATCCACGAAAAGAATTCGAACTACAAAGCGTTGAAGAAACTGAAAACTGAAAGCTAAAACTAAAAGAATTTAGAGGCTAAGAAATCTAAAAGTGCATAAAAGTATAAAACCTAGCTCCCCCCTCCTATCATCAGAGGAAGGGGGTATTTATAACAAAATAAGAAAAACCTACGAAAACCCTAAAATGCATAGGAGCCGGTCCTAAAAAGAAGTAGTTGATCCGGACGAAAACACTGTCATTAGCTTGAATGTAGGTCTCATTCGGCTGAACACATTTCCATTCGCCCAAATGGTCTTCCATTCGCCCATTCTAGAGGCTTCAAGGAATCGATCTCTGTCAAGCATTCGCCCGAATGATGATGTTGATTCGGCCGAATGGAAGCTCATTCGCCCGAATAAGTTCCATTCGACTTTTCCAGTGACCCAGGGTCAAATGCTATGAAGACTGCCTCTCATTCGACCGAATGAGTCTTAGATTCGGTCAAATCTGCATACATTTGGTCGAATGTCTCTCAGATTCGGTCGAATCTGAGACCATTCTTTCCTCTTTTTCACTTTTCTCTTTTCTAAACTCCGTGGGATCTTCATGAGTGACTTCAAACACTTGCCCAAGCTATGATACGTGTGTCAAAGGCTCGAATGTATCGCATTTCACCTTGAAATCATCAAAAGTACCTGAAATGAACTTAAGACAACTCGAAAACGAGATCAAGGTAAAATCAAGCACAATATGCATAAAACCAATACAAAACTGTGAGACTTGACACTAAAATGAGGTATTAAACGTGCTCTAAAACGAGCATATCAGTATCATAGTTTGGGAAAACATTTCAAGTCACTCATGAAGATCCCACGGAGTTCAGAAAGCATCAAAAGCTGAAAAGAGGAGTGTAAGGTCTTAGATTCGACCAAATCTGAGAGTCCTTCGGTCGAATAACACTTCAGCAGGGAGCCTATGTTCCATGGTCACTAGGAAGGCCGAATGACACTCATTCGGGCGAATGAGCTGGGATGGGCGAAAAGTGGAGAATTCGGGCGAATGATGCTATATTCGGCCGAATGGTTCTTGTATTCTGTCGAATGACAGTGTTTTCTCTAGAAATTTTAGTTCTTCTTAGGGCGACCCAAAGGCATTTTAGGGTTTCCGGTCTTCTTTTATTCATTGTTATAAATACCCCTCTTTCTGTTGGGAGGGGGAACCCTAGTTTTTCATTAGTTTTATTAGCTTTAGCTTTGTTTAGCCTCCAAAAATTCTTAGTTCTAGTTTTCCATTTTCTGTTTTCTCAACACATGTATTCCAAGATTTCGATTTTATTGATTGAAATTTGATCGTGGATATTTCATTTAAGCTTTTGTGAGTATCAATCTATTCTTTACTTTTAAATTCGTTTGTTTTATTTCAGTCAATGTTTAGCCTAGTGTTTATCGTTCATCTAGAATAATTTCTACTTTGCTTTTTTTCTCACTAATTTGTTTCATGATTATTGCGTTTGTTTTATTGAATATCATCATGTTGTATATTTTGAATATGTTTGAGTAGTTCTCTTAGGGGTTTGATTAGTGAAACCCTAGGAAAAGCTATGATCTTTATTGTCTAAGGTTATAGGAATGATGACAATAAGTGGTTTTGGAAACCCAATGCGAATCTTGTCCTGCAACTCCTTTGGAGACAAAGGGCGATTATAGGTCGTTCGATGTGATTTGTGAAATCACCAACTTCCTATCGCATGCTTGGGTGTCCATGTTAGTTATTGTTTGATTTTCTCTAACCTATCATATTCTGTTTTGAAAGCATCATTCCTAGGGTGAATCTAATCTCGTCCCCATTTTTCTCCATTTGATTTTCCTCTTAATTCATCGTGATCTATATTTTCGTTATTAGTTTTAAGTGTTCTTGAATCCAAAAAGTCCAGTTGTGTTAAGAATTGAGTGTCTTAATATCCTTTGTCCTCGTGGTTCGATCCCCTACCCCACTATACTCGTATAGTTCGTAGGTGATTATAAGTATTGTTTGTATAACTAGTCTTTTAGTAAACGACGCTAAAAACCGGTTATCAAAATGGCGCCGTTGCCGGGGATGAGGCATTATATTCAGACTTTTTCTGTTCTTGATATAGTTTTATTATATTTCATTTCTATTGCTGTTTGTTTTCTTTTTATTAGTAGTTACCTTTGAGTTTGCTGTTTGCATGCCCCATAGCACGCGTAGGTCAAACCAACCTATAACACCTTATAATCCTGAGATCTAATGCTTGAGTAGACAACTCCCATCAAAACAAACCTCATATTCTGTTCAAAACCCACCCATATCCACAATGGCCGACGAACATCAGTTGTTTGGTCAGTTTGGGACTCCGCGCTCACAAGAGTTCCAAGGAGGTGTAGTACTTCCTATTGCTACTACTCCATACCAAATACACCCCCAATTCACAAGGATGGTTAAGGAAACCCCTTTTAGTGGTTAAAGAAACGAATGTCCTCTTCAACATCTCGAGGCATTTTCTGACCTTTGTGGACTCAACTGAAAACCGCTTTTCCAAGAGAGGTTCTATCCTACAGTTCGAACACAAGATTGGCGTAAGAAAATTGCATCCTTCACTCAAGAGGATGATGAGAACCTTAGTTCTACTTGGAGTCAATTTAAGAGAATGATTAGAGCATGCCCCCACCATGAGTACGGGGAGAACCATCTCAATACATTTTTCTACGATGGTCTCAATGACTCCACGAAAGCACTCCTAGACTCAGCAGTAGGTGGCCAACTCTCTAAAATTCCATGCACCCAGGTAAAAGCCAAAATTGAGGAAGTTGCTAAGAGTAGTTCCTGGGGAGGAACAAGGAGTCAGGGTTTACCAAGAGGGATGATTGACACAACCAACTTGGACACCATTAGTGCTAAAATAGAAGTAGTTATCGATAAGAAGTTGTCCAAATTAAGCCTAGCCGGTAGTTCAAACACCCCTCTAGTGCGTGAAAAGCAATTTACGTGTGCCATATGTGGGGGTACCAACCATGATACTTCCTATTGTGGTGGTTCACACTCCGAGCATGTTGCCATAGTTGATTACGGAGAGTATAACCCAGAGACACAGGTAATGAATTATGATGGTTATGAGTATAATCCTGATCATGTTGTAGTCCTTAACTATTGTGGACAAGGAAAAGGAGCAGGGTATGGGCAACAACCTTTCCCCAATCAACCATACAAACCTCCTTTCAATTCGAACGAAAACCAAGGAAACTTCCACCCGGGATATAACAGAAATGCTCAGAGTGGGTTCAACAACCAAGGTTTTCAAGGGAACCAATCGAGCGGAAATGTACCAAGGCCAAATTTATATAGACCACCAGGGTTTAATCAAGGGCCTAGAAATGGTTCAAATCTGCCTTTCCCACCTAGTCAACCTCATCATGTAGCTTCTCAACCACAACAAAGTCATACCTCAACCAATGACCATTTAGCCTCTTAAGTAACTTCTCTTGCTCAGCAAAACTAGAGTCTCACTCAAATAAATCAGACTCTCATCCAACAGATGCAACAACGTCAAGCTCAACAAAAGTTATTTGAAACTCAACTCGTCCAAATGACTAGTCCTCATGCACCCCCTCTGTTCCCATCTCACCCTCAACCTAACTCCTCTACACAACCTCCATCTCAGCACCCAAACCCAAACCAACACACTGTAAAAGCTATCCACCTAAGATCAGGGACTCAGTATAACGTCCCTTCATATCCGGTTGATACACCTTTTGTATGAGTGGGAGATGAGACAAGAGTGGATGTAAATGAAAAAGAAGAGGAACAAGGTAAAGGGTCAATTGTTGAGAATGAAAAAAGTGGGGATGATGAGGAAGAAAAAGTAAGGAGTGAGAAGTTGGTGGAGAGTAAGGAAAAGAGGAAGAAGAGGATTGAGGAGAGAAAGAGGTTAGATCGCTTGTATGCACCCCCACTTCCTTTTCCCTATAGGAAAGTTGAAAAGAAACTTGATGAGAAGTTCAAGAAGTTTTTAGAACACTTACAAAAGATGGAGATGAAAAATCCATTCCTCGATGCAATGACACAGATGCCTAAGTATGCTATGTTCTTGAAGGACTTATTGTCCAATAAGAAAAAGCTTGAGGAAGAAGTAATCAGTCTCCCCCATCAAGTCAGCTCCATTTTACAAGGGAAAATGCCTATAAAAGAGCGAGATCCCGATCCATATAACCTCCTAGTAAAGTTGGGAAATCTTAATCCCAAAGGGACGCTCGCCAATCTAAGGGCTTCGATTAGTCTTATGCCTCTATCAATCGCCAAGAAGCTACCCTTTAGCCTCAGACCTTCAAGGAAAATGATCCAACTGGCAGATAGGAGTATAAAAGTACCGTGTGGAGAACTTGATGATATACCTATCCAAGTGGGAGAACTAGTGGTCCCTTGCGATTTTGTAGTGAAGGAAATGGAAGAGGACCCTTATACTCCACTCATTTTGGGAAGAGCCATTCTAAAAACACAATTGGCAGTTATCAATTGCCATGATGACAACATAATGGTAGAAGTAGCCTAAGTGAATGTAGTCTTCAAAATTTCTCCACTCTTAAAGAAACCTATGGTTGAATAAGTCTGTCGCCTTGAAGTGGATGATAGGGAGATTGAGGATTGTCAAAGAGAGATAGAAGCCGGGTATTCAATGAATGATGAGGTTACCTATACAGAAGATGAACAGTTAGAAAGCCAATTAGATAGGGCCCATGAATATCTGAGCAACTGTATGAGGCTGAGGAAGGTACTATCTGTAAGGGGGAGAGTCCTAAGCCTTCTCCCCAAGTAAGTTTGAAACCTCTACCTCCTAGCCTTAAATATATGTATCTTTATGATGATGAGGGGAGTCTAGTCATAGTGAATTCTGAGCTTGATGACATCTGGTTAGAAAACTTACTTGTTTTATTAAGGAAATATCAAGGTGTCATCGGGTACTCACTTGGTGATTTAAAAGGGATTAGTCCAACGCTTGTGATGCAACGAATTCATCTTGACGATGAACATTTCTCCTCAATTGATCCACAAAGAAGGCTAAACCCCAACATGAAAGAGGTAGTTAAGGATAAAATCCTCAAACTCCTCAAGGTTGGCATCATCTACTCAATTTCAGATAGTAGGTGGGTTAGCCCTGTTCATGTTGTTCCGAAAAAGGGAGGAATGATTATTGTCGAGAATGACAAGGGTGAAATGATCCCAACTAGAGCCACTATAAGATGATGAGTTTGCATTGATTATCGGAAACTCAACAAAGCTACAAGAAAGGATCACTTCCCTTTACCCTTCATCGACAAGATGCTTAAGAGATTGGCAAGACACAAGTACTATTGTTTTCTGGATGGTTACTCAGGTTTCTTTCAAATCCCAATCTACCCCGAGGATCAACAGAAAACAACGTTCACTTGTCCTTTTGGGACTTTTGCCTATAGGAGAATGCCCTTTGGTTTATGCAATGCTCCATCCACTTTCTAGAGGTGCATGTCTTCTATATTTGCTGATATGCTGGAGGACTTCATGGAAGTGTTCATAGATGATTTTTCTGTTGCATGTCTTCTATATTTGCTGATTTTTCTCAAAAGATTTTTGTCACAGTGTCAAGAGACGAATCTTGTGCTGAATTGGGAGAAGTGTAACTTTTTAGTCCAAGAAGGCATTGTCCTAGGCCACAAAGTATCTTTCAAAGGCATAGAGGTAGATCCTGCTAAGATTGATGTGATAAGGAACCTTCTTGTACCCACCTTGGTTATAGGAGTACGATCCTTTCTTGGACATACATGGTTCTATAGGCGTCTCATCTTAGGATTTTTGACTTTAGCTAAACCTTTGAATGAATTGCTTTAGAAGGATGTCGATCTTAACTTTGATGAGAGATGTCTCTATGCCTTTAACCATCTAAAGCAAGCTCTGATCTCTGCGCCCATTGTGTAAGCTCCTAATTAGAGTTTTCCATTTGAATTAATGTGCGATGCTAGTGATATCACTGTAGGTGTTGTCCTTGGGCAAAAAAAGGAAGGAAAGCACCACGTCATATGCTACATCAGTAAAACACTGGATCTAGCACAGCGCAACTACTCTACAACGGAAAAGGAGATGCTGGCGGTAGTTAATGTACTTGTTTTAGAGCACATTTATTACCTCGTTTTAGTGTAAAGTCTCTTGGTTTTGTATTGGTTTTATGCATATTATGCTTGATTTTACCTTGATCTTGTTATTTAGTTTTCTTAAGTTCATTTTAGATACTTTTGATGGTTTCAAGGTGAAATGCGATGCATTCGAGCCTTTGACAAGCGTATCATAGCTTAAGCAGATGTTTAAATTCACTCATAAAGATCCCATGGAATTCAGAAAAGAGAGAAGTGAAAAAGAGGAATGAATGGTTACAGATTTGACCGAATGTGAGATAGATTCGGTCGAATGGATGACAGACTTCAGATCATTTAACCCTTTGTCACAGGGAATGCTGAATGGAACTCATTCGGGCGAATGAGCTTATATTCAGCCGAATCAACCTATTCATTTGGGTGAATGCTAGACAGAGCGCAATTCTTTGAAGCCTCTAGAATGGGCGAATGGAAGAGCATTCAGGCAAATGGGACTACATTCGGCCAAATGTGCCTTACATTCGGGTGAATGACAGTGTTTTTCTCCAGATTAACTACTTCTTTTTAGGGCCGGCTCATATGCATTTTAGGGTTTTCGTAGGTTTTTCTTATTTTGTTATAAATACTCCTTCCTCTGATGAGAGGAGGGAGAGCTAGGTTTACATACTTTTATGCACTTTTAGATTTCTTTAGCCTTCAAATTCTTTTAGTTTTAGCTTTCGGTTTTCAGTTTTCTCAACGCTTTGTAGTTCGATTCTGTTCGTGGATATCAAATTGAAGCTATTGTGAGTTTAATCTATTCCTTTGCTCTTAATTAATTGCTTTACTTCAGTGCATGCTTAGTTCTATATTTGTCGTTTATTCGCATAATTCTGATTTTGTTTTCATTCTCATGAATTCCTTCCATGTTCGTTTCTTTTGCATCGTTAAATATCTTTATGTTTTTAAGAATGAGTATGTGTGAGTAATTCCTTTAGGGGTTTTGATTGGTGAAACCATAGGAAATCTCTGATCTTTATTGCTTAAGGTTGTAGAAATGATGATAATAAATAGTTTCGAAATCCGATGCGAATCTTGTTCTGCCACTCCTTTGGAGACATACGACGATTATAGGTCGTTCGTTGTGATTTATAGGATCACCAACTTCCTCTCGTATTTTTGGATGTCCATGCTAGTTATTGTTGGAGTTTCTCTAACCTATCATGTTCGGTTTCTAAAAGCTTCATTCCTAGGGTGAATCTAATCTTGTCCCCATTTTTTTCTATTTGACTTACCATTTAATTCATTGTGATCTGTATTCTCGTTGTTAGTTTAGTTGGTTTTCTAAATCCAAATAGTCTGGTTGTGTTAAGAGTTAAAGTCTTAATATACCTTGTCTTTGTGGTTCGACCCCCTACTCTACTATACTCGTATAGTTCATAGGTAAGAATAAATTTGTTTGCATAACTTGTGTTTTAGTTATCGACCTAAAATACCGGTTATCAAAATGGCACCATTGCCGGGGACAAAGCGTAATATTTAGACCTAAGTTGTCTTAGCATAAGTTTATTTCATTTCATTTCTGTTTTTGCTTTTCTTTTTGTGTGTGGTTGTCTTTGACTTAGGTGTTTGCATGCCCTATAGCACGCGTAGGTCAAACTAGGCAGTTATACCCTTAAATCCTGAAATCCAACGTGTGAGTAGACAACGCCCTTCAAAGTACACCTCACAATCTGTCCAAAACCCATCCGTATCCATAATGGCCGACGAACATCAATTGTTTGGTCAATTCGGAACTCCTGGCTCACAAGAGTTCCAAGGGGGTGTAGTACTTCCTGTTGCCACTACACCTTATCAAATACACCCTCAGTTCACAAGAATGGTTAAGGAAACACCATTTAGTGGCTTAAGAAATGAATGTCCTCTTCAACACCTAGAGGCATTCTTAGATTTTTGTGGACTTATCCCTCCTTGTCCTAATAGCCCTGATTATGTGCGAATGCACCTATTCTATTTGAGTCTAGCAGGAGATGCCAAAGATTATTACAAATGCTTAGATACCAATTCAATTGTTAATTGGGCTCAACTAAAAGCTGCATTTCTAGAAAGGTTCTATCCTACGGTTTGAACGCAGGATTGGCGTAAGAAAATTGCGTCATTCACCCAAGAGGATGATGAGAACCTTAGTGCCACTTGGAGTAGATTTAAAAGAATGATTAGAGCATGCCTCCACCATGAGTATGGGGAAAACCATCTCAACACATTCTTTTATGATGGTCTTAATGACTCCACCAAAGCACTTCTAGACTCAGCTGTAGGTGGCCACCTTTCCAAAATTCCTTACCCCTAGGTAAAAGACAAAATAGAGGAAGTCGCTAAGAATAGTGCCTGGGGAGGAACTAGGAGTCAGGGATTACCGAGAGGGATGATAGACACAACTAACTTGGAAAACATTAGCGCCAAAATATAAGCCGTTATTGATAAAAAGTTGTCCAAGCTAAGCCTAACCGGTAGTTTGAACACCCTCCAGTGCGTGAAAATCACTTTGCATGTGCCATATGTGGGAGTACCAACCATGATACTTCTTATTGTGGTGGTTCGCACTTCGAGCATGTTGCTGCAGTTGACTGTGGAGGGTATAACCCAAAACCGCAGGTGATGAACTATGACGGCTATGGGTATAACCCTAATCATGTAGTAGCCCTTAACTATAGTGGACAGGGACAAGGGCCAGGGTATGGACATCAACCTTTCCCGAACAAACCATACAAACCTCCCTTTAACCCAAACCAAAACCAGGGAAACTTCCACTCGGGATATAACAGAAATGGTCAAGGTGGGTTTAACAACCAAGGTTTCAAGGGAAACCAGACTAATAGGAATGTACCTAGGCCTAATGTGTATAGACCCCCAGGGTTTTACCAAGGACCTAGAAATGGTTCAACCCTACCTTTTCCGCCTAATCAACCTCATCATGTGGCTTCTTAACCACAACAAGGTCATAACTCAGCCAATGACCACTTAGCCTCCCAAGTAACAACTCTTGCTCAGCAGAACCAAAGTCTAACTCAGATTAATCAGACTCTAATCCAACAAATGCAACAACTTCAAGCTCAGGAAAAGTTGTTTGAAACTTAACTTGCTCAGATAGCCAATCCACCTCCACCATTACTATTCCCATCTCACCCTCAACAAAACCCATCCGCCCAACCTCCACCACAAAACACCCCCGACTCTAACCCTAAACATCACACATGTAAGGCGATCTTCTTAAGATCAGAAACTTCATATTCAGATCCAATTATAGCTTCAAAAGATGATCTAGGGGAAGGATCCTCAAAGGATAGTGAGTCTCAAAGAGAATTTGAACACAAGGAGGATCTTAAGAGTAGAGAAGAGAAGGAGGTTACAGAAGAGAATGAGGAACACAATGTCGAGATAAATGGGTATGAGGGGAAGAAAAAGGATGAGGATGAGAGATGGAGGGAGATACAAGAAAGGAGGAAACTTAAGTGGCAACATGCTCCGCCTCTACCTTTTCCTTACAAAAAGGTAAAGAAACAACTTCAAGAAAAGTTTCTTAAATTCCTAGAGCATATGCGGTAGCTTGAAATGAAAATACCATTCTTAGAGGCCATGGAGCAAATCCCGCAATATACTAAGTATCTGAAAACCCTCTTAGGGAACACGAGAAATCTTGAGGGCAAAGTGATTAGTTTGCCAGAGCAAGTAAGTGCCATTATTCAGGGCACATGGGAAAAGAAAGAAAAAGCTAGAGGACCCTTTGTGCTCCCGGTCACCTGATGTGCTCGTTTTAGAGCACATTTATTACCTTATTTTAGTGTCAAGTCTCGTAGTTTTGTATTGGTTTTATGTATATTATGCTTGATTTTTCCTTGATCTTGGTTTCGAATTGTCTTAAGTTCATTTCAGGCACTTTTGATGATTTCGAGGTGAAAGGCGGTGCATTCAAGCCTTTGGCACACGTATCTTAGCTTGGGCAAGTGTTTAAAGTTGCTCATGAAGATTCTATGGAGTTTAGAAAAGAGGGAAGTGAAAAGAGGAAAGATTGGTCTCAGATTCGACCGAATCTGAGAGACATTCAACCGAATGGTTGCAGATTCGACCGAATCTTAGACACATTCAGTCGAATGGATGACTGTCTTCAGAGATCTTGAGCCTTGCCACTAGAAGAGCCGAATGGAACTCATTCGGGCGAATGAGCTTCCATTCGACCGAATCAACCTATAGATTTGGGCGAATGCTTGACAGAGATCGATTCCTTGAAGCCTCTGGAATGGGCGAATGGAAGACCATTCGGGCGAATGGGATCACACTCGGCCGAATGAGACTTATATTCGGGCGAATGACAGTGTTTTCCTCCGGATCAACTACTTCTTTTTAGGGCCGGCTCCTATGCATTTTAGGGTTTTCGTAGGTTTTTCTTATTTTGTTATAAATACCCCCTTCCTTTGATGAGGAGAGGGAGAGCTAGGTTTTATACTTTTATGCACTTTTAGATTTCTTAGCCTCCAAATTCTTTTAGTTTTAGCTTTCGGTTTTTCAGTTTCTTCAATGCTTTGTCGTTCGAATTCTTTTCGTGGATATCAAATTGAAGCTTTTGTAAGTTTTAATCAATTCCTTTGCTCTTTATTCATTGCTTTACTTCGTTGCAATCTTAGTTTCATGTTTATCATTTATTCGCATAATTTCTGATTTGTTTTCATTCTCGTGAATTCCTTCCATGTTAGTTTCTGTTGCATCTTTGAATATCTTTATGTTTTTAAGCACGAATATGTGTGAGTAATTTCTTTAGGGGTTTTGATTGGTGAAACCCTAGGAAAGCTATGATCTTTATTGCTTAAGGTTGTAGAAACGATGATAATAAATAGTTTTGGAATCCGATGCGAATCTTGTCCTGCCACTCCTTTTGAGACATAGGGCGATTATAGGTTGTTCGTTGTGATTTGTGGGATCACCAACTTCCTCTCGTATTCTTGGATATCCATGCTAGTTATTATCAGATTTTCTCTAACCTATCATGTTCGGTTTCTAAAGCTTCATTCCTAGGGTGAATCCAATCTTGTCCCTGTTTTTCTATACTTGCTTTATTTCTCTCTACTTGCTATAGTTTTAATCGAATTTCCAACTCCTAATAGTCAGGTAGTGTTAAAAGTTAGAGTCTTGATATACCTTGTCTTTGTGGTTCGATCCCCTACTCCACTATACTCGTATAGTTTATAGGTTGGAATTAATATTGTTTGCATAACCTATCTTTTAGTTAACGACATAAAAAACCGGTTATCATCACCCTTAGAAAACTCAATTCTAAGTGAGCACTTGCTGACCTTAGGGCCTTCATTAGCCTAATGCCGATGTCCATCGCCAAATAGCTAACTTTCGACCTCAAGCCATCAAAGAAAACCATCCAACTTGCCGACCATAGTATAAAGGTACTATGTTGGGAATTTGAGGACCTTCCGATCCAAGTCGAGAACATTGTGGTTCCATGTGACTTTGTGGTACTTGATATGGTTAAGGATCCTTATACCCCCCTCATCTTAGGGAGGGATGCATTGAAGACTTTGGGTGCCTTGATCGACTGTGAATTAGAGACTCTAACTATGAGGGTAGCCCAAGAGAAGGTTGTGTTTGCTTTTTCTAAGTCTTCCAAGGAACCCATGGTCGTGCAAATTTGTTCCTTTGATGTTTTAGAAGGCATAGTTAAAGAAAAGGTTGAGGGGTGTGATGTTTTTGCTGCCCCAGTGTCTGTTGAGGCGATAAAGAAGTGATAATGAAGGGTGTTATGTTCGAAGTCGAGAAGGAATTCGTTATGATGCAGGATATTTGTGAGAAATCTGAAGGTACCAACGAGCCAGCCCAAAAAAGGAAGAGGGCTAAGAAAAGAAAAAAATCCAAAAAGAGAATGATGGCTCCACCCTGGCTTGAAGGAGCCCCGCATTATAGCCCTCCTCCGGATGACCCTGGTTCGACCTTACTTACTGTTGCCACCGCTACTCGGTGGAGGGTCTCGACTCCCCATGCCGGAGGTGATGGAGATTCTAGGAGTGAGTCCACTCCTATGGCCAGCATAATTCCTTCGTTTTCTTTTTCTATCAAAACTTGTAGCGAACTATGTCGAGCGAAACGATGTTAAATAAAGCACTTACGGGAGGTAACCCGGTTTATTTGGATTTTCATCAAACTTACTCATAGTACCTTGTTTGATTTTGAGAAGGCAAGTGTTTTGATTACTCAAAGCAAAAGAAGTGCAAAATCACACTCCATTCAGCCGAATGATAGGTCCATTCCGCCGAATGACCATTAAGAATGCAGTTAATCAAAATTGTAGAGGTCTTCAAAAATACTGAATGAAGAGATCTATTCGGCCAAATAGATCTCATTCGACCGAATGGCGGGTTCTGTTCGGTCAAATAGATCTACTGAGGAAACTTTTGGAGCTGCTGGTAACCCTGAATAAACATAACATTCGGTCGAATGGTACTCCATTCGACCGAATGTCTATTGGATTCGGTCGAATGGGAGCGACGAATTCTTCGTAAATTGACTCCATTTGACCGAACAAGGCATCCATTCGGGCGAATAGATTACCATTCAACCGAATGTAAGCTCCATTCGACAGAATGGAAGCCAATTCTATAAATATCAGCTCATTCCACGTAAATTCGCACAGAAAAATTTTTACGCCTCAAATTCGGCCGTCTTCCCTCACACTCTTGCTCTCTCTCAAATTCCTCTACCAATCATCATCAATTACTATGGGGTCAAGGATAACCTTGAGGAACCCCTTCAAGAGGTCCACATAGCATGGAGAAGGTTCCTCTTCGGGTGCGGCACGGGAAGCTCAACAAACCGGTTCTCAACAACCAGATGGCCATCAAAGACTTCTCGGCCAGGAATTATGGTTCGATGAGGACCATCCAACGGTAATTTTTGTATCTTTAGAGCAATATGAACGTTTCCAAAGGCTTAAGGTATGAAAAATCAACTCCACTCGTTATTTTAGACCTTTTAATTTTACAATGAATGGGTATATGCGAGCAATTTGTTGCACTATTAACTACATGTGGGTTAGAAAACTGGATACACATGTGGCACCCGACTCATAAGATCTTAACTTATAAGTTTCTTAGTTCCCTAACCCCGTGTCAATGGGATGGTAGGCTGCATTGTCTTTTAGGCTAAGGAATACAACCTATTTTCTTGATTATGCTGCATTTTGCGTCATGTTTGGTTTCCATAACAAGCCTATTCCGGATAAACAACCGGACAACTCTTGGGTTTCCGAGTTATGGCCTAAAATTGCTGGCCGCTTGTTTATCCGAATAGAAACATATATGCTTCTGAAGGTTCAATGGGCACTCAAGGGGGGGGGGGGGGGGGGGGGGGGGGGGGGGGTGTGAATTGAGTGTTAAGTAACCGTTGGCAATTTTTGCTTCTTTTCGGATTATGTGTAAGGAACCAGTTGTGCTGGTTCCCTTATGCAACGGAATAAAACAAGGCAATAAAGAACACCACAGACTTAACGAGGTTTAGCCAACTCTGGCCTACGTCCTCCTATCCTAAGTCCTTTATTAATCTACTCCGAAAAATAAAGATACAAAACACTCTACTGTTTCCCTACTCCGGGAACCAGTAAACCCCACACTCGACTCCGAATGTGCTTTGAACTTACCCTCGTAAGTTCCTAGTGTGTTTGAACTCACAAACACTCACCAAGTCTTCAACCTCTCTGTTAAAGACTTAATACAAGATCAAGAATTCTCAAATGATCTAACTCTCAAAAGTCAAATAGAGAAAAACGTTAACACACTATTATGCTCTTGTGTAACACTTAATAATTGAATTAGTGCTTTTAGCTCTCAAGGATCAAACTCTATTAAAATTACGTGAGAGCTCTGTCTTTGATTATTCAGATCAAGATGTATTTATAGGTTAGTCGGCCAAACCCTCAAATCATGCATATAAGATATATATGCGATTTTAGGATAAGTATTTATCCTAATTGATTTGATCATAAGATAAGATCAACTTAGGATAAGATACTTCCCGGTTTTTAGCTAACCAAAAACATCATCTTATCTTTTAGTTGCTTAGATATATCTTAAATCAATATATTTCGGAAAATATCCTTTTTGTAAAATCTTTGTAAAAACCGCAGCTTGAATAATCTGTTCAGTTAACCTGGTTCCCTGACCTGGTTCCCTAAACTGAATATGTTATGAAATTTGTTCCAAACCTTGTACCAAATTTCATAACGATATTTAATATACTAAAAGCACTTTATATACTAAATTATATAAGTTGTACTACGGAGCATTTACATGAAGATCCTAAATAACTCTTCGAGTGTAGTCTTCCTTCATGCATTCGTTAAGTCTTGAAAGCTTCCATGAATGAACTAAATTGTTGACCAAGGACCTTCCTTTAAGTTGATCGAAAGTCCTTTCAAGCTTCCAATCTTAGAAATCAACTTAGATGCATAGCTCATTTATCATCTAGTTGTTCTCTGTATAAAGATAAGTTAGTTCAACAAATATCTCATATAAGTAATAACTTATCTAGGGAAACAGTGTTCTATTTTAGCTGGTTCCCCCAACTGTATTAAACACTTTCAAAGACCTGTTTCCCTTAGCTGTTTGTCATCATTCAAAACTATCAATCAGAACCTAAGGGACTCAACAAATTCCCCCTTTTTGATGATGACAAACACTTGAAGTTTCTGCACATGTGAACATACTCAAAAACAAATAGTCAAAAACTTCAAGAACTCAAAACTCAATGGAACAAGTCAGTTAAGCCAACTGGTTCCCTAAACAGAAACAGAAAATAAAATAAAATAAGTAACAAACTCAAACACAACTTAATCTAAACTAGTAAATACTCTAGGCTTCAACTTCAACTATTTTCCCCCTTTTGGCATCATTAAAAAGATATGCAAAAGTAGCATCTTATGCATAAAGTAACGTGCTAAACCATCCAATGGCATCAACCATTATACAAATAAAGTGCTGCAAAAGAAGGTCAGAATAGTCAAAGTTAAGTCATGCCACCAATAGAGATCATAGTTTAATACAGACCAACAAAAGTGAACGATAGAGCCCAAATCCATATCAAAACAAGTTCATGGATTGGGAGAAATAAAAACAGTCCAACAAAATCAGTTATTCAGAATATTATAATAAAGGTAGGCTAAATGAAAAAAAGAGGACAGATTCAATCATCATCATCATTTTCATCATCTCCTTCCTCTTCTTCAGTGGCAGCCTCCTCAGCTGTTTCTTCCTGGTTCTCCTCCTCTTCACTGTCATCTTCCTGCTGGTCTACTTGCTGGTCCTCCTCAATTTGTTTCTTCTCATTTCTAGAACTACCAGCAATCTGTTTCTCTAACTTGATCATCCTCATAATAAATGAAGTGGATAGACCTTCAACCAAGTTCACTAACTTGCTGAGCTGATCCCCTACAACATTTATCTTCTCTTCCTGACTCTCCAGCCTCTTAAGAATAACCTGCTGACCAGCTGGTTCCTCTGCCTTCTGTTTCTTCTTGGCAGGCTTAGGAGTCTCTACTGGTTCCTCCTCCCTAAACTTCAACACCCCAGCACTTATGATCAACCCCTTTTATTTCAGAATACCTTTGGTAAACACCATTGCAGGAGCAGTTGATCCACTGAAAGAAACATTATTCTCTTTAAGAAGCTTAGTTATGTAGGAGCCATAAGGAAGAGAGTGGTGGGATGAATTATAGCAATTCATCATATGGTTTATCATTAGAGAAGGAAGATTTATCTTAATCCTTTTCATCAGCAAGTATATGAGCACCATTTCCATTATGCGCACAAAACCCCTACCTTGTGCTCGAGGGATAATCATCTTGTTGCACACAGAGTGAAGGACCAGCATCACTGGTTACTTCAAGCTACCAGTTTTAAACGTTCCAGCTTTTTTTGGAACTTTTCCTCCAAACACAAAATCATGCACTTCATTTGGACTGACCCCTATAAGTGTGGGCCATCCATCTCCAGAATACTCATCAAAACCATCTCTGGGTATATTCAACAACCCAGCCAAGCTTGCAATAGACACATTTACTTCAATATCATTCACAACTGAACTTAACGATCTATCCAACATTTGTTTCAAATTCACATAAAACTTTCTAACACCATCAATATTAGCATCACAGACATCAAACAAAGGCATCCAACCCTGATATTCTAACAGCTCTTTTACATCACTTAACGCAACCTCATCAAAATAACCAACTTCTGTTTTACACCCAGATACCACAACCCTAGAACCTAAATCAGTCATACCAACAGATGGAGATTCTACTGACATACCTCTTGCAGACTTCCGCGCTGTTCTCTTTCGTTTGGAACCAGCAGAGTCCATCGACTGTTCCTCTATTACTACTTCACCAATCCTTTTCAGGGATGACCTGGTCACTCTGCTGCGAACCAAGGGTTCTATAGTCCACTTTCTATGCCCAATGATCTGTAGATCATCTTCCTCATTACGAACTTCCTCCTCTTCCCTTTCTCCAACAATGTTGAAGAGTTCTTCAGTGCTTTTAGGCTGGTCCCCCTGAGATGAGACAGGTTCCTTGATGATGGAATCATCAGCCTCAGGGGTCTTGGGTAAAGGTGCATTTTTGGGAGGTGGAGGTGAGGGAGATTTAGAAGATGGGGATAGAGTTGGTGATGGGTTCTTTGTGGTGGTAGGAGGTGAGTTGCTCGATGAAGTTGGAGCAGGGTTTGCTTCATTGATGGAGGCCTCCTTCAATTGAGTTGACTCACTTGCTTGAGTCTTCTCCTTTCTTTTCTTAGCTGGAGCCCTGGTTGATTTCCTACCCATTGTTGCAAATGAGCCTCACAGATTTGAGGGAGATGGGAACGAGTGAACAGTGATCAGGGTACCACTTTTGAACGAGAGAGAGAGATGAGTAGAGTGATGATGTGATGTGAGGCTGTATCAAGGTGTTTATATGTATTTATATCAATTGCACAGACATAGGATTTCCAATAACTAGCCGGTTGAGAGTCAAAGTAAATGAGAGAGATAATTTCAGAAATTGAAAATTTTAAAATTTGTAGTTATCTTTTTATAAAAGAGTCAACCAACTATAAATTAGGCAATTAAATATATTTGCCTCTTTGTAGGATAGGAATAACTGAAATAAGATAATTCTTTCCAAAAAGAAATTATCTTATAGTAATCTTCCGAAAATAAGATATTTTCGGATGACATATCAGAGTTGAACTGCTGTTTCCTCTTGCTGGTACCTGTACTGAACCAGTCATTCTATTTTCAGCATGTTTCAAAATAACTTCTCTTGTTTCTATGTAACAACAATCCACTTGGGGTTATTTACACAATATTTGCAAGTAAGCAGCATAGTTATATACATAATCGATACAAAAGCATACTTATTCTAACCAATCATTGAAGGAAATAATTGAAGCCATCGCCTAAAGTCTAACTAGACCTAAAAGGACTCTTAACCTACAAAAAGACTCTCTACATAAAGGCTTTGTGAAGATATCAGCTATTTGATCTTCACTTTTACAGAACAACATCTCCACCAATCCTTTCTCCACATTGTCTCTTAGAAAATGGTGTCTTATCTTAATGTGTTTGGTCTTGGAGTGTTGCACGGGGTTCTTTGAAATATTGATTGCACTAGTGTTATCACAAAAGATAGGAACACTTTTATAAATAACACCAAAATCTTTCAGCTGGTTCCTTATCCACAGTAGCTGGGAACAGCATGAAGCTGCAGCTATATATTCTGACTCTGCTGTGGATAGGGCCACTGAATTTTGCTTCTTAGAACCCCATGATATAAGACAAGAGCCAAGGAAGTGTGCCATACCTGATGTGCTCTTTCTGTCAACTAGGAAACCAGTATAATCTGCATCTGTATATCCAATGAGATTGATGGTACTGCCTTTGGGGTACCACAAAAACAGATCTGCTGTTCCCACAAGATACCTGAGTATCCTTGTAACAGCCTTCAAGTGAGACTCCTTTGGATTGCTTTGAAACCTAGCACACAAACCAACAGAAAACACAATGTCAGGTCTACTAGCTGTTAGGTAAAGTAGAGAACCAATCATTCCTCTATAAAGCGTAGCTTCAACATTTTTTCCTTTAAGATCAGCATCCAACTTTGTGGATGTGGGAACAGGTGTATCATAAGCTTTGCTGTTCTCCATGCCAAACTTTTTCAGCAGCTCTTTTAAGTACTTCTGTTGATGGATCATTATACCATCATTTGTTTGCTTAATCTGCAAACCTAGGAAGAACCCTAGTTCTCCCATCATACTCATTTCAAATTCACTCTGCATAAGATTTGCAAATTCATCACACAAAGTTTGATTAGTAGCACCAAATAAAATGTCATCAACATAGATTTGTACTACAATCAAGTGTTTCCCCCTGGTTCTTATGAACAAGGTCTTGTCTACTGTTCCTCTCTTGTAATCATTAGCCATCAAGAAATTGGACAGTCTTTCATACCAAGCCCTTGGAGCTTGTTTCAAGCCATATAATGCTTTATCCAACTTATATACATGCTGGGGAAACAGTGCATCTTCAAAACCAGGTGGCTGCTCCACATATACTTCTTCCTTCAAATAGCCATTAAGGAATGCAGTCTTCACATCCATCTGAAATAGCTTAAAATTCATGTGAGCAGCATAAGCAATTAAAATCCTAATAGCCTCTAGCCTAGCTACTGGTGCAAACGTCTCATCATAGTCAATTCCTTCTTGTTGATTGTACCCTTGCACCACTAGCCTTGCTTTGTTTCTGACTATAGTACCGAGGTCATCTAACTTGTTTCTAAAAACCCATCTAGTACCAATGACTGATCTTTCCTTTGGACGGGGAACCAGGTGCCAAACCTGGTTTTTCTGAAACTGATTTAATTCATCTTGCATAGCTAGTATCCAATCAGGATCAGTCAATGCCATTTTATAGTCAGTAGGCTTTACATTAGACAGGAAAGAATAGAAAGCGCAAAAGTTTTGAAAGACACTTCTTCTTGTTTGAATCCCCTTATTTATATCACTAATTATTTGATCAGTGGGATGAGAGGCCTTATATCTAAAACTTTTGACATTAATACTGTTTTGTGCTTCCTCATTAAGTTGGGAACTAGCATGTTCATGAATCTCTTCTCTTTCTGAAGAACCAGGAGAATTTACATTCATGCTGTTTCCTCTATCATTACTTACCTCAGGTTCAGGGGTGATACCTTCTTCTGTTCCCCCTAAGCTCATTACCTGTCTATTATGTGTGGAACCATCAGGATTTGGTTCCCCTTCAGAATCCTCATTTTCTCCATTTTCTTCTCTAGGCACTTCATCATTATTATCTGGTGGAGTATCTGGTAGGCCTAGTTCTGCTTGCACTTCATCTGAGAGACCAGTATACTGGTTCCCCGTGAAATCCATCAAACCAATCACTTCATCAGGTTGTACATGCGCAATCTCAGACGACATGTTAAATTCATCAAAAATGACATGGACACTCTCCTCAACACAGAGAGTCCTCTTATTGAAGACTCTATATGCTTTGCTGTGAGAAGAGTATCCAAGAAAGATTCCCTCATCACTTCTGGGATCAAATTTATCAAGCTGGTCCTTCCCATTATTATGCACATAACATTTACATCCAAAGACACGAAAGTACGTGATGTTGGGCTTTCGATCTTTAAGAAGTTCGTAGGGAGTCTTATTTAACTTTGGTCTAATGAGACCTCTATTCAGTATATAGCAAGCAGTGTCAACAACTTCACCCCAAAAACTCTTTGGGAGACCACTCTCAATGAGCATCGTCCTCGCCATCTCCTCAAGAGTTCTGTTCTTCCTTTCTACAACACCATTTTGTTGAGGTGTTCTAGGGGCTGAGAAGTTGTGATTAACTCCATGTTCCCTACAATAATCAATAAAGTTAGCATTATCAAATTCAGTACCATGGTCTGATCTTATCGAGACCAGCTTCTAGGTGAGCCGGTTCTCCACTTGTTTCACCAATGTTACCCATTCTTCAAACGTTTCATCCTTTGTGTGTAACATCATTACCCAAGTGTACTGGGAATAATCATCAACCATAACACAGACATATCTATGACTTCTTCGACTTTGTACTCTCATGGGTCCACACAAGTCAATGTGTACAAGTTCGAAGGGTCTGCTAGTACTCAAAACAATTTTAGGCTTAAAAGAGATTTTGACCTGTTTCCCCCTTACACACTCAGAACAAACTTTATCAACTTCGTACTTAATGTTAGGAAGACCTATCACTAAGTCACGTGCTTTAAGCTTGTTTAGAAGTGTTAGACTAGCATGTCCAAACCTCTTATGCCAAATCCATTGATTATTTTCAGAAACCGCTCTCAAAAAGATGGACTTGTCTTGAGGGATCTTATCTAAGAAGGTGATGTAGACATCATGCTTCCTAGTTCCCTCACATACCAGTTCTCCTGTTTGTGAGTTAACTATGTGACATAGGTTGGCTTGAAACTCAACTCTATTACCTTTATCACATAATTGAGAGATACTCAAGAGATTATGTTGCAAGCCTTCAACATAATAAACATCATCTATTGTGTTAGAAAGTGTCTTACCAACCTTACCTAAACCAGTGATGGTTCCCTTACTGTTATCCCCAAAGGTGACACTTCCTCCATCAAAGGCCACTAGTGAAAGGAATTGATCTTTATCCCCGGACATGTGTCTTGAGCAACCACTGTCCAAATACCAATAGGTGTCTCCCTTCACTCTAGCCTGTAAGTTTGAATCAAACATTAGTTTTAGGAACCCAAGCATACTTGGGTCCCTTTTCAACAATATTAGCATCATGTTTATCCTTTCTTCTCCACACATACATTATACTCTTGCTGTTCTTATTAGCACTAATTTTCTTAGCTGGACATTCATGTATCTTATGTCCATTCTTACCACAATGAAAACACACGTGCATCTCTTTAGTCATGACATACTTACCTCGCTGATATTCTGTGATCCAGGTGGTTTCTCTGGGAGACCAGTTAGTCCTGGTTCTCTGTCTAGTATAACCAAGACCAAATTTTCCTTTGTTTCCTCCTGATGAAGTCAGAAGGTTCAAAGTCCTTTGTGCGTTCAGTAGCTTATCCAAATGTCTATGACTGTCATGCAATTCCCTTTCTTTTGTTTCAAGTGTTTTAACTAACAGCTCGTTTTTCTCTTTCAAAAACTCAAAGTTACTTTCTAAAGTTGCAAGTTGTAAGTTAAGATCTAAAGCCGCAGGGTCATTAGACATGTTACTAACTACTGATTGTTTTTCACTTTTTAATCGATTAAATTCAGCATGTAACTTACAGATAGTGCTTTCATATTCATTAATCATACTGCTGACTTCAACGCTGTATCTAGTGGGAAAACTAGGGGACTGAGCAGCTTTAAGTGAAGCAATTTCTTTGTAAGAATTTTCTAAGTTGAAGGTCAATGTTTTAAAGGCTTTCAACAGAGAGGTTCTATTACAAGAATTTGCTTTACTTATGACTGTAGAGAAATCAGGGACTTTACTAGTAGTTGATAAGTCTCTGGGGAACCAGGAGATCAGATCTTCTTCACCATCACTTGGATAGTCTAGTTCAGAAGATCTTGCCCTTTCTAGTTCTACCTTGCACTTGTCCAATTCAACTTCTAGTTCAGCATTTTGATTTTTCAAGTTATGGCAAACCATTTCTAGGTGATCACAACTAGCAATAGCAATTTCACATTCATTGCATTTTTCTTTTAGTTCTCTTTTGCCAGTTATATAAGTTTCACCTAATTTATAACATTCATCTAATAAAGAATCTATACAAGCAAGCATATTTTCTCTATCATATTCATGCATATCTACTCTAATTTGTTCAAGGTTTACCTTATGTCTTTTTAGTACATCCTTCTTAGCCATTAAGCATTTCTTGAATGTACTGGTTCCCCCTTTGGTTCCCGGACCAGTGCTGTTCTCCTTGATGTTTGTGAAGGCAGTTAGACAAACATCAGAATTAGTTGTATCTTCTTCTTCATCAGATCCTGAGTCAGATTCTCCCCACATAGATGCTATCATGGCATTCTTGAAAGCCCTCTTATCTCCAGATTGAGATTGTTTGTCCTTCCATTTTGGACAATCACGAATGATGTGTCCTTTCTCACCACACTTGAAGCAACCTGAAGATGAAGACGAGTTAGATTTTTTAGTGTTTTTGAAATTCCTACCTTTGAAATTCCTCTTTTGATCACGAAGAGATCTTTCAAATCTTTTTGCAATCAGGCTGATCTCATCTTCTTCTTCCTCTACTGTTCCCTTCAGTGCCATGCCTCTGGCTGGTTCCTTAGAGTCAATCAGCATTTCATGAGTCATAAGGGAACCAATCAGCTATTCCAAGGACAGGGTAGATAGATCCTTTGCTTCGTACACTGCTGTTACCTTAGCTGTCCATGTATCTGTTAAACTACGCAAAATTTTTCTCACAAGATCCTCATCAGAAAACATTTTACCAAGTGATCTAAGATCATTAACAATAGTCATAAACCTACGAAAGCAATCATTGATTTTTTCATTTTTATTCATGGCAAACAATTCGTATTTAGACATGATTAAATCAATTTTAGACCGTTTTACCTCACTGGTTCCCTCAAACGCAAGTTCAAGGGTGTCCCATATCTCCTTAGCACTACTGCAACCAGAGATCCGATTTGTTTCGTTCTCACCTATTGCTTGTTGTAGAATTGACATTGCCTTAGCATTTTTCTCCAGCAGCTTGTAATCAGCAGTGACCAATTCGATATCCTTCTTGGGAACTTGTTTCCCATCAGCTTCTGTCTTGAGAATGATATTAGGACCATTTTTAACTACTAGCCAGCATTCATAATCAATACCCATGATAACATTCTGGATCCTATTCTTCCACCAGGCATAATTGTTTCCATTAAACTTTGGTGTCTTGTTGTCATAACCGATTGCACTTAATTCTTGAGTACTCATTCTTAACTCCTCTAGATATTACTCTTTCGAGAAGCTTAGGCTCTGATACCAATTGAAGGTTCAATGGGCACTCAAGAGGGGGGGGGGGGTGAATTGAGTGTTAAGTAACCGTTGGCAATTTTTGCTTCTTTTCGGATTATGTGTAAGGAACCAGTTGTGCTGGTTCCCTTATGCAACGGAATAAAACAAGGCAATAAAGAACACCACAGACTTAACGAGGTTCAGCCAACTCTGGCCTACGTCCTCCTATCCTAAGTCCTTTATTAATCTACTCCGAAAAATAAAGATACAAAACACTCTACTGTTTCCCTACTCCGGGAACCAGTAAACCCCACACTCGACTCCGAATGTGCTTTGAACTTACCCTCGTAAGTTCCTAGTGTGTTTGAACTCACAAACACTCACCAAGTCTTCAACCTCTCTGTCAAAGACTTAATACAAGATCAAGAATTCTCAAATGATCTAACTCTCAAAAGTCAAATAGAGAAAAACGTTAACACACTATTATGCTCTTGTGTAACACTTAATAATTGAATTAGTGCTTTTAGCTCTCAAGGATCAAACTCTATTAAAATTACGTGAGAGCTCTGTCTTTGATTATTCAGATCAAGATGTATTTATAGGTTAGTCGGCCAAACCCTCAAATCATGCATATAAGATATATATGCGATTTTAGGATAAGTATTTATCCTAATTGATTTGATCATAAGATAAGATCAACTTAGGATAAGATACTTCCCGGTTTTTAGCTAACCAAAAACATCATCTTATCTTTTAGTTGCTTAGATATATCTTAAATCAATATATTTCGGAAAATATCCTTTTTGTAAAATCTTTGTAAAAACCGCAGCTTGAATAATCTGTTCAGTTAACCTGGTTCCCTGACCTGGTTCCCTAAACTGAATATGTTATGAAATTTGTTCCAAACCTTGTACCAAATTTCATAACGATATTTAATATACTAAAAGCACTTTATATACTAAATTATATAAGTTGTACTACGGAGCATTTACATGAAGATCCTAAATAACTCTTCGAGTGTAGTCTTCCTTCATGCATTCGTTAAGTCTTGAAAGCTTCCATGAATGAACTAAATTGTTGACCAAGGACCTTCCTTTAAGTTGATCGAAAGTCCTTTCAAGCTTCCAATCTTAGAAATCAACTTAGATGCATAGCTCATTTATCATCTAGTTGTTCTCTGTATAAAGATAAGTTAGTTCAACAAATATCTCATATAAGTAATAACTTATCTAGGGAAACAGTGTTCTATTTTAGCTGGTTCCCCCAACTGTATTAAACACTTTCAAAGACCTGTTTCCCTTAGCTGTTTGTCATCATTCAAAACTATCAATCAGAACCTAAGGGACGTAACAGCTTCTAATGTGCAACACCCTATTTTGGGCATGTTCTTTAAATTTGCTAGGGAGACTTTATTCCCTTCCCCTAGCCCTCACCTAGTACGAACACACGAAGTGCACATCTTGCACCGTTACCTTTCACCACACGACGATACTGCACTAAGCCTGCCAATGACGCTGTGGAAGTTTCTAAACAACACAGCCACCTTGAATGCAAACGCTGATTTATGTCTAGAGGCACACGTATTCCGCATCACTGAATTCCTAAACATTATGAATCTTGTGGAATTCAATGAACGATATGCCAGTTCCACTACCCTTCACGAGCAATGCCTCGTATGGGCTGGCTTTATTTTTGCTGACCCCATGCGATGGCGGTACTTGAAAGACCGCACCATCCCCCTTCCTTGTCCTCACTTACCTCCCCTAGTGCAGCTTGGGGCCTCATATCTCTTAGAAGGCGATGTGTCGAGATACGCTGTCGAGCCCCTACTTGTACCACCTCCCCACCCTCACACCCTTTCTATACGTGACAGACCTAGGGCCTCCACCTTGGTCTTACCAGACCATGACGATTCAAACAATGAGTCTGAATCCGATATTATATCTTCCCTAGGACACATAGAGAGAAGGCTTGACCAGGTCCTCACCACCCAAGCCCACCCCACCGCCCGACTCGACCACCTCGAGCAAAATTTCGAGTGGGCGAACTACCCATGGTAGATATGGCCTATCGCTCCCACATGGTTAGCGAAAGCATGGCCACCCCTTCCTGGTACCATCGCCATGACAACTATAACGAGATATCACTAAGTCATGGGTTTGATCGGTTGCGGGTGGGTAGGCGTAGGTTTAATAACTTTACCCCCACCGGCTCCTAGAAGAGTCTCAGATGACTATGGGATTGATTACATGGGTGGGGAGGAGGAGGTTAATGAGGAGGATGACTAGGGGGATGATGAGGAATTTATGGGGGATGAGTAGTGGTAGACCTAACGGCCTCCCTTAGCACTAAGGACGGCTTCACCCTAGGTTGGGGGGTATCCATCGTCCACTACTCATTCTTTCGCGTGTCCTTTAGTCGTGACTGTCAATCTTAGTGCTGTGTAGTTTTGCGTTGTTTTGTGTTCTTATGGTCTATTTCTTGGTGTTGTTTTGTGTTTTGCGTTTTGCGTTTTGGTGTTGTTTTCAGGTGTTTATATAATAAGTTCCACATGCCGCTGCACCCACGTACTGGTATGATTGCTCACTTGAAAATCAAAATTTTTGTATTTAGTTATATTTGTATTTGTTTTCCCCTTCTTTGCATCATGTGCCCCCCTTTTCCATCATATGTTCCAAACAAGCATACAAGCTTCTATTGTGCACTTTACATTGATTTTATGCAAACTTGTATTCCCTTAGCCCTGTGCCTGTTTTGGGTCTGAGTTTATCGACTGTTGTTCACTTAGCTTGGGGGATCTGAGCTTGCTTGGTATGTGGTTTGGATGACTACCTACTGAGGCACATTTCGACTAAACTAGTAAGGATTGAGCCTTTTAGGACTTTATTACGAGTCTTGCATTATTAAGTGTTAGTCAGGGAATCTTAAGAATTGTGTCTGTTCTCCTCCAGCATAGTCTACTTTTTTAAAGGTTAGGGATGATAACACGTTTGTACTTGAAGCTACATAGCCAAAGTGCCTACCATAAAAATCAATTTACTCTAGGTTGAGCCAAATTTATGCCTTTACCTTCTTTTGTAGCCACGCTATCTAACTCCATATGAACCAAATGCTCCCTCTTTTTACCTAGAGGATAGTCATGTGATCATAGTGAAGTTGATATTTGTAGCATTATAATATAGGAATTTGGTTTGGGGAGATGACTATTGGGTAATTTGACTATATACACTAGTCTTAGTGCATTTCAAAGAAGTATGCACATAGAAAGTTCAGAAAAAGCTTAAAAAGCGCAAAAAGAAAGAAAAAAAAGAAAAAGAAAAAAAAGAAATTAGAGAAAAAGAAAAGAAAACAAACAAAAAGAAATTAGAGAAAAAGGTTGAGAATAAAGTTGACATAGTGTATTAGAGTCTATTATTGGGAATTTCGGGATTGGCATGGTTGTCGGAAGGCGTAGTCTTCCTCGGTTTTACTTCCTTGGATCACTCACTATCCTCTATTTTAACTCCACATTCCCAAATTCTACCATACCTCGATCCAAACCTACATTACAACCCTTTCCAAACATGTTCGACTTAACCTGATTAGTAAGATCAGTGCTGGAGAGTAGATAAGACACGATTTATGAGATTTCTCCCTGTTTAGGTGTTTAATTCCCGACTCATCTTCAGTCGGATGATTTCGAGCAAAACACATACCATATAAACACATGAGCGCAATGGAAATTTCCCATACCTCTTGGGAAATAACCTTGGGAGCGTAGACTTGCGACCTCGGTAGGTAATGGGCGGAATGAACTATGATGTAGCTTTCTTGGTGATCCCGAGTAGGTGTAAAACGTTGATTATGCTTTCTAAATCCCATTGTACTTGCACACCCATGGCTAGGGAAGAGTTTTGCCCGTGCACAGCGTGCATTGTCTTGATTTCCAATTCTCATGTTCTTCATTCGTCTCTTCAATTCATTTCTTCATTCATTTTGCCTTAAGCTATCACTTCACCTTCCTATTTCGTTTGCTAGGGACTAGCAACGGTTTAGGTTGGGGGATGTTGATGTGCTCGTTTTAGAGCACATTTATTACCTCGTTTTAGTGTCAAGTCTCGTGGTTTTGTATTGGTTTTATGCATATTATGCTTGATTTTACCTTGATCTTATTCTTGAGTTGTCTTAAATTCATTTCAGGTACTTTTGATGATTTCAAGGTGAAATGTAATGCATTTGAGCCTTTGACACGCGTATCATAGCTTGGGCAGATGTTTGAAGTCACTCATAAAGATCCCACGAAATTCAGAAAAGAGAGAAGTGAAAAAGAGGAATGAATGGTCTTAAATTCGACCGAATCTGAGATTCATTCGGTCGAATGGTTACAGATTTGACCGAATCTGAGATAGATTCGGTCGAATGGATGACAGACTTCAGATCATTTAACCCTTTGTCACAGGGAATGCCGAATGGAACTCATTCGGGCGAATGAGCTTACATTCGGCCGAATCAACCTATTCATTTGGGCGAATGCTAGACAGAGCGCAATTCTTCGGAGCCTTTGGAATGGGCGAATGGAAGAGCATTCGGGTGAATGGGACTACATTCGGCTAAATGTGCCTTATATTCAGGCGAATGACAATGTTTTTCTCCGGATTAAGTACTTCTTTTTAGGGCCGGCTCATATGCATTTTAGGGTTTTCGTAGGTTTTTCTTATTTTGTTATAAATACCCCTTCCTGTGATGAGAGGAGGGAGAGCTAGGTTTACATACTTTTATGCACTTTTAGATTTCTTTAGCTCCAAATTCTTTTAGTTTTAGCTTTCGGTTTTCAGTTTTCTCAACGCTTTGTAGTTCAATTCCGTTCGTGGATATCAAATTGAAGCTATTGTGAGTTTAATCTATTCCTTTGCTCTTAATTAATTGCTTTACTTCAGTGCATGCTTAGTTCTATATTTGTCATTTATTCGCATAATTCTGATTTTGTTTTCATTCTCGTGAATTCCTTCCATGTTCGTTTCTTTTGCATCGTTGAATATCTTTATGTTTTTAAGCATGAGTATGTGTGAGTAATTCCTTTTGGGGTTTTGATTGGTGAAACCGTAGGAAAGCTATGATCTTACTTGCTTAAGGTTGTAGAAATGATGATAATAAATAGTTTCGAAATCCGATGTGAATCTTGTCCTGCCACTCCTTTGGAGACATAGGGCGATTATAGGTCGTTCGTTGTGATTTGTGGGATCACCAACTTCCTCTCGTAGTTTTGGATGTCCATGCTAGTTATTGTCAGATTTTCTCTAACCTATCATGTTCGGTTTCTAAAAGCTTCATTCCTAGGGTGAATCCAATCTTGTACCTGTTTTTCTCTATTTGACTTACCGTTTAATTCATCGTGATCTGCATTCTCGTTGTTAGTTTAGTTGATTTTCTAAATCCAAATAGTCTGGTTGTGTTAAGAGTTAAAGTCTTGATATACCTTGTCTTCGTGGTTCGACCCCCTACTCCACTATACTCATATAGTTCGTAGGTTGGAATAAATTTGTTTGCATAACTTGTCTTTTAGTTAACGACCTAAAATACCGGTTATCAGTAGTCTATGCTTTTGAGAGACTGTGCCAATATCTGATATGTTCAAAGGTTATAGTTTTCACGGATCACTCGGCCCTGAAATTTTAAATGACGATGAGAGATGAAAAACCAAGGTTGATCCGTTGGGTACTCCTATTACAGGAGTTTGATTTTAAATTAAAAGATAGGAAGGGAAGTGAAAATGTGGTAGCTGACCCTTTGTCTAGGTTACCCGAGCTTGATAATGACTCCTTACCTCTCCAAGATGAAATGGTTGAAGAAACCTTGATGATAGCGTTAGTTGTTGGGAAAGTGCATTGGTTCGCAGATATTGCGAATTATTTAGCTTGTGGGGAACTTTCAGAGTTGTAACCAAAGGCTATGAAAAAGGCTTTCTTTGGGAAAGTCGGGAATTTCTTTTGGGATGACCCCTATTTGTTTCATGCCTGCACCGATGGCATAATCCGCCGTTGTATCACTAAAGAGGAGGTCCCCAAGATCCTAACTCATTGTCACTCATACGCGTGTGGCAGCCATCATGGTATAATGAACACTACTGCTAAAGTCGCCACCGTGGGTTTCTATTGGCCAACCTTGCACAAAGATGTTGAATCATTCGTGAAGAGCTGTGAGAGATACCAAAAAGTTGGCAATATCTCAATGAGGAATGAGATGCCTTAAAATTACATCCTTGAGTGTGAAGTGTTTGATTGTTGTGGTATTGATTTCATGGGCCCCTTTATTTCATCTCATGGGAACCAATATATTTTGGTAGGGATCAGTTATGTGTCTAAGTGGGTGGAGGCCATCGCCTCACCTACACATGATCACAAAGTAGTTATGAAGCTTTTTAGTGTTCCTAAGATAATCATTAGTGATGGGGGTTCCCACTTTGCGACAAACAAACTGAACAAATTGTTAAAGAAATATGGAGTCGTGCACAAAGTCGGTTAACCCTACCATCCCCAAACTCAAGGACAGGGGGAAGTAGCCAACATGATAATAAAGCAAATATTATAAAAGGTGGTTAACCCAAATAGAAAAGATTGGTCTCTCAAGTTAGACGACGCTCTTTGAGCCCATTGTACATATTACAAAACCCCAATTGGCATCACCCCGTTCTGGCTGTTGTATGAAAAATCTTGTTATTTACCGGTGGAATTGGAATGTAGTTCTTGGTGGGCGATTCAAACCCTAAATTTGGACCCTACTTTATTCTACAAGAAGCGAGCCACCCAATTAAGGGAATTGGAAGAACTAAGGCTCGATGCATTCCATAACATCCATATATACAAGGAATGAACTAAGCGTTGGCACGACCAACAGATCATTCAACAAGAATTCCTTATAGGAGATAAAGTGCTACTCTTCAATTCAAGAGCAAAGTTATTCCCCGGGAAATTGAAATCGAGGTGGTTTGGGCCATTCAATATTTTGCAAGTATTTCCTTATGAAATGGTAGAGTTGAAAGACTATCATGGAGGCAGTTTCATTGTGAATGGACATCGCTTAAAACATTTCCATGAGAGTAGCCTTCACAAAGTCAACACCGTCGAGCGAATAAGGTTAGATGATGTCAAAGTTGAATGATTGGTGTAATCATTAGCATATAACGAGTATCTTAACTTTGAATCATCATTCTTCTGAGTTTTGTTAAGTTTTGAGTAGTTAGTTTCACTTCAATTTCTTTTTCGCGTTATTTTTGATTGATTACCCTAGCTACGTCGAGCTAAACGACGTTAAATAAAGCACTTATGGGAGGTAACCCAGTTTTCTTTGAATTTTCTTGCAAAGTAATCATAGTACCATTTTTGATTTGGGAAAGCACAAGTCATTTGATTATTCCAAGCTTAAAATTATTAAATAAGCAATCCATTTGCCGAATTAGAGATCCATTCGACCGAATGGACTTGGACTATGAACTCAAACTTAAAGATTTGAGGAGTTTCTGTGAATGTCGAATGAGCAGTCAATTCGGGCGAAGAGGATTCATTCGACCGAATGGATGCCCCATTCGGTCGAATAGATGTACAAACCAAATTAGAGAAGTGCCCTTGGGAACACCGAATGAACACTCCATTCGAGCGAATGAAGGTCCATTCAACCGAATACATAAGTGATTCGGTCGAATGGCAGCGAAGAATTCTTCGAAATTCTTTGAAATTCGACCGAACAGGGCCTTCCATTCGGGCGAATGGAGGTCCATTCGGCCGTATTAATGCTCTATTTGGGCAAATGGATGGCCAGTTCTATATATACCCCTTCATTTTCATGGGTTTTTCTTATAATTCACTCAACCCTAAAATACGCCCAAACTTCCCTTCTCTCCCTCACTCACTCATTCTCCCTAAAACTCCTCATTTTGCTCCAAAACTTCAATCAACCATCATGGGACCAAGAAAGAGCTTGAGAAATCCTTTCAAAAGATCCAAGAAACATGGTGAAGGATCTTCTTCAAGTACGGCTCGAGAAGAACAACAGACTGGTTCTCAACCACAACCGGAGCGCCAATAACGTCTTCCCGGCCAAGAATTATGGTTCGACGAAGAGCATCCAACGGGGGTGTTCGTATCGTTGGAGTAATTCGAGCGATTTCAACGATTAACGGTATGAATAATTAACTCTACTCGATATTTAGATCTTTTGATTCTTCAAAGGATGGGTATATATGATCAATTTGTTGCATTGTTGACGGCTGTGGCACCCAACTCATATGCTATTAACTTATGAGTTTCTTAGTTCTTTAAGCCCATGTCAATGTGAAAATAGGTTGCATTTGTCTTTTCGGTTAAGGAATGTAACCTATTTCCTTGACTATGCTGCATTTTGTGCCTTTTTGGTTTTACTAACGAACCTATTCCGGATAAACAACCGGATAACTCTCGAGTTTCTGAATTTTGGCCTAAAATTGCTAGCCGGCTTGTTTATGTGAATAGGAATATATATGCCTCTGATGTACAGCACCCTATTCTTTGTATGTTTTTCAAATTTTCTAGGGAGACTTTGTTCCCTTCCCCTAGCCCTCACCTAGTTAGAACACCTGAAGTGCACATACTGCACCGATACATTGCACCGCACAATAACACAGCAATAAGCATTCCAATGACACTTTGGAAATTTTTAAACACCACACCCATGGTATGACATGGCCTACCGATCCCACATGGTCAACAAAAGCATGAACACCCCTTCCTGGTACCCCCACCATGACAACTATAATGAAATAACCTTAAGTCATGGGTTTGACCGGTTGCAGGTGGGTAGATGTAGGTTCAACAACTTCACCCCACCGTCTCCTAGAAGAGCCTCTGATGACTATGGGATGGACTACACGGGTGGGGAGGAGGAGGATAATGAGGATGATGACCAGGGGGATGAGGGTTTCATAGGGGATGATTAGTTGTAGACCTAAAGGCCTCCCTTAGCGCCGAGGATGGCTTCAGCCTAGCTTGGGGGGGATATCCATTGTCCACTACTCATTATTTTGTTGTGTGTCTTTTGGTCCTTTGCCCTGTCTGTCTGTTGGTCTTATTGCTGTGTAGTTTTGCGTTGTTTTGTGTTTGTTTTATGTTTTTTTATGTTTTGCTTTTTGGTGTTGTTTTTCAGGTGCTTGTAATAAGTTCCATGTGTTGCTTCACCTACGTACTAGTATGATTGCTCTCGCTTGAAAATCCAAATTGATTTATTTATTTATATTTGTGTTTGTGTTTGTTTTCTTTTTTTCCATCATATGCTCCAACCCCTTTTTTTCCATCATATGCTCTAACCCCTTTTTCCATCATATGCTCCAACCCCTTTTTTCCATCATATGCTCTAAACAAGCATGCAAGCTTCTGTCGTACACTTTATAGTGATTATATGCAAACTTGTATTCCCCTAGCCCTGTGCCTATTTTGGGTCTGAGTTTATCGATTGTTTTTCACTTAACTTGGGGGATCTGAGCTTGCTTGGTATGTGGTTTGGATGACTACCTATTGAGGCGCATTTCGACTAGCCTAGTGAGGATTGAGCCTTCTAGGACTTTATTATGAGTCCTATATTATTGAGTGTTAGTTAGGGAATCTTAAGAATTGTGTCTGTTCTCCTCCAGCATAGTCTGATTTTCTAAAGGTTAGAGATTGTAACACATTTGTAGTAAAAGGTACATAGCGAAACTGCCTACTATGAATATTACTTTACTTTAGGTTGAGCCAAGTTGTGCCTTTACCTTCTTCTTTGTAGCCACACTATTTAACTCCACATGAGCCAAATGTTCCCTCTCTTTACCTAGAGGATAGTCATGTGATCATAGTGAAGTTGGTGTTCATTACATTGTGGTGTACGATTTCAGTTTGAAAAGTGATGTTTGGATGATATGACTCTACACATTACTCTTAGTGTATTTCAAAACTATTTACATGAAAATTCAAAAAAAAAATAAAAAAATTATGTAAAGCACATAAAGAGAAAAAAACAGAAAAAGAAAAAGAGAAAAAGAAGAAAAAGAAAAAAAGAGAGAAAAATTTGAGAAAAAAGTTAACATAATGTGTTAGAGTTCATTATCGCGGATTTTGGGATTGGTATGGTTGTCGGAAGTCATAGTTGCCCTCGGTTTTATTACCTTAGATCGCTTACTATCCTCTATTTTAACTCTACATCCCCAAATTTTACCCTACCTTGATCCTAGCCTACATTGCAACCCTTTCCAAACCTGTTCAACTTAACCTGATTAGTAAGATCTGTCCTGGAGAGTAGATAAGACACAATCCCTGAGATTTCTCCCTATTTAGGTGTTTAATTCCCTACCCATCTTTAGTCGGATGATTTTGAGTGAAACACATACCCTATAAACACATGAGCGTATTAGAAATTTCCCACATCTCTTGGGAAATAACCTCGAGAGCGTAGACTTGCAACCTCATTAAGTAGTGGGCGGAATGAACTATGATGTAGCTTGCTTGGTAATCCCAAGTATGTGGAAAATGTTGTTATGCTCTTCTAACCCCATTATACTTGCACACCCATGGCTAGGGAAGAGCTTTGCATATGCGCGACTTGTATTGTCTTGATATTCACTCTCCTTGTTCTTCATTCATTTCTATAACTTTTTTGCCATAAGCTTTCATGTCACCTTCCTATTTCATTTGCTAGGGACTAGCAAAGGTTTAGCTTGGGGGAAGTTGATGTGCTCATTTTAGAGCACGTTTACTATCCCGTTTTAGTGTCAAGTTTCGTGGTTTTATATTAATTTTATACACATTACACTTGATTTCACCTTGATCTTGTCTTTGAGTTGTCTTAAGGTCATTTTAGGTGTTTTTGATGATTTTGAGGTGAAATGCGACGTATTTGAGTCTTTTACACTCTTAGACACGTGTATCAGCTTGGGCAAACATTTCAAGTCACTCATGAAGATCCCACGGAGTTCAGAAAGCATTAGAAGCTGATAAGAGGAGTACAGGGTCTCAAATCAGACCGAATCTGAGAGTCCTTTGGTCGAATGGCACTTCAGCAGGGAGCCTGTGTTCCATGGTCAATGGGAAGGCCGAATAACACTCATTCGGGCGAATGAGCTTCCATTCGGCCAAATGATGATCTCCATTCGGGCGAATCATGTACTGAGAGGAACTCACCAGAGCTGCTAGAATAGGCGAATGGTGGAGAATTCGGGCGAATGATGCTACATTCGGTCAATGGTTCTTGCATTCGGTCGAATGACAGTGTTTTCTCCGGAAATTTTACTTCTTCTTAGGGCCGGCCCAAAGGAATTTTAGGGTTTCCGGACTTCTTTTATTCATTGTAATAAATACCGCTCTTTTTGTAGAGAGGGGGAACCCTAGTTTTTCATTAGTTTTATTAGCTTTAGCTTTGTTTAGCCTCTAAAAATTCTTAGTTCTAGTTTTCCATTTTCTGTTTTCTCAACACATGTACTGCAAGTTTTAGATTTTATTGATTGGAATCTGATCGTGGATATGGCATTGAAGCTTTTGTGAGTATCAATCTATTCTTTACTTTTGAATTCATTCGTTTTATTTTAGTCAATGTTTAGCCTAGTGTTTATCATTCATCTAGAATGATTTCTACTTTGCTTTTATTCTCACTGATTTCTTTTCATGATTGTTGCGTTTGTTTTATTGAATATCATCATGTCGTATATTTTGAATATGTGTGAGTAGTTCTCTTAGGGGTTTGATTAGTGAAACCCTAGGAAAAGCTTTGATCTTTATTGTATAAGTTTATAGGAATGATGACAATAAGTGGTTTTCAAAACCCAATGCGAATCTTGTCCTGTAACTCCTTTGGAGACATAGGGCGATTATAGGTCATTTGATGTGATTTGTGGAATCACCAACTTCCTCTCACATGCTTGGGTGTCCATGCTAGTTATTGTTTGATTTTCTTTAACCAATCATATTCTGTTTTGAAAGCATCATTCCTAGGGTAAATCTAACCTTGTCCCATTTTTCTTCATTCGATTTTCCTCTTAATTCATCGTGAACTATATTTTTGTTATTAGTTTTAGTTGCTCTTGAATCCAAAATGTCTAGTTGTGTTAAGAATTGAGTGTCTTGATGTCCTTTGTCCTCGTGGTTTGACCACCTATCCCACTATACTCGTATAGTCTATAGGTGATTATAAGTATTGTTTGCATAACTAGTCTTTTAGTAAATGACGCTAAAAATCGGTTATCACCCTCCTTACTTGACAAAGCAGAAAGCACAAGAATTCATCAACCTTCAAATAGGTAACATGACCATGGCAGACTACTACCAAAAGTCACCATTCTAGCTAGGTTTGCTCTTGAGGTATTACCCACTCAAGAGCTGAAGGCCCAAAGGTTTGAGCAAGGGCTGAATAGGCAACTCTAGAAGGATTTGGGAGGAAAAGTGTTTAAAACTCTAGATAAGGTCTATGAGAGAGCAGCTCATTGGTTGAATATTAGAGATCCCACTGAAGCCATACAGGAGATAAAAAAAAAGATTTTGGGCACCATGGGAACAACCATAATAACTCGAAAAGGCCTAGAAATGGGAATTCGGTTGAAAATAGAAACTGAGAGTTGGGTAACACCATAAGCCAAGGAAATGGAGATAGAAGGTACTACTGTAAGAGATGCAAAAGGAACCACCCTGGCAAGGGCTGTGATGGAAATCTGGTGACATATCGCTATTGCCACAAGAAGGGTCATAGGGAGTACGAGTGTTATTCGAAGAAGAAAGACGAAGGGAATGGTTCAGGAAATCATCAAAAGGTTAACTCCACATTTGATCAAGGTGTGAGAAACAATAGGTCGGGTAATTAGAATGGGAAACCTACAACGGTGGGAATGACAACGGTAACAACCCCAACAATTTTGGCAACAACAACAACAACTACAACTTTAACAACAGCAACCATGCAACTCAGAATAGAAGCAACAATCCGAGGCGTCTGTCTGTAATGGGCAAGAAGGAGGTGGAGAGATCCTTCGATGTAGTCACTGGTACATTCTCTATTAACTCAATTGCTGTGAAAACCTTATTTGATTTTGGTGCAACCTATTCCTTTATTTCTGCATCTATAGTGAACCAGTTAAATTTATTTGAGTCGAGTCCTGTTGAGTTATCTATTTGCTTACCTACGGGTAAGGTAGTTCCTTCCACTAGGCTTCATAAGAATTTATCTTTGAAAATTAAGGAAACTATTTTCCGATCTGACCTCATAGAATTTGACTTGGGAGACTTAGATGTAATACTGGGGATGGATTGGCTAAGTCTGTACAAGGATAAGATAGATTGTGAAATGCAGAAAGTGCACTGGAGAAGTCCTTTAGGAAAAACTCTGTCCTATAGACGATTTGGGAAACCTAAAGGATATGGATTAATTTCAGCAGTGGAAATGACAAAGTTAGCTGCCAAGGGATGCCCAGTATACCTTTACAATGTCCAGGATTTAAGTATGGAAGAATGTAGGAGAATAGAAGACATTCCCGTAGTAAATGAGTTTTCAGATGTTTTCCCAAATGAAGTTTTGGGAATGCCACCTAGTAGAGAGGTCGAGTTCACCATAGACCTAATTCCGGGAGCTGCACCTATTTCTAAGGCATCTTACAGAATGGCACCAACTGAGTTAGCAGAGTTAAAGACCCAGTTACAAGAGCTGTTAGATAAGGGGTTTATCAAACCTAGTATATCACCTTGGGGAGCTCTTGTGCTCTTTGTGAAGAAGAAAGATGGAAGCATGAGGATATGTATTGACTATAGGGAGCTAAGTAATGTGACTATGAATAATAAGTACCCATTACTCAGAATAGATGACCTATTTGAACAGTTGAAGGGGGCTAGCATATTCTCGAAAATTGATTTAAGATCGGGGTACCACCAATTGAAAATCTCTAATAAGGACATCTCAAAGACCGCATTTAGAACTCGTTATGGGCACTATGAGTTTACAGTTATACCATTTGGGTTAACCAATGCTCCTGCTATCTTTATGGATCTAATGAATCAAGTATTTCACGAGTACCTAGATAAATTCGTAGTAGTATTCAATGATGATAATTTAATGTAGTCGAGGAATAAGGAGGATCATGCCAAAGACCTAAGAACCATTTGGAAACCCTTAGAAGTAATGAATTATATGAAAAGTTTTTCAAATGTGAGTTTTTGTTAGAGCAAGTAGCATTCATGGGGAATTATATTTCCAAGGAAGGTGTTTCGGTAGACCCTGCGAAGATTAAAGCGGTTAGGGAATGGCCTACTCCAAAGAACGTGACTGACATTAGGAGTTTCTTGGGTTTGGTGGGGTATTATAGGAGATTTGTCAGGGACTTTTCCAAAATATCCCAACCTATGACCACCCTGATGAAAAAGGAGACAAAATTTGTGTGGGATGAAAGGTGCGAATTGGCTTTTCAAACCCTCAAAGAGCGGTTGACTACCGCACCAGTGTTAACATTGCCCGAAGGAAACGAAGGATTTGAGGTAGACAGCGATGCCTAGAAGCATGGGTTGGGATGCGTACTGTAGCAGATTGGGAAGGTTATTGCTTATGCATCACGTCAATTGAAGCCGTATGAAGCCGATTATCCTACTCATAACTTAGAACTTGCCGGGATTGTGTTTTCTTTGAAAATTTGGAGACATTATCTGTATGGCGTGACTTGCAAGATTTTCACAGATCATAAGAGTCTCAAGTACATTTTCACTCAGAAAGACTTAAACATGCATCAACGTTTGTGGCTAAAACTAATTAAAGACTATGATTTAGATATTCGGTATCATGAAGGAAAAGAAAATATGGTTGCAGATGCTCTCAGTAGAAAATCGAGTCATAAAATTAATGCCTTAGTAGTGGCCGATGAGTTGTGTGAAGAGATGAAAAAGTTGAGTTTTGAAGTTATGAACCATGGGGAATTCGAGAAACTCTTGAATGCTTTATCCCTAGAACCATCTATTTTTTAAGAAATAAAGGAAATGCAAGATAAAGAAGAATCCTTAAAGAAGATTAGAGATAAGGTGATTACTGGGGTAGAATCGGATTTTCAAATTCATGAAGATGGTAGTTTGGGATTTAAAGGGAGATGGTGTGTGCCGCAAAGCTGGGAAGAAATCAAAAGAAAGATCATGGATGAAAGCCATAACACTCCTTATTCAGTGTATCCTGGAGGCGATAAGTTATATAAAGATTTGAAGCAGATATATTGGTGGCCGAATATGAAGAGAGAAATAGCTGAGTATGTGTCTAGGTGTAGGACGTGTCAGAAGGTGAAAATAGACCATAAAAGACCCATGGGGAATATGCAACCTCTGGAAATACCTGGATGGAAATGGGATTCAATTTCCATGGACTTTGTGCACTAGTGGAAAAAACCTTATATGCTCCGATTTTTTAGGGCTTTATGCTTTGGTTTTGACCAAAGTAGATATAACCGGAGCATATTCAAAATGATTTTCTGCTCCGTTTTAAACCGGAGCAAAAAATACACTATATGCTCCGGTCCACTGAAAACCGGAGCATATAATGGGAAACCGGAGCATAAAGTGTGTGTATATATATATATATATATATATATTTTAAATGCTGATATTGTTATTGGAAATATTATTCAATGCAATTATTAGAACAATGCAGCCACCATAATATTAGAACAATGCAAATATTATTCAACTACAAATAATACACAGAAATTTCTACAATAATGTATATATGAAAAATATAAATAGGGATCGTATAAAAAAATCTATCTACTAAATACAGTTATTGGCAAGGAATCGTGCAAACTTATCTCTTATTTCTTTGATTTCGTCAATGGTGAAAGGCTCATCTCTTGATCTGTCAAAAACCTAAATGTAGCCACCATATAATAACACAATATTAGATTACCAATCTCTATTACTTGTTCAATTCTTAGCATGAAGGATAAAAGAAAAAGCAACTCAATTCATAGCAACTCATTAATATTTCCTCAAAGTGAAATTTATACGGTTTGAAGCATAAACATGAATATTTCTTCAAAGTTGCATCATGAACAAAATCTAATTAATTATAAAAGTTTTCGAAAAAATTCGGCAGAGTTTCCCTTGTAAAATGAACATTTTCCCAATTTTTAATCCAAAAAACATGTGATACATAATTCAACAATCCAACATACAACAACAATACAATGCCTTACCACATCAATCTTTCGATTGATGCCGGCCATATAATCCCATCCTTCATGGTCATAAACATCTACTTTACTTCATATGACAACTTGCTTACTACATATATATAAATAAAGGAATTAGATATACCTTTTCTACATCATCGACTCCCGTGGCAGAAGTGACTAAATCATACATGAATCTCATCACATAATAGCCACAATCTACCTCATTTTGTTGTTGTGCGCACTAAGTGGAAATGAAATTATAATTCAAAGGTTTGGCTACCACAAAACATTTAAATTTCAAAAACATGTACCTTCGCTTAGGATGAACGTATAATTACTCTTTTCGTAATAATGTAGTGATTAAAAGCTATGTACACTTGGATCTACGATGCAATAATAATGTGATAATGTGGTGAGTACTATTTACGTAGTGAGTAAAAACCATCAATGGAGGTTGCAAATTCAACAGTAGAGATTGGAAAAAAAGTCATTATGGATAATGTTGGGAAACTAGGATGTAGGGAGTCTCCTAGTAGTCTAGTTAAAGTTTTGTATACATTATGTAGCCCTATTGAACTATGAAGGTCCTCCCTAAAACCAATCCACCGAGGAAAGTGATAAATCCTCAGAGAAACGATTCAATGCAATGCCTTTTAAACACAAAAGATCATTAATCTTCTATAATAGGTATACCCTAAATACGTAAATATATTATACTTTTTTCTACACAATTTCTATGGCTAGAACATTTTATTCATTAAGTGATTAATCAAACTTATAGGTATACCATATCAAACTTGGTTACACGTCGTGGGACTGGGTTCGACCTTGTTCGTCTATTTAGAGTCTTTTTTTTTGGCAAGAATCTTTACTTCTACGTACATCGATCATGTGCTGTATTTGTGTGGAACAAATTTAGAAAGGCACGCTTCCCTATACTTCTTGTCTTTATGCCCTCAAAATGCCAACACTATATATTGGAAGTAAGACACGTTGATCAATCAAGCCACTATCCATTTATATGACTATTACCCCCAATTATTAGTACCTCCTATATATTATATATAGATGTCCATCATTGAATAAGTCAAGTAATTTAAACAACCATACAAATAAAAAAAACATTGAAAGCATACTAAATACTTTGCTTTACCTTCAAAAACACATCAAGGAAAGATGAGCAGCGGTAGAACATGGATAGTAGCAGCAAGCATAGCAGCAGTTCAGGCCATAAAAGATCAAAAGTGTACAAGGTGGAATTACCTAATAATCAAATCACTTCAAGAACATGCCAAGAAAAACATCCGATATTATACAGCTTCAACTGTGAAATCCACTAACTACATGATTAGTAGGGATGACAAGTTGAACCAATCCGATGAATCCCTTAAGAATGTTATGTATTTAAACTGTTGGGGTCCAAACAAGGTCAATTACTATAAGCTTGTTTGGATTTTGCTATTGTGTTCATCCTATTTTCCCCTCCTTATGCAACTCAATGAAGAAAAAGCATCAGTTTTCTAAGGTAACGTTTCCTATTAACTATGTTACTCAATCACAGAATTGTTGCAATCATATGATTCACTAATCTGTGAAAGTTCATATGTTTGTGATTCTACCTGCATGTGCTACTTTTTAGTTTCTAACTTTTACTCAACTGTTAGTTACGCTTACATGGAAATCATTAGCTATCTAATGTTTGGTTTGAAAGTTGAATCTCATATAACCTTTCCAACTGACAAACTGAGCTCCAAAATTGCAATATATACAACATTAGTAAAATAAATCACCCATAGAGTGATTTTTCTCAATAAACATATACTTAGCCCTATTTAACCCAATCCACCAAATTGAGCCCTCCAAATCTATCTCATTACTACACAGCCATACAAACTCTCCTTAAGTAATTACCTAACTTATCCAAACAGCATGCATGTCACACCTAATTACCGAATGAAACACATTTAATAATATTTATCCAAAGAAAGAGACAAATTTAAGGAACCTACCTTTAAAAAATTGGCTGGTAGGAATTCGTTGTATTCTTCCGTGTAATTACCCAGGTGTTTGAATTTGTGGATCGAATTCTCAAGGTTGAAGAAGGGGTGTTGCTGTTGACGAATGCAGTTGTGGTGTTAGTTATAGGGGTTCGTATTCGCAATGTTGAAGAAGGGGCGGTTATGGTGTTATTGTTGACGAATGCGGTTGAGGTGTTAGTTGTAGGGGTTCGAATTCGTAAGGTTGAAGAAGGGGCTTGAAGAAGGGGTAGCTATGGTGTTGCGCGCAGTAGGTTTGAATTATTTTGGCTTGAAGAAAAATGCACGTATTGGGTTAAATTATAAGATATGTGCTCCAGTTGTTTATAACTGGAGCCTTAAGTCCTTATTTTAATTAACAGAAAAATAAAGTCCTTATTTTAATTAACAGAAAAATATACGCTCTGTTTCTTAGATAACTGAAGCCTTAAATTCATTTTTATGTTCCGAGTGCAAGAAAACCGCAGTAGCTATCAACATATCTATAACAACAAAAAAAACACCAAATCATCCATAAGCTTATACTCCAATTTTATGAAGAACCGAAGCATATAGCGTGTAGTATATATGATTTTTTCCACTAGTGGTGACTGGTTTGCCAAGAACTAGAACGAAAAATGACACAATTTGGGTGATTGTGGATAGACTCACCAAATCAGCTGTATTCATAGCATTTAAGGAGACTTGGAAGAAAAAGCAACTAGCGCAGCATATGTGAAAAATGTAGTTCGTTTGCATGGAGTTCATAAGGATATAGTGTTAGATAGAGATTCGAGGTTCTTGTCTAAGTTTTGGCAGAATGTGCAAGATAACCTAGGGACTACCTTGAAAATGAGTACAGCCTTCCACCCTACAACTGATGGGTAGACAGAGAGGACGAATCAGACCATAGAAGATATGTTGAGAGCTTGTGCAATAGATTTTCAGGGTACTTAGGAAGATCAATTAGATTTGATAGAATTCTCATACAATAACAATTATCATGCTAGTATCGGGATGGCACCGTTTAAAGCGCTTTATGGAAGGAAATATAGAAGCCCGGTGTGTTGGAATGATATTGGAGAATGCATGACTTTGGGGACTGGATATATAGAAGACATGGTGAGAAAAGTCAAAGTGATTCAGTTGAGGATCAAAATAGCATAGGATAGGCAAAAGAGCTATGCCGACTCAAAAAGAAGGGAAGATGAATTTACTGTAGGTGATAAAGTCTTTTTGAAAGTCTCGCCTGCTAAAGGCGTAATGAGATTTGATAAGAAAGGAAAGCTTAGTGCCAAATATGTAGGGCCATATGAAATTTTGCAATGTGTAGGAAGTGTTGCCTATAAGGTGGCCTTACCGATGGAGTTTGAGAAAATGCACGATGTCTTTCATATCTTTCAGCTGAAGTAATACGTGCCAAGCGAAACCCATGTTAAGCATCCGGAGGCTATTCAATTGGATGAGTCCTTAACCTATGAATAAAGACCAGTCAAGATCTTGGATCAAGAAGCGCGGAGTACCCAAAATAAAGAGATACTAATGGTAAAAGTCCTATGGTCTAATCATGAATATGAAGAAGCTACATGGGAGACTGAGGATGTGATTAAACAGAAATATCCCGAGCTATTTGAGTAGGTGAATTATGGGTCGTAACTCTTTTCTTTTAAGAGGGGTAGAATGCTTATAATTTTGCATTTTTGTTCTTATTTATTATGTTTTACAATATTTTGGGTGCAAATCAGGGGAATTCGTAAAATATCTATGGTAATTATAAGAGATTTACAACAATCGTTTCAAAATCCTTTAGTGTTGGGGCTAAGTTTCGGGGACGAAACTTCTTTTAAGAGGGGTAGATTATAATCCCCTGAAATTCTACAATTATTTTGTTATTATCTATTTATTTTCCTAAGTAACCCGCTGAGCCAAACTAAAAAAATTCTATCCTACTCAAATTTTATACTACCCAAAACTCTATCCTACTAACTAAACCTAAACTCCCCCCACAAAACCCCACTTTACAAAACACCTATATAATAATAAAAAAAAGAAAAGAAACCCACCCTTATAAAAAAACCCTCCCTGTGCAAATTCCCCCCACAAAAACATAAAGTCAAAAGCAAAAAGAATAACAAAAACCCCCCCACCCCGTAGCCTTTCCTCACCTCACAGAAACCTCCCATCCCGCTGCCCCACTGCTGCCGCTGCCAGCCCAACCAGCCCCCGCGTCTGCCGCTGCTCCAGCCACCTGCCACCATCCCTCTGGCGCTTCTTCCAGCCCTCATATGGTCTCCTCTTCCCCTTCCCTCTTTGTTCTTCCTTGCTTTTATGTGCTTGGTGTAATGAAATTATGTAATTGTGATTTGTTCTTGTCATGCTCTTTGTTGTTATATATATGGATTGCTTACTTTTGGTTTCTATAAAGAATGTTGTACTTGGTTGGGATGGTTTAGGGAATGACTTATAATTATGTTATTAGCAACTTATGGAGAATTCTTATCATTGTTTCATGTGTCTTTTAAACTTTGGCTTTTCACTTTATATGTTTTCTAAATTGAGAATCCTGGCAAATACTCTTGCCTTTAAGAAAAAAGGAAATTTACTTTGTTAAGTAAATGTCCATTCGTAGATCACAAGATTTCTTTAATCATTTGACTTAGAGTTATTTTATGTCCTTTGATACAAATTATTTGAGGTTATGGCCCTATAGGCTTGCATTTTTTTTTGGTATTTCATTACAACTATCTATAGTTTAAAGCTTTAAGATGGTCATGATCTGCGTGCTTCTCAATTCGTGGGATTTCTTAGATAAAATATAGTAGAATTTTGGAAGTAAGAATAGTAGTACTAATTTGGGACGGAGTAGTTTTCCTTACTTTTGTATGGTGCTAATCTATATGGTTTCTATAGGGTTATGTAAGTGATGTAAAGTGTGATTGGTGCCCCTTTCAACTAACACTGGTAGCATTACTTTTTTAACTATTAACTTGTGTTTTGGGAGACCTAAAAACCATATTTTAGGATGATCTTAAAGTCTTAGAAAATTTAGTGTGTTTGTTGTAAATTTGGTAATATTGGTATATTGAATTAGATTATATTATCTGGTGTAGGAGAACAATTTGAAAAAGGTCGTTAAAAAAATAAAGAAAGTAGATACCCGTACATTTTAATTAGGAGCATGATTTAGGGTGAAACATAAACTTAGTATCATGTTTAGGGACCCCTTTGAATGAGAATGTTTGGTTATCCATTTGAAAGAATTCATGTTCTTCGTATTAGGGGCATGTTTTGGTATTATTTGTGAGAAACAGTGATTTATTAATTGGTATTAACTGTTAATTAATCCATGATGTTGTTTATTATTACTCCTTTATTACTGATAATATGATTAGAGTAAAGGTGTATTTTATAAGTCTTAATGACAAGGTAGTTGACTTGGTTCAACAGTTTTATCAGTTAAGATTGAAATTAAAAAGTTAAAAATTACAGTATAACAGAGATAAACCGAATAACTGTAATGTTTGCATATGTGTACTACGGTGATTGTGTTTATTGAGTTTAAACAGTAAATCACTTAAAGAGAAAGAGGATAAGCAATAAAACTCTAGGCTAGTGCACGTCTAGAGTATTGACAATCAGGGGTTGGAGTTCATAGGGTACTATCCGTGGCTTTTGTTGGAGGCCGTGTGATCTACGAGTCTCTCTTTTATAAAGTTTAAAACTTAAAATTAGGGTTAGTTGAGATCTCATCTAGCTATGATAATGGAGTTGCACCTATTTACCATCTTGATTTTTATACTGTATTTTGATGCTTTCTAACGAGAGTGCATGGGTTATTTAATTATTTGATGTCCAAATCAGGACATGGGGGAGACAACCTAGTCTATTGCTTAATCTTAATCATTAATCAATTTATCGTGTGAGTTGAGTAAAATGTTGCATGATACGTTCTTACATTTTTATAGTTATTTAATTATCAGTTCAACTGTCGTATTTTGTAAATTGTATGTACTCAGCTTGCTGATTACGTGACTTGTGTGTTTTTGGTCATGGATTTTGCTTATAAATGACACTATGATGAGCCAATATTTACATTTGTATTATTGGGGAGTTGATTATTAACAGGAACCTAAACGAGCATTCATGCATGGGCGGGTTTGAGAGGAACGTTCTTTTAATTTAGATTTCAGAATAAATTATGTTTGTTTGATTTTGTTTTAAACCATTGGATTTGGATTAGAGGTAAATGTTATTTAGTACATTACAATAAGGGTTATAAAGGTTCCAGTTTGTTATATGAGGAGTTGATTTACGTTTAATGTTATTTCAAAAGTCATTTGGTTTTCCGCTGCAAAACTCTGTTTTATGGCCTTAACGTTTGAACACGTGACGGTAACACACCGGTAGTTCCTAAAGGTTTGGGTTTTGGAAAAATGGGAACTATCGGGGTGTTACAACTACGTATTATGATCACAAAATTAATCTACCTGTATTAAATCGCATTTCTCGAATCTTGATCTAACCATTTATAGATTAACCTGCCTATTAAAACTAAGTGTAAACATCAATTTTCATCTCTCGAATCTCGAATCAATATTGCTTAACTCATACAATTAAACCTGGCCAAATCTAATTGCATAGAATTTAACCAATAAATATAAAACTAATCAAACATTGATAATCAACAATAATAAATTACCCCTTCATATTATTTATAGATCCCCAAAACCCTAGAAATAGAGCTACTCACACATAATGGAATTTAAACAAGCAAAGCAATTACATACGGCATGATAAACAAAAACAATTAAAATAATGAAAATAAAAAGAGAAGAAATCGATACCAAATTACACGAAAATAGTGAATTGCATAAAATCCGAAAAGTGTAAAGCTATAGACTAGAGTATTAGATAAAAGCAAAAAAGGTAAGGGAGAACCAAAACTCACCTAAAGAGTCCGAATGAAAAAGAAAGAATAACTCCCAACCACAAACCCTAGTTCTAAAACAAGTAAAATAATAATAATTTGCGGCTATAAAATTGTGACATAATACCCAAAAAGCAGTAATTTAATTAGAGAAGTGTATAATATGTTGCGTATTGTAGTATACCTGTCACTTTTTTAATTAAAAAACATATTAATATGTGGCATATTGTATAAGACCCACCGCGTATTAATTTGGACCCTAAATAATATGCGGCGTATTGATATTAGACTCGCCACATATTTACTGCCCTAAATTTTGTGTGAGTAGCTTGATGTCGTATTTAATTTCTTTCATGTTTCAAAGTCTCTAGAATTTACAAGAAAAGTATTCCTTGCATTATGCATGTATAGGTTTATTTTGGATTCCTTTGAATTTATTCTTAGATAAGCTTGATGTAAAATGGCATTGGTTGTTGATTATGGTTGTATATAAATTCATATAAACAGGTTTGAAAATCTATTTTCGAAATTGGGAAATGTTTGATATACAAAGGAAACTCAGCCAAATTTTTTGTAGAATTTGTAGTGATTTACAAAGCATAGAACAAAAATCGCTAGAAGAATTTAGTAACTTAAACCATAGAGCGAGTGTTTATGGGTCATTGTTTATATATATATATATATATATATATATATATATATATATATATATATATATATATATATATATACATACATATAGGGGCGAGTTCCAGTGAGAACCCCCTAATATATAAGAACTTTTTGTATATGAGAACCCATCTTTAGCCATCAAATTTCTAAATCCAACGGTTTAGAAGCATTGGAAATTAAATGGCATAAATGTAATTATTATTAAAATATTAATAACTAACAATCCTATAAAATGGAACTTCCTTTTATTGTTTAAAATAAACCGTAATTTCCGCAACAATAACCAATTCTTATCATATCGATTTTTCGAAATCAATTTTTAATTGGGTGCAAATCTTCCAAATCATTATATGGTTGTCAAATAATAATCTCCAAAAAATTTTAAATATACTAATCTCTATATTCTTATAGTCAAATAATTACTATAAATATTCTGATTATAATTACTATAAATATTCTGATTATAATTCTATTGTTCTAAAACATAAAGCTAATGTTCGAAACCATACTATATTATTCTGATTTATATCTCTATTGTACCATAACTACTATTGTGATTTATAATTCTAGTGTTCTGATTTATAATTCAATTGTTCTAAATCATAAAGCTAATGTTCGAAACCATACTATATTATTCTGATTTATATCTCTATTGTACCATAACTACTATTGTGATTTATAATTCTAGTGTTCTGATTTATAATTCAATTGTTCTAAATCATAAAGCTAATGTTCGAAACCATACTATATTATTCTGATTTATATCTCTATTGTACCATAACTCTACTATTGTGATTTATAATTCTATTGTTCTGATTTATAATTCTATTGTTCTAAATCATGAAGCTATTGATCAAACTATTAACTATATTATTTTGATTTATAATTATAGTGTTCTGATTTATACTTTTATTGTTCTAAATCATAAAGCTATTGTTCGAAACCATAATGTTTTATACCGTAATGTTTTATATTATCTTATTGTTCATAATGTTTATCTTATTGTTTGTATTTGGTATGTTTTTGTTCGACATAGCAAACTGTTTAAAAGTTCTTATAGTATATGAGCTTGCTTTGTAATTCGTATATTATTGTTCGTAATTGGTATGTTATTGTTCATATTTGGTATCAACTGATTCGTAATTGTAATCTTTTGGTTTGTAATTGGTATTTGTAATGTTCTAAAACAATACCCGTTTGTTCTTAATAGACAGGGCAATTTCTAATGCTCATACAAGTGAACAAGTTATTGAGAACATTGGTTATATTATTTAGAACATTGAATATCAGAAATATATCGCACGTTTATAATAGTAAAATAAAAAAAGGAAGTTTTTAAGTGTGCCTTGAAATACGCTAAAATTTTCAGTAACTGATGCAATCTTTTAAACTTCTTATTCAGAGTTTTAGACTTTACAAATTTCTCCAACTTGTCAAATCCTACAAACCGTCATTTGTTAAGGAAAAAAAACCATATTCCCATTTGAAATTTTAGTCGAAAAATTTCGCACTGCAATTCAATTACAAATGAAGAAATTAACAAAATCCATGGAAGACGTTAACACTGTACACAAGTCTATTGAATCCAAGAAGAAGAGAATTGAAACCCTACTGTAAGTAATTTTTTTAAATTATCGTTAGCAAAGAGTTCATGCTCATGCTTTTATAACTCTAATGATTGTTTACTATATCCAGTCAAAGGATTAATGAAGACACATCCCCCATACTTTCACTACCTCCAGTGGGTCCTGCAATAGATCAACATTGGTACTTTCACAAGGCAGAGAGATACCACTTATTGTTGAAGATGTTCATATTGTATATGGACTACCAATTGGAGGTCAGCTCATTAATGAGCAAATTGATGAAGATGAAGATGCCCAAGGTTTCTTACAAAAATGGAGGACTACATTTGGATTGAAGAATGGAAGTCCTAATAATTCTGCTCTTATTTCTGTAATCGAAGAGCAAAAGAAAATTGAAGTGTGTGATGACTTTCTTGTTAATTTTGTAGCTGCTGCCATTAATTGTTGTGTTAGATCCACAACGAATCAAGCAATTAACTTTAAGTTTTTACATTGCTGCAAAGGTATCAGCAAAATACACAACTTTGATTGGTGTGCTTACACTTATAAGCACATGTTGCGTTCAGTTTCTGAATGGCAAGAAGGATCATCATTTTTCACTGGACCTCTCCCATTTTTTATGGTAGTACACTTATAAACCTATTGAACTTGTTGTTATAATATGTTGTTCTAAAACATAAATGTATTGTACTAATAAATATTAACATGTTCAATAAATGCAGATTTCCTATTTTGATAGACTGCAAAGAGGAGATGTTCATCCCCCAAGAATATTCCCTCTAATTTCCATTTGGAACAAGAATCTTATCCAGTCCAGGATGAAGATTGAGTTGAAGAGGGGCTTTGGAAAGGGAATTGTCCTTGATAGAATGGTCATCGAAGAAAAAGAACATGAACCTTCCACATCAAAAGCCTCTGCAAATATGATGGTAATTAATCTCAACTATATCAATAATGTTTAATATTTTATAGTTGATGTTCTATCTAGTGTATATAATGTTTAGTGTTAATGATTGGTGTTCTAATTTTTATAGTTGATTGTTCTTATTATAAGATATCTAATGTTTTAAATATATGTCGTATTGTTCTTAATGTTCTAAAACATAAAGCTATTGTTCAAAAATCATAAAGCTATTGTTTGGAAATCTTAACTATGTTAATCTGATTTGTAATTCCAGTGTTCTAATTCTATTGTTCTAAACCATAATTATATTGTTCTATTTTATAAATCCTAATGTTCTGATTTATAATTCTTCTGTTCTAAATCATATCTCTTAATATATACTGTAATGTTCTAATTAATTCATTGTTTTATAGTTATATTTGGAGAGTTTTGGTAAGTTGGCTAAGACTATTGCTGCCAATGTCAACGAGATGTATACCTTGATTGACAAAGCTAGCACATTATTTGAGGAAACTTCAGTACAACAAGATATGAACGTGTTAGTTGATAATATATGGAAAAAGTATACATCAAAGAGACCATCTATGACCCAAGATGGAGATAAGGGTCCAACTATTCTTAGCCAGGATCAGCATTTGTTTGATGAGCCGGCATTCATGGAAGAGCTCAATGAAGTTATGGGCAAAGCATGGTCAAATTGTCAACAGAAGGACAAAGTCAATGATATTATGAATCAAATATCTTTTACCCCCCCCCCCACTTTTAATATATTCACTGATACACAACACTCCCCCCCTTTGCCACAATCCCCCTCATTGCCTCCCCCAACATTGCAAACTCCAAACCCATTGCCACCACCACCCCCATTACAATCCCCACCATTGCCTCCCCCCATATTCCAAAATCCAAACCTATTGCCACCACAGCCATCATTACAATCCCCACCATTGCCTCCCCTTACATTGCAACCTCCAACTCCATTGCCATCATCCCTAACATTACCACCTTCAATTCCATTGCCTCAATCATCCCATGAGGATTTATCCCAGTCTCATCCTCAAATCCTTCAAAAAGAAGATCAAGAATTGGAGGAGCATATACATCAATTGACTCAGTCAATTGTGAAAGGCATTACAAAAGATGGGTGAGTTATTACATATATATATATATATATATATATATAAACCATTTATATTGTTTAAGATATTGTTTAATATATTGTTTAATTTATTACATATATATATACTAAACAGTTTGGTTGAAGAAGAGCCTCCACAAAAGCGTGGAAAAAGATGCCCAGTAAACCTTCCCTTGTACTTGCGCTCCCCATTCATGGTTAAGCATGATAGAGTGTCTAGGAAAATGGATGCTACTCAAAGGAGAGTAGCAGAGTATGCATTCTCAGATGGGCCCATAAGGTAGTGTTCTGATTTTTGTAGTTCGTGTTCTAAAAATGTATTATAATGTTCTTTAAGTCGTTCTTACTTTTGAAAGTATAATAACTAATGTTATATATTCTATAACTTGTGTTCTCAGAACGTATAATGTTCTATACTACTTAATATACTAATGTTCTAACCTTTATGATATATTGTTCTGAAAATATAATTTAATGTTCTGAGTATAACATATATGGTTCTCACTTCCATATGTTGTCCAACTTTTGCATGTATGAAGTGAGGAATTATATAATGATGATTTGAATTTCATCAATAGAGACGACATAATGTCCCTCACAGAAAACAACTATATTAGGAACAATATAGTTGATTCATGGGCACATATTCTCTATGTTCTGAATAAGAGAAGAAGCCCAGAAGCGAAGAATAGATTCTTTTGCTCAACTGAACTATGGGTAAATTTCTAACATCATTATATCAATAATTTTTCCAAATTTATTACTATACTAACATATAAAATAAATTTTTCATACAACAGATAATTCTTTGCAGTAATACATACTTCAAAGAAAATGACTCATTTGATGACAGATATATGGCCTTTAGAACTAGAATGGAGGACGAAATGAGGCACTCCCAAATAAGTTCATTTGAGAAAGTTCAATTGGTATGTAATTGAAAAATTTGATATAAATGTTCTCTTATTGTTATAATTAACAATTCTAATGTTCTAATTTATATTTCAGGTGTTCTTCCCAGTGTGCGCCTATGAGCACTATTACTTATTCTACATAAATTTCTTAAATAAATCAGTTGAGGTGATTGACAACAGATTTCTTGAGAAGGGGGTGACGTTTATATCTAAATACAAACACTTTCCCAAGACAATGGTATTGTATTTCAATCTTGACACTGTCTTTTCCAATTAATTACTATAATGTTCTAAGATTTTCTATTAATATACTATATTTTTATACTAATGTACTACAAATTCAAAGATAACTATACTGATATTAATTATTCCATGTATAATTGGCATTATATAGTTGAAGGCCTTTGCTAGATTTCTAAAGGATAGTAAGTTGGGTGATGGTGCTCTGGTATCTACATTTAAGGGCTCGCTGAAGAGGATGAAATGGAGGGACAACACCAACGTCAATGATTGTGGGGTGTACATTATGAAGCATATGGAATCATACCAGGGCTAGAGCGATGAGCACTGGGAGATTGGATTCCAATCGAATGATGTAAGTTATTTTCCAATTCGTATTTTTTTAATATCGTACTTTATAATATATAATTTAATATATAAATTATTACATTTACAGGAAGAAGCGTTGAGGAAATTACGAATTGAGTATTGTGCTAGAATATTAAGCAACAACGTAAACAAGCTCAAGGATGATGTAATTTCAAAATCAAAGGAATGGGCAAAAGTACAGCTCAAGCAAAAGTAGCCACATGTCATTCACTAATACTGTGTTAGAAACAATTATGTCTTCTATTAGGTTACTATATCTTGCCTTTTTATAAAAATATTGTTCTATTCTAGTATATAGTTATTCAAAACATATGTACCCATATTTTAGAACATTAGAGTTATAGTTTAGAACATTATATGCATATTCTAGTACCATTTAGAATATTCAATGTGGTATTCAGAACAATAATATACAAATAAATAACATATATATACATATTCTAGAACACTAGTAAACAATACAAATAAAGAACACTAGTAGAATTCAGAACAATCAAACACTCACTCCGTAATGAGTCATTAATGTATATTTTAGAACATTAGAGTTATAGTTTAGAACATTATATGCATATTCTAGTACCATTTAGAATATTCAATGTGGTATTCAGAACAATAATATACAAATAAATAACATATATATACATATTCTAGAACACTAGTAAACAATACAAATAAAGAACACTAGTAGAATTCAGAACAATCAAACACTCACTCCGTAATGAGTCATTAATGTATATTTTAGAACATTAGAGTTATAGTTTAGAACATTATATGCATAATTGTTCTATTATATATGTCATATTGTTATAATTATATGAATAATTGTTCTAATTATATGACTTATTGTTCTCAACATTATTTATTAGTGATTCTAACAATGTTGATGTATAATTAATTACCAATTATAATTGAATGAGCGACCTATTGTTCAGTTTTGTTTCATATTTTCGAACAACATATTAACGGTTTATAACAACTACATAATGGATTCGAACAATTATAAATAACTTAAGATTATATAAGCAATAATGAAACACCATTGTTCGAAAATGTAAAACTAATGTTCTGATCTATTACAATAATGTTTTATGAAGTTTGTCTGGACAATTTCGGATGTCATGGTATCCAAGTTCACCACACCCTCTGCATAATCTTTTCTTCTTTTGGGATTGCTCCAATGCTTTCTCCTTTTCACTTTTAAATCTTTTCGATGATCCAATGCCACATTGCTCCTTACCAGAGTGGATTCCGGTGCCCTTATTTTTGGAAATTTTTGGTGGTTTAATAAGAATTTGAGAAGGAGTGCTAGACCCAATCAATTTCTCAATAACTTGTTCACTTGTATGAGCATTAGAAATTGCCTTCCCGTTATTTTCTTCCAATCTTGACCTAAAGAACTGAAGATGCTTGACAAGATCAATCAAGTTCTCTTCATTTCCTTCTGCCAGACTCACGCAATTATGAATCTCAGACCATAACTCATTCAACAACCCCTTCCTATCAACCCCAATTGAACAACTGCCTATCTCATTCCCATCAAGATCGAACATTGGCTTTTGCATTGCCGTAATAGTCCACCTATTAATAACATTTTTTTCAGGGATACTTAAAATATTTTTTGCCTTCCATAACCATATCATATGCCTACATGGAATTCCTTGTCGACAAAACATCTTGCAAGAACATTTTGTTTCATGATTATTAAGATTGATAACAACTTCATAATTTCTACTCCTATTACCTTCACTCACTTTTGCAAACTCTAACCCGGCTTCTTTCCACAACTCTTCCACCCCACAATCATAGCAAGCGCTATATACTTCTTCCTGGAAATCATAAAAAACATTAACGGTGTACACCTCAGCTCCATGTCTTTCAATCTCCATTTGTGTCTTACATTCAGGATGCTTGTGTTGAGAATCATTGTCATTTTGTGCTTGAGTGTGCCTTTGAGCATCCATAGCACTTTCAAACCTCATCAAAAACTCTACAAGTGATACATGAGGATTGACAAAAGATGTGAAGAAATTATTCTCACTTTCTGATCTTGATGTAGTTCTCATGATACCACCCATAAATATATCTCTAAAATAGGCTGGAATCCACATTTTTCTCATTTCGAACATTACACGAAGCCATTCATGGTCTTCTAAATGAAACTCAACAAGCATCTTGTTCCATTTCTCTTCAAATTCTTTCGGTTCACTGTCCTTATTCCAAACACAATCATTTATTCTCTTCAAAAAATCAGTGTCTTGTGTAATACTTCTTCCTATTTTATCAGGAATCTTCTTCATGATATGCCACATACAAAACCTATGCTCACACTTCTCAAATACATTACTCACAGCAATCTTCATTGCGGGATCTTGATCTGTAATTAAACAAGTAGGCTCATTTTTACCCATTGCTCTTAGGAAGGTTCTAAATATCCATTCAAAAGAGACTACATCTTCTTTAGCTATAAATCGAGCTGCAAAAGTAACACATTTCTTATGATGATCAACTCCTGTGAAAGGTCCAAACACCATATTATACCTGTCATAACAAACTTTGTTATATATATCATGCCCATTGTTCTAAAGAATCTAAACACCATTGTACTATTACGAATATACTATTGTTCTAAATATATGACATATTGTTCTAAATATATGACATATTGTTCTAATTATATGATATATTGTTCTAACTATTAACAATACTTTTACAGGTTCGAACAATAATATGAAGTACATACCTATTAGTCTGGTAAGTAGTATCAAATGATACCATATCCCCAAATAGTCCATAATTTTTTCTGCAAATCGGATCAGCCCATAATGCTCTACATAAACAATCATCCTCATCTATTTGATAGTCAAAGAAAAAAGCAGACCACATCAACTTCTTCATCTTGAAATTATCTACAAACATTTGGGCATCTGAGCCTTCAATATATGCCTTCAAATCTCTATGGAAATTTTTGAAGTCACACTTAGACGCACCAACATTCTCATAACCCCCAACATATTCTTTCATCATTCTATAAGTTTTCACAGGACCCACATTTACCTGTATAAAACATATAAAAAATCATTAAGACAAAAAGACCTACAAAAATCAATTATTAACATATTGTTCGAATCTAATGAACTATTATTCGAATACTATATGTTATATGTTATGGACATTACACTTAATCAAATATTTCGAACCCAAAATAATTAACTACTACATAATTGTTCGAAACTGATAAATTATTGATCGGATAAAATATACCTTAGAATTATCAACAATCATCTTTTTGTGCAAGATGCTCAAATTTCTCCTTGATTTTTGAAAATGTTGGTACATGGTAGAAATAAGTGGGTGAGAATGACACTCTTGGAAATTTGTAATCACATATGTACCATCATCACAAACCTTCATTACAATTTGTGCCTTGCATCCAACACGAGTAACCAATCTTCTCCTTATGATTGGGGTAGAATCTATACCTTCGTTAATTATACCCTTATCTTGGACATCAAACTTTCTTTTACATCTATACCCAGCTTTATTACACACGATATATTGAAAACTAATTACACCATTTTTCCTTCTTTTCGTGGTAGATTTCCTAATGTTAAACCCAGCTTCATTTGCATATGACTTGTAAAATGAAATACCTTCGTCAACAGTTGAGAATTTCATTACAACATATGGTTTTACTTCAGTATTACAGCATGGTATCCATGATTTTGTTCCCCCAGGAGTGCATATGGGTATTATACCAGGAGCAACACTCTCATTCGAATTAGAAACGCTGCATTCATCGTTTATGCTCATGACTAATAAAAATTAAATGATGTTAGAACATTAAATAAAATAATTCGAACACAACATAAAATATTTAGAACATCCATTTATAGTACGCGAACACTAATTCATTGCTCCCACCTAGACTTGTACTATAATTTAAAACACGTCAATAATAATGTAGAACAATAAAAGAAATATTTAAAAAACTTTGATTAAACAGAAAACGCATAATAGAACATGTGTATGTATATTTTAGAACATTAAAGTTATAGTTTAGAACATTATATGTATATTTGCGAATAAAAAGGAACGATTAAGAATATTCAAAGTGGAATTCAGAACAATCGACCATAAATAAGGTACAACATGAATTAAAACATTGGAATAAGTTATATAATGTAATATTACTATTGTTCTATATTTTTTATGATGATTGATATGTATATATATTGTTTTGCAATAATATTGAAAGATGTTCTAAAATTCTGAACTGATGTTCAAAATTTTATAAACAATGTTCAATTTCATGTGTCCTGTACTATACATTTTACGTTTTGAGTATCATTGGTCTATATTACTGTTATGCATTAACATTGTATGATGTTCTAAATTCTTAACTTGATGTTCAAAATATTAATATACACTGTACTATTATTTTTTCATATGTACTGCACTAACTTTTTATTTTTAAAAGTGATGATGTTCTAAAGCTTAAACCTAATGTTCTATTTTTTTGCCATGTTGTTCTATAATCAACCAATATTGTCGTGCAGAATCATCCATGGCACACTGTTTTAAAATAATCTTCGCACTATTCTTTTTCAATGTTCTATTATTTTATTTTAGTCTTCTATAGATTTATGCAATGTTCTTAAATTTTAACTTATTGTTCTATTCTTGATTCATAGATAATATTAGTTTCCATTAATGTTCTAAATTCCGAACTTAATGTACTAATTTAGTATTCAAAGTTGAATACAGAATAATCGACCACAAATAAAGAACATATGTATACATATTCTATAACACTAATAAAGAACACTAATGAAATGATTTTTAACATATGTATTCATATTTTAGAATAGTAGTGTTATTATTTAGAAAATTATATGCATTTCAAAGCGTGAATATAAAATAACTAACAAAAATTCTTCATTTAGAACATTCAAAGTGGAAATCAGAACAATCAAATACTAATTTATAACAAGGTACATACTAATTTAAAACATTGGAATAATTTATCTAATGTAATAATACGAACAATTTTATTGAAACCACTCGTAATTTGCAGCATTAGATCGAACATTGTATACTATTCAAAACATATAACATATGCACTCGCAATCATGCACTTCATAAATAATCAAATACAACAATCTCTAAACGGTGTAATATATGACTTAGAATATTAAATCAAATACGGAAAAAATAATGAAATAATTACCTTATTTTTCAATGCCAAAACAGCAAACTAAGCTTTGGGTATGAAATATAGCGAAACTATTGTTTTAAATAACTTCCTGATTAATTCGAATGTTAACTTTTGATTATAGAGTAAAATAGGGAAACTACTGTTTTTGAATTATGCGAATTTTAATGAAAACTACCCATAAATTACGGAAACAAATAAACTTCCATAACTAACAAATCCGAATTTTTTTTAATTACCAATTTGCCATTAATGTTTATTGAATCATAACCATTTATTTCACCTAAATCAATGGTACTAGATTGGTTCTTATATAACAAAGGTTCTTATATAAGCAAGGGGTTCTCACATGATCCCATTTCTATACATATATATATATACATATATATATACATATATATATATATATAATTATGCATAAATTGAGTGTTGATTAGATTATTATTTAATCTCTTACATGTAAAATAGGGCATAACACAAATTATGGATTGAAACTGAATGTATGGTAATCTTGCTTCCTTAGAGTTCATGATTGGAGTTGAGGAGTTTTGTAGACAAGCGTTGAAACACCTAAATAACATTGATGATAATGAGGTGTGTTGCCCTTGTATTGATTGCAATAATGTGAATACAATTAGTTGTATAAGAGAGTTGAGAGACCATGTGATCCGGCGTGAGTTTAGGCAACAATACCATGTATAGGTATGGCATGGTGAGGTTCTTGCTTCAAATGACATGGGGCGTGTTCTAACAAAATTCCTATTCATCATATTGAGTTAGACTATCATGAACAATCAAAATCTAATGATGCTGAAGATGTCGATGCTGAGAAGGAAGATGATGGGGAGGAAGGATTGGAGGATAATGACCCCAATGATGAAGATCGAATAGATGAAATTCTTGAAGGGGTTGGGCATCAATTTGATAGTCAATCTCGTACTTTTGAGCATTTCTGGGAGGCTATTGAGAAACCATTGTATCTTGGAAGTACCAAATACACTAAGTTGTCCGCCATATCAACGTTGTTTAACTTGAAAGAGAAATATGGTTTGGCTGATACACGTTTTACGACCTTGTTGAAAGTATTAGGGGACATGTTTCCAAAGTGAAATGATTTGCCTATATCCACGTACTATGTAAAGAAGTTAATGTGTTCCTTTGGTTTAGAGTATAATAAGATTAATGCTTGTCCAAATATTTGTATATTGTATAGAAATCATTATGCAGAGTTCATTCAATGTCCTAAATGTGGGTAGTCATGTTACAAACTCCCACATGAGATAGAGCTTGAAGTGGGGATTAAAGGTCCTAGTTCTAAGGTGTTGTGGTACTTCCCATAATACCAAGGTTCAAGCGTTTGTTTTCAATTAAGAGAAATGCAAGAAATTTGAGATGACATGCAGAAAAGAGGAAGAAAAATAGGATGATTTGATATCCTGTTGATTCTCCCTAGTGAAAAACAATTGATTGAATCTTTCAAGGCTTTTGGCAGGGAAGATAGGAACCTAACACTTAGTCTCTGCACATATGGAATGAATCCTTTTTCTACCTTAAGCAGTCAACATAGCACATGGCTAGTTTTGTTAGTGATATATAATTTGCCTCCTTAGTTATACATGAAGCGTAAGTATGTTATGTTATCGCTTCTAATATCATGGCCCAAGCAACCTGGGAATGACACTGATGTTTATCTTGCTCACTTTATTGCATATTTATAGTTGTTGTGGGAAGAAGGTATATTTGTGTACAATGCAAATGCTAAAGAGACTTTTACACGCCGTGGCATATTATTATGTGCAATTAATGACTTTCCAGTGTATGCAAAGTTGTCGAGGTATAAGGTGAAGGGAAAGAAAGCCTCCCCGATTTTTGTGGATGATATAGACTTAACATACTTGCAACATTATGGAAAACATGTGTATGTCATATATTGGAGGTTATTGAATAGGTTTCTTCCTTATCGTAAGCTCATCTGATGATAAAGTTGAGCAATGTAGAGCCCTTATACCTTTGACTGGCAGTGAGGTTTATGACTTTGTGAAAGGAATAGGTAATGTGTTTGAGAAAACTAAAAAACACAGAGATGCTTAGGGGTTATGGAAGAAGCATTCAATATTCTAGATACTTGAGTATTTGAAGTATATACTAGTTAGACATTGTCTTAATGTTATGCATATAGAAAAGAATATTTGTGATGCCATCTTAGGGACGCTATTGAATATACCTAGTAAGACTAAGGATGGTCCTAATGTCAGGAGATATATGCAGACAATTAAGATTTGATCCAAGTTATGGCATGAAGACAAAACACCTAAGAATGAAAAAGGTAAATCCACGTATCTTCTTCTGGCTTGTTACACTTTGTTTGAGCAAAAAAGAGGATAATCTGTGAGTGCCTATTTGGGATCAAGGTTCCTAGTGGGTACTCATCAAATTTGAAGAACTTGGTGTCCATGAATGGTCTGAAATTAGTGGGTATAAAGTCTCATGATTTTCATGTTATGATACAAGAGTTTATACCAATTTCCATCCGCCATATTTTTCTTAAACAAATTAGGGATTATATCACTAGACTTTGTTCTTTTTTCAATAGAATATGCATCAGGGTGCTTGATCCAAGGATGAGTTATTATGGTACATCTAGTTATGCATTTGGTTCAAGAAATCAAGTTGTGTGGTCTAGTGTTCCTAAGAAGGGCTTATCCTTTTGAAGGATACATGGGTACTTTAAAGAAGAAGGTGAGAAACCCAACACACCCTAAAGGTAGGGTAATTAAAGGTATAACCACAGAGGAGGTAGGTGATTTTCTTAGTGAGTTCTTATCTAAGGGGAAGGCAATTGGGTTATCAAAATTGAGGTATGAAGGAAGGCTCAAAGGGTACGACACTATGAATTCTAAGGAGGTCTTAATTCCATTTCCGAAAGAGAGACAAGCTTATTTATTTGTTTTACACCATATCATAGAGGTTTATCCTTACTTAGAAAGGCATATGAATGAATTTAAGTAAAGTACCCTCTAAAGGTGAACGAGCATTAATGTAAGAAAACAACAACACCTTCATTGATTGGTTTCATGAAAAATTTATTCATGAATTGTTTGAAATAGGCCATAAGGTTTTATTGCCCTCAAACAACTGTTTTATCTTTTGAGGGGTATGATATCAATGGATATACCTTCTACACTTAACATCGCGATAAGAAATCAAAGTATGTTCAAAATAGTGGTACTTCAATGGTGGCTTCTTCTCGAGAATATGCTATCTTGAAAGATAAATCACTAGTTGAGGCGACCTTGCCTTACTATGGGATAATTCAAGAGATATGGAAATTTGAATATTGTAGCTTTAAGGTTTCCCTTTATCAATGCAAGTGGGAAGACATCAATCGGCGTGGTTCGGTAAAGATAGATGAATCAACTTACACTTTAGTCAACATGAGTCGGATGTGTGATACAGAGGAACCTTTTATACTTGCATCACAAGCTAAACAAGTATTCAACATTAAAGACACAAATGATCCCCAATGGGCTGTTATTGTCCCAGGTAAACGACAGATCCTTGGAATTGGTAATATCATTGATGAGGAAGACTATGATACTTTGATGATCACCTACCATTCTCGATGCCATATAATGATGACATAGATGGACCAGAAAAGTAAACAAATTATTTGATGAACAAGAAAGGATTTCTGAAGCGGTATAAACTTTAGGGGATAATGTATACATGAACATTGTCATCCCTTTGTGTTCGAGTTTCAAGAGAGGGAGGGGGAAAGATGGTGCTTGGGGCTTAGGTCGACCTAGAGGTCCGACCAGAAGCCTTAGAGTGGCCAAGCCCATGCATTTAGAGTTTTTTCATTTGCACCACCCCATTAGTAGGTGGCATTTCAAGCACGGTTAGCATATTGGCCTTCTTATTCAGAAGTTTAACATCATCTTGGAGGTTTGGGAGTAAATGATGGACTTTGGCAGACCTTGTGGGTGGAAACAATGTTACACTTTCCTAACTTAATTGTAATTATTTGAATATTTGTGTAAACTACCTTACTAAATGAAACTAACTTAATTTAAATATTATATATTTTAGGCTTTGTTTTACATTCCAGACAACCCCCACTAAAGAAACTTTTTCTATCTATAGTCGCCGATAGATTTTGGGACTTCAAAAAAAGTTGATGACTAGTTGGATTACCAAGACAAGAAAGGTGTCCAAAAAAGAAGCTAACAAGTTTCTTTATGAAATATGGAAACATATTAAGGAAGCCAACAAAGTCAAAGCGGAGTTTCAATGGAAGATTGAGAGACTTTGAAGGCTCCACTCCGAGAAGAACTTAGACAAGAATTTAATGCCACTATAAAGGAGAAGTTGTTCTCTCTACTCCAAGACATTGGTATTAGCGCCAAGTAGTAACCATCCCAGGGTGCACGTGTGTCTACTCCCCATGTAGAGGTGTGTTGTATTCCCTTTTTAAATCTTATGTTGAATAACTATTATTTCTATTAATAATGACTTATAATATAATATTGACATATTATATTCAATTTTCAGGGTTCTTTTAGTTGTCATATACTCCTAAAAGAACGAGGCTTGAAGGACATGAAGTGGTGAAGGTTGAGACTGTTCCTGACTTCTTCAAAGGAGTAGCGCTACCGGTCCCGACTCCATATTATGACTTGGAGACATTGAACGATGCAATTGGTACTTTTGTGCAATGGCCTCTATATTTGATCAAGATAATAAGTGAGGTCGAAATCAAAGATTCAATCGAATTTCCTCTGTAATTATATTTTGGTATGACAAAGCTGACATCACCCGATTCTTACAGGAAGATCAATTAAACATTTATGTTATTCAATGCTTCATGAGGTATACACAGTTAGGATATAGGTTAACTTATATTGTACTGTTAATAATTTCTAAACCATTTGTATAATGCTTTTTATGATTACGTATGACACTCTAAGATGATTGTGTGTCATGTGATTTACTCTCATTAGTCAGTTGTTAGTGTCCTAAGGCCACTTCAGATGCAAAAATCGATGGCAACATCAGGGATTAAAGATGTACATCCATTTCGCAATCAAGAAAGCCCTATAAGCTAAGTTAAAGTTCATTTTCACCCCTATTTTCGAACGGTACGTTTGAATGTGATGTGAGAACGTAATCCTTATTACTTATATATTTACTTTAGAGTATGATATTGCATATAGTATGTAAACATAATGCTAATTACTTATTTCTGATAATGTAGTGCATATTTAATGTTTTTAGTCATTTATGTGGGTAGTGGAAAAATTTACTTCTTCAATTTGGCTCGGTCAATACGCAATACTAAGCTGAGAGTGATTATTAATTAGTAAGTGTTATCAATAGATTTACATTTCAAGCTAAGGTTGATTGAAATTGAACTTTTAATCTCATTAAAATCATTTTCCAGTGTGTTAAAAAGAATTACATTGCAAGGAGAATGAGCCGAAAAGAATACATATATATGAATAACATTTCTATTTTTTAATTCATAGTGTGTTCAACTACATGGGGGAATTGAGTGCGACTACTTCGTGATGCGTTTCATGCTTGATGTCCTCAACGGGTGTAGTAGTGGGATGCCCATGGAGGAGGTAAGAGCTTTTTCCCATTATTTCATCATTTTCAGTATCCTTAATAGTGTATTCCCTCTTAAACATGCCTCAAACACTTCACATAGGATGGTTTGAGTTAATATAAGTTGATTAGGAGCGATTTCGGGCCTTCACAGTTGAAATACATCGATATGAGTCAATATAGGCCAAATAAGAGCGATTTTGAGTTGATATTGGCGTATTTCCCTTTAACATGCCCTAAACACTTCGAATATAACGGTTTCCTTTGTTACTTTTACCTATCCTTTCGCTTTCAGCCTATTCCTCTACTTTTCTATAAAATGATTTGGTTTTCTCTATTCTTTTTGGACTTTTTATGAGAAAAAGATGGAATTTTTTTCTGTTATAAAGAGAACAAGGAGTCAAAGAGCTAAAGTGGTGATGAAATGAAACAAAAGGGCATGACATAATGTGGTTAGGAAGGAGGAGTCGATGAAAGAGACTGTTGGGGGTGGTAGTAGCCGAATAAAAGATAAAAATTTGAGGGTTTTAATAGGTGATAATAAGGCTGTAGTGATTGATGAAGAATATTTTTTAAGAAGGGTTTTGGGATTCACGAGATTTAATCCCTCTTGAATTTTCTTCTTCATCAATCACAACAGCCCCATTGTCATCCATCAAAACCTTCAAATTTTTATCTTTTATTTGGCTAGTACCACCCTCATCAGTCTCTTTTATTGATTGCCATTTCCTAACTGTGGCAAGACGCACCCTAGTCTTTCATTTTATCACCACTTTAGCTTTTGACTCCTTATTCTCTTTCCAACAGATAAATTCTCCATCTTTTTTTCATATAAGTCCAAAAAGAACAGACCCTAACATAGCATTTTATAGGGAAACTGGTGATTGTGATGAAAGAGAAAGAGTAGGAGAATGGAATAAACGAAACGTTATGAATTGCACCATAAATTGGTCAAATGGAAGTGGTTTTGGGTAGAAAATAACATATATACTTCAAATACATTGATGTGAGTTAGTATATGGTGCTTTTGGGTCGATATTGGTATATTTCCCCTAGTACATGGCCTAAACACCTCAAATAGGACTATATGATTCAAAGTAGGTCAAATGGGATCATTTTTGGGTACCGAATGACGTATTTACCCTAGAACATGTCATAAACAATAGAAAAACATAGATTTGAGTCAAAATTGGTTAAATGGGAGTGGTTTTGTGTAGAAAAGAACCTAAACATTTCAAATACATTGATATGAGTCAATAGGTCAAATAGGGCGGTTATGGGTCGATATTGGCCTATTTCCTCAAGAATATGGCCCAAACACCTCGGATAGGACTATATGAGTCAAAGTAGGTCAATGGGATCGATTTTGGGTAAAGAATGATGTATTTACCCTATAACATGTCATAAACACTTAAAGTACATCAATTTGAGTCAAAATCGGTCAAATGGAAGAGGTTTTGGGTAGAAAATGACCTAAACACTTCAAATACATTGATATGAGTCAATATGGGTCAAATAAGGGGGTTTGGGGTCGATATTGGCGTATTTACCCTAAAACATGGCCCAAACACCTCGAATAAGACAATATGAGTCAAAGTAGGTCAAATGGGATTGGTTTTGGGTAGAGAATGACGTATTTACCCTATATCATGTCATAAACACTTGAAATACATCAATTTGAGTCAAAATTGGTCAAATGGGAGCGGTTTTGGGTAGAAAATAACCTAAACACTTCAAATAGATTGATATGAGTCAAAGTAGGTCAAATGGGATCGATTTTGGGTAGAGAATGGTGTATTTACCCAAGAACATGTCATAAACACTTGAAATACACCAACTTGAATCAAAATCGGTTAAATGGGTAGAGAAGGATGTATAACCTCCTATTTTGCGTCAAACTAGAAAGATCTTTAAACATAGAAAATCTTTTCGATCATACAACTTTGGGTGGAAAATGTTATGTTTGAACTTCACTTTTGAAGTACATTGCATTTTATATATACTTCACTGATATGATTATCAATTTTAGGTATGTAAAGGATTCAACAAGGAGCCCTTCTCCAGAAAAAATCGATGTGGTTCGCAATAAATTGGCCAAGTATTGGACAGATAACTTTTTTTAGATTATGCATCTTACCTTTTTGTGTATTTTAATTTTTACATTATGTTCATTTATTGGGTCATAGTTTTCATGTCACTTAAATGGGTGATTTTTATGACCCTATGAGTATATGAATGAATTTGAAATCATAATATATTTTTGTATACGTTGGGCAAACGTTTTGAACAAAATTGTATATAACAAATTTTTGCAAATGTAACTGCAAATGTATTGGGCAGAGTTGTATATAACAGGTTTCCTTGTATATAAACTTTTGGCGTAATAGGGACCAAATTAAAATATACAAAAAAAATATAATTATTTGCTGCGTCAGTAAGACTAAACCGCCGCTTATTAATAGGTTTTTATAATTTTTAATCCTGAGAATGTAATAATATGTGGCGTCAATAAGCTTAAAATCATTGCAAATTAATGATTAATATGTGGCGTCACTTAGCCTAGAACCGCCGCATATTAATCATTAATATGCGGCGTATTTCTCTGTACCCGCCGCATTTTAATTATTGTTTTACGGCGTATTTTTTACGTCGCAAATTAATTTCATTAATTTTCTTCCATCCTAAATGATGCTAGCCTTTTGACGCTGCACCTAGTATTAAAAAACCCACCGTATATTGAACAATTTCTACTTGCACACGCGCCCGGTAGGGCAGATTTCACCTGGCCGGGCACGTCTCCAGGGCAAGGGCTACGTTAATGATGTGCCTCACCCGACCATGCGTGCCTTAGGGAAAGGGCTGCTATGGCCAAATGATGTTGGCTCCTAGCTAGCCCAATCCGAGTTTTTGTTGGATCTTTAAGAATCGATCCAATGTCCCAAACTCTTCTTCTTCACTGAGCCCTTAAATCACCGATTTGATGACTCCAACCGGCCTTGGGCTACGAACTATATTCGCAATAATGCAATCCTACTTCAATGCTCATAGTGGCTTAATAAATCCGGGAAAATGCTCCAAATCTGCAATTTCCTTTAAAATAATACCAAATCTATGAAAATATTGGAAAACACATATTAGTAATAAAAGTGGCTCCGTAGAGCCAAAATTACTTCTAAATATGACCAAGGAACGGGGGTAGAATACTATATAAAATGAACATATCAAACTCCCCCAAGCCAAACCTTTTCTTGTGCCCAAGCAAAGAGCTAATCAATGAACAAATAAAACATACTTCACCCCATGAATCAAATAAAACCAAGCATAACGGATTCAAGGAAAATCCAAACCAATGAAATTCATTGAACTACTCATCCTCCTTAAGAATTGTCAAGTAGAGCAAACCAGAAGTGGATATGGAATTCAAGACTAGTGCTCACGCACTCCTCACCCTTTATGTGGTGGATATAAAATGTATCTGATCGCTCTCCATCCATCCTGTTTGATGTGAACATTGCCCTCCTAACTTACAACACTCGTGTGTTAGAGAAAATTAGCATTCAATCTAGTAGTCGACTCGAAATATATCAATTTATTCTTTGTATTGATAAACAACTAATTTATCATTCACACAACTCTATGCACAAAGTTCGGAAGGTCTTCAATGCTTGTAATGTAAGGCTTAGGGTAAAAAGTGGGATAAATTTGGGAAAATGTGAGATTAAAGCTATGCTTAAGGGAGCTAAATACCTAATAAATAAAACCTAAGTCAAAAATCAATAATGACCAAATCATTCCTAGCACAACTCAACTCTATAAAAATTCACCAAACAACTGATCCAATAATATCATGTATTTTACAACACTTACAACTTCACTCACACAAATTATAACATTTTAGAACTTGAGTGAACAACAAACCTTGAACATCATTTTTTTTTGTTTTGAGCAATAATTAGAACACTTGAACATTGAAATAACTCTTTTTTTTTTTTATCAAAATAAGAACAACAAATAATTCTTAACACCACCCAAATTGTGCAAATAACAAGCACACTACAAACTCCCTCACCTCATACACTAATATCTCCCCCAAGCCAAGCTTTGGACTAGTAACCAGTTGGGCAAAATTGGCTTATAATGTGGCTAATATTCAACATAAGTCAAGGCAACAACATGGGTAGCAAGAAGGGAACAAATGTATCTAATTTTGTCTACAGGCCACCTAAAAGAACAAATGCCTTCATCTTCCTCAATGTTCATAATAATGAGTCATATAACCATTACTCAAATTTGAAAACCTATACTCAACTTCATTGATATACTAGGAACTAACATATAATTCCTAACCAAACCAACTAGCCAAGCACCAAATCCACTACTAAATGGACAGTCTTGACTCATGTTAGGAAATTGAAATAATCAAACATCAAATCCTGAGTAACTTATCTACAATACTCATCATCATATACCAAGAATCAATATAATTATCATGTATGGGGCATAGGGAAGCATGATTTATCATTCATTGGATCATATTTTTGGTTTTTTTTTCAAAGCATTAAAAAACTACTCTAGAAAGAAATAAGATTATGCTAAGCAAAATAGAGAGAAGAAATATGATACCTCAAACCAAGAATCTTCCCCAAGCCAAAATCAGATAATGTCCTCATTGACTCGGGAATTAGCCTCAGCATGGCTAATCATCAGCATCCTCATTCATTGGCCTAAATCTTCCTCCGCTACCACCCGCACCACAAGAGTTAGGGTCAACATTACCCCCCATCCCCCCCCCCCCAAAGGAAAGTCTTGGTCGTAGCTAGCAAATGAGGAGTAGTTAGTGTGGAGGTGTGATCTACATAACCCTAAGGTGGTGGTTGGTACCAGTTAGGGTGGATAGTATCATCAGGAATAGCATTGCAATGTGTATAATCATTATTCATTGGGAAAAGGGCCTTACCCTAGTTTCTCTTAATATACCCTAACCTCTGGTCAAGGGAGCAAACCATCCTTCTAAGGTCTCCCTAAGTCTGCTCTATACGACCTAAAGCTTGACTTATCCTCTAAAAGTCCCAAATAGACTCGGGGTCAGGCCTAGGGGGTTGTTGAGGTAGTGATGGTGCACGCTCTTGAGGTTGTTCTGCCATGCCTTGGGCATGGGAAATTAGTATATCATAAGTATAAGAGTCTTTCCTAGGGGAAAAAGCGGTCAATTTGGGGTTTGGAAGAGGAAAAATGGCCAAAGAGGCCAATTCTACACTAACATGCCACCTGAAAATATGTTAGCTATTTGGCTTTATCCAATTTAGGCTCTAAAGATTCCCTCATAGTTGGTCATGAGAGTCCCTCCCCCACAGTTGGTCATCCCCTCATATCTAGACTCTATGAAACCTGCCTTCTTGATTGCTCTCCAACTAATTAGGCCACTGAAACAAACAGGGGTTCTAGCAAAGCCGCCACAAGCGGTGGCGTGCCTACTCAAATAGGTAATGATGTATTTGGCAATGTTCAATCTCCCCAACCCATATAATGATGCCCTAGGATGGCTAGTTCATTGGTTTGGGTGTTATGAGGCTTGTGGCAAGCTAGAAAGTAGGTCCCCAAAAATCTTTGGAAGATTTTAGGGACAACGTGATGGAAGGGTCGGGCACTAGCATGCTAGGAATTCGAGTAAGGTAAGCCTGTCAAAGAATAATAAATATCATTTGATATGTAGTTCTCATGCCATTAAGTAGGGGGATGGGGATCAAGATCAAAGAGTTTAGCGAATTCAACATATGTTAAACAAATATTTCTATTATTCAACCTAAAATGCATAATTGGTCCACTATTTGATTGAACAACATCTAAAGAAAAAAGGAATTCGCAAGTAATTTCAGGATAAGTAGGATAGTACATATCAACAAACTTATGCATTCATATTTCATTCATAAATATCTAAACATATTCACATACCCCAAAGGTTTCAAGAGTATCTCAGTGTAACTACTGAGATGGAGTTACCTCGCGTTCATAGAGGTTCAACAGCGTTTTACGTTGTGTTGAAGTTATAATCCTTATTGTTGGCCACTCTTGAAGTTGTAGATCTGGGCCATATATAGTGCTTGATCCCAATCCATGCCCACCTTGGGTTCTTGCTCTCTTTGAAGTCATTTTGTATGTTGACTTAAAAAAAATTCACTTAAAACCTAACCAAATTAGTATAAGGGTATAGAGGATGAGGAGAAGAGAACGAATATGTAGAAATTTTTGGATTTGGGTGAGAATTAGAGGGTATATCTTAGAGAGAAGGTAGAGAAACTTGACTATTTTAGAGAGAGAAAGTATAGAGGAAGAAAGATAATGAAAGGATAAGGAAAAAGAAGGGAGGAAGGGGAAGAAAAGGAGAATTGAGAGCCGATAGAATTGGGCAGGCACACCCGGCCGGGTGGCCCATCGCCCGGACCAGCGCGTTTTAAGCATTTATGCTTGCTCTTCTCGTATTTCGCCCGGTCGGGCGGATTTCCATGTTTAATTTTTACTTCCTCTCATTCACCGGTAAGCGAATTTTCCCCTGTCGGGCAAATTCTGTACTAAAAATTACCTCCTTCTCGCGCCCGATCGGTTGAATTTTTGCCCAATAAGGCGAGTTTCCATGAGTTCAACCTTCTCAACTTTGCCTTCACTTCAAAAATTTTGCTTCTCGTTTTTCTCCAACCTGTACAAAATATTCTAAAGCACATTAAATTTCTGTACTTCTCAAAAAGATAAAAATAAAGGAAAGCTAATTCAATCAGTAAAAAAATACGGGTTGCCTCTCACAAAATGCTAGTTTATCTAGGTCCCGCACGACCTTCTTACTGTATGTCAATCAAGATGACATGGAATTGATTAGGTGAAGTAATTCAACTGCATCAACCATAGTCCCTTCATGATATAATTTCAATCTTTGGCCATTTACCTTAAAATCACCACCATGCTCATCATATAATTCCACAAAACCGAATTTGTTTGCTCTTTTAACCGTAAAAAGACCTAACCATCTTGACTTTAACTTTCCAGGGAAGAGTTTAAGTCTAGAATTAAACAACAAAATCTTATCACCATGTTTGAATTCTCTTGGAAGGATCATCTTGTCGTGTTATTTCTTGGTCTTTCCCTTGTAGAGACGTGCGCTATCACAGGCCATTAACCTAAACTCATCTAGTTGGTTAAGTTGTAGCAGCCTCTTCTCTCCCGCTAACTTAGCAACCAAATTGAGCTCCTTAATTTCCGAATAAGCCTTGTACTCTAGTTCCACTGAGAGGTGACATGCTTTCCCGTACACAAGTCTATAAGGAGAAGTAACAATGGGGGTCTTAAATGCAGTTCTATACGCCCAAAGAGTGTCATCCAACTTATTGCTCCAATCCTTCCAAGACGTTACTACCATCTTCTCTAGAATAGCCTTAATCTCACGATTCAAAACCTCAACTTGGCCGCTAGTTTGGAGATGGTAAGCTAAACCCGTCTTATGGTAGACACCATACTTCTTGAGAAGGGTTTCTAAGTTCCCCTTATGAAAGTGAGATCCTCTAAATCTAGGAAAAATGGTTTTCTTAAAGAGCTTATGAACTATCTTGGCATCAGTGGTAGGTGTGGCAATATCTTTAACCCATTTGGACACATAATCAATGGCGATAAGGATATAATGATTTATTTTTAAGGAGAGAAAAGGTCCCATATAATCAATACCCCAAACATTAACATTTTCAACTTCTAAAATACCTATTTGAGGCTTCTCATGCCACTGCGAGATATTGCCAGTCCTCTAGGAAGAACCATAAGTGTGGACAAAAGAGTGGGCATCCTTAAACATGGTAGGCCAATAGAAGCCTGACTCATTGATCTCTGCAACTGTCTTAGTGGGACCATGATGTCCACCATACGGTGAGTTGTAGCATCTTGTAAGGATACCTTGGACTTCCTATTCTGGAACACACCTACAAAATAGTTCATCTGCACACTCACAAAATAAAAAAGAATCGTCCTAAAAATAACGTTTAATATCAAACAGGAACTTCTTTTTCAGTTAGTAGGACAAATTGTGAGGTAAAGTACCGCCCACCAAGTAATTACCATAATCAACATACCAAGGGTGTTTCTCTACAACTGCAAAAAAAAAATGGTCATCAGGGAAGGAATCATTTATAGGAAGAGAATCCTTACCCTCATTATACCTGATCCTTGACAAGTGATCTACAACAACATTCTCTACTTCCTTTTTATCCTTAATTTCTACATTTCAATCTTGGAGCAGGAGAACCCAATGGAGGAGCCTAGGCTTTGTTTCCACCTTAGCTATAAGATGTTTCAAAGCTGTATGATTAGTAAAAACAATAATTTTAAAACTAACTAAATATGATCTAAATTTTTCTAAAGTATAAATCACAGCAAGAAACTCTTTCTCCGTGGTGGCATAATTGTTTAGGCTTCATCCAAAGTTTTACTTGCACAATAAATAGCATATAGAACTTTGTTCTTTCTTTGTCCTAGCACGACTCCTACTCCAAAATCACTAGCATCACACATAATCTCTAAAGGAAGATTCACATATGATGGGTGCTAATATCAAATCCTGCTTATTTCTATTAAAAGCCTCAAGACATTTGTCAGTAAAATCAAACGGGGCATCCTTGAGTTAAAGCTGAGTTAGTGGTTTAGCAATTTTTGAAAAATCTTTGATAAAGAAACGATAAAACCCCACATGATCTAAGAAACTTCTAACTCTCTTACCATTAACTGGCAAAGGTAATTGCTTAATCACAAAAACTTTAGCTTTTTCTACTTGTATATCCTTATTAGATACAATATGACCAAGAACCACTCCTTTTGTCACCATAAAGTGACATTTTTCCCAATTTAGAACCAAATTGCACTCTTCACATCTTTTCAAAATTTTAGTGAGGTTAGTCAAATATACATCAAATGAGGACCCATACACACTAAAATCATCCATACAGACTTCCATGATAGACTCTATGAACTCATAAAAGATACTCATTAAACAACACTGAAAAGTAGCAAGGGCATTATATAGACCAAACGACATCCTATGATATGCAAAAGTACCATACAGGCATGTAAATGTGGTCTTCTCCTGATCTTCAGGGTGAATCGGTATTTGGAAAAATCCCGAGTACCCATCTAAATAACAAAAGAACTTATGATTAACTAACCTTTCCAACATTTGATCAATAAAAAGGGAGAGGAAAGTGATCTTTCTTAGTAGCGATATTTAATCTTTGATATCAATTCACATACCCCACCCTGTTATAGTTTTAGAGGGAATTATTTCAATTTTATCATTTTTAATCATTGTCATCCCACCCTTTTTAGGAACCACCTGTACTAGACTCACCCACTTTGAGTTAGAAATAGGATATATAATACCTATGTTAAGGAATTTTATAACCTCTTTCTTGACTACTTTCTGCATGTTAGGATTCAACCTTCTCTGGGGTTGAATACATGGCTTGTGATTTTCCTCTAAGTGTATCCTTTTTATACAAAAACCAAGGCTAATACCCTTGAGATCATTAATATTGTACCCAATTGCTCTTTTGTGGGTTCTAAGAACCTCAAGAAGTTGAGAAGTTTATGGGTTATCAAGTGTAGTACTAATGATCATAGGGTGTAATTCTTGTTCATCAAGAAAAACTTATTTTAAATGAAAAGGGAGAGGTTTTAGTTCAGATTTCTTAACCTCTACAAGTTTTATTTGTAAACTAATTTAACTACCTTCTTTCTCTCCTTAGGATCAAGGTCTTCTATTGCGAGAGCTTTCTCTATAGCATCCACCTCATTTCTCTAAATGTCAGCTTCACCTATAGTAAAATCTCCACAAAGTATTTCCTCTAAAGGATCCCTCCCAAGGACTTGCGGTAGGCTATCTTCACATATAACTTCAATCACATCAATACTCTAACATTTTTCCTTTAACATAGGACCTTTCAAAACCTTCCCTAATTAAAAGTGATATTATCATCTCCGAAAGACAAAGTTAGTTTTCCATTCTTTACATAAATAATGGCTCTTGCGGTGTAGAGGAAAGGTCTACCTAATATTATTGGAATTTGTTTATCCTCAACAATGTCTACAATAATAAAATCAACAACCTTACTTTGAATTCCTGTAGGGCTAGTAATAAGATCATTTGGTAAAATAAAATCATTATTAATTGTATTTGTTAAAGTAGGTTCATCATCCTTAGCCATAGTAGGCCCATCATAGTGTTAATTACTTCTCAGAGTAATTGTATTTGCATGATCTATAGGTTATACTGGCTATAATGGAAGGGCTCCCTGCCGACGAGTTTTTATAGTAGAGGAAAGTTGTGCAATTTGATTATCTATGATTTTATTGTGAGCTAGGATTGAATCAATCTATGCATCTCTACTCTGAATGTGCTTTTGCATACTAGCTAACATTGTTGTAATTTCTAACAAAGTAGGGTCAGTAAATGGAGGTGGAGCTTGCGGTTGGCCTCTTTGATTAGGAGGTTAGTAATATTTTAATTGTGTTTGTTGTGGCACTTATTGTTATGGTTGTTGTGGAGAGGGGGGGGGGGGGGGGGGGTTTGCACATTGGTACTCCAATAGAGAAATATGGATGGTTTCGAAGGCCATGATTATAAGTTTTGGAGTATGGGTTATTTTTCCTATGGGTTGGGAAGTTATTAACTTGCTCCACGGAACTCCTACAATCCTATTCCCAATGACCTACAATTCAATAATTTTCACAAAAACATCATTAGTATTATTATTAACAGGAGAAACAATAGCTATAGTAGTTGGAATACCAAAAATAAGATTATCTATTTTCTCAAAAAATAGAGGCTAATTGAGCTTGCAAAAAGGATATAGAATCAACATTATGTTTTCCTTTGTTTGAAAAACCACTAAGATTCTTATATTGGGAAATGTGAATTGTGAATAGCCATCTCTTTGATAACTGTTCCTACTACATCAAATTAAAGATTAATAAATCTTCCATTAGCTATAGAATCTAGGATTGATCTAGATGAATTTCCAATCCCGTTGTAAAAGGCTTGGATCATCTACCACTATGATAGACCATGATGAGGACATTCTCTCTGCAAATCCTTAAATCTTTCCTAAGCTTCATATAAACTCTCATCAACTTCTTAGGAAAAATTTTGGATTAAACTTCTTAATAAAGTTATCCTCTCTACAGGGTAGTATTTATTATATAAATTCAAAGCAATAGTATCCCAGTTAGTAATATCAAGTAGTTCTATTCAATCCATCATACCATAATTTAGCTTTACCACATAAAGAAAAGGGAAAAAGAAGCTCCCTAATTTGGTCCTATGTGACCCCAGCTTGTCTAATAGTATTGCAATACTGGCAAAAATCTAAGATATGAAGATGTGGATCTTCACCCTTAGCTCCACTGAATTGCTTTCTTTTGATCATAGTAATGAACTAGGGTTTAATCTCAAATTGTACTCCCTCAAGATTTGGTGTGTTAGCAAGGTGTGTAAAATCTACCAGGGACGGCTACGAATAACCGCTGAGCTTACAAGGTGGTTGAGTTGCCATCTCTGATTCTAAATCTGAAGAAACTTTTATGTCACTAGAATCAGATGGGTGTTCTAAAGGTGTATGACCTTCGGAAGTAACTTGTACTTGTCTAAAAAGGCTCTTCTATCTATGAAAAGAACGTTTGATTTCATAATCAAATGGAATGTAACCTGATCTAGAACTCCTTGGCATAAACATAGAACTAAACAAACAAGTATGAGAAATATTTTAGACTAAAAGAACAACTAGAAATAAAAATGAATTGTTTCCCAGACAATGATGCCAAATTTGACAGGCTAAAATCGTATCACCTAATCAAAAGTAATTCCTGAAACCACTTACTAAAATAGATAGGGAAGTAGGGTTGAATCCACAGGGAAACAAGTTTTCTATTCCTAATCAACATATATAGTCTAAATTATCAAGTAGCCAAATTAATTTTAATAGAAGAATGAAACTAAGGAAATTAAATAAACTAAAGTGAATTAACTAAAGAGGAAATCAAGGAACCGCAGCTTAGGGTATAGGTTCACCAATAAATAATATTCCAGGGTAAAATATAATAATCAATCATCAGTGCATCAAATGGCCTTCGCTACGTATTACAATCACAAAATTAATCTACTGGTATTAAATAACATCTTTAGAATCTTGATCTTACCATTTATAGATTAACCTGCCTATTGAAACTAAGCCTAAACAACAATTCTCCTCTCTTGAATTTGGAATCAATAATGCTTCACTCATACAATTAAATCTAGCCAAATCTAATTGCATAGCATTTAACCAATCAATATGAAACCAATCAAACATTGATAATAAAAAATAATAGACTACCCCTTCATATTATTTATGGATCCCTAAAACCCTCAAAAATAAAACTACTAAATTAAGCAAAGCAATTAAATACGACATGATAAATCAAAACAATTAAAATTTTGAAAATAAAAGAGAAATGAATCATTAACAAATTACACGGAAATAATGAATTGCATAAAATCCAAAAAGTGTAAAGCGATAGATTAGAGTATTTGACGAAAGTCCAAAAAAATGAGGGAGAACCAAAACTAACCTAGAGATTCCGAATGAAAAAGAAACAAACCCATGTTTTAAAAACGAATACGTAAAGAAAAACACACGTGCCCGGTAGGGTAGATGTTCGCCCGGCTGGGCTCGTCTCTAGGGAAAGGACTATGTTAATGTTGTGCCTCACTCGGCTGGGCACACCTCAAAGTGAGGGCTGCTTAGTAGGGCAAGCTTCCAAGCCAAATGATGTTGGCTCTCGACTGGCCTAATCCGAGTTTTTCTTGGATCTTTAAGAATCGGTCCAATGTCTCGAACTCTTCTTCTTCACCGAGCCCTTAAATCACTGATTTTATGACTCCAACCAGTCTTGGGCTAAAAACCATTGTCGCAATAATGTGATCCTACTTCAATGCTCGTAGTGGCTCAAATAAAGCCTTAAAAATGCTCCAAATCTGTAATTTCCTATAAAATAGTACCAAATCTATAAAAACACTATAAAAACATATAAGTAATAAAAGTGGCTCCATAGAGCATAAATTACTCCTAAATATGACCAAGGAATAGGGGTAGAATACAGTATAAAATGAACATATCACTAATACTTGGTCTTGGTGGTTTTATTATCTTATAGGGCTTTGCTCTAGATATTTCTTTTAGTGATAATTGTGGGAGATGCAAACCCCATTCCACATGAACATCTATTTCAAGTTTTACGCAATTGTTGGTGAGCCTTAATCAACCAAAGAGACGTCACCCTTAATGCTCACTTTAGATCATCTCAAACAACCTTTATTTCAATGTCTCTTTTGCCTATAATGTGAAGAGGTAGGAGCAAATCTTAATTAATCACTAGCTTAAGTTTCAAAATCTTAACTTTGAGTACCTTATTCAAGGAACCATCTCTATAGATTGGTCTCCTCTTAATCTTTCAAGCAATCCTCTCTCCCTTGCATTTTACTCGTTGTAAGTTATTTATGTCTCTTTTATTTTCATTTTAGTCTATGATGTAAAGATATGGACATATCCAATCTTCTTATACTATTCTCTTGACCAAATTCTTAAGAAAACCTTAAATATTTATCAAACTTGAATGCATATTTAGGAGTTATTCTTAAGGCTCATTTCTTGTTCAAGCATCATAAAGCATAAATTGATCTTGTTTTCGCCTCTTTTTTCAATAATGTTATAAACTAAAATACATAAGTCTTCATTAACTAGACCTTTTTTTCTTAAGTCGGACTATATCATGGAGAAATGTCTCTTTAGGCCTAAATCTTCATTTAATTAGTAAATCTTCGACTCATCATCATCATGCAAAAATCACATCCTGCGTATTACTAATATTGAATCTTTGACTCATCATCACAATTCATAAATCATATCCTATGTATTACTAATATTGAATCTTCAACTCATCATCTTCACACATAAATCATATCCTGCATATTACTAATATTGAATCTATTGCTTTCTATCAATTATGCAGCTTAATTTCATGATCATTACTATGTTATGAGTGTATTTAAACACTTTTATCTTATGCATGAATCAAGACCTATTGAAATTCAATCACGACTAATAAGATAAATTTAGACAACAAGCCATAAGGACCCTTAATCTTGTGAACAATTAACAAAGTGATCACCTAATTTAGACTTAAACGCATAATGCTTAGCTTGACACCCAGCTAAATTAGAGTGTGCTCTACACTTGATTTTGCATATTTTTCTAGGACTAAATTTGATTTGCTTTCCATATTTATACCAATTGCTTGCACACATTAACAAATTGAAATATGCTTCTCAATCCTGAACCTGCTCATGGTTTTTAGACCATTTATATGAGTCATTTTAGGATTCAAACCTAAGGGTTTCCAAATAACTCATACATGTTTGGGGGAAACTCCTTGACCTTTTTCAATATCTCAAAGTCACGTACCCATTCCTTATTGATGCACATTATAGTAAGGCATGCACTAGTGGGGGAGAGCCCTTTCCTCTTTTCTTCACCGAAAAAGGAAGGTTATTTGTAAAAAACTGGGCTCTCTAGTGACAATTCACTCATCAAATTTATCCAGCCAAAACTAAGTTGGGTTCTCGACCCATAGCATGTAAAAAGCCTCTACAATTAGTATGTGTAAATTAATCAAGAAAGCAATCAAGAAAAACACAATTTGAGAGTTTTACAATTCTTTTGGTGGTCTATCAGCCAATTTTCATCATTTACCATGGTCTTAGCTGTGAGGATGGGCAAACCACCAAAGGACCCGAATGAAACCACCATGGTTATGGCTCAATTATTGCAACTTCTAGATAAGTTAAAAACCAATAGGAGCTAAGACACCCATGGTAGCCCTCTAGTTGAGCAACAAAACTATACAAAATGGTTAAGGTTAATGTAAATGGAGATCAAAGGGAGGGGAAGGCTCACACACATCACAGTCAATCCACCTCCCAAAGACACACATAAGCATAACCTTTAGGCTAAAAGAGACGCGGTGGTCAAGACATAGACCATCAAAAATATCAAATCAGATCGAGTAAATCAGTTACTAGATTTTTCAACTACAAAGAAACTTTGGGGAGGCATCGAGGCATTATATACTAGTGGAAGAGATGGGTTGCAAATATTTGATCTTACCATAAGAGCGATTACACTTAAGTAAGGTCAGGAATCCATTAAAGTGTATTACAATAAACTCATCACTATATGAAAGGAAATCAATCGATAAATGCCCAACCAAATGAAACCATTAGTGGATATAACTATGCATAAGAAATTGACACAACAAACCCGACTTTACCAAATTATGGTCAAGTTAGAAAAATTCGTCTATAAAGATTGGAGAGAACTTGTTAACCAAGACCTATTACCCATTGTTGAAGTTGCATATAGTGCAATAAGGTGATATGATAGAGGATGCCAAATTCGAAGGATTGGTTGAAGCTTTAAAGAAGAATGCTACCATGGGAGAGTTGTTGGCTTATGGAGACACGAATCTTCTAGGTGCATCAAAGGGGAACATTTACATGTGCATGATAACATGCAAATGTAAATGAGGATTGGTGGACATGGGGAATATGTTGGTTTTGCCTATGAGTTTTCTCCCATTACATTTGATAGGGTTTTTCTCATTTTAGGCATAGGTGTGTTTTTGAACTTTCCATTTTTAGGTTTTATGATTCTATAATGTGTGGAAGCCATGGAGGTGATGATTGATGGAAGGCCTTGATCAAAAGCTAAAATCTTGGAGTAATTTTCGAAGATTGAAAATTTTGACCAAGGAGGAAAATTTTAAGACAAGGGGAGGTGCTTGTTACATTGAGATGTGCTTATTACATCTTATCGGTGCTTTATTACGACTTAAGTGACATGGCATGGGTATGGACGTGGCTACACACATGGGATTGGATATTTATTGTTTTACTTTAAATAAAATAGGATTAGAGTAGTTAATTTGTAATATTATCTTTTTAGGTAGGATAAGATTCTAATTAAGATAAGATAGTGTTAGAGTTTTAGTAGGATTATGTAATAAATAAGTGGCATTATCCTATTGGTTATTAGGAGTCCTTTTAGAAGTAGGAGGCCTAGTCATAATATGATTGAAACTCTCAAGCTATGGGTATAAATAGATGTGCACCCAAGCTTGGAAAAATCAGATTTGGAGATTCTTTTCTATATATTCTTTAATAAACTTAGAGAGTTTGTTGTTTTTCTTTGTGTGTAACAAAGAGTTGTGAATTGGTGCTTAAAGCTTTAGATTCACGTGAGGAAGTGTAGGAATTGAGGGTGCTTTGCTTTAATCAATTCTTAAACTTTCGCCCTAGATTTTAAACCTTTGGTGCGTAGCTTTAGAGGGTTTTCTATCTAGTTCTATCCCTTTTGTGTGGATTAAGGTTTCAATACCTAGATTCACATCATAAGGTGTGAGATAGCTAGGAGGGAGATTAGGAAGACATAATTACCTTCATACTTAGCATTAGTTGAAGGGATTGGAACTATCCTCTCCATGAAATACCGGTTAGAAAACTCTCCATATCGACATAATGAAGAGGACAAGTCAAACCTTAAGTGTTCATATTGTGGTGGAAAATGCCATACCAAAGAAGGATGTTTTAAGATAGTAGGTTATCCTCATTGGTTGAAGCATCTTACACCTAATTCACTCACTAAATGGAGGGATGTTGCAATAAAATTCTTGAAAGTTTATCTTGGAGGAGAAAAAAACATAAATGAGGAGGAAAATAACTTTGTTTAAATAAGAACCTGATGAAACAATAGGAGAAGCTAGCTTGGGAACGGTTCAAGTAGTTGACAAGAGCATGTCCCCACTATGAGTACAATTATAACTTGCTATGAGGATCTTTTATGGTAGTTTGGAGCCTATCTTAAGGGCTAACTTGGATGTAGGGGGCCAAATAATCAAAATATTCGCAAATCAAGTAGAGTCAATGATTGAAAAGGTGGCCAAAAACTATTCTTGGGGTAGCCGAATGAGAGTACAACCAAAGGAAATACGATTGTAGACACGAAATCGTGTCTCCCTATGTAGGAAGTCCAATGACAAACCAATCTTGATGAGGGAACTCAGCTTGGGTCGAGATTTAGTATGTGTAAACCTAAAATCACCTCAAAACTAAACCCTTGAAAAGGCCTAAGCATTAATCTCAATTTAAGGCACTTACCTTTGCCCAAACACATAAGCAAAGTCACAAAAATCACCTCATCAAAACAAAAAACAAAGCCCTAAACCATGAAAAACCAAGGCTTAGAGCTCTTATGCTCTACGCTTAAAGAAAGCATTGAACATAAGAAGTAAAAAAGCCACCAGTCTGGGCATCCGACGCACAACTCTAACAACCACCTGCTCCTTTTCAGCTCATCCTCTTGCAAGTGTCAGACGCCTACCTCGTGCATTTCGCGCTCAACTTTGAGCACTACCCCAAAATCTCTCATGTCTACTTTCAATCCTTTTTTCAATTGAGCAAAAAATTCCATTCTTGAGCGTTTGATGCCCAAGTTGGCGTCTGATGCTCTAGAAATAAACACTTTTTTTCCAATAAATACCCTTCTCAATTGATGAGGAAGGGGTCGACAATAATCACTTTCTAAAGGGTCATCACTCTACCAAATTACACTCCTAAAACACTCCCAATCACACTCAAAGCCTCTTAAACATCTTCATACTTACCAAGGATCATTCAAAGTACATTTTGACACAATCAAGCAAGGAAACGTTACCCCTTCAACACATACTCAATTAAGACTCAAGTAAAAGGACTCTCCTTAATGATAAACACTAAGGACCCCTCTCCATCTTCTCTTTTTCTTTGATTTTTTTATCTAACTCTCTTCACCTTCTAGTTTTGGATCTAGTGGTTTCCTTCCACTCAATAGCCCTAAATTGGACTCATTTTAAGATGATTGTGGAAGATGAAAACCACTTTCACATAATGAACACTTATTTAAAGTTTTACGTAATATTTTGGTGAGCCATATCAACCAAAGAGACATTACCCTTGATGTTTCTCTTGTGATCAATTCCAACACTTTTATTTCTATGTTTCTTTTTCCTATGATGTGAAGAGCTAGGATAAATAACTAATTCACTAGGTTAAGTCTCTAAACCCTTACTTTGAGCACATCATTCGACAAAGCATCTTCATAGATTGGTCTCCACTTAATCTCACAAATGGCCCCTTCCCCTTGCATTTTATTTATTGTAATCTATTTATTATATTTTATTTTTATTTAGTCTATGATGAAGAGACTTAAACATCTCCATTTTCTCTAGATTCAATCAATCTTTTACACTTTTTATGAATAATTTCTATGTGTTCATCATACTTGAATGTATATTTAGTAGTTATCCGTAAGACTCATTTCTTGTTCAAGCATTATAAAGCATATTTTGATCTTGTTTATTGCCTCTTTATGTCAATTGTTCAAAGACTAAAACATATAAGTCTTCGTGTCCTAGACTCTATTTTTAGTTTAATTATGTCATGGAGAAAGGTCTCTTTAGAAATAAATCTTCATTTGATTACTAAATCTTCACCACAACATCGACATGCATAAATCATACCCTGCATATTACTAACATTGATTCTATTACTTTCTTTCAATAATGACCTTTTATTTCACAATCCTTACTATGTTATGATTTATGAATGTATATCACCACTTTTATCTTATGCATTAATTAAGACCTGTTGATTAAGACATTATATTTTAATTCTGTTAATTAATTCGTCATTTGATATTATGCCTATTGCTTATTTATTATCTGGTGTTGTTGTATGTTGTCTGACGCTGCGATTTTTTGCCTTACTTTGTCGTTTGGATTTGAGACTATTACTCTACTTCATCATTTGATGCATGTATGCTTTAGTGAGTTTGAGCAACATGTGCGCCTAGTTATGGCGTTTACTTAGTGTTGGTGCTTGTTCTTATATTTAGCGCGCCTTTTGTATTAGTACAAGCCATTTGGTGCGTCCTGAAATAGCTTAGTCCTTGGCTAGGGAACTAAGTGTTAGGAATGTTCAGTTATTACTTTTCAAATGAGTCATTTGTTGGTCACAGCCATCTATTATCTAATATTTTTTAGTATGTCTTTAAAAATGACCAAAAGGGGGAAACTAGGGGTTTTTGTTGGTTTTCCAATGACCCTCCAAAGCTTAAGTCAGTACACGTATGAGAGACTAACTTAATCAATAAATTGAGTGAAAAGAAACTTATCGTGACATCTAGAAGTGGTATTATTTTAATTAAACATCATTACAACTCCTAGGGATAACATGCCCCGATTGATCAACTATTCGACAAGTTCCTTGTCCAGCAACTTTATCTATCTTGTAGGGCCCTTCCCAAGTAGATCCTAACTTGGCGTCTGTAGGATTTTTAGTGTTTTGAACCATTCCGCGAAGTACTCAATCACCTTTTTTAAAGTTTTTTGCCTTAACATTTTTGTTATAACACCTAGCGATGGCTTATTGCTAGAAAGTCATCCTTATAAGCGTAATTTCTTAAGCTTCTTTAATTGTTTCTAGTTCACATGTGAGTTGTAGATTATTGGAATCTAATGTTGTTAACTAGTAGCTTGTCGTTGGAGCACTAACTTCAGCTGGAATAACAACCTCACAACCGTACACCAAGGCAAATGGTGTTTTAACTTGTAGCTTCTTTAGGCGTTGTTCTATTGGCCAATTATATTTTTGGTAGCTTCTCTGCCTATTTTCCTTTTGCCTTCTCTAATCTTTTCTTAAGGGAATCAATGATCACCTTATTACTAGATTCTTCTTGTCCATTTTCTTGAGGGTAGAAAGGAGTCAGGAATCTCAACGTGATGTTCCATTTCTCGGAGAAATGCTTGGTTTTGCTGCTAATGAATTGCGACCCATTTTCACATACTACCTAGGATGGGATTTTGAAACTAAGTATAATGTTATTCCATAAAAAGGACACGACTTCTTTATCTTTGACGTGTTGAAATGCTTCTACCTCGATCCATTTGGATAAGTAATCAGTTAAAACTAACATAAAGACTTTTTCTCGTCATATGATTGGTAGTTTTCTTGTAACACCCCGATAATTCCCATTTCCAAAAACCATACCTTTAGGAAACTACCGGTGTGCTACCACAACATGTTCAAACGTTAAGGCTATAAAACAGAGTTTTGCAGCGAAAAACCAAAAGACTTTTGAAATAACATTAAACGTAAATCAACTCCTAATATAACAAACTGGAACTTCTACGGCCCTTACTGCAATGTACCAAATAACGTTCACCTCTAATCCAAATCCAACCGTTTAAAATCAAATCAAGCAAACATAACTTTATTCTAAAATCTAAATTAAAATAACGTTCCTTTGAAACCCGCCCATGCATGAATGCTCGTTTAGATACCTATTAATAATCTGCTCCCCAATAATACAAATGTAAGTATTGAATTATCACAATATCATTTATAGGCAAAATCCATGACCAAAAACACACAAGGCACATAATCAGCAAGCTGAGTACATACAATTTACATAGTATAACAGTTGAATTGATCATTAAATAAGAATAATTATAAAATGTAAGAACGTATCACGCACCATTTTACTCGACTGACACGATAAATTGATTCATGATTTGGATTAAGAAATAGACTAGGTTGTCTCCCCCTTGTCTTGATTAGGATATCAAATAAATAAATAACCCATGCACTCCTGTCGGAGAGCATCAAAATATAGTATAAAAATCCAGATGGTAAACGGGCACGACTCCGTTACCATAGCTAGATGAGATCTCAACTAACCCCAATTTTAAGTTTAAAACTTTATAAAAGAGAGAATTGTAGATCACACGGCCTCCAATAAAAGCCATGGATAATACCCCGTGAAACACCAACCCCTGATTGTCAATACTCTAGACGTGCACTAGCCTAGAGTTTTATTGCTTATCCTCTTTCTCTTTACGTGATTTACTGTTTAAACTCAATATACACAATCACCACATCACACACATGCAAACATTAAAGTTACACAATCAATCTCTATTATACTGTAATTTTTAACCTTTTAATTTCAATATCAACTGTTAAATATGTTGAACAAAGTCAACTACCCTCGTCATTAAGACTTAAAAAGATTCACCTTTACTCCCATCATACTATCAGTAATGAAGGAGTAATAATAAACAACCTCATGGATTAATTAACAAATTAATACCAATTTAATAAATTACGATTTCTCACAAACAATACCAAAACATGCTCCTAATGTAAAGAACATGAATTCTTTCAAATAGATAACCAAACAATCTCATCCAAAAGGTTCCCTAAACATGATACTAAGTTTGTATTTTACCCTAGATCATGCTCCTATGGGTAACATTCTTCATAATTTGTACGTACCTGGAGTAAAATACAAGGGTATCCACTTTCACTATCTTTAAGAACCTTCTACAAATCGTTCTCCTACACCAAATAATACGACCTAAATCAATTATACCGACAACCAAATTTGTTCCCAATGTTTTCATAATATTTCTTATCTATCATGGCTAATAAGGCATGTTAATATTCAGCAAGCAACATCAGTCTGAAAATGATACTCAATATGCAACGTTTAAACAAAGATATAGAGTACTTCAAACCAAGACAAACAAGGCAGAAGAATAGGGTATATTACTTATGCCTCATTGATTTTTCAAACTTATTTAATGCATAATTCCCACTAGCACAGTCAACCCTTACAAATCAAGAGAAATAATTAACTCAGCAAACATATTGACATACTAAAGGCCTATTCTTTTTAACATAAGAGCAATCCATTTAACCTAACCTAGCATTGTGACTTTTGAGATTATGTCAACTAGAGTTATCAATATTTATCATAACTTCTTGAAACTTGTTTAAACATCACATAACCAACAGTTTATCTAAAAAAATGTTTAAGGTGAGTAATTAGTTTTAGGCATCTCAATGTCATTATCCTCAATATTTAATTTTTATTCAAACCACTCTAATATCTTGTAAACTTCATTATCCTTCAAATTTAACTCACCCAATTATGGAATCTAAACACCCCACCCCTCCACAAATAAGGAATGCACTTATTGGGACGTTCAATTATGAAGTTCAAACAGCCCCCTGTAGTGGCACACTAAATTTGTCAAATTATACAATTACCACTATAGCCTTGATAAACTCTAGATAAGAAAATACACAAGCAATAACCAATTTCACCTATTAATACCTAACATGATATCCTAATAAAATTCCTTAACCAAAGTCCAACTCTTGCAAAACTACAAGAAATCTCACTTTACATATTCATAGGAGTAAATAAATCAATACTCCACGCTCACATACCCTTAAAAATAATGGCTCATATATCCAAAAGTAACCATAGAATCAAGTACATTAAACATTAAAAAGGCGCTAACTTAAGCAACTATGTGTTTGGTATGGCCGTACGGCGAATAAGATGTCCCTCAAAATACACATTATAACATCAAATTGGAAACTTTCTGCATTCTAAGGTAAACCCTAAGTAAAGAAAAAAAATTCAATTACACCAAGCCTAGATCAATTATAAATAAAACCCAAAAAAATTCCATGTAACTAATACAATAAGAAAATTAATAATCACCACCCAAAATCAAAGACAAACATAATTACCTAATCTCATAACACATCATACATAATTCAAGATAACAAGAGGAAAAGAGAAGGAAGGAGAAGGAGACGAATTGGGGGCTTGTTGCGGCGGCCGGCAGAGGCACAAGGGCAGCGACACCAGTGGGGGGCAGGCGGCACTAGTGGGGTTTCCTGCAAAGTGGGGGGGTTTTCTGCGGGAGGGGATTTCTCAGGGTGGGAGGGTTTTTTTTTCTTCTTTTGTTTTTGGGGGGCTCTACGGGGTGGGGGTGGGTTTTGTAATATTTTGTTTTTCTTTTTTTTTTATTTTTTTTATTTTGTGTTTTGAATAGTAAAGAGAGTTTAGGTTTAGTTAGTAGGATAGAGTTTTGGGTAGTATAAAATTTTTAGTAATATTAAAATTTTGGTAGTTTAGGCTTAGTGGGTTACTTAGGAAAATAAATAAATAATAACAAAAATAATTTGTAGAATTTCAGGGGATTACATTTCCCATGATATCCATTCACCATTTTATGAAGGGCCAAGGTGACAATTTTGGATGCAATAGTTTGGGAGGTTTGTGTGAAGTGTTTGCGTACCTTTGACAATTTTCACTTTTAGCTACATATTGGGAGGTGTCCTGCCGCATAGTTGGCCAATAATATCACATTCGGATGGCTTTGTTAGCTAAGCTTCTTCCTCCCTCATGGTTCCAACATTCTCCATTGTTTCATTAACGCTTCTATTTTATCTTCTAGCATGTCGCATTTTTTTAGATAATTAATAATTGGAATAGTCCTGCTATCTTTGATGTTTGTGGTGCATACCACCTGTACATCTGGAATTTGTTTCTTTTTTATTGATGGTTCTTGCAGATGTACCAAAGGTAGGTGCTTAAATGCAGATGGCCCTACTGTTACTCTAACATTTCCCAACATATTGTCTTGTACATTTTTCTCCCTTAGTACCTGGTTTATAGAGAATGAGACAAAATTGTCGATTTTACCTTTCATGATGGCTAGGTATGCTATCATTTTAGGGTCCTTTGTCGCGAATTCACGGTTTATCTGGCTCACAACAAGTAAGGAATCATTGTAGGCATCTAACATATTTTCCCCAAGTTCTTTGGCCAATGATAAACCTGCAAGCAAGGCTTTGTATTCTGCCTCATTGTTTATAGCCTTGATGTCACAACTTGTGGCGATTTCAGTACGAATCCTAATCCAGCTCCTCTGGCATTTGATGAGCGGTCCACAAACAATGTCCAACTTCCTCCTAGTTCACATGCTTCCACGTGTTCCACTTCTTTTGTTGTTAACGGTTCAAGGTTTGGGCTAAAATCAACCACAAAATCTGCTAGTGCTTAAGCCTTTATAGCCATTTGGGGTGGGTACTTTATGTCAAATTTGCTTAGTAACATAGACCATTTACTCATTCTTTTGAAGAGCTCAGGCATGTGCATTACATTCTTAATGGGGAAGCTAGTCATGACGACTACAATATGTGTTTCAAAGTAATTCCTTACCTTCTTACAAGCGACCACTAATGCTAAAACAAGTTTTTGAGATTCGAATGCCTAGTCTGTGTGTTTAGCAGAGAATACTGATATAATAGACGGGGACCTGCTAACCTTCATCTTCCTTGTTAACACAACGCTTAATGAATGTGAACTTAAAACCAGGTAGAGTTGTAGATCCTCTCTGAAGAATCAATAGGAGATAGGATAGGATCAATATACTCTAGAGGAGGGGTGAATAGAGTATGGTCGTTTTTCGAGATAGGCTTTCAAGGCTTTGAAACGGGTTTTGAGATGCGGAAAATAATTAAATCAGGTTTCAAGGTCTTGAAGTAAGTTTCAGGCTTTTGAGCAGAAGAGGTTATCACGAGATAAAAGAATTAAGTAAAGCAAACGAATATGTAAATGCAAATATAAAGGGAACGATTGTTTGTTACGAAGTTCGGCAATGTGCCTACGTCTCCGCCTAGGGTTTCCTACCCTTAGGATTTAACGATCTTTATTTCCTCCTTCACAGACCTAATGCCACTTTCGAAGATTATCACCCAATCTTCTATACCGTAGCTGTCCCTAGCTACACTCTAGCGTCTCAATTCCTAGAAATAAAAATCTCCTTTCTTTTTCTGAACCTTTGAGTATTATAAACTTTACTCAAGGTATATCTCTCTTTTAATATTTCTTTTTCACTCACAAGATATACTTGATAATCTTTTCTCTCAATTCTAAATTACAATAAAGAGTAAGCACTAGAGAGGAAAGTAATTTTGTTGTAGCTTGAATGTGTATTTCGTTGTAATGCTTCTTGTTCACCTTCAATGCTTCAGCTTCAATCAATTTATAGACATACGAACAACGGATAGGCTTCATAACAGATTTATTCAAAAAGCCGTTGCTTCAGGGTCTTGACTGACTGCTTCAAGGTCTTGAAATGTAACAGATTCTCCGGATAGCTCGCATTTCGGTTGTTGACTGATTTTCTTTTATGAGAGCACGTCCAATGAAGTTGTTTAACCCAACATATCTTCAATTCAACTCCTTAAGCTTAGGAAGACTACTTTGAATATCTTTTCATCCTTATCTTGATAGAGTTTGAATTAATTCAAACACTTGAAGTCCTTGAGGTAACAAATTCCTTATTTTAAGGGACCTTTTGAATTTCCTTAGCTGAAAAACATTTATCATTATCCACTACCAACAATTTATCAGATGAGCCATTAGTAACTGATTGAAACATAAGCATTAGTATAGGAACGTATAAAGCAACATGCGTAGGAATACGAACACAAGTATTAGACACATATCAACTTCAACGTATAAATTGCATGAATATATTGCATGGTATGAGACAAGTTACATGAGTTTATTATAGGATTTGTAATTCCATTTTGACTTCCATCATCCATACTTATATTAATCATATACATATACATAAATATCAAAGTAACAAGATGTATTCATCAAGGTGGAGTCTTCAATCTCCCCCTTGATGGAAGTCAAAACATATCAAAACATATGCATAATAACATTTATGATCTAAGCATATATCATGTAAGATCTTAAGCATATATAATCGAACTATTTACGCATAGCATAAGCAACAGTAATAACAGCAAATAAACATATGCATAACAATGTTCTCCCCCTTTTTGACTTTCAGAAAGGGTGAGTAGGAATGTTGGATCAATTTTGAAAAAAGTATAAATAGAGCAATGAAAAAGAGTTGAAAAACAGAAATAGAAACAGAGAACCATAACTGAAAATAGAATTTAGTTATTACAAACCATAGTAAATAAAACGTTCAACAGGATAACATGATAATTAAGGACAATAAGCATTAAACAAGCATCATTTCTTCTTTGCTGGCTTCGAAGACTGAATTGCAGCAAACAAAGCATCAAATCTATCATCCATCCTTGCACGGAAGTCTGTTAAGTCACGCCTGACACAGTCCACTTCAAATTCAATACCCTCGAGCCTGGAGGAAAGATCCACAAGAGAGGCGCCTGTAAGACGGGATACACCTTTCACCGGAGGCAGGGCAGCCAATGTATCAGGGGACAAGTCCTCACGAAGCTTCCATGACCCATCTTTTGAAGCACATATTCCAATTCTATTGAAGGAGTCAAGGGTCACGCGGGACTGTGCACAGCTCTCAAATTCTTCATCGTGCACCGGGACTTTGAAATAAGCAAAGATCAAAGGAAGCAGGTTTGCATACGGTAGGGGGTTTGCACGAGTGGAGGAAATAGCATGATTCATGTGAGAGAGGATGGTGACAGGGAGGTTGACATCAAAACCATTTAAAACTAAGAACAGCAGGGCTAGACACTGGTCAGTTATAAGCTCATGAGAATTGGCCTTGGGAACGACACACCTAACCAATAAAGCATAAATAACTTTGGCTTCGACCTGTAAAACATTGTGGGTCAACTGCTTGGACAGAGGGGGATTTGGTATAAATAGGGTCTGCTTAGCCTAGGAGACACACTCGAAATACTCAGGCTGAGAATTGGACCAGTCCTCATTGGGGACTTTCAAGATCTTGGAAAGGACCTCAGGGTTTAAGGAGACGGGAATACCCTTGACAATCGTGTTCAAGGTCAGGACACCTTGTTCACGTTTAGATTGCATATTTAGGTAAAATAAACGGGTAAGACGAGGGTAGAACTTATCACCAACATTAAGCATTCTGGCTAAAGAGGTCTCCAAAAATAAACCAACACCACCCAATTTAGAGGATCGTAAAAGGGCAGGGTCAACTAATTCACTAACACAGACACGCCTATTTCTAAAACCATCCTGCCACACACCAGCTAACTGACATGTTCTAAACCACGATTGAGGATAAGAACCAAAAGGGGTTTGAATGAAAGCAGATACCTCAAGCCTTGGAGGGGAAGGAGCAATGGGTTCAGCAGCAATTGGAGGTTCTTCAGGAACTGGGGGTTCTTCGACAGGAGGTGGAGGAGGAGGAGAAGACCGAATGTCTGCCTCGGAGAGAGATGGATTCACATGTTCTGGAGATTTGTTGGGGCTGACCTGAGATTGTTCTAGTAGAGGAGAAGAAGGAGGAGTGGGTGAGGTAGAGGGCACCGAATATTCAACTGAGCGAACAGAAATTTTGGATGAACGAGAAGGAAGGATTCTTCTTTTGGGTGCTGGCTTTTTGGGAGCAACAGTTTTTCGTTTGGGAGCCATTGAAAAGGAAGTTTCTGGGAGAGAGATATTAAATGGAATTTCGGGGTTTAGAGATGAAGTGAATAGGAGAGGCAAAGGAGTATTTAAGTAGAGGGAAGTGACGGTTGAAGAGAGGAAGGAGCTGGAAGGGGTATGAAGTGACGGTTCAGGGTATTGGGAAGGGGAGAAGCACGTCAATTAAGGAGAGGAGTCAGAAAGATAATAATGAGGAATCCTGGCAACATAAAATACGTACAGGCACACCAAGGTATTTGAAACAAACACGTTCAAGCATAAAACATGTGATATAATTATCTAAAAAGATAATCATCACACCAAATGATCCATTTTCTGAAATAACGTTTAGGCAAGAAATGTTTAAGTAAACATCTTGATTTAAACGAAACAAACAACAAAAAAAAAAAAAAAAAGTAATGCAGTATAATTAAGTCACATACGCCATGTAATGCAGTAGTATATACGCATAATAACAAATTGTAGAGAAAACGTACCTTAGCTCCCCCTAAATAGATGCCGCTTTATTTAGCATACCAAGCTCAAACCGAATGAAATTAAATCGTTCTTCACTTAAGGGCTTAGTAAAAATATCGGCAAGTTGAAATTCAGTAGAAACAAATGAAATATTTACGTCACCTTTTTCAACATGATCACGAATAAAATGATGTCTAACATCGATGTGCTTGGTTCGTGAGTGTTGCACCGGATTTTTTGTAATTGAAATGGCACTAGTATTATCACATTTAATAGGAATGCCTTTGAAATCAAGTCCAAGGTCTCGAAGCTGTTGAGATATCCAAATGAGTTGAGCACAACAAGCACCTGCCGCAATATATTCGGCTTCGGCTGTGGATAGGGCTACAGAATTCTGCTTCTTCGAGTGCCAACTAATAAGAGATGATCCTAGAAATTGGCAACATCCGGGAGTACTCTTTCTATCCACTTTATAACCTGCAAAATCGGCATCCGAATATCCAACAAGTTCAAAGTTACTATCTCTAGGGTACCAAAGACCGAAGTCCTTAGTCCCATTGAGATATCTTAGTATCCTTTTTACGGCACTTAGATGAGATTCCTTGGGGTTAGCTTGAAATCGGGCACACATACACACACTAAACATAATATCGGGTCGACTTGCGGTAAGATAGAGAAGAGAGCCAATCATACCTCGATATTCCTTTTGATTAACGGACTTACCACTTTCGTCTTGATCTAGTAATAAGGTGGAGCTCATAGGAGTTTTTGCTTCTTTTGATTGAGTCATATTGTACTTCTTAAGGAGATCTCTTATATATTTTCCTTGATTAACAAAGATGCCTCCTTTTTCTTGTTTGACTTGTAGACCGAGAAAGAAATTTAATTCTCCCATTAAGCTCATTTCGAATTCCCTACACATAATCTCAGAGAATTCCTTGCATAACAAGTCATTAGTAGCACCGAATAGTATGTCATCTACATAAACTTGAACAATTAAAATATCTTTACCTTTGGTTCTTACAAAAAGAGTTTTATTAATTAAGCCTCGTTTAAAATTGTTTTCCAAAAGATATTTTGACAAACGTTCATACCAAGCTCTTGGAGCTTGTTTTAGACCATAAAGTGCTTTGTCAAGTTTGAAAACATGATTTGGAAATTGTTCGTTTTCAAAACCGGGAGGTTGAGCAACATATACCTCTTCTTGTAAGTAACCATTTAGGAATGCACATTTTACATCCATTTGAAATAGTTTAATGCGCATGAATGAGGCAAAAGCAAGTAGCATACGTATAGCCTCCATTCTTGCTACAGGAGCGAATGTTTCTTCATAATCAATGCCTTCTTCTTGATTGTATCCTTGGGCAACAAGGCGTGCTTTATTCCGTACTATCTTTCCATTTTCATCAAGCTTATTTCTGAACACCCATCTAGTTCCAATGATTGAATGATTTTTAGGACGTGGAATGAGTGTCCAAACTTTATTCCTTTCAAATTCATTGAGCTCACTTTGCATTGCAATGATCCAATCCGGTTCTTGAAGAGCTTCACTAATATTCTTTGGTTCTACAAGAGACACAAAAGCGTGAAATGCACAAAGATTTTTAGCACTAGAACGAGTTTGTATACCAGACTTTGGATCGGAGATGATATTGTCAATTGGGTGAGAAGAGGAGTGCTTAAATTTTCGTCTCATCATCAAGGGAGTAGAATCTGGCTGTTGAAGTACTCCTTCAAGACCTGGAGATAGTTCTGAGGATCTTGAAACGATTTCCATTGATTGCACTGATTCTTGAAGTGGAGTGTCAAGACTTTGAGATGACTCGTCAGGCTTTTGAGTCGTCGTATCATGGTCTTGATCTATCTCATCTGCATTTCTTATGGGATCTTGCATGTTACGAGCAGGTTTTGGCCTTTCTTCATCAGATAAGCTTTCATCTTCATCAGATGAAAATCCTTCATGTTTATTTAACTTTAGATCTGTAAAAATGTCACTCAAAATACCATTCTCGGTTTCATCAAAGATCACATGAATACTTTCTTCAACAATTTTTGTACGCTTATTAAACACTCTATAAGCTTTCGAATTTAAAGAGTATCCTAATAAGATTGCTTCGTCACTACGAGCATCAAATTTCCCTAGGTTATCTTTGCCATTATTATGAACAAAGCATGTACATCCAAAGGGTTTAAAATACGAAATATTAGGCTTTTTACCTTTGAAAAGTTCATAAGGAGTTTTCTTCAAAATAGGTCTTATTAGACAACGGTTTAAAATGTAATTAGCTGTATTAACAGCTTCAGCCCAAAAGTACTTTGGTAAACTATTTTCTAAAAGCATAGTCCTAGACATGTCCTCAAGAGTTCGGTTCTTTCGTTCCACAACTCCATTTTGTTGAGGTGTTCTAGGAGCCGAAAAATTATGAGAAATACCATATTTTGCACAAAATTTGTCAAAGTTAAGTTGATCAAATTCTCTACCATGGTCACTTCTTACGACAACAATAGGTAGGTTTTTCATAGTTTGTAGCTCTTTGCAAATTTTCAAAAACTCTTGTAAAGCTTCAGATTTTTCTCTTAAAAATGAAACCCAAGTAATTCTTGAAAAATCATCAACTACCACAAGGATGTACTGTTTTCCCTTGGGAGATTTGACACGCATAGGACCGCATAAATCAATATGAAGAAGTTCAGTGGGCCGAGAGGTACTTACAACCTTTTTAGCTTTAAATGAGCTTTTGGTTTGTTTACCTCTAGCGCAAGCTTTGCATATTTCAAAATCTTTGAAATCCATTCTAGGGAGGCCACGTACTAATTCTTTTGATGAAAGCTTCATCATGGTATGTACGTTAATATGGCCTAGACGCCTATGCCAAAGTCTTGAGTCACCTGTCGTGGCTTTGAAACACTTCAAGCTTTCACTAGAAACTTTGTTAGTATGAAAAGCATAGACATTATTGCACCGAGGGGCTGTAAGGATTACTTTACCATTTTCTACACTTTGAACTTCATATTTATCCTTGTCAAAAATAACTTTATTACCTTTATCACATAATTGTGAGATGCTAAGCAAGTTGTATTTTAGACCTTCGACAAGATAAACATCATCTATAGAGTTTGATTCGGTTTCACCAACTTTTCCAATGCCAATAATTCTGCATTTTCCTTTATCACCAAGAGTTATTGTTCCGGAAGATTGCTCTTTGATTATTGAAAATAACGAAGATCTTCCACTCATATGCCGAGAGCAACCGCTATCTAGAATCCACTTATGATCTTTACTCTTGGTGGTTTCCTACAAAATGGAAAAACATCAAACCTTTCTAGACCATTTTACAAATTTGGTTTCATACTCGGGATGGACCATATTAGGAGGTCTAGTCCCTTTTTGAACCCATATTTGCTTCACTTGGTCTCGAAAATACATAGGAAAAGATTTCTTAATAATATGAGGGTCATTCCTTCTAAAAGGACATGTTAGTTTGGTATGACCCTTTTTGCAACAATAGAAACAAGTAGGTGTATTCCAAGTATCCTTTGCTTTGACAAAAGTGGTCGAATTTTTCTTTGGAAAATTTTTATTAAACCTAGACCGCTTTTGTTTAAGGAGGCTTGGTGTACACCCAACAGTTTATTTAGGGTTGCTTCCGAATGAGTGAATTTAACCAAGGCATTATGTTGTTCTCTACACTTCCCAGCCAGTAGCTTCTTCTCCTTCTCTAAGTTATCATTGCAATAACTTAAAGAGGCGAGCTTTCTTTTTAAAACGGTGTTTTCAGTTTTCAAGGCCTTGATCTGCGTTTCAAGAGATGATTCCGCGGCCTTGACCTTGCTTTCAAAGGCTGACTGGGTAGCTTTGAGATCACATAATTCCTTTGAGAGACTTTTTGAAATACTTACCTGTTTGTTAAGCCTTTCTTTGAGAATTTTTGATTCAAGAATCAAACTTTCTTCATTCATTATCATGCTTTGCAAAAATTCGGATTGAACATTTGTAGGGCTTGACATTAAATTCTCCACAATTACCTCAAGATGCTCTCCCTTTTCGCTTTCTTCGTGATTTGCCATCAAGCATAGATTTGCATGCTCTTCTTCTTCGTCACTTGATTCCGAATCACTCCATGAGGCTACCATAGCCTTCTTTTTGAAATCCCTCTTAGGATATGCCTTTTTCTTTCGTTGAGGGCATTCTTTAACAAGATGGTCTGTTTCTCCACACTCATAACAAGTTAGTGTATTAACTTTATTCATTGAGTTAGATGACTTACCTTTATACCTATTAGGACGATAGTTGTCTCTTCCTCTTGGAAATTGCTTCTTCATTTTTAAAATCTTTGCTAGAATTCGAGCAATAAGCGCAAAAGGATCTTCATCATCCTCTTCATCATCACTTTCGCCATCTTCATTGGAGACTTCTTCCTTCTTAACTTTAAGTGCTAGATTCTTAGTTGATGAAGCTGGTTCTCCATCTTCTTCATTTAGGGACATTTCGTGGGTGATAAGTTTTCCAAGAAGATCGTCCAAGGGCAATGTTCGCAAGTCTTGAGCTTCTTCTATTGCCGTCACTTTAGGACCCCACTTCGATTTGGGAAGACAACGAAGGATCTTTCGAACCTTTTCTTCATTTGTGAATGATTTGCCAAGAGAATCCAGATTATTCACTATTTGGGTGAATCTTGTGAACATCTCCTTCACGCTTTCATTATTCGTCATTTTGAACAATTCATATTGCCGGAGATAGATACTTATCTTTGTTTCCTTCACTTGGCTAGTTCCTTCGTAAGTCACCACTAGCTTGTCCCATATTTCCTTAGCACTTCTACAAGAGGAGACTCTATTGAACTCGTTAGCATCCAATCCGCAATAGAGTAAATTCATAGCACGATAGTTCTTCGCGATATTCTCCAAATCAGTTTGAGTGAAGTCGCCATCTTCTTTAGGGATTGGAACGCCACTTTCATTGTTCTTCATAGGCACCTTAGGACCTTTCTTTATGATGTCCCATAATTCAATATCTTGATCTATGAGAAACATTTGCATTAGGGAACGCCAATGGGCAAAGTTATTCCCACAAAACAATGGAGGACGATTTGAGGAACGTCCTTGAACAAAACCACCATCACCTATTTGATTCATGATGCCTCACAGATGTTTAAATCCTTTTTTAGTGAGTATAGCTCTGATACCAATTGAAGAATCAATAGGAGATAGGATAGGATCAATATACTCTAGAGGAGGGGTGAATAGAGTATGGTCGTTTTTCGAGATAGGCTTTCAAGGCTTTGAAACGGGTTTTGAGATGCGGAAAATAATTAAATCAGGTTTCAAGGTCTTGAAGTAAGTTTCAGGCTTTTGAGCAGAAGAGGTTATCACGAGATAAAAGAATTAAGTAAAGCAAACGAATATGTAAATGCAAATATAAAGGGAACGATTGTTTGTTACGAAGTTCGGCAATGTGCCTACGTCTCCGCCTAGGGTTTCCTACCCTTAGGATTTAATGATCTTTATTTCCTCCTTTAGAGACCTAAAGCCACTTTCGAAGATTATCACCCAATCTTCTATACCGTAGCTTTCCCTAGCTACACTCTAGCGTCTCAATTCCTAGAAATAAAAATCTCCTTTCTTTTTCTGAACCTTTGAGTATTATAAACTTTACTCAAGGTATATCTCTCTTTTAATATTTCTTTTTCACTCACAAGATATACTTGATAATCTTTTCTCTCAATTCTAAACTACAATAAAGAGTAAGCACTAGAGAGGAAAGTAATTTTGCTGTAGCTTGAATGTGTATTTCGTTGTAATGCTTCTTGTTCACCTTCAATGCTTCAGCTTCAATCAATTTATAGACATACGAACAACGGATAGGCTTCATAACAGATTTATTCAAAAAGCCGTTGCTTCAGGGTCTTGACTGACTGCTTCAAGGTCTTGAAATGTAACAGATTCTCCGGATAGCTCGCATTTCGGTTGTTGACTGATTTTCTTTTATGAGAGCACGTCCAATGAAGTTGTTTAACCCAACATATCTTCAATTCAACTCCTTAAGCTTAGGAAGACTACTTTGAATATCTTTTCATCCTTATCTTGATAGAGTTTGAATTAATTCAAACACTTGAAGTCCTTGAAATAACAAATTCCTTATTTTAAGGGACCTTTTGAATTTGCTTAGCTGAAAAACATTTATCATTATCCACTACCAACAATTTATCAGATGAGCCGTTAGTAACTGATTGAAACATAAGCATTAGTATAGGAACGTATAAAGCAACATGCGTAGGAATACGAACACAAGTATTAGACACATATCAACTTCAACGTATAAATTGCATGAATATATTGCATGGTATGAGACAAGTTACATGAGTTTATTATAGGATTTGTAATTCCATTTTGACTTCCATCATCCATACTTATATTAATCATATACATATACATAAATATCAAAGTAACAAGATGTATTCATCAAGGTGGAGTCTTCACTCTCCTTCTTTAGGTTTTGACAATAAAGACGAGCTGATCAAGTAGTCTTTTAGTTGATGTAGAGCTTCTTCATGTTTCTATCCATTGAAACCCTTGGTTCTTTTTTTAACACGTTATAGAATAAACGACACCTGTTTGGTGACTTTGAGATGAATCTGTTGAGAGTTGCTACCTGTCATGTTAATTTCTAGACATCTTTGACATTTTTGGATAGATGTATACTCATGATGGCTGCAATATGATCAGGGCTTACTTTGGTTCCTCTTTGAATAACCATGTAACCTATAAATTTCCCTCTTTGACACCAAAAGAACACATGGTCCCCCCCCCCCCCCCCCCCCAATATTTTGAAAGTTTGATGCAAGTGCTCCATATGTACGAATGCTATTCTAGATTTGACCAACTTGTCGTCTATTTATACTTCCATTGTGTCGCCTACCAAGTCATTGAACATTTTGTTTACAGTTTCAATCCAAATGACATGACCTTGTAGTAATATACACCTTTATCAGTTATGAATGTCGTCTTCCCCTGGTCTTGTGGATGCTTAAGGATTTAGTTGTACCCGGAATATGCGTCTAGAAAAATCAAAAACTTGTGGCCAGTCGTCGCTTCAACCATCGCGTCGATGTGGGGCATTGAGAATGGGTCTTTTAGGTAGGCTTTGTTCAAGTCTGTGAAGTTTATGCAAACTCTCCATTTCCCATTTTTCTTACCAACAACGACTACGTTGGCTAACCATTATGAGTATTTTACTTCATGGATCTTCCTAACGTCTATTAACTTATGGACTTCTTCCTTAATGATTTGATTCCTTTCCGAGCAAAGCACCTTCTTTATGTTTGACTGGCGTGTAGCTTGGATTTATGTTTAACTTGTGGCAAATGACGTCTAGATCTATTCTGGTCATGTCCGAGTGTAGCAATATGCATTCTCCTGCAAAGAGGTAATAATATATTTTTGTAAATTATTATTAAGGCTGGATCCTACCTAAAAAGTTCAGTCTGGTATGGCCGGATCCAACACAGTCTCATTTAAATATTGTTCATTTCAAGTATTCGTGTCGGCGCCTTGTTGTAATTGTTATATTGTCGTTCTGGATGGTTTTCAGATTGTGCTGTAACACCTTTTTGCTACTTCTTGTTCCCCTTTTATTTCCATAATCCCTCATTGGGTCGGAAACTTAATGCATTGGTGTAACGTTGAAGGGATAACTTTCATCACGTGTATCCAAGGCCTTCCCATTAGAACGTTATATGCGGATGGCACATCTACTATATTAAACTTGACTCCTCGTAAACAAGAAGTTCTATCTCACCAATCGTGTGCATTTATTCGCCATAAAAACCCACCAAGACGGTTGATCTCCAGGTGATGTCTTCTTGCTTCAACCTCATTTTTTCCAAAGCGCTTAGAAACATGACATTCGCTGAACTCCCACCATCTACAAGCACTCTTTCTAATAAGCAATTTCCAATGGTTAGGGAAATCACCAACCAGTCATGATGACACCCCATATCTCCTAAATCATCTTCATCGAACGTGATGGGCAAACTATAGAGGGATTCATCATCTCCATCGCTCAGTCCATCTTCTAGTGTTCTCGTGATTTTACGGGACACTTTACACGAGGCAAAATAGGTCAATCCACTTATATCTGATCTCTTGTGATGACTTTGACCACTGTCGTGTGTATTGGCTCATGTGGTGGCCTTTATAGTTAGGGTCTCAAAACATGTGAGATACTTTCAAACTTTTATGATGGTCAAATGAAAGAATACCATAAGCGATATTCCCCAACAAAAAGAGGAAATAATGTGACTGAAAGAAAAAAAAAGAAACAATTATTAGGCGAGTTTTCACAATTTGCAAATCTAAATGACTTCAATACTACACGACTTAATAATTGCACAAATTTCAGAAATTTCTTTTTCTGTTGTTTCACCTAACAATCAACAAATATTGTAAAATAAGGAAATCCATAGATTTATATTCTATTACTTAGTATTTCGTATTGATAAGTTTCAAAAGACGATGGTTCTCTTTCTTATAATTAGAGTGTAAGAGACATGACAACTAGAATGGAGATGTGCTTTTCATTGATATTACAACACATACGAAGCTAAGGCGCGAGCTAACTGAACGTTTTGATACAGTATACATTACACCTCCCTCATAGCCCGTATTCACTTACGCCCCCCTTCTCCAACCCAAATCCTTCCCTAATGAAAGGTTACCAATGGTTTACATTTGCTATGTTCCGAATTTTAACAAAAAAAAAAACCTCAATGACATTGGCAACTATTCAATATGGATTTTGTTGCAGACTACGCCCGTTGTATGTACTCAATGAGCTGCTTCTATTTCTGCAAAAATAAACATGTGAAGAAACAACTCCAAGTACATAATTACACGAATAACAGATGTAGAAAGAGAGTAATACATTTACAGGTAGTACAATCAAGGGAATACCGGGGCTCTTGACTCAGAGCAATGTATGGTCGTCATACATTTGAATTAGGGGGTGGATCATCCTTCCAACCTTTGCTAAGTAAATCAATGTTGATCGAAGCAAGCTGAGAGAGATTCTGGAAGAACGATGAAAAATGATAAGGTGAATGAAGTAAAGAGCCATGGTGATTTTTTTTCAACATATAGCATAGCAAATCACACAGAACTTACCAATCTACAGACAAATGTTCTAGAAGTCTCATACACAATTGTATACAACTGATCATATTATTAGGTCCCGTGCAATGCACAAATCTTACTAAATACAATAATAAGTTTAACAACCAATAATTTAGTAAATAAATTCTAATGATGTATAAATTTGAATTTTGTCGAACATTTGCACAAACATTATTATGATAAAATATGAAATTTAAAGACACGTTTTAGTTGTTATTCTCAAAAAATCAATACCAACCCAACCCTAATAAAACCCATAACTTAAAGACTGAATTCAATGAAACAAAAGTTTAAAGGACCAATAGTATCAAGACCATCAGCCAAATAATACTAGAGAATATTTTTGATATCTGTAAAGAAATCAGATTCTTCTTAAACCAATGTGAATAAATAACATTCAGCTTATCTGGAAGCAATGACTGTGACCTTTTTATCAAGAGACATGCCAGAGCCAGAATAATACCTTAAAGGAGAAATTACTGAAGGAGTAATTAACAGCTGAACCAGATTCAAACTCAGTCAGTCCACTGCATTCGTCAACCTGATGACAACATTACCCAAAATGCAGCCAAAAGAGCACATTGTAAGGAAAAGACAATGACAACAAAGTAAACAAGTTCTAATTCAATAAATATTACCAATTCATCTTGTTTGTCACTCAGACAACCACTGCTCCCACTGGCAGTACCCTCATCACTGATGTCTTCAAATTCACTAGCTGCATTAACATGGTTATCTGAATGATTCCAAGAGTAACGGCTAGTGAAGTAACTCGTATCATCTGCACTCTCAAAAGCAGGAACAAATGCTGCCTGGCGTATTATATGCATCAGATTGTGCTTAGACAATAAATAAGTGTAGTCAAAAGTGCTCAAGATTAACTAACAGTTGCACCTTCTGCCTAGCCAGCGTGTCCCAGTTAATATCTCTGAAGAAAGGATGTGCCTTCACCTGGAAGGTAAATTCATGGTTAAGGGGATGGTTTGTACACAAGCAATTGAAAAGGATAATACTTAAGAATCAATAAGACACAACATCACCTCCGATGCTCCTTTTGCTCCAAGTCTCTGATTAGGATCTTCAGTCAATAATCTGAAGATTTTGGTCCCGCAACACATTTGTTAGTAAAACATTACCAGAAGGCAAGCATATTCATCATTTGATCATAGGAAAAACAAAATATTTCACCAGTTAACTTGTTACTTACTTATCAATAAGATCCTGTGCTTCATAGCTCATTTCATCAGGTACTCGAGGCCAGGGAATATTACGATTGAGGATATTGTCAAATATAATCTACAAGACAAGAAAAATGGAGGAGAGATTTGAGGTCCTAACATTAAATGGTACATAATGGGATTATAACTAAGGGTCCTTAGTTACTGGTTTACTATGTTTTCTGATTGTCAAGGTTGTGTTTTGCTATTTTCTAGCAATATAAGGCTTCACAATGTAAGGATAAAAGTAAGAATCGAATAAGCAGTAAGAATTATATCATGATTCCGGTTTGACCTATAGATTTTCCGCAGCTCATAAACTGGTGTTCTACAAATATCTTAATGACATTGTAACAAATTTTAACGCGATTTGTATCACATTCCACAAACAGCTGAACATTGTAATTTTTCAGCCAATTTTTCTTGTATTTAAGATACTATCTAAAAATTATAAAACATACTTGCAGAGAGGCGCAAGATACTGGCTAAGATTATTTCACATGACTCTCAGTAGAGACATGACTTCAGCATATACAACGCAAAACTCCTGCAGAATAAACTAGACCTAAAGCAGGACCCAGCTACCCTTCCAAAATGGACGGAGAAATAATGGAAACAAACGAGCCAAAAAACTTATATGTAACAAATAATTACCTCAGGATGCTCAGCATTGAAGGGAGGAATTCCAACAATGAGTTCAAATAAAATAACCCCAACAGACCACCAATCAGCCGTAGCCCCTGAAGAATACAAAATGACAGCCACATAATTCCAAGGTTTTTGAAAGATAATAAAATCAATAAAAGAAAAAATAAAGATAAAAAAGACAGTTAGGTTCGTCACATTTAAGCTATCATTTTATTCTATAGTATCCATCCAACAATTAAGAAAAAGTTGCATTAGATAGTCAAATGTAACCAGAAAATGCCCATGAGGCTGACTGGATTAATAAGTTGATCAAGCTTTGAACCTATTCAAATTAACCTACACTAGAAGTGTACTCTCAATCAAAGTATCAATCATATATTTACTATTCTGAATAAGAAGTAAAAGATAAGGACGATACAAACCATGTCCAGTTCCCAAAAGAATCTCAGGTGCCAAATAGTCAGGTGTTCCAACTGCAGAACGCTTCTTCCTTCTTTCAAGCTGCTTTTCTGAAGCAGATAATTGAGGGTGATTATCTTCAAAGATGGATGTACCACTAACAGCAGGGCCAGATAATTGAGTGCTGTTGATGAGACCAACTTTAGATAGCCCAAAGTCAGTCAACTGATCAAAAAATAAAATAATTGAGTCAGCTTCAAGAAACATTATTTCATATACTAACGTTACAATGCAGAAACCTTCAAACAAGTGGATCATAATTCGCACACCAACAGAAATACTCACATATATTATTTCAAAATAATCTAAACATCAAATTTTTATAGGAATTGGGTGTTAAGTTTACCAAAGTTTTGATTTCAGACTTTAAACATAACCAAGCATAATCAAAAGTTCAAGATAATGATAAAGAGTAATCCAAATTCCAAATACATGCAAATTAAGTTCAACATCTGATCCAACTCATAGAAACTAAATTATACCTTGATATGACCATCATGGGCTATTAATAGATTGTCTGGCTTTAGATCACGATGAACCACATGAAGAGAGTGCAAATATTCCAAAGCAAGTACCTGCAAATGTTCAAGGCTCTCAAGAGGCAATATAATATTGATAATTAATCACTTTAAACAAACTGAAGAAAATTATAACTTACAGATAAAGGATATACAAGAAATACTTACTACTTCTGCTATATAGACAAGTGCTACATCTTCATCTAAGCAGCCTAAATTCCTCAACAGTGAATATAAATCTCCACCATTCAGATATTCCATAACCAAATACAAGTTTTCACGGCAAGTAAATGAAAAAAAGAACCGAACCTGAGAAGAAAAAGTACATGTCAAAGAGATTACCTTGTAATGGTGGAGGGGAAGGGGTAAAACTAGATAGACCAGCTCACCACAAAAGGATTGCGGACAGATATCAAAATATTGCGTTCTGCTAATATACTTTCCACAGCATTCTTGCGAATCATATCTGCCTTTGCCAGCACCTACATATATTGGAAAATTTTATTAAATGATTGGCAGCTCCCAAAATTTGCACATGATTACATGACGATGTCATAAACTAAAAAAATCTAGAAATAAAACAATTAAGGGTCACAAAAGTCAACAGAAACTAGAAAGTAACTGAGACTACTCATACTTCCAAAATAGCAAAAACTAGAGTACCTTTATAGCAAAAAGATCTCCAGTTGTTCGTTTTTTAGCCAAGAATACCCGACCAAATGCACCACGACTTATAGGTTTCATAATCTCAAAGTCGTCAATAGACGTGCGGTCCTTAGCAGAATGAATAGGGCTGGTTCTTAAGCTACGTACAACATCATCTTCCAAAGGAGCTTCTTCATCAATTACAGTATTCACAAGATCAATCTTCTCAGTATCAACCATCTCAACTAGTTGTAGATATTTTTCCCTGTAGAAAGTAAGGCAGATAATTTGCTAAACAATGAAAAAAAAACATAATAGTAAAAGTATCAACAACACTTAAGCTACTCCCCGTGTCCCCACTTAAGTGGTACACTAGGCTTGGCACATAGATTAAGAAATCCTAGTGTAAGGAAGAACAGGTAGGTTTTAATAGTATAAAAATGGAATGTCGGTGAATTCTTTAATGTTGAAAAAGAAATATACGAGTGTCCCAAAAGTTAGTGGGTCATGTTAGGTGCGGCAATCACGAATAATAATGGAGCATTGCCAAAAGAAGTGTAGCAATTAATTCGAGACACCTAGTTATAGTAAGAGTAGCAATCAAATTGGGTTGGAGGGAGTACTTCAATTATCATCCTCTGTATAACCAGTAGACATATCTTTTAAAACTCAAACATCAGCAGAACCATTGCTTTCTCAAATGGGATTTTAACCTAAGGCCCCACCAAAATACACATACATACAGAAGATGAAGAAGAAAAAGACTGACCGAATCAACTTCTCAATTCGGGCTCCAAAGGTCTCTACAGTGAGAGCATCAAATTTCCGACGGCCAATGACAACACTCAAATCCTCTAGACATGTGAGCAAAAAGTTCATTGAACGATCATCCTCGGACAGGGTATTTACTGCACATCGAGCGATGTCTGCAAGTTCAGCCATCTGCGCCACACAATATATTATTTTAGCATTAGAATAAACCATGTAGTTTATCAGCACATTTGAAATTGAGAAAATGTTGAAACATTGTACATTGCTTATACATACAAATATGAGTATTTGGTTAAGCTTGAGGGAACTTTTTACGCATTTTAATTTTCTTTCCTTTCCCAATAATGATCTACGACTGAAAAATAGCAATATAATTTCCATAAAATGACTGAATTCATTTTCCAGGTTTCCCTTAAATGAAATAGTTTTCCTTGCTAGGTAAGAAATGTCCATCAACCCAACCAGTATTTGGACCAGGATTACTGATGTTATAAGGACTGGGGACAAGAAAATCATGGACAACTTTGAAAAAATAAACAAGAAGCAAAAATACATAGAAATGGAAAGCCTTAATTTAAAGCAATTCTAACTAACCAGGAGGTAAGGACCATTGTGGGAGAAGGGTCCAATGAACATTTCACAAGATAAGGAGTACAAAAGACATACAACATGACAATCCTCCTTCACTTCACCCAGCACACCTCATCCTGGGCAACAATCCTTCCTTGCTATAATAAGACTTAGACCTTCCAACTTCATATTTCAGTAATTTTATAGTTATACCTACAGTGAGCATTTTATTCTTAAGATTACAAGTTAATTTCACCACAAGTCAGATGTAGTTTTACCTCCAAGACATGCTTCATTAGCTAAAGAAAAAATAAGTGGATATTTGGACTAAGTCTCATAATCAACCATTGATAGAAAAGGGAATTAAATAATCACCAATTTTGTAGTTTTGAATCAATACCTTAAAAATCTTGACTCAAAAGAAATTAGTTAGAAAGTTAGCCATATATACAAACGACAAGAATCAATAAATTTGGACCCATGAAAGACATGCCAATTAGAAGTAAAAATTACATGGAGAGAAGACAACAAACATGGAAGTTAGAAGCCTTATGAGTAACAAAAATCATAACTAAAGTCAGCTATGTTTGGTAACAACAATAAACAATGATTAAGACATGAAGTAAAGTATTACCCTCCTTTGGGAATTTATCAAAATAATCACATAATACTATAAAACAAATTTGCATTCGAAAAAAAGCATAAATTGGTAGAGAACTAGCACAGTAGGGAATCTATAGGAATTTTAGTAACTTTTCTCCATGGACATTAGACAACTAGGTTTTTACAGGCTTGAAGGAAGGAGGGAAATCTCTAATAACTATGGAAATTAATTATCTAATCACCCATTTAATAGGCCACAAACAATTTGAAACGCAAGAAACTAACTAGATATCAAAATGCAACTATGTCCTACTAATAGACTAATAGTAAGGCAACAGTCTGATTTCTCAAACTATCTCAACTACATTTCAAAGATGACATTGTAAATAGATTAGTACTCCTTTTTTAGTTTTTGTTCTTTCAAGTTTCGACTTAATCGACTTCGGCAACTTTTTTTTACTAGAACATAAGGATTTTTTTTTCCAACAAGTGGTACCTTTATAAATACATAACAATCCCTAAGACAAACTGATAAGAACAAACAACTAATATCTTCAAAGAATTGATGGAACACCCTAGCAGGAAACCCTGCTCTCTAGACAAGAAAGAATTGGAAGTTAAAGTTTAGTTTTCTATGCTTTCTAATTCAGGTCTTAGTAACGGTTTTTGGGGTGAAGCTATGCTTACACTATGCGATATTTTAAATCGAGTTCCAAATAAAAAGGAAAAAACTTCCCCATATGAACCTTGGTACAAAAGGAAGCCTAATCTCACTTACCTTAAAGTGTGGGGATGTAGGGCGATCGTCAAATTGACAGAACCTAAATGTAAAACGTTGGGTGAAAGAGGAATTGATTGCATCTTTATAGGTTATGCTAAGCATAGAAAAGCCTATAGGTGTTATGTCATTAAGCCTAATGATTTTTTCTCAATTCATACCGTGATATAGTTGAGGGATGCTATTTTTTATGAAACTTTTTTTCATTGATTCCGAGACCAAAGAACATGATACCTAGTAGTAGTTCCACTATTGTAGATGACATTCAAAATTATCATGAAACTACAAATCCGAAAATTAGGAAAAGTAAACGAATGAGGAAAGATAAATCTTTTGGACCAAATTTTTAACTATATTTAGTTGAAGGGTCAAGGGAGACATGTGGTTAAGAAATGGAAGTTGAAACTGATTAATTTGATTAATCTATTCAACTTTTGTGCATGGTTCATTCTTCAACAAAAGGTTATGATCAACATGTTGGGAAGCTTTGGATATAATCAATTTAGGATTTTTGAGTTTAGTAAATTTTTATTATTATTTTGAGTCTAGATTTTGCTTACATGTTTTTACCTTTCACTTGAAAGGATTTTTCATGTTTTAAGCATTAGGGTTTTGGGCCTAATTTAATGGGTTCCAATTTGTATCGGGCCAAAATTTAGTTCCAAGTTGTATAAGGTATTTCAATAAGTTCGAAAACAATTAGAACATGTTTATTAGGATTTTTTTATTATTAGAGCTTTTGTTAGATGATTAGAAAATAAGTAGAACAAAAGATAAGGTTGATTCGGATATTTAGGAACATAAGATAAGATAGGATAAAGTTAGTTAGAGTTAAAAGAGTTAGGATAAAGTTAGCATTGATTTAGTCAAAATCTTATCCTAATCAGATCTAATTTGGTCCGTGTATTTAGTGTCCTAGTTGAGTCATATTAGAAGTCTTAGTGCTTATTAAGAGTCCTAGTATAGTCCAATTAGGAGTCTAATCTTTTTGTATAAATAGGTCCTTTAGGCCATGAAATCAAATAACAGTGTTGAAGTTGATAAAATCAAGAGTTTTCTCAAGAAGTGAAGCTTTCCTTGTGATTGCTTTTAAGTACAATGATAGCCATTAAGCCAGGAAATTGGTTGCTTGTCGTTTCCACCTTAAAGGACGTATTTCCTTTAAGTCCCACCAGCTTTCCACATCATATTGGTATCATAGTCCATTGAGACTCAAATTTCATATTGTTACATAGTGGAAGAGGATCGTAAATTTTTTGATGAGGCTATGCAGTCTCATGATGTCGCTTTTTGGAAGGAGGTTGTGAATGATGAAATGGATTCAATAATGGGTAATAATACTTGGATTTTGACAAAAGTTTGCAAGTAAGCAATGGCATCAAAAATGTGATGAGGTTGTCTCAACTAATGGGTTCAAAATAAATCATTCTGTTAAGTGTGTAGTAAATTTGATGACAATGGTAAAAGGATCATAATTTACTTATATGATAACGATATGCTTTTTTTTGGAACTAATTTGGGTCAATTGGAGAAGACTCAAAGCCTTTCAATCAAATAGCTTCTCAATGAAAGATTTGGATGAAGCACATGTTATTCTTAGAATACGAATAGTGATAGGTAAAGGGATGATTTCTTTATCACAATCTCATTATGTTAAGTGGTCAAGAAGTTCAATGAGTCAAACACTACTCATTTTTCTACTATGATGGATCCTAATGTTAAATTGGTTCCCAGTAGTAGTACTCCTATTTCTCAATTGGAGTATGCGAGTTTGATTGGAAGTTTGATGTATGCTATGTCTAACACTTGACCGGATATAGCTTTAAGGAGAGTGCTTAGATATTTGAAGAAAACCATAGATTATGGTTTGACATATACCAAAGATCCATCTATTTTAGAAGGATAATCGGATGCTAGTTGGATTTCCAATAAGGAAGATTATTCTTCCACAAGCTAATGGGTGTTTCTTCTTGGAGGAGGTGTTATTTCATGGGCATCCAAGAAGCAAACATGTATAATAGACTCAACAATGGCATTAGAATTTATAGCATTGGCTTCTTGTTGCCATGAAGCGGAATGGCTAAGGAATGTGGTGAGTGAGGTTGATGTATGCGTAAAGCCTATATAACCTCTTGCTATACATTTTGATAGTGCATCAACAATTGCCAAAGCATATAGTGAAGTCTACAATGGTAAATCAAGGCACATTGGTGTTAGACATAGCTGTGTTCGTGAAATGATTAAGAATGGCTGTATAACCATTGATTTTGCTCGGTCTAATTTCAACTTGACGAATACGTTTACTAAACTGTTGCAAAGAGAATTAATATACAAAACTAATAAGGGGATGGGTTTATAGCCTATTGAACAACAACACTTGAATATATTAATCCCAAAGTTAGAGCTAATAATTGCATTGGTTTAAGAGGTTGAATTAATTTTCTTAATAAATCTTTGATAAGTGCTTAATTGCAGGAGCATGTTCGAAAAGATACCTACATGAGCTAGAAGTTTGGCCGCTTCACCTAGTATTGGGCTTTGCTTGAGAATGTTCAAGAATAGATATGGACACCATGGCTACGAAGGTGTCAAGGGTTTTAGAAACTTTGTTTTGTACTTGTGTGTATTATATCTTCAATAATTCGTAATGATTGTGTGATTCAAAGCTTTGTATATAATTACAATCGGAATTATTGTAAAGTATATATATGTGTGTGTGTGTGTGTGTGTGTGTGGAAATTCAATCTTTAAGATATTTCCATTATGCATAAGTATAGTTTGTTAGTGATTATTGGTAAGTTAAAAGCTTTTCAACAATTACAATATAAATGGAAGAAGGATTGTTGGAACATTTAAAAATAAATGGGCTTTAGAACCGCCTATTTCAAGAGTTGGTCAAGTTTCATGCATTATTTTTGAGGTAAGTCTAGAAATAGACTGAGTTGGAGAACAAACTAATCACAACAACATTCTATTTCAAGGGTTGGTCAAGTTTCATGCATTATTTCAGGAGTACGTATAGAACTAGACTAATTTGTTCAATAGATATGTTTCTCATCAAATAAAATTGAACGGATACATATCTCTTCAAATAACATTGAATAAATATGTCTCTTCAAATAAATTTGAATAGATATATGTCTCTTCAAATAAAATAGGATGAAAAATCATCCATCTAAGTTAAACTATAAATAGACAACTTGTTTTCATTTGATGGGATGAAAAATGAAGTGAGAAATTCATTAAAACTTGCCTTTCTCTCCGTGCAGTAAGTATTCATCATAAACACATTTTCAAAAGTTTCTTCTTGATTTAATTTGAACAAAGTAAATTGTTTTTCTTCATTGCATTTCATAAGTTATTTCGTAGTAACGTGGTGATCCTAAAGGGGCGAAACTAAACTAATAGGAAAGCATATTTCCGTGCCTTAGAGTGTTGTACCCAACACCTTTCCATCTTAGTTTTTTAACATCACATTCACCAAACTGCTCCTATTATTCATACAAATGAATTTCTACTTGTTTCGAAACCTATTAGTGTAGGGCCTCATTATTTGATTGGATACAAAATAGAAAACATCAGCTGGTTGCCAAATCCTGCTAAATATGACAATAACAACCAGTGGCACTTGAATTTCTCCCTAAGTGGCAATATAGCCCCATTCTCAGCAGGTTTAACAGTGCTCTGCCTCACATGGCAGGCAATTCAGTATATTTAATAAGGCTTCTAAGAGAGACATTGATCTCCAAATTCTCTAAATGACTTTATTGAGAGAACAAGGGCATGAATTTCGAGAGAATGAGTGACAATACCTGAGGATGATCTTCATGTTCCGAATAACCCCCTTTACTAGATAAAAGCAAGTCTATTTGGCTTGTTCTTGGTGTCAATAAAGGAGACCTAGGAGTTATGCTACCAGCAGACGATGTTGTCATTCCTTGATCAGACTTCGGACCAAAACGAGTCTTACAAGACATAGAAGATAAACCTTTCAAATCGTCCATAAATACGGCATTATCAGTGTCCGGAAAAGAGTCTAGCATGTCCTCTGATCCCCTGCGAGACCAGTCACTATGTTTTGAAGAAAAAACATCGGACTCTTCAGTAACACTTGAATTTGATACTTTCGCAACATCAGGGCTCCCAATTGCAGGTTGAAAATCTTTCTGGGAAGGACATTCAATCATTTTTTCTAAAGTGTCAGCAATTCTTAAAAGACGTTCATTGACACTCAAGCCCTTCTGATCACATCTATCAGCAACTGCACAAACTTTTGAATGATCTTCCACGTGTAAAGTTAGAACCTCTTCCTCACATATTCGGCAAATTATGGAACTGTCATCTGAAACACTAGGCTGATCTCCCCAGTAACCCCATGAATTTTTCTGTCGGTGCTTAGAAGGCGCACAATTTTGTCCAACTGATTCTTTTGAAGAGGGGACCTCAGAAACCTTAATTGCAGATGGATCTGTATCTAAAACGTCTCTTTTAGATGTTTTTATAAGTTCCAACTTGTTATCACTCTGGTCAATCACAAGAGAAGGTTCTATTCTTCTATCACCAGGAGAAGGGAGTTTCATGGAAGAACTCTGCTGGCTTCCAGAGGAATTCACATTTCTACCTATTTCAATAGGAGGAAAAATATGTGAAGTTTGCAAACAGTGACCCTGTTGTTCTTGACTAAAGGATTTTTGTGCTGATGATTCTCTTGAAATTTTTCCAGAAAAAGAAGTTTTTCTATCCCTATCTTTTCCAGGCGGTAACCTCTTTTCTGCAATCTGCAAAATTATCGATTGACGCAGTTGGAGTGCATGTCCATCCTCTGCTAACCCACTTTCCTTGTGAAACTGCAGCAATCTAGTACATCGGGTAAGTATGAAAAGCATCCGCGTATGAAGCTGCTTCAGCGTACCAGGAGGCAATTCTTGACGCCTATCGTCCAATTCCTGAACTATGCTTTCACACTGGAGCCAGAACTCATTAGGTGATGTCATAGCACAACTTCGAGCTAGGATCAATAAGTCCTCAATAGTTTCCTGCCATCCAGGTTGATTTTCTATATTTTTTTCCAGAAGACCGACTAGATCGGCCGCAAAAACTGCTAAATCAGAGTCTACTTCTTCCTTGGCTTTCTCAAACCTTCCTTTTATCATCACCAAAACCTCCTACATGTAACATCAATTTCAAAAGAAAATTAGTGCACAAAATATATGCTACCAGGAAATGGTGAGACTACAGAACAGTATACTTACCTCCAGATTATTTAAACCACGGGGTTTCCAAAATGGAAAAGGTCGTACTCCTTTTGAATTCAACTCATGAGAAAAGCTTTTTATATCAGCCGGACTTCTTTTCCTAGGCCCACTAGTAACACGAAGAATGGCTTGAAAACGAGGAGACTCAGACTCCTTTGGAGTTTCACAATCATATGCCATCTAAGGAAAATAAATTCCAATTGACTTATATACATTTAAAAAAACAATTTATCACTTCTAAATAGCTCCAAACATGAAATTCCCATATGGTATTGGGAGTGAAAAGAAATGGGGAACAATCAACCTGTTGCTCAGGAGTACATATATCTGGACTTCTTATGCCTCCAGGCTGCTCCCATGATGAATTTATGTTACCTGCACGATAAACAAACATTATAAGGATAGTAGGAAACAAACATTTATGTTACCTGCAAGTCACTTCATCATCTGCATTAAGTAAAAACTACACAACAAGAATATGAAGGCATAATATGAAGGAAAAGGTCATTCCTTTCCTAACTGAATTCCTGAACTGCTGCAATGTTCAGGTCTATTGTGTTAACAATACCACCAGATATGATAGACGTATTTACATTGATTTTACCTTGATTTCAACTTACAAGCCTACTCCCACTTTCATGGTCTACAACCCCCCACCCCCAAACCAAAAAACAAAAATTAAGGAGAGAAAGAATAAAGAATAACAACCTTCAATGCAAAACCTTTCTCATTTATACACGTTTTCCTTTCTCACTAGGCAATAAAGAATAAAAATTTCATATTTTTAGAATCTGGATTTTTAGAATCCGTTTCTACCAAAACCTTCAATGCAAATCACATGCCTACTAAGATTTGGTGGAGCATTTGGAAAGAAAAAAACAAACGAAATTTTGGCATCAAGTTCCTTTGATCCTTTTATTGAAGTTGGAGTAGGGAGGAAATTCCAGTTTAGGTTCAGAGCATATCTTAAAAATGTGGCCATGATTGTAGTAAAAGTTGTGGTGTCATGATAGCAGATGTGGTCCAGATGTCACGTAATTTGTTGTAGTTGAACCAGATAATTTAAATTTTTAATGAAATTTTTTTTAAGAAAGAACTTGGTTATCATATTATCTAGAAGGTCTATCCAGGGGGGAAAAATTCTTTTGTAAATTTGTAATGAAAAAACTCCGCCAAGTCCGAAGCCTTGATAAAGAAGGGTTGCGAAAGGCTTGTGATAGGAAGCGTTGAACTTTGTCACATCCATGAGAACCAAAATGAAATTTCTATGGGGTCGTATCCTACTCAGAGATTAGTTGCACTTCTTAGACCCGAGTATAGTGATAAACATGTAAGAGTTGAGTGTGGTGAGAAATGAGCAAGGGCACTTAGGTTCTAGGGAAATGAGTTGGGGAGGAGTGAATTTAGGATCGCTTAATGGAAAGTTAGTTGAGTTAGTGGAGGTATTGAAGATAAGAATCAACATTTTGCCTCCAAGAGAAAAAATGTGTAGGAGAAGGAGCTAAAGTTATTAGACCTTTACTCTTGAAATGGAATTAGAGTAATCTTAGAAGATCAACTAGTAAAAGATGTTGTTGAGGTATATAGAAAGGGTGATAGAATTATGAAGGTGAAGATCGTTTGTAGAAGAAATATTGTAAACATCGTGAGTGCATACGCACTTGAAGTACGCGTAATGAGGATGTTCTTAAACATCAATTTTAGAAGATCTAGATGAGATGGTTCAAGGTATTCCCGGAGCATAGAAGCTTTTGTTAGAAGAAACTTAAATGGTTATGTAGGAATCAGTCGTTATGGGTATAAAAATGTTCGCCAAGGTTCGGCTATGGAGTAAGAAATGAAAGAAGAGAAACCATCCTAAACTTTGCCTATTCTTATGGTTTGTTTCTGGATAATACATGGTTAAAGAAGTGGGATACTCATTTAAGAGGATGGATAAGAGTAGTTGTTTGGATTGCAAGTTGATTAAAGAGGAGAGAATAGTCACAAATCATAGATTACAAGTCTTGGATATCGCATCAAATTAAGCCTTAAAAGAAACAGACAACCAAGGGAGAAGAAGATAAGATGGTGGTGTTTAAAGGGCACAGCAGTTTAGGTTATGGAAGAAAGATTAGTCAAAGAAGCCGATTGAGCTTTCGAGGAGGGCAACGACACTACTTGGCTAAAGATGAAAGAATGTCTTTGTAGAGTTGCAAAAAGAGGTACTCGGAGTGCTAAGCGGGAAACCACACCCAAAGGCACAAGGACACAACATAGTGGAATGAGGACATTAAAGACGTGATCAAGATCTTACTTGGACATAAGAAAATCTAAAGTTGAAGAAATTATAGAAAGATATAGGTAAGTTAAAGTCAAAGCAAGAGAAGTTGCATGAGAGGCTAGGAACAAGGTCTTTAAGAATATTTACAATATATTGAAATCTAAGAAAAGGGAAAACGAGACATGTAGGATAGCTAAGAGGAGACAAATGTTAGCTAAGTATTTTTGTATGGTAAAGTGTGTAGATGAAGGAAAAAAATCAAATGATTCTTTTAGAGGGAGAAGGAGTATTTTGACGAGTGTAAGGTTAATAGGTGAAACCACTGTCAAAGATAATATAGTTAAATAGGAGTATATGAAGAGGATATAAGAAGTGGAAGTAGAGGTGATAATATTAAAGTTGTTAAATTAAATGATATTTCTATCATGATTTGGAGATATCTAGGCATGATTGGTATTGAATGGTTAATGGATCTCTTCGCGGGATGTCATAATATATTACATTGAAGAATATCTACCAAGACCCCACATAACTATGTTTTGCTTAAGTATAATACACAAAAGAAAGTCAAAGTAAAGTTAGTAACAAGTATCCAAAGGTAAAGCATATCTAATAAAAAGAAACAAAGGAAGTATAACTATATAAGAACTAAGTTGAAGATCAAATGATTATTCCTACCAAACGTTGGATTTCTACCAGACACATAAAGCCTTTTCATAACAGTGACATGAACAAAGCCATAGTCTTCTAGTTTACTACACTAAGAACTAAAGAAAAACTCTTGCACAAATGAAGAATAATTCCATGAACACAATAATGGAGTCCGAACATGGAAAAAGGTCTCACTATTCCCGTGTCCTCGCTCGGTCGCTCCCACCCCACGTTCACCACCTAAATTTTCAAGGAACCTAAAAAGTAAATAGCTACACATGAAGGCTGGCAAATAAGAAGGAACAACACGAGCAATATTGCCAATTACAGCTAAGTCCCCTAACCAGAATGGGAGATAATCCTTTAAAGGAAAGGTGAACAATGAGTATTAAGATAAACTAAGCTGTTAATAGGCTTATAAATGTGGCATGAGGACCTAAGACTTATCATAGAGAGCTTTTAAACATTGTCAAAGATTAAGTATGCACAAATGGTATGAGAAAGATTATTGATTCACACTAGACATTGTCTCTCCCTAAAAGCTGTTTGATATTCCCTTAATATTCCATTCTCACTGAGTAAACATATTTCTTTCCTTTGGTATTTTGCACAGGAAACCTACAGCAATTTTATTTTCTATTGCACCTTCATAATCTATAGATTCCCTTAAACTTTACATGTTTTGACTTGGCATAGCCATCCATACACCGTCCCTCTAAAATGTTCCAGCCTAATACAATTCACAATAACAACAAATTTTAATACATTTGGATAAGTTCCAGTCTTGTTCAAATACATTTATATACTTTGCAATAAGTTGGGTCAAGGATATTTCATGTGAATTAAGCAAGGCCTAATAAGTTGAATCTTGGAAAAATTGTGCCTCATGAAGGTGATGCACGTGCCTTCACCTTCCATCACATTGGAAACCCTTAATGTGACAGCGCCCTGCACTTCTGTAAATGAAGAGCACAGTAAGGACAAAGCCAGAACTTACTATAACACCATAAATTAAATAGCCAAGAAGCTATATATATTTTTTGTCTCTGTAAAATACTCTTAGAAGCTAACAGCTGCGACCTCTATTTTCTGGGCTATCATGACTCATGAGTGATGTGAATCTAGGTATAAGAACCTTAATTCACACGATGGGATAGAGCTAGATTTGAAACCTTCTAAAGCAATGCACCAAATGCTTACAATTTAGGGCGAAAGTTTAGAGAATTGATTAAAGAAGCACCCTCAATTCTTCTCACTTCCTCACGTGAACTTAAAGAAACACTAGTTCACAATCTTTGCTACGCACAAAGAATAATAAACTCTTCGAAGTTTATTGCATAAAACCAATAAGCAAGTACAAAATCTGATTTTTCCAAGGGTGCACATTTATTTATACCCATAGCTTGAGAGTTTCAATCACATTGAAATTAGGAATCCTACTTCTAAAAAGACTCTAATAACCACCTTACAACCAACAGGATAATGCCACCTATTTATTACATAATCCTACCAAAACTCTAACACTATCTTATGTTAATTAGAATTCTATCCTACCCGAAAAGATAAAATTACAAATTAACTACTCTTAACCTATTTTATTTAAAGTAAAACACTCACTATTCAATCACATGTGTGAAGCCACGTCCATGCTCATGCCATGTCACTTGAAGTTGTAATAAAGCATTGACAAGATGTAATAGGCACCGTCTAATGTAATAAGCATTTCCCCTTGTCTTTAAATTTTTTCTCCTTGGTCAAATTTTTTCCTCAATATTTAAGAAACTCTTCAAAATTTAATCTTTTAATCAAAAAAACTTCCACAATGCTCTTTTCCATGGCTTCTACAACTAACAGAACCATAAAACCTAAAAAAAGAAAAGTTTAAAAAAACTACTACGTTTAAAATGAGAAAAACCCTATCAAATGAAACGAGAGAAAACTCATAGGAAAAACAAACTTATTCCTCATGTCTGCCAATCTTCCATATTTATGTGTGCTAAATATAGTTTCATGTGACCATGCATACATAAATACTCCCTTTAATCAAATCATCAACGTCATCGCCTTGAATCATATCAATGAGCTGCATTGTTAATTACGGGCTAAATGCCATGATCGGTCACCTATTAATTCTCTACTCATATGCTCCAAATCAGCACAAAAATCGCAGATATCTGGAGTTTTTCCTTCTTACTAGCGAATGAGTGAACTTGTAGTGTTTTCTATATCTTTCAAGGCCTTTGATTCCCACCAGATCCAAACACAGGAATATAACTACTTGTACCCGATTCCTTTCCCTCTAAATTCCCTCGCCCAAAAACAAACCAAGATATATGTCATGGTTCGAGTGATAAGGTGGATTCTATCACAATAGCACATAATCATCAACAGCTCAACCAGATGAAAACATTCATCATCATCAATAACAAACACCATTATAAAAGCATCTAGCACAAACCAACTTAAACACGAGAAACGAAATTGTCTAATCTCGATCACTAATATTCTAAGATAACACATCAAAACAACCTAACAAGCAGGAAATATCAGCAAGAATAATAATAATATATTGTGCCAAATACAATGACTAGCAGTAGAGAGAAGCATACCTTCTCCTCCAGACGACAACCTAGATCGCGGCAACTGTCCTACACTCGACAAACCCGGGCACGGAGCCGTCCCAACACTCCCGGGTGACAAACTATCAGAATTACTCCCGCTATTAGCAACATTTTCCAACCAACCCACCTCCTTCTTCCCACTGGACCCACTCCCATCACTCACACCCAGCCGCGAAAGATTACTAGACCCAAGTCCAACACCGCCCTTTTCAGGTCGAAACCCGAAGAAGCTCTCCTGAGGCAACGGCCCTGATCTTGTCTTAATCTTGTTCAACCCCAAAGACGACGCAAGAATAGGCGACACAGAAGCTGCTGATGTCAGTGACCCTAAATTGGGTTTACTCTGGAGCTCATCCCGGGCCTTCTCAACCTTAATTACATCCTTCTTCTTGCCAAGCTTGGTGTTCGAAGATTTACTACTAGTAGTAGCATTAGTATTACTTGATGGAGAATCCTTCTTTTTTTTGTCGGATCGAATCGGGGAGTTGAAGCGGCGAGGACTGTTGGATCCGTCGGATGAATCGGATGATTTCTTGGAGGAGAAGAATCTGCCTTTGAACACCATTTTTTAGGGGGGCAATACTACATCTGATATGATAGTAGTTGCGGGTTTGGTGTAGACTGTAGAGGAGAGTGAAAGTAGGTCGTCTTTCAGAGACGATAAATTAGATGGAGCAGATACAAAATGGTAATGCGCGTTCACAGCAAAACTGCCTTGATTCTTCGTAGCAGTGCGTCAGTCGTACTAATTTAGTATTTTTCCTACTTTCTCTGCCCTCACGAGTCACGAGTGCTGCTCATTTTGTATTGACTCAAACACTCAATATGAGTCTCACACTCTCACCAAGTCCTAGTGCCAAATTTGAATTTCTTGTGACGGAAATTATCTGATTTTTTAATTTTGATTTTGAAAAAGTTATTACCTGTGATTCACATCACCGTATTAGCGACATAATAAAAGTTGTTATAAAAAAATACGAGTCACTTATATAATTGTTTATTTTACTCTCATTTTCAAAAATATAACAATATTCATTTTTCATCATGATTTGCGGTAAAAGTTAGCAGTGATATGTGATTGATATGGCATAATCTTAAGAGTATAAAGACATGCATCACAAAGCTATTAGGAGTACGACTTCACTTTGTCAAATTTTGATGATTTGTTTTTTGGTTTGATATTGAGCAACAATATAAATAAAAATAAAAGGTATAGGTGAGATATATAACACCATATTATTAGGGTGACAAACCTAAATTATAAAATTCTAGTCCTACATACACAATTTCTTTCTCCAATAATAGGGCATTTAATCTTGACTATTTCATGTTGAATATTTAGGTTATGGTTTAATTGTTGAATATTTCATGTTTTATAGATTATGGCTTAATTGTTCAATATTTCGTGTTTTAAAGTTTGAAGTTATATAATATTATTATATACATTAAATCAAGACTATTTTAGAATACAATTGGGAGTAATTTGAGTATACTACATAAAATACAAATTTTTAAATTTTAAGAGTTATAAAAATGGAGTTTTATAACATATATTTTAATGAGTATTCAAATAATACTTATAATATTGTGTTGGAGATACTAGATTATGTTTTGGGAGACTTAAAAAGATGTTTTGGAATTGTTTTAAAACCCTAGAAAGGTTAGTATGATTGTTGTAAATTTTGGATAATGGTGTATTGATTTAAATTGTATAATTTGGTGTAGGAAAACACTTTGTAGAAGATGCTAACTAGTAAGAAAAGTGGTCATTTTACTCTAGGTATGTACAAATTACGAAGTTATCTTTAGGAGCATGATCTAGGGTGAAATGAAAACTTTGTATCATATTTAGGGAACCTTTTGGGTGAGATTGTTTGGTTATTTATTTGAAAGAATTCATGTTCTTTATATTAGGGGCATGATTTGGTATTGTTTGGTGAGAATCATGATTAATTAAATTGGTATTAATTTGTTAATTAATCCATGAGCTTGTTTATTATTACTCTTTCATTACTAATAGTATGATTGGTGTAAAAATGAATTTTTAAGTCTTAATGACAAGAGTAATTGACTTTGTTCAAAAGGTTTAACAGTTGAGATTTAAATTAAAAGGTTAAAAATTACAATATAATAGAGATGGATTGTGTAACTGTAATATTTGCATGTGCGTGCTGTGGTGATTGTGTAGCTGTAATGTTTGCGTGTACGTGCTGTGGTAATTGTGTATATTGAGTTTAAACAGTAAATCACGTAAACAGAAAGAGGATAAGTAATAAAACTCTAGGGTAGTACACGTCTAGAGTATTGACAATCAGGGGTTGGAGCTTCACAGGGTATTATCCGTGGCTTTTATTGGAGGTCGTGTGATTTACGAGTCTCTCTTTTTCTAAAGTTTAAACTTAAAAATTGGAGTTAGTTGAGATCTCATCTAGCTATGGTGACGGAGTCGCGCCCGTTTACCTTATGGATTTTATATTGTATTTTGATGCTTTTTTATGGGAGTGCATGGGTTATTTGTTTATTTGATGTCCTAATCAGGACATGGGAGAGACAACCTTATCTATTACTTAATCTAATTAATTAATTAATTTATCGTATCAATTGAGTAAAATGTTGCGTAATACGTTCTTGCATTCTGTGTATATTCTTTATTTAATTACTATTTCAACTGCTATATTTTGTAATCTGTATGTACTCAGCTTGCTGATTACGTGCTTTGTGTGTTTTTGGTCAAGGCTTTTGCCTATAAATGACACTGTGATGATACAATACTTATATTTGTATTATTAGGGAGCAGATTATTGACAGGTATCCAAACAAGCATTCATGCATGGGTGGGTTGAGAGGAGCGTTGTTTTAATTTAGATTTCATAATATGTTACGTTTAATTTAGACTGTTGGTTTTGGATTTGAGTTGAACGTTATTTTAGTATATTGCAGTAAGGGTTGTAGTGGTTCCAGTTTGTTATGTTAGGAGTTTGTTTTACGATTAATGTTATTTCAAAAAGTCTTTTGGTTTTCCGCTATAAAACTCTATTTTATAGCCTTAATGTTTGAACACGTGCAGTAGCACACTGGTAGTTTCCTAAAGGTTTAGTTTTTAGAAAATGGGAATTATCGGGGTGTTACAAAGTGGTATCTAGGAGCTTTAGGTTAGATTTTTATGTCACAAAATGATTTTATTAGGCGCCTAAACTTTTAAACGTTTTGGAAATAATTTGCAAATCAAATAGTATAAGTATTATTTTTATAAAGTTAAACATTGTTTTAAACGAGACTTCTAGTTTTTTAATTATTAGTGATAAATTATTAAATTTTTTTATTTTTTATCTATTCATTTATTTAATTATTATTTATTTATTTATTTAAATTTGTTAAGTCTCAAATTTTCAAAAATGAGTGAGATTGGGGTAATTAAGAAGGCATGCATATAGTCAACATTCTCTTTATGTTTTGTGCTTATGCATTAGTTCTCTTATATTTTCGTATGTGCTTAGTTTAATTGCTTTATATTATTGGGATAACGTAGAGAGATGAATACCGAGTCCATCCGTGAGAGTAATTAGGGCCCAAAATCAATAAGTGGAAACCTCATGAAAGTAATGGAGGATATTCTATGTTCAAAGAAGGACCAATCGAAAGAAATGTATCAAGACTAGTTCGAATACAAAAAAGCTAGGGAGAAAAATAAGTTGAAAGCGTATAAAAGAATTTTTCACCAGTACACCCTAGATGTCGATTATGATGAGGAGGATTTAAAATGGCTAAAGGTGGAACCAGTTGAGCCTGTATACAAAGCTATTACTATTGAGGACACTGAGGATGAAGAGGATCCCGATTTTAATTTGGAGAATTATAATGAGAAGAAGGACCACAAATCGAATGTAGTTCCTTAAATAGCTTAATGTGTTTTAATTTAGAAATCTAGGTAGGTAGTTAGGATTACAATAAATATTTCATTATATTAGGTTATCGTACGATATAAATGATTGGAGGAAAGTAGTACATTATTAAATCGTATTAGTATGTTATCCTATATTATTTTAGTTATTTGATATTATTAGTCCTAATCTGTTTAAGCAACTAATGACAACTAACCTTTGGGATTTAACTCGATTTCCTATTATTTGAGTGAGAGTGTTGCGGGGAGGGAACTAATTTTAATTATTTTGATTGCTTAATATGTTTTAAATTATTTTGTGTTAAGTGGTTGTACGTAAAAGAGAAATTTGAATTGGTTTAATATACCCTTTAGGCGTAGAAGTGATATGGCAAGAAAAGATGTTGCATTGGCCGAGGCCATCCACGCGCTTGCAAAGCAATTGAATCTGAACCGTGGGGAAATGCTTGACCCTCAGGCTAAAATGTTTAAGAAGCTAGCTCAAGCTAAACCACCTATTTTCAAAGGGACAGTTGACCCCACCTTTTTAGAGAACTAAGAGCATGAATTCGATAAAATATTTATTCCAATGAATTGTTCTGAGGAAATGAGGGTAGATCAGGTTGCCATGTATTTAAAAGATGAGGTAGATAGATGATGGAGAGACAATGCTATTAGGCTGAAAGCCTAACTTGACTTTGGATAGAAAACCTTTAAAATAACCTTAAGAAAAAAGTTTTACCCTCCTTACACGAGAAAGTAGAAAACTAGTGTATCACCATGGGCACCAGCTGAGTTAGCAGAGTTAAAGACCCAGTTACAAGAGTTGTTAGACAAGGGGCTTATCAAACCTAGTGTATCACCATGGGGAGCTCCGGTCCTGTTTGTGAAGAAGAAAGATGGAAGCATGAGGCTATGTATTGATTATAAGGAGCTGAATAATGTGACTATAAAGAATAAATACCCCATTACCCAAAATATATGACTGGTTTAACCAGCTGAAGGGGGCTAGTGTCTTAAAAATTGATTTAAGATCGGGATACCACCACCTAAAAATCTCTGATAAGGACATCTCAAAGACCTCCTTTAGAACTCGTTATGGGTACTATGAGTTTACAATTATGCCATTTGGATTAACGAATGCATTCGCTATCTTTATGGATTTGATGAATCGAGTATTTCATGAATACCTAAACAAATTCGTAGTAGTATTCATTGATGTTATTTTAGTGTATTTAAGGAATAAAAAGGATCATGTCAAAGACCTAAGAACCATTTTAGAGACCCTTAGAAATAATGAATTGTATGTAAAGTTTTCCAAATGTGAGTTTTGGTTGGAGCAAGTAGCATTTTTGGGGCATTACATTTCCGAGGAAGGTGTTTTGGTAGACCCTACAGAGATTAAAGTTGTTAGAGAATGGCCCACTCTAAAGAATGTGACTGACATTAGGAGTTTATTAGGTTTGACGGGGCAGTATAGGAGATTTGTCAGAGACTTTTCCAAAATAGCCCAACCTATAACCACCCTAATGAAAAAGGTGAATAAATTTGTGTGGGATGAAAGGTGCGAGTTGGTTTTTCAAACCCTTAAAGAGTGGTTGACTACCGCACCAGTGTTAACATTTCTTGACGGAAATGAAGGATTTGAGGTATATAGAGATGCCTCGAAGCATGGGTTAAGAAGCTTAATACACTAGAATGGGAAGGTCATTGCTTATGCATCACGTCTATTGAAGTCGTATGAAGCCAATTATCCTACTCATGACTTAGAACTTGCCGCAAATGTGTTTGCTTTGAAAATTTGGATACATTATCTGTATGGCATCACCTGCAAGATTTTTACAGATCATAAGAGCCTCAAGTACATCTTCACTCAGAAAGACTTGAACATGCGTCAATGTCGGTGGCGAGAGATAATTAAAGACTATGATTTAGATATCCAGTATCATGAAGGAAAGGCAAATATTATTGCAGATGCTCTTAGTAGAAATTCGAGTCATAATATCAATGCCTTAGTGGTGGCCGATGAGTTGTGTGAAGAGATGAGAAAGTTGAGTCTTGAAATCATGAACCATGGGGAATTAGAAAACCTTTTGAATACTTTATCTCTAGAACCATCAATTTTTGAAGAAATTAAGGAAAAGCAAGTTGAAGACGAATCCTTAAAAAAGATTAGAGATAAAGTGTCTATTGGGGTAGAATCTGATTTCCAAATTCATGAAGATGGTAGTTTGAGATTTAAAGGGATATAGTGTGTGCCACGAAGTTATGAGGAGGTTAAAATAAAGATCATGGATAAGAGCCGTAATACTCCTTATTCAGTGCATCCTGGAGGTGATAAGTTGTACCAAGATTTGAAGCAGATATACTGGTGGCCAAATATGAAGAGAAAAATAGCGAATTATGTGTTTAGATGTCTAACATGTCAAAAATTAAAAATAGACCATAAAAGACCCATCGGGAAGATGCAACCTCTAGAAATACCTGGATGGAAATGGGATTTGATTTCCATGGACTTTGTGACTGGTTTGCCAAAGACTAGAATGGGAAATAATACAATTTGGGTGATTGTGGATAGACTCACCAAATCAGCAGTATTCATAGCAATTAAAGAGACTTGGAAGAAAAAACAACTAGCTAAGGCATATGTGAAAAATGGAGTCCGTTTACATGGAGTTCCTAGGGATATAGTGTCGGATAGAGATTCAAGGTTCTTGTCTAAGTTTTGGCAAAAGGTGAAAGATAACCTAGGGACTACCTTGAAAATGTCTTCCACCCTACAACTGATGGGCAGACGGAGAGGACGAATCAGACTATGGAAGATATGTTGAGAGCTTGTGCAATAGATTTCCAGGGTAAATGGGAAGATCAGTTGGATTTGATAGAATTCTCATACAATAATAGTTATTAGCTAGGATTAGGATGACACCATTTGAAGCGCTGTGTGGTAGGAAATATAGAAGCCCGATGTGTTGGAATGATATTGGAGAACGCATGACTTTGGGGACTGAATAAATAGAAGACAAGGAGAGTAAAGTAAAAGTGATTCACTCAAGGATCAAAACAACACATGATAGGCAAAAGAGCTATGCCAACTCAAAAATAAGGGAAGATGAATTCAATGTATGTGATAAAGTCTTTTTGAAAATGTCGCCTACTAAAGGCGTAATAAGGTTTGGTAAGAAAGGAAAACTTAGTGCCAAACATGTGGGGCCATATGAAATTTGCAGCGTGTAGGAAGCGTAGCCTATAAGTTGGCCTTACCGATGGAATTCGAGAAAATGCACGATATCTCTAATATTTCTCAACTGAAGAAATACGTGTCAAGTGAAACCCATGTTCTGCAACCAGAGGATATTTAATTAGACGAGTCCCTAATATATGAAGAAAGACCAGTCAAGATCTTGGATCAAAAAGTGTGGAGTACCCAAAATAAAGACATACGAATGATAAAAGTCATGTGGTCTAACCATGAGTATGAAGAAGCTACCTGAGAAACCAAAGATGCGATGAAACAAATATCCCGAGCTATTCGACGAGGTGAGTTACAGGGTCGTAACTCTTTTCTTTTACGAGGGGTAGAAGGCATATAAATTCGCGCTTTTTATTGTGTTTTTATAGTATATATTTTGGTTGCAAATAAGTAGATTTCATAAAGTATCTAAGGTAACTAAAAGAAATTTACAGCACCATTTTCAAAATTATTTAGTGTTGGGGATAAGTTTTGCTGAAAAAACTTCTTTGAAGAGGGGTAGATTGTAATCCCCCGAAAATTATGAGGTCTTGATTGCATTTTTATCAAAAATAATTACTATGCATTAATATAATACATATACTCTACATATATACATATATATACACATATATGTACATACATATTTTCAAATAAATTGCAAATTATTCTTATTATTTAATTAAATCCTAAAACTTAAATTTTTTTACAAAATATATTTTTTCTTTTTATTCTCCTAAGAAACCCATTAAACCCAATTACCTAAACCTAGTACTACTCTTTTATTAAAATTATATTACCTAACCCTAATCCCATTTATTTCACAAATTCACAAAACCCTAAACACTCTTCCTCTCCCTCTCCTTGCTGCCACCTCCTCGTGCCGCTGCCGTCCACCCTTGCTTGTCACCGATTGGTCTTCCCTCTCTTCTTCTCTTTGTTTTACTTCTTTTCTCCCTTAATTTTCTTGCCCTAGTATACATGTTTATTAAAGTTTTATATGATTATTGTATTGATTTATTATGGGTTAAATCTATATTGAAAGTGTATAAAATTTTTATGTTCTAGAATTTATTTTGCGCATACTACTAGTTCCATAAGATTTTTATGCATAAATATTAATGCTTAGGCATGGTAGTATTATGAAATAGGTTTTTAGATACTAGGCTTTTGATTTTCACATAAAATCTTAAATATTTTTTGGATCATCTATGCTTAATTTTATGGGGTTGTTATTTAAATGAATTTTCAGATTTTATGATCATATATTTTAGTATAAAAATATTAGTTTTCATGTTAGGGCTTAGATTCTTATACTGGTATTTATTTCATGAAATTTTGACTATAATATGAGGTATTTTGTTAAAAATTTAATATTAAGGTATTTGGAATAAATTTTAGAATATTATACATAATAAATTATGGTTTAATTGTTGAAGATTTCATGTTTTAAAGTTTGAAGTTATATACTATTAGTATATATATATATATATATATATTAAATTAAGACTATTTTAGGATATAATTGGGAGTAATTTGAGTATACTACATAAAATACAAATTTTCAGATTTTAAGCGTTATAAAAATGGAGTTTTATAACATATATTTTAATGAGTTTTCAAATAATACTTGTAGTATTGTGTTGGAGATACTAGATTATGGTTTGGGAAACTTTAAAAGATGTTTAGAAAGGTTAGTAGGATTGCTGTAAATTTTGGATAATGGTGAATTGATTTAGGTTGTATAATTTGGTATAGGAGAATAATTTGTAGAAGGGGCTAACTAGTAAGGAAAGTGGTCACTCGTGTATTTTACTCCAGGCATGTACAAATTATGAAGTTACCTTTAGGAGCATGAGCTAGGTGAAATGCAAACTTCGTATCATAATTAGGGAACCTTCTGGTTGAGATTGTTTGGTTATTTATTTGAAAGAATTCATGTTATTTATATGATTTGGTATAGTTGGTGAGAAATCGTGATTTATTAAATTGGTATTGGTTTGTTTCTTAATCCATGAGGTTTTTTATTATTATTTTTTCATTATTGATTGTATGATTGTAGTAAAGGTGAATTTTTAAGTCTTCATGACAAGGGTAACTTTGTTCAACATGTTTAACAATTGAGATTTAAATTAAAAGTTTAAAAATTACAGTATAATAGAGATTGATTGTGTAACTGTAATGTTTACATTTGCGTGCTTTGGTGATTGTGTAGCTGTATTGTTTGCATGTGCGTGCTGTGGTGATTGTGTATATTGAGTTTAAATAGTAAATCACATAAAGAGAAAGAGGATAACCAATAAAACTCTTGGCTAGTGCACGTCTAGAGTATTGACAATCAGGGGTTGGAGCTTCACGGGGTATTATCCATTGCTTTTATTGTAGTCCATGTGATTTACGATTCTCTCTTATTATAAAGTTTTAAACTTAAAAATTAGGGTTTGTTGATATCTCATCTAGCTATGGTGACTAAGTCGTGTCCATTTACCTTCTGGATTTTATATTGTCACTAGTAGAGAAATGTTTATTTGCTGCGGTTTTTTAGCTTTAAATGTTGTGGTTATTGATACGAAGCACATATAGGCGAAGCACATGGAAAATCAACAAATGCTGCGATTTTTTAGACGCAGTAATAGAAAAAACAATTGCTGCGATTATTAGAAAAACCGCAGCAAATATATCTATTATTTGCTACGGTTTTACCAAAAAACCGCAGCAAATATTTTTAAAAAATTAAAAAAAAATATTTTTTCAGCATTATTTGCTGCGGTTTTTTGGTAAAACCGTAGCAAATAATAGATATATTTCCTGCGGTTTTTCTAATAACCGCAGCAATTGATGGTTACTAGAACAAAAAAAAATTAAAATTAATATGCCATAAAAGATAAGAAAAGCTAAGAAATGATGAATCGTGAGGCATATAAATTGAAGCATATAAATCGAAAATTCAATTATGACCACTCGTTTTCACATGCAAAATTGCAATCTACAATATTTTGTACTCAAAATAAACAACCAATTCAATCTTCATAGATTTCGGGTGCTATTCCAAGGTTTCGTAAAGTTCAAATAGGCATATCTCTTAGCCCGGTAGTCCGAATGGTGTAATTTTTTTTTGAAACCACCTATTTTTAGAAGCACTACACAACTATGTTACCCTTTAGCAGCTTCGGTGACATATTATTTGATATATTGAAAAAAAACTTTGAGAAGCTATAAAATTGACTACGGGACTCCGAATTGGGCTTATAATATGTCTAACTTGTGTATTTTTGAGAGATCTACACCATTCGGACTTATCATTACTAATGGGGATTAAGATCTACACCATTCGGACTTATCATTCTAACTTGTGTATTTTTGAGAGATCTACTCCGAATGGGGCTTATTATCTCCAAAAAAGGTCTCTAACACCCTCTAATCTATGAAATTCAATTTTTAAGGCTTATTCATTCATAAACACAACATATAACCTATAGATCTGAACATATAAGAAGTTTTCATCTTCGCATTTATATAATAACAAATTATGGACAAAAAAATTTTAAAAAAAAATATATACTAGAGCAAATACAAACCGTGATTTTGAGCTTTGGAGTATGTAGACTTCTTCAAAATGGGAGAGACAAAATGGCCTGGGTTTTTAAATTTAGGTAGTGGGATGTTACATTATGGGGTTAAGGTTAGGGTTAGGTTTTTTTTCGTGCGCTAAAGTGTTGGGTTGATTCTGGGAAAGTTTTCATATTTGAATGTCCTAGAACAGAAAAGGATGGGTTTTTATATTAATGACCAAGTGCTGCGGTTATTTAAAATAACCACAGCACATGTAATAAATGCTGCGATTATTTTTATAACCGTAGCACTTGTGTTATAAGTGCTGCGGTTGTTTGAATAACCGCAACACTTATTGTTATGTGCTTCGAAATGTATTTAACCGCAGCAATTGAGGCGAAGCAATTGAACTATTTTCTACTAGTGTGTATTTTGATGTTTTTCGATGGGAGTGCATGGGTTATTTATTTATTTGATGTGCTAATCAGGACATTGGGGGGACAACCTTGTCTATTGATTAATCCAAGTAGTTAATTAATTTATCATATCAGTTGAGTAAAATATTGCGTGATACGTTCTTGCATTATGTGTATATTCTTTATTTAATTAATATTTCAATTGTTATATTTTGTAATTTGTATGAACTCAACTTGCTAATTACGTGTTTTGTGTGTTTTAGTCATGGATTTTGCTTATAAATGATACTGTGATGATCCAATACTTACATTTGTATTATTGGGGAGCAGCTTATTGACAGGTATCCAAACGAGCATTCATGCATGAGTGGGTTGAGAGGAGCATTGTCTTAATTTAGATTTCATAATAGGTTATGTTCATTTGGTTTTATTTTAGACTGTTGGTTTTGGATTTAAGTTAAATGTTATTTTGGTACATTGCAGTAAGTGTCATAGTGGTTCCAGTTTGTTATGTTAGGAGTTTGTTTTATTATTAATGTTATTTCAAAAAGTCTTTTGGTTTTTCACTGCAAACTCTGTTTTATAGCTTTAACCTTTGAACACGTGATGGTAGCACACTGATAATTTCCTAAAGGTTTAGTTTTTGGAAAATGGGAATTACTTGGGTGTTACAAGAACCTTCTTAGGGTACAAAATTTTTATGTTGGAAACCAAACATAACCCTTTTTGTACTTAGGGAGTCTTGTTCGTATTTCAAGAGCTTCTCTCAGGATTTTGAAACTCAATGTTATAAGAGAGTTTCACGTGAGGTTGCCTACTTATCCGTTGCAGGAATCAAGCCTTGACATAGCTCTAAACATATACTATGTCAAAACACTAAGCATAGAACTTCTTTAAGTAATTGAGGTTTGTTAGTGAATGAAACTCAATGCCATACATATTGGTGAGTTGCACAACTCCTCCAGAGAGGATCTTCTTAACAAGATATGGTCCCGCCCAATTTGTTTTGAATTTACCTTGGGGATTCACAACAATTTTCAGAGTGCTTTAAGCACAAGGTCACCCTCTTTAAAGAATTGGGTGCATACCTTTTTGTTGTAATGGCCAGAGATACATCTTTGATAGACTTGCACATGGTGAGCGGCAATGAGGCTCCCTTCCTCGAACAAAACTTGCTCATCATATATTACTTTGACATAATCTAGTTCGAGCAACTTGCTTTCAAGGACTATCCTCAACAAAGGAAGTTCAAGCTCAACTGGTTGAACTGCTTTGACCTTAGTTTGGTAACTCTATAAAGAAAAAGGCAGCTTTTGAGGCCAATCCTTATGATTTTTGGTTAGTTTTTTAGGATTATGACCTTGATGGTTCTTATTAGAGGCTTCTACGACGGTATTTGTTTGAAGTCAATATGGAGACTACCTATGGTGTTAGACCTTGTACTTATTGAGGAGATTATCACATTCTCCCTAGAAGTGTACCTCTTGGTCACTAATGAGTTCATAAGGAACACCATATTTTCAAATAGTGCTCTCCTCTAAGATTTAGGCTAATTTCTTGAAACCTAATGACTTGTTTGGATTTTGACTTCAACCTACTTAGTGAAATAGTTAATTGCTACAAGTATGAACTCATGACCTATGTTGTCTGGGGGTGCTATTTTTCCAATTACGCCAATACCCCATGCGAAGAATGGCTAGGGTGATAAATAACGATGCATTACTAAGGAGGAATATGTTACAAAGTTTACGCACTTATAGCAAGTGACACTTTTCTTAACGTACTAAGTGAATTCTTGTTCCATGTTAATCTAATAAGATCTCAACCTTGATATTTTCAGGGTCTACATCTATCACTCATGTGAGTTCCACATACATCTCTATAAATATGATCCATCACGACTTTCACTTCATGTTTGTTGACGCACCTAAAGTGAATAACCCCGAGAGTGCACATGTATAGTTAATCGCCATGAGCAATAAATTAAGTTTCTAAGAGTGTTACGGATTTTTATGTGGATAGGCACTTACAAGAGAGGGGGTGTTGAATTGTAAGTGGGAGAGTTAGAAATTTTTTGCGAAAATCAAAACTAGAACTCTGTAATGAAAGGAACACACAGAAAAAAACTTTGAATTTTTAGTGTGAAAACTCTTGTACCCATTTCAAAGAAAACCCATGACCACGACCTAAATCTAGGATTTTCAACTCAAAATTTTGTGGGAAATTCCTAATACAAACTATTATGTTTCTCTTTGGTTGAGTTCCAAACTAAACTTCAACGTCCTTTCTCTATTCTCTTTTCTCTGTACCTCTTTTGGACTTAATTCTAAGAACTATAATACTCTCTTTCCCTACTCCTTTAGTATAACTCAATACTAAAACTCAAATGATTTTAAAAATATTGGTACCTACATAGGAGACATCAATTGGAATAAGCCTTTAGCTCTTAGATATGGTAGATGTCTTAAATATGTTTTTTTGAAAAAACAATTCTTTTAATAAATGGTCAGCTCACCTTAGGAATAAGATGAATTAATGTATTTACACAAGGCTTTGGCATGACTCTTTTACGTAACTTGCGGCACAATAAAAGGAGAAATTACTAATCAATGTACACAAGTACAATTAGTTACTTAACCTCCTCAATTTTAGTAGGCAATTACAACTTGAGATATTTTTTCTGGCATGCTTTAAGTCAAAACAAGGAGTTCTAAGAAAAATTTTAAGACAAAAATTAGTAAGATAAGATTTGAAGCAAAATTTAACAAGTTTCTAAATCAGAGAAACCATACTTACTGACTTCAAGGAGAAATATGCATTCAACTAGATTGGTTTGATTTGGATTGTCTTTTAGAAAGTTTGCTTGGATTAAAACCGTATCTTAGACTCATGATTATTTTAGCTAAACAATTAAGCACATATTTTATAAAAATAAATCTCATTTAGTTTATACTAATATTATACTTGGAATAAAATGCAATTAAGATCCCGTAAATTTACGTGGGATTACATTTACACTATTCTCCCTTGTAAGGCTTTGGGTTTTCCCATTTTCAACCCTTAGATATTAGTCAATTTTTAAAACCAAAACCCAAATCCACCTAAAATCAACTCCAAAACTATCAAATATGAAAGTAAATAATGACCCATATCCAACAATAAACTTAGGTATGCAATGATTTAAGTCTGAATCATCCGGGAGGGTAAATTCACTTTCAAGTTATGAGTAAGGAAGTAAATGATTGATGAATACAACAAACTTGCTTTATTTTTCTTTTGAGTTCTAGAAATAATGCCTCTCCAAACCAAGTTAAAAAAATCTTTAACCAATGGAGAAAAAAATAAACAACTTGAGCTTTTCAGTTCTCCTCCAACAAACCTCACAATTGAGTCCGAATCCACATCTCCCAAATTAACACTAGCTTTATGCTATAAGTATTCATAAAAACCTTCATTTGGTACCTCAAAAACCTTAGCCAAATAATCCACATTAAACCGAATGTTCATGCTATTTACCACACTAATACAAACCCCATTTTCATTCTTATTCTTAATAAATTTGCACATGGTAATAGGATATAATGACCACAATTTAATCCATCCTTGAAATTATAGAATATCAACTAGTTCAAGAAACTTATTCGCATTACACCCATTCATGTTAATGGCAAAGCTTTGGGTGAGTCTTTTTACACAAAGTTCCAATTCCTTGATTGACTTCAATTCTTCCCCCAGAGTATAAGCCTCATTCTTTGTGTTTTCCCTTTAGATGGAAGCTGGTAATGGGGATGCAATTTTGAGCAGTAATTCTTTGGTGGAAATTTTGGTGTTTTCTTGAGTGAGGTTGTGAATGGCAAAGGGTGGGGGTGAAAGTGGTGAAGTGCCATCCGTAGTTGGTTAACGAGAGGCATGAGAACGATGGGGAATTTGGGTGTTGAAGCTCGTGTGAACCATTTTGGGTTGATAGAGCAAAGGGGAATTTAAAATCTTTTGGGGAGTTATTGAAGGGCAATTTAGGAGAGGTGTTGAAGGGGTAAAGGCTTTTGATGGTGAGTGGGTGGTTTAAGGAGAGTTGGGTGGAGTTCGTGGGTTACCTTGGTCCGAAATTCTAGACACATGATTATGACTATTTAGCTTAGTGGAAGAAAAACTACAAGGCTAGTATATGTAAATAAAGCAAGATATTGATAAGATGTATCTATAGTGACGTAAAACAATGAATATACTAAATTTTAAAAATTTACTAGTAAGACTAGGAGAAATAGTACAAGTATAAGAAACAAAGAGGAGAAAAATATTTACTGTAACCAAGCCACTGTATATACTAACTCTTGACAACAATTTGAAGACTAAGATAGGATGACCCCAAAAAATTTTTTTATACATAGATAAAAAAAAATAAAAGAAAATTAATAATCTCCAACATGAACTAGAATAAGGCAAAAGTGTTTGAAACATATTAAATACATAACACATAGGCAGGCTCAAATGAAACTGATCATGAGGTTCCACAACGAGACAAGACTATAATTATGCAAAATGCACAAAAAATATTGTTGTGTTTAGCTTGCTCCGTATTAGTTCAAAATGTTATACCTCAAAGGAACTTTAGAGACAATCATTAGATTTGTATCATGCCAAGTTCCAATCTTATATTCTCATGATTTTCCTTATTCAAAGGCATTATCAAAATGTCAGCAATTTGATTTTTAGTTTCGCAAATTTCCAACTTAACAAAAACTTTTTCAACATTATCCTTCAACAAAGGATTATGAATATTCTTGACTCTAGAATGATGTACATCATCTTTTGAAATACATATAGCACTTGTGTTTTCACAATGAATTGTAATACAATTGAAAATTATACCAAGTTCCACAACATTTAAGAATAACCTACAACAACTACATATTTAGCCTTAGTTGTGGATAAGGAAACAAAATTTTATTTCTTGAAACACCATGAAACTAAGCATGGACCAAGATATTATAGCATACCTAAAGTGCTTTTTTTATTGACCAAATCACCTCGTAGTCAGCATCTACATATCCCCTTAAATTAAATGTGTCACTTATAGGATAATACAAGCATAGATCATTTGTTCCATTTAAATATCATAGAATTCTCATCATTATGGTAGTCATATGAGATTCTTTTGGGTTTGATTGGAATCTAGCACAAAGACCAACACTAAAGCAATACCAAGGCTACTAGCAGTTAAGTAATGTAGAGAACTAATCATCCATCTGTACTTGGTTTGATCAATAGTAACACCTTGGTAATTCCTATTTTCTGAAAACCAAACCTTTAGTAAACTACCAGTACGCTACCGCCACATGTTCATACGTTAAGGCCATAAAATAGAGTTTTGCAGTGGAAAACAAAAGTCTTTTCGAAATAACATCAATCATAAAAAACTCCTAATATAACAAACTGGAACCATTAAGGCCCTTACTATAATGTACCAAAATAATGTTCAACTCAAATCCAAAACCAATAGTCTAAAATCAAATCAAAACAAATATAAAATATTCATAATTCTAAATTAAAGCAACACTCCACTCAAACCATCCATGCATGAATGCTTGACTAGATACCCATTAATAATCTGCTCTCCAATAATACAAGTGTATATATTGGATCATTACAATGTCATTTAAAGGCAAAAGCCATGATAAAAAACACATAAAACACGTAATCAACAAGTTGAGTACATACAAATTACAATGTATAATAATTAAAATAACATTTACATAAAGAATACATCCAATATTAAAGAATGTATTAAGTAACATTTTACTCAACTGACATGCCAAATTAGCTAATTACTTGGATTAAGGAATAGATAAGGTTGTCACTTCCATGTCCTGATTAGGACATCAAATAGATAAATAGCCCATGCACTCCCGTCGGAGGGCATCAAAATATAGTATAAATCAAGATGGTAAAAAGGTGTGACTTCGTCACCGTAGCTAGATGAGATCTCAACTAACCCCAATTTTAAGTTTAAAACTTTATAAAAGAGACTCATAGATCACACGGCCTCCAAGAAAAGCCACGGATTATACCCCGTGAAGCTTCAACCCTTGGTTGTCAATACTTTTAAAGTGCACTAGCCTAGAGTTTTATTGGTTATCCTTCTTTCTCTTTATGTGATTTATAGCTTAACTCGATTTCCACGATCACCACAGCACACACATATAAATATTACAGTTACGTATTCAATCTCTGTTATATTATAATTTTAACCTTTTGATTTCCTTCTTAACTTTTAAACCTGTTGAATAGAGTCAACTACCCTCGTCATTAAGACTTGAAACTCAACTTTACTCAATTCATACTATTAGTAATGAAAGACATATATTAAACAACTTTTTGGGTTAATTAACCAATTAATTCCACTTAAATCAACTGTGATTCATCAACCAAACCTGATTACATTCTCATTAGTGCTAGTGATTACACATTAATCATCACACATCAATACCGAAATATAATCCAATACAATCCAGAGTAAGGAGTAATACTCGTTAATGCATAGACAATAATACTCTAAACTTCTTAATCATGAAACCAAGCTTTCTAATTTCGATCCTAGCTCATGCTTCTAGGTCAAGGCATTGTAATCCATATGTACCTTGAGTAAACGAAGCGAGTGACCATTTTTTCTATAGCTATGCACCTTCTATAAATTAATTTCCTACATTAAATGATATTGCCTATATCAATACACCAATACCCAAAATTTACAGCAATCATACTAAGCCTTCTAAGGTTAGAAAACCATTCCAAAACAAATATTGAAGTTTCCTAAAACAAATTCTAGTAGCTCAAACATAGTACTACAAATATTAGTTGAAAATTCATTACAATACATATCATAAAACTCACTTTTTATACCTTTACAAATCTGAAAATTTCTTTTCAATATAGTATAACCCAATTACTCACAATTGTATCACAAAATAGTTTTAATTTAATGTATATACTAATAGTATATAATTTCAAGCTTTAAAACATGAAATCTCATCAATTAAACCATGTTATAATATGCATAATATTCTGAAAACTTATTCCCAATACCATAGTATTAAATTTTTATCAAAATACGTGATAATATAGTCATAATTTCATAAAAAAGTTACTAAGAATTTAAGCCTTAAATCATGAAAACTATCATTACTAAAACATATGATCATAAAATCTGAAAATTCATTTAAACTATAACCCCAAAAAATTAACATAGATGATTCACAAAATACTTTTGATTTTATGTAAAAATTCATGAGCGTAGTATCAAAAACCCTAATTCATCATAAGAGCATACCTAACCACTATATTTATGCATAGAAAATTATGAAAAATTATAGGATGTATAATAAAATTTATAAAACATAAAAACTTATGAAATTTCAATCCAAAATCTTTACCCATAACAAAATCAATACAAATACCATATGAAAATTCATCAAACATGCATATTAGGGTAAAATTAAGAGAAAAGAAGGGAAAAGGGAGGAAGGCTAGACAGTAGACAGACGATAAGGGCCATAGAGAGTGACGGCAGTGGGTAGCGTGGGGAGAGATTTTGTGAGGGAATAGGGTTTTGTTGTACTTGGAGTGTCTAGATTTCAGTAAAATTTGATTAGGTTTAGGAGGTTAAGAAGTACTAGGTTTAGTAGAATTTGGGCTTAGTGGGTTTTTCAGGGAAAATAAAAATATCTTTGGTAAAAGCAATTTAGTTTTATGATTTAAATAAATACTTACATACTAATAAAAAAAATTTGCTATTTATTTTGAGAATATGTATATATATGAATAGTATATGTATTTTTAATTTTAATATTAATGTATAGAAAATAATTTTGATGAAATGTAATCAAAATATAAACGTTTTGGAGGATTACGTCAACACTCTTTCCTTTAGGATCCTCATATGATCTTGGAGTAGTTGCTATTAGAGTATAATTCACCTTTGCCGTTTCAAGGTCATATTTTTTCAAGAGCTCCAATACATAATTTTGTTAATGAATCATTGTTTCTTACTCAGTTTGCTTGTTTTATAACCCAAGAAAGAAATTTAGCTTCCCCATCAAGCTCATTTCAAACTTACTTCTGATAAAATACTTGCATAAATACTCATTAGTTGCACCATAAATAATATCATCAACATATATTTATACCACCAAGAGATGATTTCCTTCTGATTTATAAATAAAGTTTTATCAATTTTTCCTTATTTAAAATCATTTTAAAGAAGAACTTTGATAATATTTCATACCATGCTCTTGGAGCTTGATTTAGCCCATAGAGAGCTTTATCAAGCTTAAAAACATGGTTTGGAAAATTTTGATTTTCAAAACCAGGAGGTTGTTCCACGTAAACATCTTCATTCAAATACCCATATTTAAAAAGGCACACTTAACGTCCATTTCATAAAGCTTCATGTTCATAAAAGCAGCAAAGGCAATTTATATTCTTATAGCTTCTAATCTAGCAACAAGAGTAAAAGTTTTTGTCAAACTCAATACCTTATTATTGGTTATAGCTCTTTACAACCAACCTTGCTTTTTTTCTTGATGATTGTTCCATGCTCATCTAGCTTGGTCCAAAACACCCATTGAAGGCCAATCACCTTTTAATGCTAAGGTTTAGATTCAAGATGCCACACCTTGTTCCTTTGATGCGGATATAAGAAGAAAGATCAAAATTCTTAATTAAACAAATCCATTCAACTTTTGGGCTTGGTTTATTCTAAATAAAAGTTCATATTTAGAACATTAGTATGGTTTATTGTCCTATACGCTATATGATTACATAGTTTTACTAGTACTACTTGGATTAGGATTTATTGAGATTACTAATCCTACTTGGATTAGGATTTATTGAGATTACTAATCCTACTTGGATTAGGATTTATATTGTGTTACCAAAACTGATTTGGAAGAGGTTTTAGAACATTTCACTTTTCCTAGTTGAGTTACGAAAAAATTTCTTCTACTAATCTTAATCAATTTAGAATTTGCTTTCCCAGTTATGATAGGTTTTGCTTATATGGTTTACTATCCTACTTGTGATAGGTTTTATATGTTTTAGAACTTAGGAGTATCTTAGTATTTGTTTTTAGTTATACTTGAGCTAGGAATTTTCCTAAGTCAAGTAGGAGTCTAGCATGACCACTTTAAATAAAGGGGCCATGTATTCAGTTCAACATTCAGAAAAATTCAAAAATAAACTTTGCTTGAGAATAATGTGTTTTAACGTTTTCTTGGTCTTGCATAGTTAATTTCTAGGACATTGTATTGAAATTAAGTGGTTAATTACTTAGTTCTAGGAGGTGGCATAAGGAATTTAAAAACTATTTGAGTTTGTTCCAGTATCTAGGAGGTGGTCGAATTTCTTAGAGATATCATCCTATTTCCGTTTGTTTTGATTAAAATATCACCAAATCATTAAAACAAAACCAAAAGGGAATATTCACGTGGATTTCAAAGGTTTCCCTATAGAAATCACCTAATTTGGTATTAGAGATAAATAGGTAATATCTTAGATGTGTTTGATGCAATTCAAAGCAAGAATTAGGGTTGCATTAGAGATAGTGCATTATTAGGGCTTTAGCGCAAATTCTAGAAAGTTTTGACCATAACTTCAGTTCTACACCAAATTTCTGGCGTTTTTTTTAGGTTAGAATTCTTACATTGTTAAGGATCTTGGTTTAAAATTTTATTAAATTCTGAGCAGTAACAAATTCTAGGCAACTAGAAATTGGAACGCCAAGAACTGACCAATGTGTGAACTTATTCCAAGAAAATTCAAGACGTGCACTAGTAGAGAACAGTTCAATTGCTTCGCCTCAATTGCTGCGGTTAAATACATTTCGAAGCACATAACAATAAGTGTTGTGGTTATTCAAATAACCGTAGCACTTATAACACAAGTGCTACGGTTATTTTAAAAACCGCAGCATTTATAAATCACAAGTGCTGCGGTTATTTCAAATAACCGCAACATTTAATCTTCCCCCAGGAATATAATATATGACTGATTAAATGCTGCGATTATTTGAAATAGCCACAACACTTCTGATTTATAAGTGCTACGGTTATTTCAAATAATTGTAGCATTTAATCAAGGCCTAAAAATGTTAATATATTAATGAACAATAGTTATTTAAATAACCGCATCACTTGTGGTTATAATTGCTGCGGTTATTTAAAAAACCGCAGCATTTGTTCATTAATATATAAACCCAACCTTTTCTTTTCCAGGCCATTTTCTTTTCCGGGCCATTTCAAAACACGAAAACTTTCCCAGACTCCCAACACTTCAGTGCACGAAAAAAAACCTAACCCTAACCCCATAACTTAACACCCACTACATAAGTTTCTCCTCTCGTGCCTCCATGGATATATATATGTATTTTGAAACTTACTTATCTCTCCCATTTTGAAGAAGTCTACATACTCTAAAGCTCAAAATCACGGTTTGTATATGCCTTGAACTCTAGTATATATTTTTTTTAAAATTTTTTGTCCATAATTTGTTAATATATAAATGCGAAGATGAAAAACTCTTATATGTTTAGATCTGTATGTTATATGTTGTGTTTATAAATGAATAAGCCTTAAAAATCGAATTTCATGGACTATAGGGTGTTAGAGGCCTTTTTTGGAGACATATTATAAGTCTCATTCGGAGTCCCTTAGCTAATTTTATGGCTTCTCAAAGTTTTTTTTTTCAATATCTTAAATAATACGTCACCAAGGCTGCTAAAGGGTAACATAGTTGTGTAGTACCTCTAAAAGTAGGAAGTTTCAAAAAAAATTACACCATTCAGACTACCGGGCTAAGAGATATGCCTCTTCAAACTTTTCGAAACCTTGGAATAGCACCCAAATCGATGAAGAATGAATTGGTTGTTTATTTTGAGTATAAAATATTATAGATCACGATTTTGCGTGCCAAAACGAGTGGTCATAATAGAATTTTCGATTTATATGCTTCACGGTTGATCATTTCTTAGCTTTTCTTATTTTTTATGACATATTATTTAACACATTATGCATGATATTCTTAGCTTAGATCATATTATGTTCTTGATAAAATGTGTTGTGTTGTAATATTATATAAAAATTTTGAGAGATTTTAATTATTAATAATATACTTTTATATGCATGTATATTAACACATAAAATGACCTATTATTTTTTTTTTGTTTTGAAAACCATCAATTGCTGCAGTTATTAGAAAAATCGCAGCAAATATATCTATTATTAGCTGCGGTTTTACCAAAAACCGCAGCAAATAATGCTAAAAATATATATATTTTTTATTTTTTAAAAATATTTGCTACGGTTTTTTGGTAAAGAGAATAAAGAGAACTGAAAAAGAAAGAAAGAAAAAATAAAAAAATAGAAAAAAGAAAAGAAAAAAAGTAAAAGAAGAAGAATAAGAAAGAGTTGTTGGAAAATTTCCTCAAAGGATTGTGCTCGCCATCAAAAGAGCGTAAGAAGTTATATTTGATAGTTAATTGTAAAGTAGTAATCTAAGGTCTTGAAGAAAAGAGGCCGAGTTCGGGAGTTTAGGAAGTTATAAGGTGGTTTTGAACACGTACATCATATAGTAGTGGAGTTTTATTTAGGTTTTTAAGCACCATTTTCCTAAACAATATCATCTGACCTATCTAACCAAGCCTATTTAATCTAGAGAATCATGACCTTAGTGAGTTAGCACCATACTTATTAGTAGAGAAAGACAAAGTGCAAATCTAGGTGGACACTATCGCGGAGTTGACGTGTTAATAGGTTGAGAGAAAATTCTAACCCAAAAAACACATGAGTGGTTTAGTTCCCTATGCACCCTTTATGTGAAAATTCTGTAACATATGACCAAGACTAGCTTGGGAAGTATATAGTTGTTATTTTTGACTATCAAACTATTCAAGGATTTTATACAACTCTCATATGTGGTTATTTGTTTTGAATCATGTTTTAACTTAGAGTTTTATAAAATAGAGGCCTTTTATATTACTTGAGAGGGTATTATCTCATTTCTCCCATCTTTGATCTTGAGCGCTTGAGGATAAGCATTCGTTTAGCTTGGGGGAATTTGATAAGTTCCAATTATACTTATAAATGTAAGGTATTTTAGGCCTTTTGCATGTAGTTATTTGCATTTTAGTTTAGTTTTAATCAAATTATGTTATTTTGGTATCATACAATGTGTTCATGAGTTTTTGTAGTGTTTGTGTTCTTTCAAGATTATTGAGGACTTAGTGTCGTAAGACGAGCTCCAGATCTATGGGGGGATCCTATAAGGCTTTTTATATTTTCCTTTTTTAGATTATTAAGGATAGTTAGACTACAATGCTTCCTTAAGTTTTCATAAAATTGTCACTAGTTTTCTCTCATATAGTCTCTAGTTTTGTTATTGTTCTCTTAGTTTACATTGAAGCACTTAAACTTGCAGCATAATCTAGCCTTGTGAACAATGGTTTTGGTTTTTTATATTTAGTATTCTAGTATTTTAATCTCTAAATTTCTTTAGCATAATCTCTATTATTAATCATGTCTTTTACTATTATTTGTGTTCTTTTTCTATTAATTCAATATGTGTGTAGTTTTCTAATCTAGGATTTGATGAACTCTAATATGGGTTACGCATAGATGAATCCTGAAACTCAAATCTAAATGCATAAAATAATTATTTTATTCCATGATTGGCTTTAACACCACTAAAATGCTAGATGTAGTTGATTAATGGCATGTATTAAGGTTAATAGTGAGAGTCGGTTCATAATCTATATTAGGATCATATGTTAAAGTGTAAGTGAGGATCATGAAAGTAGACATTATAACCATTAAGACTTGAAGAATTCTATCTTTAATGTCTTCTTACTACATGACTCCATGAGAGTAGGTATGATTGCTTTAGAAGAAAGCTATTGATACTTGATAGAGATCCTTAGCATTGTTCATAGTGACATTGCTTTTAGGAATTGTATTGTGTATTGAATTTAAGGGATCGAGATAGAAATCTATATCTAGTCATATTAGTGGGGATTCGTTATCCTATATTTTTATCTTATATTGATATCAATCCTAGTTATAATTCGTGTCTTAGTTCAGTTTAGCTTAGTTCTTAGTTTAGAATATAAGTCTCCTTAGTTCTTGACCTTCCTAGTAGAAATTAGAATAATAGACACAAATAGATCCTCGATAGTCTCTTAGAATTTTGACCCTACTTATCCAAACTACATTATAGGTTATTTTTTATAGTCTCTTGAAATTCCTTTTGAGTGGGCACTTATACTTTTAACTGAGCGGCCGCTCAATTTATTTTGGAGCCTAAAAACTTCTTATATGATACTACAAATCCTTTGATTGCCATTTGAGATCAAACTCAACCAGCAGGATAGCCATCTCAAAATGCGCCCATTGAGAGTAGGCTACTCAAATAGATACTTAAGAGGATCCATTTTTGAGATGACGTGCACCATGTGCAAGAGCATGAATTTCCTAGGCTTCTTAGTCTCCCAAACTAATGCGACACTAAGTCACTCGAGGTAAGGGTCGACTGTTAACTTAGTGAACAAGCATAGACGCGACCGTTAAGTCAGTGGCTGTGAGGTAGAGGAACTTTCGGTAATGCTGGTTAAAGCACAGGCGAATTTCGTACAGAGCACTTAATCTGATCAAAAGCTTTATGGAAGTTTCCATCCCATTCCTTAGGGGTGTCTGTTTTCAACTTTTGGAACACTAGCTTGCAAATCATTGTCAATTTAAATATGAACCTGTTGATGTATTAGAGGCGGCCCAAGAAGCCACAAAACTCTTTTTCACTCTACGGTGTTGCCATGTCTAGGATGTCTTTGATTTTGCAAGGGTCGAACTTGATTCCTCAAGAACTGATGGCGTACCCCAACTGTTTGCCAGATGTGACCTAAATGCACATTTCTGAAGATTCATCCTCATATTAAACCATCTGAGTCATTCAAAGAATTTTTGGAGGGATGTGAAATACCCTTGACGATATCTGGGTTTGACGATCATGTCATCCACATTCACTTCCACTTCTTTATGCATTATGTCGTGGAGTAGTCAGGTTGGTGTTCTTTGATAGGTGGCACATGCATTTTTGAGGCTAAATGGTGTGATCATATAGCAATAGGTGCCCCACTTAGTTATGAAGGTTGTTTTCTCCATATCTTCTTTAGCTATGCGTAATCTAGTTTTAGCTGCATACCTATCCATGAACGAGAGAAAGGAATTATTAGTGGTGTTATCAACCCGTATGTCTATATGGGGTAGAGGAAATTCATCTTTGGGATAAGCCCGGTTTAGGCCTTGGTAGTCCATACACATTTGGACCTTGCTGTCCTTTTTTGGAACCGGAACGATGTTTGCAATCTAGTCAGGGTAGTTTCCAACTTTGATGAACTTGGCTTCCAATTGTTTCTCGACTTCTCTTGTGATTTTCAAAGTTACGTCAGATTACATTCTCCGTAACTTTTGCTTTATTGATTTTGATCCCGAGAGGATCAAAATAGTGTTTTGTGCAATATCTCTGTCTATCCCTTGCATATCTCTATAAGACCAAGCAAATACATTGATGAACTCTTTGAGCAACTGTGTCAACTCTTCGCATTCTTATAGGGATAGTTTTAGCCTGATTTAAACAAATTTCTTCTCCTATTCTGCACCTATATTGATTTTTCAGTCTCTCTAACTATAGGTGTTTTATTTTCATGTATTTCTATTACTTTAATAATTTCAAAGTCATATTCTTTGAGACAAAGTAATCAGTGGTAGGGTATAGGGTGGAAGAAGAAGAGTAAGCAAAATAGAAATGTTATTGAATTCGAAGAGGTTATATTAAGGGATTTTCAGGGTTTTCCTTTGGTGGCATAACCATTAGGGGCTTAAACTCTATACATTTAGACTTGAAAGAACTATACTTAGACTAAGACTCTCACTTTGACGATTTTACCTTATCCATTTTTAGGCCTTCACTAGTGACAATCTTCAGCTTGCTTCCACCAAGGGTTGCTATCTTTAGATACTATCTCTATTCTTGTGCCATGTTTAGAACTGTCACTATCAACTTAGAAGGGTCAAAGTCATAGCTTGGACTTTTGGATCAACCCACTCGAGACAAAATGTCAAGGATAGAGTAGGCGGATTGATGTAGTTAGAGATTTTTGATGACTTTTTAGGCTTGTTGTCATTCGAGAAGCAATAATCACGGAAAGTTTCGATGCCTAGATAGAACTTTCCATGATTAAGACTGAAGAGTGTCTCAGGGAAGTCATTGTAAACATATTTTTTTGGCCTCCTTAATGAAATACCCATTAGGCTAGGTGGTATGGCCTTTCTCCTTGGCCATTTTTTAAGCTACTTCCTCAAGAGAACATATTCTAGGAACTCTTGTGCTGTCGGCTTGTAGCCTAGCCCAAAGAGGTTATGCTTTCCCATTGGATCTTTAAATGGTGCGGCAAGGTTTGTCTTGTAACCTAGAGTCATGCCTGGGAAGTACCCTTAGCTGTACATCATAGTGTGAACCATAGGGCGAAGAAGGAAAGGAAAGTGACTGTCAAGCTCGAGCATTATTACTTTGACACTAAAGCCAAAGATTTCTTCATCTTCCTCATCGTGCTCAATATGGATGAGGGGTTTGTATTCGAATTGTACTTTGATGATGGAGGCATCAATTACTTTGGAAGTACCTTTAGAGGGAAGCTTAACCTGCTGATGAAGAGATGAAGGAATAACCCTCAGATCATGAATCCATAGGAGTCCAAGGAGAAGGATAAAACTCGTCTTAATGTTGGGTACTTAAAAGGTGACTTTCCTTTATAATGGTCTAATAACCGTGGTTTTAGGTCATTTTACTAAAAGACTAGTTATACAAACAATATTTATAATCACCCTAATACTACTACAACTAGTGTAATGGTAAGTCGGGGGTTGAACCACAAGGATAAGGGATGCTAGTTTCTAGACTTGATGTAAGCGTTTATTTGAAATGCGAATTGATTGAACTACACTGATGACAGAAAAGTAAAGCAAGAATAAAAACGATAATATGCAATGAAAGAAAAACGGGGATAAATTAGCTCCACCCTAGGAAGGACAATCGAACTAGCAGATACGCTAAGTTAGGGGAAATCGATCAACAATCAATCAAGACACTCAAGATGATGAGAGGAAGTTTGCGATCCTATAAATCACATGAACAACCTATAATCGCCCTATGTGTCCTAAGGAGTGGCAGGACAAGATTCGCATTGAATGTCAATCAATCAATCATCAAAAATCTCAAACCCTAACTCTACGCATGAAGAACAAGCTAACCTAGGGTTTCACCAATCAAACCACTAAGAAAACTACTCACGCATATCCATAAATGAATACATAATAACAGGGAAAGTAATGAAATCAACAAAAGCAATAAACGAAAGCATTAAACGAAATAAATCAATAAAGGAAATGATAACTTACGTGAATGAAATTGCGTGAATGAAAGTAATTCTGAATCTGAAATACAATGATTGAAAGGGAGAACAACAAAAGCCTTAAATCTAAACTAAAGCATGAATGAAAGCAATGAAAGTGATGTTGCAAGTTGAGGCATAAGAGCTCTCAAAATAGGTATGAGGGTTTTTTTTACAGAGCAAGGGGGTATTTATACCCTAGGGACATAAGGGGGTAAAACCCTAGAAAATCCCTCGAGGGCCGACTTAAGGAAGAACTAAAATCTGCGGAAACAAGGGCCATTTGGCCGAATGAGGGACCATTCGGCTGAATGGTCTTGTCATTCGCCCAAAACAGAAACTTTGAGTTTTGATAACCTGTCCACCATTCGTCTGAAGGAGAGCACCCATTCGATCGAATGGACCATGATTCGACTGAATGGGATCTCATTTGGCTATTCCCGAGAGCTTGAGTCATATCTTGAGTTCCTACCTTTTATTCAAGCCAATGGATGTTAGATTCGGTCGAATCTGAGCCTGAACCTTGCTGAACGTGTTCTTTGAAGTGTCTAATGGCTTTTGAACTTTATAGAATCTTTGAGAGTGACTTGGAACGCGTGCCTAAGTTATGATACGTGCATCTGAACTCTTGATAAGAATGTCAAAGCCTCAAATACATCGTATTTTACCTTAAAATCATCGAAAGTACCTGAAATGGCCTTAAAATAGCTCGAGGACAAGATCAAGGTAAAATCAAGTGTAATGTGTATAAAATCACTCTAAAACCGAGAGACTCGACACTAAAATGGGGTTATTAATGTGCTCTAAAACGATCACATCATGGTCCTTAGGCAAGGGACAAGAAAATTGTCCCAAGCGACTGACGGCGTGTATTGTCATACACTCAAACCCCTTGTGCTGAGGGTGTGAACTCTTTCTCTGAGAAACCCAATGTTTCTACTCTACAAAGAGGACACACATTGATTGTTGAATAGTTTTCGATTAAAGTCATCAATATGTTTTGGTTACATGTGACATTAGTTAGATAAAGGGCCTTGTTTTATAAAGTCCCTTTAAATGACAAATCATCATTAGAGAATGAGGTCTACGGCTTATCTTATTTTGTTAATGCGTTTATGATTGCAATTCTATGATCATAGGAAGTAGTGATTATTTCCTAGATGTTAAACCTCAAATTGGGTCCTTTTAAGCTGCATGATTAGGCCGTTCACTTGTGGAGGAAGGTTGATTTGGACTGGAGCATTAGGAATTGGATTCTAAACTAGATTATGAATCCTTCTAGACTAAGTCATTGCATTAATATCACTCATCCCATTTCCGTACCATTCAGGGTCTATACTAGGTGTTGGGGCCATGACATAAGCAAGTTGATCGAGGTAGACGTCTTCATCATCATTGTCACAAATGCCATTTATTGAACCTTATGGCATTAGGAACATGATTTTTGGGAATGGGACCCCAATCAGAGTGATAAGAGATGATGGGTCAAAGGAGGGATCATCTTCCTAAATGCATAGGATGGCTAGGGGATGTGTCTAATTGTTAAGATTTGCCCTATGAGGGAGTGTAGCCTTCTATTGTCCACCATATCATAAAGAAGATGCTTGAGGCTAATGCACTCTTAAATGTTATGGCCCTTACCTTAGTGATACTTGCATTATTTACTAGGGTCCCATTTCAAACTCCTCTTGTCTTCTAGAGGGTCCTTTGTTGGACTAATGGGTTGAATGTAACCACCATTATCAAGGCAGGCAAAAGCACTTGAATAGGTCATCCTAAGATTTGAGAAGACCCTGCGAAGATGGTTTTAAAAACCGACTCTCTTTCCTTTTTTGTTTCAAGAGTTTCCTTGGGACCTTGGAGCCTCGAGGAAGTTAACCTCATTGGTGGCATTGGAGATAGAGTAATTTTTAGTTGTCTTACCCTTCTATCCATGATTGTTGTGAGGAGCTGGATTTTTCATCTGGTCATCCTCAATATTTGTGCCAATATTATAGGCACGTTCAAAATATTCAAGACCCAAGTACTTCATATTGTTGTTGTACTTGGGAAGGAGACTATAGATGAAAGTTTTGACAAGTTCTTTCTTAAGTATCTTTGAGAACATCAGGAAATCCATTTCTTGCTAGCGATTAAAGTAGGTCATGAACCCCTTAGTTTGACCCTTTCTACGAACCTCCAACTCCCTGAGAGTTTTTTGAATTTGGACATTAGGGAAATACTGGTTCATGAATGGATTAGTCACGTCCTCTCATGTTTTGGTCTCCTTGTCCTTGAGAGCAAACAAAATTGGTTCTTGAGATGTCGTAAAGATAACAAGGAATTATTCCAGTTCTACTCCCTTGATGGCTATGGTGGCCCAAAAACTGCGGAGACGATAGCACGAATCATCCATAGACTTAAACTTTGGGAAGTCGTTAGTCGAACACTTTTCGAGGAGGTTTCCCTTTAACTTTTCTTCATTTGCCATATCAAAGTAATGCCCACTGTTAGTGAACTGGTGGACCATTCCTTTGTTTTTTTTTCCAAGTTAGCAGGAGTATTGGCACTTTCCACTTGCTTAAAGTGAACATTCATCCCCTGGAGGGACTTAGTGATGCCATTGGCCATAGTAAGGAGCTGGGCCATCTGTTCTAGAGCAGACATGGATTGATGAGGAGTATAGGGAGAATCCGGAAGTGGAGTGGATGTCAGCTCAAAAACTTGCATTAGCTGTAGCGGGGATTTCCTTCTTAACCTTTAGGCAAGCCTTTTAACCCAAACATATAAGCTTCTAAAAAGGTAGAATCTTTAGGACTTTACATATGAGACACTAGGACTTGACTTGGTTAAGGGATAAGTATTTTGGGGGATCAGCATCGGGAGAGATGATACATGCATGGTGCACTTATAAGTGTGATGTAACTACAAGATCACCTCTAATGTGTGGCCCAATTTAGGGAGTCAACCTCTATTACAAAATGATTTCGAATGAATGACACAGACTCGATATGCATAGACACAATACATATTGCCCGTGTCGAGGTTTAAGCTTTTGGTAGTGCTTGAGGACAATTTCAGGTTTTTGCCGGTAAGGGGCAGTTTTGGGATTCTTCCCCATATAAGGTTTTGCTAGGTCTTACCAGTTGATGGGGTAATTTTAGGATTTTATCCCAATAGGGTTTTGGTGGGAAGATTAAGGCCTTACTGATGCGGCGGTTTAGGGGTGAATTTAGGTTTTTACAAGGGTCAAGAGGCATTTTAGAGGTAAATTTAGTGTTTTACTGAGGTCAAGAGGCATTTCAGAGGTAAACTTAGGGTTATACTAAAATACATGAAATATTTTAGAGGTAATCTCAAGGTGTCTCAAATGTAAAACACATTCATATGAGATAGAGACCTAGGGTGTAATTTCCACATGCGGAGAGTAACATGCATGAATGCAAGTATGCCAAATGAAATCTTTAGCCAATTGTATGCACACAAACCAAATTTTTTCTGTCATTCATTCACACGCATAGCCAAGTAAGCTTTAGGCTTATATTTCCCCAGTTGAGTCGCCAAATTATAGGAGGTGATTTTTTCATAGAGTCTATGAACCCAACTAGTTTTGGATATTCAATTTGATGAGTGAATTATCACTAGAGAGCTCGGTTTTTACAACCCAACCTCCCCTTTTCAGTGATGAAAAGAGGGAGGAGCTCTTCCCTCATAGTGTTGTACATATTTGTGCAAAAGTAAGGATCATCTATGTGGCTTTTAGAGACATCGAATGGGTTAGGAGTTTCCACCAAACATTTAATGGGATGTTTGGAAACTTTGGGGATGGAATCCCCAAATGACTCACGTAAATGGTCTACAAACCATGACAAGGTTCAAGAATGAGCAATTTTTTTCAATCCAAGAATGTGTGTAAGCAATCAGCATAGAGATGCAAAAACAAATCAGATTTAGTTCCTAGGCAAACATGCAAAAACAAGAGATGGAACACACTAAATTTATTGGGTTGAGCAAGTTAAGATTTATGCACATAATCTTAATTAGGTGATCCCTTGTATAAATGTCCATAATTTAAGGTTCCTATCGTCGGTTGTGTAAGATTATCTTATTAATCATGATAACAAATAATAGGTTTTGTTTATAAACATAAGATAAAGAAGGGACTTGTAATTACAAAGTAAGAACTATGTAATAAAGGATGCACAATTGACAAGAGATAAAGAGACAAGAGACAATCAAATGTTAGAGTTAGGGTTAGAGTTAATGCAAGATAAGTCTTACGCATGATGAGTTTGAGAGGATTTCTTAATCAAATGAAGAAATGATCCTAGAGAGACTATTCCTCATGATAATGCAATAACCTGAAGGTATGGGTCTAATTCCAATGATAAATGTGAGTTAGGCATCGCACATCATTGACATTACATAAGCTAATAGAAATCAAGATGAGGATTATGATCTGTAAAGCAAGAAATGAGATTTAAGTTTAACTCCTAAACATGTATTCAAGGATGATGCATACCTAAGGTTTGCTCATGAAATTTTTTTCAAATGTGATTAGTCTAGATAGATTGTAGATTTCCAAATCTAGGAATTATAGACTAAGTGCAAAATAGTGAATAAGAGATATAGTTTGCAATGTATAAAATATACAAGGGAGAGGGCTTTGATTGAATAGTTGAAAGAAGAATAATCTACGGAGATGGTTCTTTTAATAAGGTGCTCAAAGTAAGAATCTTTAGCCTTGACCTAGAGAAGTAGGGGTTGCTCTTAGCTCTTCACATTAAAGTAAATTAAGACATGAAAATAAGATTGTATGAGTTGATCAAAAGAAAACATCAAGGGTGAGGCCTCTTCGCGAGATCAAGACTCATCAAGTTTATAAAATAGAAATAACTTTTCATGCATGAGGGGTTTACACCTCACACAATTGTCACAAAAACAAGCCTGTGGATGGAAACAACTAGATCCAAATATTAAGAATTTAAGGGAGTAGAAGTAGATAAAGAAAATAAAGTAAATGAGTAGATTGAGAGGGGTCCTTAGTCTTTACCGTTGAGGATGATTCCTTTGTTTGAGTCTTTATTGAGTGCTTGAGGAAGAAGATATGATTTCTCCTTGGATTGATGCTTGAGGGTTGCTTAGAAGAGTAGTTATTCTGTAGGTTTCATGTTTGTAAGGATTTGAGAGTGAATTCTTGCAAAGTAACAGTACTCTAGGACTTTAGAGTTACCAACGTCTTGGGTTTAGGGAATGAGGGGGTATTTATAGGAAAAAATACCTGATCCTTGGGCTTTGGATGCCAAAACTAAGTGTTAAGCGCATAAGCTATGTGTCAAGCACTAGGCTTCGGTATTGGGCGCTCGAGAGGGACTCTATCGCTTTGAGGACCAGAAGCTTGAGGTGAGCCAAAAGCTCTTTTGAAGTGGCACATAAGACTTGGACGTTTAGCACATAGCTGAGCATCAAGCGCTCAAACTAGAGGCAGGTCAGGCTTTATTATAGTTTGAGTACTTGAACTAGAGCAAGTGTTAGGCGCTGAGCACTGGCATTGAGCCTCTGGCGCTTGCTGTGCATCAGGCATTGGAAGCAAGTGCTTGGTGCCTGATGTTGGCGTTGGACGCTAGAAGCTAAGGCAGATTCTGCTTGCACTCTCGGTGATGGCTTTCAGGCATCGACCAAAACCTTTTAAAGCTTTAGATTTTGCATGGTTTTTATTTTTCTTTTTGGATGGATTTTGGGTCATGTGTTTAGGCTAATTTGTGTTTGGGCTCGGGTTTGTGTTTGGGCCTTTTTGGGGTTCAACTTTTGAGGTGTATTTGAGATCGCACACACTCAACTTGACCCAAGCAAAATCCTACCTACAAGGGTTGGTTTGTCATAGGACCACTACACGAGGAGACATGATTTCGTGTCTACACTCCCTTGTGTGAATAACGAAGAAACCGATTATGAAAGGAACTATGAGTGCCTCATCTACAAGAAATAGCATGCAGGTTGCCAAGAAAGTTAAGGAACCTAGTCTTGCTATTTTTGTAGATATGACCAAAGAAGATGATAAGAAGGAATAAGAGAGTGAGAATAAAGTCATAAGGAAGTCTCACAAAAAGAAAGTTAAGAAGACCATCTTTTAGAAGAGGTTAACAAAAGAAGAATCCAGTGAAGTAGAGTCACTTGAAGATGAAAATGATGAGGTAAGGTTACTTGAGGAGGAACAAACTAATGAGAATTCTCAGGAATAAGAAGAGGAAGAGTAGGGAAAAAATGAATTCCAAGCTAGAACATATCATAAGATTCAAGAAGAGGTTGAGGGACACCAAAGGGATGAACTAGAGGGAGATAGGTCAGAATAGGAAAATAATGTGAATTCAGAGGAACACTTGAATGATGATGAGATTATTCAAGATAGAGGAGAGCCATCTGTCGATCTTTTGAGTGTGAAACTTGTTGGATATGTGAACGTAATTGACTTTGCAGAAATTGTTGAGAAAAATCTAGCCAACATAAATAAGGTGCTTCCTACATTAGCTGAGAGCATTAAAACGGCTACAGAAAAAATGTTAAGTGTTTAAAAGTCATCGAGTACCCTGACTAAAACAGTTGAGAATCTAAAGTAGATTGGTTTCATAGACAAGAAGACAGTATTTTATATATCGTTGTGGGTTGCATCTATTTTAAGCTTTGCTTGGTATCGTGGTTTGGTTGATCTCACTCCTTAGTGAGATAGTGTGCTTGGATTTTTTCTTGCATACTGTTTTTGTTGATACCAAAAGGTGGAAGACAGGAAGTAACCTATGAAGAAGCAAACTCCTAAGTAAAGGTTACTAACTTTTCATTAAATTTACCTATTCCAATTGCACTTATTTTGAAAACTGGTAAGGTATTTTCAAAATTTTACTTTGTTCTATTTTCTGTTTAGTTTTTAGTCTTTCAAGCTCTTATTTTGGTAGTTATTAAGTTTGTATAGTTTTTTTTTTCAAGATCTTATTTTTATAATTAGTAAGTTTAATTAATTTATAGTTTTTCTTTCAAGTTCTTAATTTGATAGTTGGTAAGTTTTATATTTTAGTTGTTTTGTTTATCTAATATGTCGTGTTATTCACTTGTCTTTCTTAATAAGTATTTTTTCTTACTCGTAGCTAGTAAGAGTTTTTCATCACCAAAAATAGGGAATTTGTCGATCCTTCTAAGTGTTTTGACAATGACAAACTCCCTGTTTCTAATAGGTGCTTTGTTTAGATATGTGTAGCTCACTACATGTGTTCTAGAGTAGTAGCAAAGTAATAATGGCAATTCTACGTAGTCTACCCATAAAGATAATGAAGAAATCAATGCAATGCAAGAGCAATACATCACGTTTGTTGAGCTTAATGATGAATTCCAATCTGCCATGCTGGGTCGTTCTGATTAAGAAGAGATCACTAGACTTTGAGTGAAGCTCAAGCTTCGTGGAGAAAAATAAGGCCCTAGCATGAGTTTTCTTTTAGGGATGATGTAGAACAAATAATGGGGAATTCATGGTTCGTATTGTTTTGCATTAAAATATGTTTTCAAAGCAATTGTGTTTTTGGAAGTTTAGAAAGCAAATCCTGATTTTATCATATTGGAAGATTTTCAGCTTTTATTATAATACAATGGGTAACTAACTTATACTTTCCACTTTCCTTGCTTTATGCAAAAATGTAAGAGTTTTGTATTTACGGAGTACCTTACCTCTAACCTCTTAAATGCACTTTATTGACAAAAGAACTTAGAGTTTTCAATGAAAATATTACTAAGTGTTAGTATTCCTCTTAAGATGGCCTATTCGATTTACTTCCCATCATACGTGCCTTAGTGAAATTGTATTTTTTCATTATAAGTTTATTATATAGAGTTATGCAATAGGTGGAGCATGTTGTAGAACTTAGAGTTAAGTTCAAGAGAAGAGAAGAGTGAGTGACTTAGAGTTAAGTCAGAGGGAGCTAAGTTCCCTTTGCACTCACTACTTTGGATCTCACTTTTCTCTCTTCCCTCTTTGGACTTAACTCTAAGTCTTAAAAAAACTCCCAATCCCTTATCCTTTAGTACAACTATTTACTATAACACTACAAATTACAAAGATAAAACTATATATAATGAGTTTTGATGAGTTGATGCAAGGCTTAAGCTTAGTAGTTTTCTAATTGACTAGAGTGATAGTTTTCTTATAATTATTAAGTTGAAAGCTTAATTAATATGTTTTACAAAATGAGAAACAAAGTCCTTTTTATACTAAACTATAGCATGGCTTCCTTACTTAGCATATTGCATGATACAAAGAGAAAGCACAATTAAACAGGTAACTATTCATACATGTATAACTAGTTTGGCGACTATTCATATCTTTTAATTAGTGAAGTAAGGTTTTACTGTGCAAGTTTAATATACTCAGATTTTTAGTAGCAAATATGAGAAAATATGATTTTATGAAAAATCAAATCTTTTAGGTACTTTAGTTACCTAATAAGTTCAAACTTAGTCAACAATAAAATGTACTGTTAAAGGTTTCCAGAAATGATTTTCTCAAACTTATTTAAGGAATTTGTCTAAAAAAAACATGTTGTATTAATGTTCAAAACACAAACTCTTTTATACTTACATAAAGCCTAATGTACGTACCCACTTTAGTTCATGAAACTTTAGCTTCAAGCTTCCCATTAGAAGCTCTAGGTCAAATTTCTCCTCTAAAACTTTGACTTAAACTCCATAGATGACTATATTTAAATCTTGCTTGACTTCATATGACTTGGAGTAATAGACAAATTCTTGGCTATATATGGTAACCTTATAAATACCATTGTTCCTACTTTGGAACTTGCTTCTTTTCCCTTCAAAATACATGAGATAATTAAACATCAAATGTGTTGACATTGTCATCATGAAAACACCAAGTGGACAAAAAATATTCCCCCTTTTTAGTGATGAAAAACTTGCAAACTTCAATTGTCATCATGAAAACATCAAGTGGAATAAAAATATTTCTCCTTATCAGGGATGAAAAACTTGTAAACTTCACCTTAAATATGCATTATAAGCAAGAAGTAAAGTGGCTAAAACTTAAGAAAGTACTAAGTAGTTAGGAAAAAAAACATGACATTTAAATTCAAATAAAACAACAAAAAATGCACAAACAACAATTAGTTAAAAATAGTGCTTAGTTGAAAAATTGAGTGGACTACCTTGCCAAAAAAGACAACTAAAACTATACACATAATAATTATATAAAAATTGTGCTTAATTGAAACAACAAAAAGAATACCTTGCTGGGAAAGACGTTTCGAGATGAACTTCAAAATTTAATGTCATTTTGCTTCCTTCAAAAGTTTGCACTACTTTTCCCCCTATGACATCAACAAAAAGATAAATCTAAATAAAAAATCATTCATAGTATGCCATTAAGTATTCAATTCAAGTAGAGTGCAATAAAAAGCTAAGTTTCAAACAAGTTAAATTTAGTGAAGAAACTTAAACTAGTAAATATAAAGCAAGATTTTCATGACTAGTTAAACACAAAAGAAGAGTTCATCAATATTTTTCATGCAAAAGAAGAAAGAAAAGTGAAAACAAAGTTCTAATCATTAAGTCTAGCATTAAACACAAATATAAAGCATAAAAGATTTGAGGGGATAGACTATTTAAGCTTAGTCAGCAGTGTGGGCACTCTCAATAATGTTTATAGAATGAAAAGATGACCTTAATTGTGATGAAATGGCTTTACAAAAAAGCAAAGCCCGTAGGACCCTAAAAAGTTGGAGTTTCAAAAAAAATTGGAACTTTAGGAGCCGCATGTAGTGGTTGTTTCTTTATAGCAGCTTTTTCCTCACTTTAAACATGCGAATTATTGTCTAAACTTTTATGAGGATATATACAACTTTTATAGTATATTTTATTCCTTATTCTACTACTTCATTAACTCTAGCTTCAATAGGAACTTATTTTTCCAAATTGTCCTCCTTTCTCGCTTCTTCAATCATATAAAAATGGCAAGGGAAGGATTGATTAATATTCTAGTTGTAACCTACATTCTTTGACTTTTAACAAGGATAACCCTCTCCTTTCCTTGCTTCCCCTTGTTCTTATCTTTCTCCTCAATTTCAATATCACTCACTTCTTGATTGTCATCTATGGAATCCTTTGTTTTCTCTCCCTTATTTTCTTCTTCTTTACTTTATTCTTCCATCTTTTCTTTCTTCTTCTACGACTCTTCTTCTTCCCCACCCTCGTTTTCATTCATCATATTAGAGGTTTATGGAAAGACTAAGAGCTAGTCATTTTGCCTTTGTTCCATCTCCCCCCAAGCTTTAACCCCAAAGTATGAACGAGATGGATTTTTGTTGTCCCAACCACTCTTGGTAGTCCAAATTGAGATAAGAGAAGAAAGGAAATAGTTAAGTAAGTTTTAACAAAGATTTCGTGTTGTCGATTCCTAAGTGTAGTTCTTCTTCCCCTATGGGTTATATATTCCATTATAACATTACTAGGAAGTAGGATTGACCCGTACGTATATAGAATACAAAACACAAAGGTATAACCTTTTGTTTAATACTAAAATTGATAGTTAAAAGATAGTATGAGGTTGTATCATTCGGGGATACACAACAAAAGGAATTGTTGTAGTTCTAAACTTCACCTTCAACAAGAGTAGGTTTATTTCTATAATATGGAATAAGAATATTTGTTCTTTTATCCCAAAGCATGTGCCTTTCTTATAAGACTCGGAACAGTAAGAGGAAACTAAATAATCAAGAAAATCAAATCGCACCATCTCTGTAATAAGTAAATGCCTCTTTTTCTCCTGAAGTTGTTGGAATTATTCGTAATAAGATATTGGCCACAATTGAAAAGGTCTTATCAATAAAATTTCCATTTAACCGCGATATAGACATAGGTATCAATCCATTCTAAAATTCTTCTCATCTCCCCTTGGGGGAAAACAGTTATACAAAAAAAGAATTTATACAGTACAAAATAACATAAAAATTGATAAACAAAAAAATTCAAATAAAGATACAAATTTTTTACTACTAATTAGACTTTGATTTTTTCAATTGTTCCAAATACCCAACAAATTTCTTCTTTTTCATAAATTAATAAGAAATAGTTAAATCCCATTCGAATTCATACAAATCAAATGATATGTATAAGAGCTTTTCCATTTTCATCGAAGCAGAAGAATCAAGGAATTTTTCAATCAGATCAAAAACAAGTTTCGATTGAATTATGATCCAAAGGTGAAAAGAAAGAGAATTGAATAAGCCTTCTATGATAGAAAAGGTTTTTGATAAAAATATTCTATTCTTTTTAGTAATTAGTTATATGTATATATATATATATATATATATATATATATATATATATATATATATATACACACACACACAATTTTTTGCATGGGTGAATGGGTTACAATCGCTACAGCGATGAGTGGGGTAGTAGAGTCTTGTTAGGATAGAAAACAAGGCATTGAGAAATTTAAGTGTTCAAGCATGTACAAACCATGGTGAATTTACGTGAGAGAAGTGAAGAGTTTCAAAATTTTAGGGTTTAAATTTTGGGATATATGAGTGAGAGAAAAGTGTTTTTGAGTTTGACTTTTATTGAATTTATAGAAGGTAAGTGAGGATGTTTAAGTAAGGTGAGAGAAGTGAAAGATTAGGTTTTTTAGAGTTGGTTTTATGATGAACTATGGATTTGAACCATGAAAAGAAAAAGAAAACTTATATTTACAGTAGCAAAAGATATTGTATGCACATGTTTACATGTTTATACATAGAATGCAAAAGAATTAGGATGAGCCCAAGCAAAAAGATTTAACTAGCGATAAAGATTGGAATGAAAATAACGAGAAGAAAAGTAAAAAATGGATGATAAGATAAAAATATAATAAAAATAAATTTAAAGAGTAATTGTATTTAGCATAAATCAAAATAATGCAATATGCTTGATATATACTAGTCACGTAGTGCATAGACATAGTCAAGTGGGAACATTACATGAAATTTCTTTTCAAGATAAGACTCTAATTATGCTTATTCACAACAATAGTGTTGTGTTTGGTTTATTAAACATTAATCATATAAGTTTTACCTTAGGGAGACTTCAATTACATTTAGTGAATCTGCATCATGCCGACTTCTAATGTCATCCTTCAATGCTTTACCCTGCTCAAAGGCTTTGTCAAAATTGTAGCTATTTGATTTTTAGTTTAGCTAAATTTCAACTTTATAAAGCCTTGTTCCACATTATTCTTTAAGAAATAATGTCTACTATAGATTATTTTACCCTCGAATGGTGAATAGGGTCTTTGGAAATGTAAATAGCACTAGTGCTATCAAAGTAAATGGGATCACAATAAAAAAATAATAGCAAAGTCCCTTAACTATTGTTTTATCCATAGCATTTGTGAACATGTAGGAGCAGCAAAATACTTAGCTTTGGCTATGAATAAGGCAACAATATTTTGCTTCTTAGAACTCTAGGAAACAATACAAGGACAAAGGAACTGAATCATACCTGAAGTGCTCTTTCAATTTACTAAATCACTGGCATAATCAGCAAATTTGTCACTCCTAGAATAATATAAGCACATATCATTTGTTCTTACTAATTCTTATCCAATCTTGTAGCAGTTTCTATGGGCGTATAATTCATCTTGACTGTTCCACGCTCATATAACCTCAAAAGTTACTTAACATAAGTTTATTTGTGTATTACAGTTCCTTTCACATTTTTCTTGATTTTCATTCCAAGAAAGAAATTAAATCTCCTATCATACTTATTTCAAATTTGCTTCCCATAATATTTGCAAAGTACACTAGTAAAATAATAATAAAACGCGGCTATGAATTTGTGGTGTAAAACCAATAAAGCCGCAATTTAATTAGGAAATTTAATAATATGCGGCGTATTTATGTAAAACCGCTGAGTTTTAATTCCAAGTTGTAATAATATGCGGCGTATGTATTTAAAACCACCGCTTTTTATTTAGTAGTTATATTAATATGCGGTGGGTGTGGGCTAGACCCGCCGCTGCATATTTGGCTGCCCTAATTTAAAAAAAATACCGAAAGCTTCCTTCATTCTAATTCACTTTGCATCTTTGATTCCTCTCTTGCGCCTCTCGTGTTTTCTTACCATAGTTAATTCGTGCCACCCGACATTCTTTCCTCCCCCTCACCTTCTTTATCTCTTTGTGCCACCACACTTGGGTCGTGACGTCATTGTTTGGGTCGAGTATAGTTGTTTGTGCATGCACCGCCATCATCTCCTCACCCTCTTGTTGTGTCATGCAACCGTCCTTGAAGGTATTGGGTTAATTATTTATTTGTGTATTTTGCTTTGTGCTATATTTATACCTTTGTGTATTTTTGTATTGGGTTATTTTTACCTTCATATATTTACGACTTTCGTGCATGAATTTGTGTATTGGGTACGTATATTTGTGTATTTTGTGCGTATATTATTAGTAATAAAGCCATTTTTGGGTATTTGTGGCAGTTTGTGGGAGATTATTCAAGAATTGAATTAGGTTCACTTGTATGAGTATTGAGAAATTAATTACACACCTAACATTATCAATCCATGATAAGCTCTAATTTATTTAGGGACTTCAAATCAAAGTTGGTGACTGGTTGGATTACCAAGACAAGAAAGGTTTCCAAAAAAGAAGCCAACAGGTTGCCCTATGAAATATGGAAACATAATAAGGAAGGTGACTAGGCAACCTTTGTTAAGAACAAGACTTCTGAAGCTGCATTGGTAAGTTAAATACTTCTTTATATTTTTAGTTTTAGAAAATGCTTTTTTTGTACTTTAATGTTATGTCAAATACCTTTATGTTGATGTCAGGCTAAACGCGAGAAGGTGAGCAAGAGTGCTAGGATGAACATTCATCCCCATTACCTTGGGTAGTCAAGCTACAACGATGCAAGGCAACAATGGATATCAGAGGGTTTTTATCCCTCTTGCTTGTGACCTTCTTCTATAGAATCCAACACAACGCAGATAAGCCGTGGGGATGACTGGTTTTGTTCATCGCACAAGAAGGACAAGAAAACTAGGGAGAGAGACATTCCAAATGAACAGACGCAAGTTGTGGCTAAGAAATACGTAAGAATTCTATTTGCAAATCAGTAAAGTTACCACTGCTTATAAGATCTGACATTTATTTCTAATATTTTCCTTTTTATTTTCAGTTGGAGTTTCGAGATAAGCAAATTCAAGGGGAATTCGTTCTTGTGAGGGTCCAAGACGTATTAGCTATGGCCATTGGAAAGCCAGATCACCTCGGACGCTGCGTTAGACTTGGAGGGACTAATATTGGGTACTGACCAGTATTTGGAGATCAAGCTAAAAAAGTCAAAGCGGATTTTTAAGGGAAGATCGAGAGACTTTGAAGGCTCAACTCTGAGAGGAACTTAGACAGGAGTTCAATGCCACTATGAAGGTCAAGTTGTTCTCCATACTCCAAGACATTGGTATTAGCACTGAGCAATTAGCATCCCAGGGTGCACGGGTGTCTACTCCCCATGTATAGGTGTGTTATGTTCCCTTTTTAAATCTTATGTTGAATAAGTATTATTTTCATTAATAATGACCTATAATATTGACATATTATATTCAATTTTTAGGGTCCTACCAGTTGTCATCTACTCCTTAAAGATTCAAGTACGGGAACGATACACAATATGGCCAGTGGTGTCCCATACCTAGGTCAGTCAAGCCACAGTTTACTCGAACTCACCAAGGAATGAGACTTGAAGGACATAAAGTGGTGAATGTTGAGACTGTTCTTGACTTCTTCAAAGGAGTAGCACTATTGGTCCCTATTCCACAGTATGACTTGGAGACATTAAACGATGCAATTGGTACTTTTGTGCAATGGCCTCTACATTTGATCAAGATCATAAGTGAGGTAGAAATTAAGGTTTCAATCAAATTTCCTCTATAATTATATTTTTTTTATGACTGAAGTTGTGCGATATGTGCTTTTGGGTGACTCCACAAGCTAAGAAGATGAAGGAGATGTCAGCTGATGAACTTATTGGAAGCAATGAGCCGGCCTCAAAGAAGTCAGTGGCAGAAAACCTACCTCTTCTCTCTAAAGATATAGCGGCTTCTCTAAGTCTCGAGTGCAAATGGCTACTTCAATGTGCGACCATGATGAAGGAATACAATACAATTGCTATGCCGTTGGATCGAGCCTTATTCCACTACTATGAAGACAGAACAGCGTGGCTTGACAAAGGTAACATCACACAATTCTTACAAGGAGCTCAATTGAACATTTTTGTTATTCAATGCTTCATGAGGTATACACAATTAGGATATATGTTAACTTATTTGGTACCGTTAATAATTTTTAAACCATTTGTATATATAATGCATTTTATGATTATGTAGGGCACTCTAAGATAATTGCGTGTCATGCGATTTACTTTCATAAGTCGGTAGGATGTGTCCTGAGGCCACTTCGGATGTAAGAATCGATGGTAACATTGAGGAGGTAAAGACATACGTCCATTTCACATTCACAAAAGCTCTACAAGCTAAGTTGAACTTCATTTTCGCCCCTATTTTTGAACGGTACATTTGAATCTGATTGTGAATGTAATGCTTATTACGTATACAATTAATTTAGAGTATGACAATGCATATAGTATGTAAATATAATGGTAATTACTTGTTTCTTATAATATAGTGCACACTAGATTTTTTTAGTAATTTTTGTGGGTAGTTGAAAAATGTACTTCTTTAACTCGGCTCGGTCAATGCGCAGTACTAAGCTGAGAGCGATTATTAATTAGTAAGTATTATGAATAGATTTAGATTCCAAGTGGAGGTTGATTGAAATTAAAATTTTAAACTAATCAATTCCGTTTTCTAGTGTGTTAAAAAGACTTACATTGCAAGGAGAATGAGTCGGAAAGTAGACATCAACATGGATAGAAGTGATGGTAAGTTCATTAACTAATTAAAATAGTGTAAAATAATACTATCATAGGTATGGCTAACATTTCTAGTTTGTAATTCATAGTTTGCTCAACAACGTGGCAAAACTAAGTGCGGCTACTACGTGATGCATTTCACGCTTGACGTCCTCAATGAGTGTAGTAGTGGGATGCCCATGGAAGAGGTAAGAGCTTTTGCCCATAATTTTATCATTATGAGTATCTTCAATATTGTATTCCCTTTAAATAATGCCTCAAACACTTTACATAGGATTGGTTGAGTTAATATAAGTTGATTAGGAGCGGTTTTGGGTAGATTATTGGCCTTCACACTTGAAATACATCGATATGAGTCAATATAGGAAAAATAGGATCGGTTTTGAGTCGACATTGTCGTATTTCAATCTAACATGCCCCTAACACTTCGAATATAACGATTTCCTTTGTTACTTTTACCTGTCCTTTTGCCTTCATCATAGTCCTCTTCTTTCCTATAAAATTATCTGGTTTCCTCTTTTCTTTTTGTAACTCTTACCAGAAAAAGATGGAGAAAATTTCTGCAAGAAAGAGAACAAGTTGTCAAAGAGCTAAAATGGTGACGGAGCGAAACAAAAGGGCGCGTCTTGCTGCGGTAAGAACATAGAAAACATTTTGATTTACACCATAAATCGGTCAAATGGGAGAGGTTTTCGGTATAAAATGAACAAAACACTTAAAATACATCAATATGAGTACATATATCTCAAATATGGCGGTTTCGGGTCGATATTAGCGTATTTCCCCTAGAAATTGGCCCAAACACTTTGAATATGATGATATGAATCAATATAGGTCAAATGAGATAGGTTTTAGGTAGGGAATGACGTATTTACCCTAGAACATGTCATAAATTCTAGAAATACATTGATTTGAGTCAAAATTAGTCAAATGAGAGAGGTTTTAGGTATAAAATGACCTAAACACTTGAATTACATTCATATGAGTCAATATATCTCAAATAGGGCGGTTTCGGGTCAATATTGGTGTATTTCCCCTAAAAATTGGCCCAAACACTTTGAATAGGACGATATGAGTCAATATAGGTCAAATGGGATTGATTTTGGGTAGAAAATGATGTATTTACCCTAGAACATGTCATAAACACTTGAAATACATCGATTTGAGACAAAATTGGTCAAACGGGAGGGGTTTTTTGGATGCAAATGCTATGTACATAACAATGGGAAGAACCAGCTAGATAAATTTGATCCTAGGAGTGATGAAGGAACCTTTCTTGGATATTCTACTCAAACTGATGGAGTTTACGAGGAACCATGACACTGATTCTCTAAGTGAAGTTCAAGTAGATCTAAGCTCTCCTAATGCTTCACTAGATGATAATGGTGAAGAGCCTAGAGAAGAAAATGTGAACAACGAGATCTCAGAAGGGGAACCAAGACCTAATGGCTTCCCAAGTGACAGACAGGTAAGAAGTTCAGGGGGAATGGATGAAGAGGCCTCCTCTAAACCTGAGGTAAGTGATGTAAATGGAAACAGTATGAACATGAATTCTTCTAGTTCCACAGAAGAAGAAGTGATTCACGATCATGCTGGTTCCCAACCTAATGAAGAAGCACAAAATGATTTCACTTTCAAAAGTTATAAATACCTATCCTCTCATCCCCCAGATCAGATCATTAGTAACATTAACAAGGGAATTCAAACGAGAAGAAATGCTTTTCAAAACTTTTGTGCTTTTCATTCTTTTCTTTCTAGTGTAGAGCCAACTTACTACAAAATGGCTTTGACTGATCCTGATTGGGTTCTAGCAATGCAAGATGAATTAAATCAGTTTCATAGGAATCAGGTTTGGCACCTGGTACCTAGACCAAAGGACAGGTCAGTCATTGGTACAAAATGGGTCTTCAGAAACAAATTGGATGGCCTAGGTACAATAGTCAGAAATAAAGCAAGGCTAGTGGTGCAAGGTTACAATCAACAAGAAGGAATTGACTATGATGAAACTTTTGCACCTATAGCTAGACTAGAGGTCATTAGAATTTTGATTGCTTATGTTGCTCACATGAATATGAAACTGTTTCAGATGGATGTAAAGACTGCCTTCCTGAATGGCTACTTAAAGGAAGAGGTATATGTAGAGCAGCCACCTGGTTTTGATGACAAGTTGTTCCCCCATCATGTATACAAGCTTGACAAAGCGTTATATGGATTGAAACAAGCTCCAAGAGCTTAGTATTAAAGGTTGTCTACATTTTTTTATGGAGAATGAATATAAGAGGGGAACAGTGGATAAGACTTTGTTTATCAAAACCAGAGGGAACCACTTGATTATAATACAAATTTATGTTGATGACATTTTATTTGGTGCTACTAATCAGGTACTATGTGATGAGTTTGCTAATCTTATGCAGAGTGAGTTTGAGATGAGCATGATGGGAGAATTAGGATTCTTCTTAGGATTGCAGATTAAGCAAATGGAAAATGGAATCATGATTCATCAGCAAAAGTACTTGAAAGAGTTGCTAAAGAAATTTGGCATGGAAAACAGCAAGGCTTATGATACACCTGTTCCCACATCCACTAAATTAGATTCTGATCTAAAGGGAAAAGATGTTGAAGCCTCACTATATAGAGGGATGATTGACTCCATCCTTTATCTAACAGCAAGTAGGCCTGATATTGTGTTTTCTATTGGATTATGTGCCAGGTTTCAAAGCAATCCCAAAGAATCTCATTTGAAGGCTGTTAGAAGGATACTTAGATATCTTGTGGGAACAACATATCTGTGCTTGTAGTACCCCAAAGGTAGTTCAATTGATCTTATTGGGTACACGGATGTAGATTATGTTGGCTTTCTTGCTGATAAGAAAAGCACTTCAGGTATGGCACACTTTCTTGGCTCTTGCCTAATTTCTTGGGGTTCTAAAAAGCAAAATTCAGTGGCTTTATCCAAAGCAGAGTTAGAGTATATTGCTGCAGCTTCATGTTGTTCCCAATTACTGTGGATAAGGAACCAGCTGAAGGATTTTGGTGTTATTTATGATAGTGTTCCTATCTATTGTGACAACACTAGTGCTATCAATATTTCAAAGAATCCTGTCCAACATTCCAAAACCAAACACATTGAGATAAGACATCACTTTTTAAGAGACAATGTGGAAAAAGGTTTGGTGGAGTTGTTGTTTCGTAAAAGTAAAGATCAGATCGCTGATATCTTCACAAAACCTTTGTGTCGAGAGTCTTTTTATAAGTTAAGAGTCTTATTAGGTCTAGTTAGATTTTAGGTCTTTGGCTTCAATTACTTCCCTAAATGATTGGCTAGAATGGTATTCTTTTGTATAGTATGTGTATATACCTATGTCAAAATCCTTCAAGTTTTGTGTAAATGGTTCAAGATCCCAAAAGGGTTGAGAATTATTGGTGCAAGAAATAGGTAAAATCAGGCTAAGTTACCAAAAACAAGGTGATGTGGTTCTGTATAGGTACCAGCAAAGGGAAACAGCAGATCAGCTCAGATATGTCATCCGATTAATATTTTTATATTTTTTGGAAGATTACTATAAGATCTTTTCCTTCTGGAAGGAATTAACCTTATTTTAGTTATTTGACTTATTGATCAAGGCAATATATCACATGCCTAATTTTTAGGTCGGTTGAGATATTCAAGGCAAAAATCATTGCCAAAATCGATTTCAATTTTTAAATTTTGTGCCGTTGCTCCTCTTGGCTTAACCGACTTATTTTTTTTCCTCTCTTCTCTCCTCTTTCTGTGCTATAAATATATGATCTCTAACCCCTTGTGCAGCTCACAACTCTCATCATCATTCGAAACTCTCTCTCTTTCTTGTGCTCTATTTAGAAATCTCTGCTCACAACGGCTACTGTTCATCAACCTCCTCTTCACTCTCTGATCTAAAATTGCATAATCAACATGGGTAGAAAATTAAGCGCATCTAAAAGAGGCAAGGGAAGGGGACATGCAAGTGATTCCTCACAATCTCAGGGAAACACTGATGTGACTCCTCACTCTCCTCACCTTGATCAAAATCCAACCAAACCACCACCCAATTTCAGTTCCACAACTTCCTCACCCAGAAAATTACCAACCACCATCCTCGATCCACCACAAGAATCTACCTCACCACCAAAATCAACCCAACCAAAATTACAACAAACCGTGCTTGTTACTGATCCTTCAGAAGCTGATGGTTCCATCATCAAGGAACCATCTTAGTCTCAGGGGGAACATCAACATGAAGCACGAAGAACACTAAGCCAGGAGTTGGAAGTTATCAGTCAGAGTGTAGGAGATGATGACATAGAGATCACTGGTCACAAGGAGGGGACATTCACTGAAGAAGTCTTGGTACGTGGTAGAGTAACTCAATCTTCAGTAAAGAAGATTATTGAGGAAGTTCTGGAGGATCAATCCACTGGTTCTGTTCAGGGAACCAAGAGGAAACGGGTACCAGTAAGAACCCCTCGCACTACAAAAGGTACATCTGTAGAATCTCTAACTACTGGTTCTACTAATTTAAATGCTCGATTGGTTCTTTCTGGTTGTCGGGTTGAGAAGGGATATTTTGATGTGCCTGCTTTGTCTGAGTTTAAAAGTTTAATTGAGTATCAAGGATGGATGCCATTGTTTGATTGTAGTGCTGCTAATGTGTCTGGAGTTAGAGACTTTTATGTAAATTTGAAGCAGTTGCCTGATATGTCTGTTGGTTCTCTTGTGAATGATGTGGATGTAAGCTTATCTGTTGCCACTTTGTCTAGCATGTTAAGGGTGCCCCAGGGATGGTTTTGATAAGTATTCTAATGATTGGTGGCCCGTGTTGGTAGGGGTAACTCCTGATGAGATTTATGAGCATTTGTTTGGAGGAAAGATGTCTAAGAAACCGGGTGTCTTTAAATCTGCTAATTTGAAGGAACCAGTAATGCTGGTTCTGCATTCATTGTGCAACAAGGTCTTGATCCCACGGGCTCAAGGAAGGGGAACAGTATGCATCATGGAGATGGTTCTGATATATCTCATGATGAAGAGAATTAAGATTAATCTCCCCTCCTTGATGCTGGATCATATTATGAATTGTTATGGTTCATCTCACCATTCTCTGCCTTATGGTTCTATCATTACTCAATTACTTATGGATAACAATGTTACTATGAGTGGGTCCACCGTGCCTGTCACGGTGTTCACAAAAGCAATCCTGAAGCTAAAGGGTCTTGACATAAGTGGTGATATGTTAAGTTTTAAGCTTGAGGAACCAGCAGAGGAAATGAGGCCCCCATCAAAGAAGAAGAAGAAGGTAGAGGAACCAGCAGGTCAGGAAATGATTCTAAAACAGCTGGAGAATCAGGAGGATATGCTGAGAAAGATAATCAGTTTGGTTCAAAGCTTGTCATTTTCTTTCAGTACAAGGATGGAGCAGATGGAAAAATGCTAGCTGACACTCAAGCTCAGATGGCTCCAGGTATAGGTTCGGGTACTCCATAGACTCAGCCAGAGGAAGAAGAGCCTAGTGAAGAAGGTGAGGAGGATGAAGAGGAACCAGTTGCTGATGCAGACGATGGTGCTAAGTCCGAGGAGGAGGAAGAGGAAGCGAATGATGATGAGGAGTGATGCTAGTTCCCGTTCTTGTTTTCCCTCCCCTTTATTTTTATTCTACAATAACCGATTCTGTTGGTCTGTATATTTCTCACCCAATCCATGAACTTTCCTTTTGATATGGATTTAGGTTCCTTTTGTTGAACTTTGTTGGCTTGTATGGACCATTAATTCTGCTATGGTATGCACTGTCTGACTAATATCCTTCTGCAGCATACTACTTGAATGGTGGTTGATGCCACTCCATGGATGAGCATATTTAACAATTTGTGCAAATCACTTTTACTTAAGAGTACTTTTTAATGATGCCAAAAGGGGGAAGTAGTGTGCCAAAGCCTAAGTCAGTTTAGATTGTGTCAAGTAGCTCAGTTTAATAGTTTAGGGAAGTCTGTTTGATAGTTAGTTTTTGAAACCAGTTAGCTTCACTAACTTGTTCAGTTGAGTTGGTGTGCCTTGTCGTAGACTACAAAACAAAATCAAAACTTATCTAACTTCAAATGAATGTAGCTAGGGAAGTCAAGTTCGTATCAGTGAAAAGAGCACTCTTGGTTGGTTGAAATCCACTTATGAACTACAACTTAATCATAGAAGTCTCCTCAATTAAAACCATTGAACACCATGTTGTAGAATTCCAAAATTCTATATTCTCATGAATTAGCTAGAAATAACAACGCGTTCCTTTCTAACCCTTTCTAGTGAACAACTCAAGATAAGCACTCTAAATCATTCACAAGAAGCAATCAAGCAAAGAAATCAACAAGGATTGACGAAATTAACACAAGCGGTCTAATTTCCTCAATAATACTATTCTCCCTTCAAGTTATCAATCATAAAGCATGCATTAATAACCTAAAGTCACTACTTTGGTAAGATTAAATAGATGCAAGCGAATCCAAATAACCAAACCTAGTATTTGATTCAAGCAAATCATGAAATAACACAAGAGAATAGTAAACATTCAATATATATTAATAGAAGAGAAATCTCATAACTTACAGTCAAAAGCTTCAATCTTTAACCAAGAATATAGATTAGGCTTCCATAGAGTTCTTATTAAACCAAAGAACAAAGAGGAAAATTAAACCTAAGCTTTTTCTCCAATCCCCAAAGTGTGTTTAAAACCTAGATTACAAACATTATTTATAGGTACCTCCCCTAACTAACCTAAACTACAAACGCCTAACCTAAGACGGCCCAAAACAAAATTTTACTTAATTAAAATGCCTCTAGAAAACACTGAAGTTGCGAATTTCTGGAAGACCCACTGCCAGCTGCTATTTAGCCGCTGGCAGCGGCTAAGGCAGCATTCCTCTTCTCTTGCTTGCTATAAGTGCCGCTGCTAGCTGCCTCTTTGCCTCTGGTAGCGGCTCTGGCAGCTTGTACTGATATTCATTATCTAAAATCTTTCTCGCTCAAAGGTAGATCGTTCTTGCTCAAATGTAGATCGTTCTTCATCATTCCTCCAAGTTCAACATGTCGTTTCAACTCCATAATTTCCCTCAATTGCACATAAGTGAGTTGAAATAGCTAAGACTTATAAAAACCAATAAAACTCCATGAAAAACATCAAAAACCATCCTAAAACACCTCTATCAACACATTAAAAGAGGACTTATCAAATTCCCCCATGCTTGAACCTTTACTCGTCCTCGAGTAAGCTTTGAGAACACATTTACCTCAATAAGGTTCAAAACAGGAGTAAAGCGAAATTCAATAGATCATATCCTCTCAAACCCACAAAACTCTTCTAGCATTCCTCAATAAATCGCCTCTCTAACCTTCACACCTTGACTTTCTCTTCTCTTCTCTTTTCTTGTTTTTTTTCATGTCAAATCCACCTTAAGACAAACTAATTCCTAGTGTTGAGTATGTGAATCCTCAAAAATCACCAAAATAAGTGAAAGCTTGAAAAAGTGAGGAACAACTCAACTTCTCCATGCTTCAATGATAAAGTACTTCCACCTTAAACACAAGGAAACAACTCACGCCCCTAAAATCTCTAAGATGAACCAACATATCTGCCCAACCTCCAACTAACACCAAAATCATCAAGATGAAACCTACCTGAAACCTCCTGATATCTTCCCAACTTATGACACCAACTCCGGCAAAATCATGTGAAAATTTCCAGAAAATATCTCTCTTTTTCTCTCATTTTGCCTAGGAGCCCTTTCGGGTTTTCATCCTAGCCTTTCTTTTCTTTTGAATCTCACCACCTTACCCGCTCAATAGCCACGTTTTTGCTTAGGTTGCCCTTTCGGGTTTTCAACCTAACCGGGCCCTCAATTTTTTTACCTAAGCCGCCTTCACAGGTTTTCGACTTAGCGGGTATCTTTTTATCATTTTTTCTTTTTTTTTCTTTTTTTTTCTTTTTTTCTTCAGAATTTGAAATAGCTATACAAAGAACCTTTAAGTTAAAGTAGGTAATACAAGAAACATTAACGTTAAAAAAAAATAGCGAAATAGCCTCCCCCCATGCTTGAATAATGCATTGTCCTCAATGTAAGAATAGTCGATCTACAAAAAAAATAGGGGCAAGGCCAAATGTAGCTAGCTATCATGTAGAAGGATTCCCAGAGTTGGAAGGTCCGGGATTATCATGGGCAGCACGCCTTTCAGAACGACGTAAGGCTCGAGAGGCAAGATGGTCCATGAAAGCCTCACTTGGAGGTTCGTAAAGGGCGAGATATTGAGCCGTGTAGAACTGACTCATACTTCGTTGGTATGCCAATAGCTCTTGCATCCCATCACAAACCTCCTCCAATTGATCATCTACCTGAGCCCTCCATCTAGGCCAATCATCATCTCTAACTTCATTATCATGCCTCTCATCCATGCTCATCGGGATTCTCCTCATCCATATTCTCAATGATAACTTCTACTTCATCCAAGTAAGGTGCAACATCGGGATCAGCAGGTATAAAGAAATCCGCGATTTCAGGGCCATAGGGGAGTTCCCTGCCCTCCAACCGAGGAATTCTCAAGTAATTCAACCCTTGTGGCCCATAGCGCCAGAAATAGCTACCCGTCGTGGTGGAACGCGAAAGTAGCCCTATTTTCACCAATGTAGCCACATTATAGGCTAGGTAGGTGGAATCCAATGGTGCAAGATTTCGAGGTGGATAAATTCCCAAATATTCAGCTAATAAAGTAACCATGCCACCCATGCTAATATGACCACTAGAATTGCTTCGCACTTTTAAACAACTGTCGACAAATATATCAACCCAATCAGGAATGCCGACACCCGAAGGAGTCATGGCCCATAAGTACGACATAGTTACCTTCGGGACCTTAGTTGCCTCCCCTTGACACAGAATAGTAGAGGAGAGGGATCTATGGGCTAGCCTAAGGCAAGAGTGTGTGATTTTAAAGCTATGATCACCATGAGGATCCACCGTGCATCCTGTTATTGATCTCCAAAAGTTCCGAGATGAAAATACACAATGGGGATCCCAAATATTACCTACAGGGGGGTCATTCCAACCAAATGCATTCCGAATATCCTCATATGGCATCACATAGTTCTTATTATAGAGATTAAAAGAAATTTCTTTACGACCCTTAACCAATGTAGATAGGAATTCATAAGTGTACCTTACGTAGGTAGGTGCGCTCTTCATCAGGAATTCCTCAATTCCTACTTTGCGGAACAATTGCCTCATCACATCCTCCAAACCAAGTGCTTGCAAAGCTTCCAAATCCAAGAATTTCGTGCATTGCACCATTCGTTTCGGTTGTTGGAGTTGAATCCATATAGCTTTTTCATTGTTTGATAGACGAATACCCATAAAATCATTTGAGGGGGTAAAGAGGAAGGCTCACTTTCCTTGAAGTACTACCCGGGTTTCTAGCCCTTGGCACCCTTGAGGTGGATGAAGGCTGTCTCCTTTTGTTTCCTCTATCCATTGTTTTGAAATGAGATGCTTCAAACACTCCTTCTCTTCCAAAAGACACAAGCTACTCACCAAACCTTCACACCACTTGAAAGCTTCCTCTTAGGATGTTAAATTAAACATGAAGTAAAATGGGGTAGGAATATGTGAGATATGATGGAAAAGGGATTTGGAGTGTGGAGGGAGTGGAATTTGTGAGTGATAAAAAAAATTGGGATGTAAGTAGAGGGTATGGGATGGGGTTAGGGTTTGAGAGAGAGTGAGTGTGGAGTGTAGGAGGGAAAGAGGGAAGGTGGGTTTTTTAAAGGGAATTTTTTTTTTCTGTCAGGGGGTTTTGCTGGGCGAGCCGCTGGTAGCGGCTTGGGACCCGCTGCTAGCGGCGAAGGCAGGGATGTGAATAGCTGGGTGCTGGGAGGCTCGCTGGTAGCGGCTGGAGAGCAGCTACCAGCGGCTGCGGCAGGGACTCTGTTCTCCACCTTATATTCTTTTCATGTTTCCTCTTTTTTTTTTATATGTAGGATTGAATCCGAGGTATCCACCTACAAAATCACATCATAAGCAATACACAAGTTAAACAAAACCAAGAAGACTAAAATGAAAGGTAATAAAAACAAATTCTCGGGTTGCCTCCCGATTAGCGCCTTTGTTTTATGTTATTGGCTTGACATAATGCCTTTTATTTCATTACACAATTGATGGCACGTAGAGATTGATGCTCTCTACAGTCTCAACTTTGAACCCGTCGAAGTATGGTTTGAGACGTTGTCCATTCACCTTAAATACGTTATTTGTCTCAAAACTTTGAATTTCAACCGCTCCATGTGGATATACCTTGATAACCTGAAATAGGCCTTCCCAACGGGAACGGAGTTTACCAGGAAATAGTCTAAGTTGAGATTGGTAAAGAAGGACTTTATCGCCGATTTAAACTCCTTTCTAGTAATCATTTTATCGTGCCATAACTTAGTTTTTGCCTTGTAGATATCAGCGTTTTCGTAAGACTCAAGGCGAATCTCCTCTAGCTCTTGAAGTTGCAGTTTCCGATATTATCTGGCTTCATCCATGGTCATATTGAAGGATTTAACCACCCAATATGCTTTATGCTCAAGTTCAACTGGAAGGTGACAAGGTTTTCCAAATACAAGGCGATAGGGTGACATTCCGATAGGGGTCTTGTATGCGGTACGATATGCCCATAACGCATCCTCCAAACGTAAACTCCAATCCTTCCTATCCGGATTTACTGTTTGTAGAAGAATTGATTTCACCTCCCGATTTGATACCTCTACTTGGCCATTGGTTTGTGGGTGATAAGCTGTGGAAACCTTATGTTGGACCGAATACTTCTTCAGCAAAGCACTCACTGTACGATTGCAAAAATGCGTTCCTCGGTCACTTATCAAAGCTTAAGGAATTCCAAATCTGGAAAATATGTGAGACTTAATGAAACCTGAAACCACTTTAGAATCATCAGTCCTAGTGGGTATTGCTTCTACCCACTTTGAAACATAATCACAAGCAAGAAGTATATAAATATAACCATGAGAGTTAGGGAACGGTCCCATGAAATCGATTCCCCAAACATCAAATATCTCACAGTATAACAATGAATATTGTGGCATCTCACTTTTTTGAGTGATATTACCTACTCTTTGACAGTTGTCACAAGATTTGCAAAATCCGTAGGAATCTCGAAACAAACTAGGCCAATAAAAACCACAATCGAGCACCTTCCTTGATGTTCATTTGGAACCAAAATGACCTCCACAAGAGTGAGAATGACAGAATGTAAGAATAGGTATTACCTCATTCTCGGGGATGCATCGGCGAATGATTTGGTCAGAACAGAATTTCCATAAGTACGGATCATCCCAGGCATAATATTTCACATCATTGCAAAGCTTATCCTTTTGAGATTTCGAAAACCCTGGAGGAAATTTGTTAGAGACAAGAAAGTTTACTATATTAGCATACCATGGACGTAATTCCTTAACAGAAAATAGTGATTCATCAGGAAATTCGCCATGGATTTGATCTTGAGTTGGCGGTCGATCAACCATATGGGTTAAACGACTCAAATGATCAGCAACTAGATTCTCTACACCTATCTTGTCCTTGATTTCCAATTCAAATTCACTCAAGAGTAGAATCCATCTAATTAATCTTGGCTTGGCTTCTTTCTTCGACATCAAGTGACGAAGAGCTGCATGGTCAATGTAAACAATTACTTTGGTACCAAGCAAATAGGATCTAAATTTCTCTAAAGAAAAAACTATAGCCAACATCTCCTTCTCTGTTGTAGTGTAGTTGAGTTGGGTTGCATTGAGCGTCATCGAAGCATAATAGATCACATGTGAAGCCTTCCCTAATTTTTGGCCTAGAACAGCTCCCACTGCATAATCGCTTGCGTCACACATTATCTCAAATGGTAAAGACCAATTCGGGGCCTGAATGATGGGTGCAGAGACGAGCTTGGCTTTCAGTTCATCAAAAGCTTTCCTACAATCATCATCAAACTCGAATTTTTTCTCTTTTTGCAGTAATTTGCATAATGCAGCTGCAAGCTTCGAGAATCCTTCAATAAACCTACGATAAAACCTTGCATGACCTAGAAACGAACGCACTTCACGCACATTAGTAGGATAAGGAAGAGATTGAATGGTATCTATCTTTGCTTTATCAACCTCAATACCTTTAGAGGAGACCACGTGACCCAAAACAATACCTTGTTCGACCATGAAATGACATTTTTCAGAATTAAGAACAAGGTTAGATTCAATGCAACGTTTAAGGACTAATGATAACCGATGCAAACAACTGTCAAATGAATCTCCATAAACAGTAAAATCATCCATAAATACCTCCATGAAGTGTTCAACAAACTCTGAAAATATGCTCATCATACATCTATGAAAGGTTGCAGGGACATTACACAATCCAAAGGGCATACGTCGGTAAGCAAATGTGCAAAGGGACATGTAAATGTAGTTTTCTCCTGATCTTCTGGTGCAATAGGTACTTGAAAGTACCCGGAATATCCATCAAGGAAACAATAAAAAGCTTTACCTGCAAGTCTTTCAATCATCTGATCAATAAAGGGCAAGGGGAAGTGGTCCTTCCTCGTTACTGCATTCAACCTACGGTAATCAATGCAAACTCGCCACCCATTTTGTACTTCTGTATGAACCATTTCACCATGTTGGTTCTCCACCACAGTCACTCCAGTTTTCTTTGGCACTACCTGCGTGGGGCTCACCCATTTGCTATCTGAGATGGGGTATATCATTCCCACTTGCAGCAACTTAATAATCTCCTTCTTTACCACTTCCATCATTGGAGGATTCAGCCGACGTTGAGGTTGTCTCACAGGTTTGGCATCATCTTCTAACAAAATACGATGCATGCATGTGGATGGGCTTATACCCTTAATGTCTGCAATAGTCCATCCGATAGCCAATTTATACTCTTTAAGTACTGACACCAACTTCTCCTCTTGTTCCTTGGTTAATTTTTTCGAAATGATAACAGGGAGGGTATCATTTCCACCAAGGAACACGTATTTCAAATGATCAGGAAGTGGTTTTAGGTCTACCTGAGGTGCCTACAAAATAGATGGTGAAATTTTCTCCATAGGTAATGTTAGTGGAATGGGTGTTGAACCTAATGGTATAATTGGAAACTTGGAATGTTCGTTCAACTCTGTCACCATCACCTGCATGTTAGTAGGCAAAGAAAAATCCATGTGATCACCAGACAAATTATTAACAATAGATGTGAGGAGCTCATCTCCACCATCAATGTTAAAAACATCTTGCGCTATTGGATCGATTACATCTATGGAGCATAAAGAATGAGTGTCCACAGGATATTTCATGGAATCATAAATGTTATACACAATTTCTTGCCCGTCGAACTCCATAGTTAAAGAGCCGGTAAACACATCAATTTTTGTTCTAGCTGTCTTTAAGAAAGGTCTACCTAATAAGATAGGGACTGCATGTTTGTCATGTTTCATGTCAAGAACGTAAAAATCAGCAGGAAAAATCAGGTCATTAACCTTAACAAGCACGTCTTCTACCACCCCCTTAGGATAGACATTAGACCTATCAGCTAACTGAATTATTACCCCGATATCATGCAAAGGTCCAAGTTCCAAAGATTTAAACAAGGAATAGGGAATGACATTGATTGATGCACCTAAGTCTAACATGACTCGGTGAAATGCAGTGTTTCCTATCATAACAGGAATGGTAAACATACCAGGATCACTATATTTTTCCGGGAGTTTCTTTTGGAAAACTGCAGAAACATGAGCACTTACCTTTACCTTTTCTTTTCCACCTAACATGTGCTTCCTCTTGATAGTACAAAGCTCTTTTAAAAACTTAGCAAAACGAGGGACACTTTTAATCAAATTCAAAAGGGGAATATTTACCTCACATTTGCTAAAAGTTTCATAAATGTCTTTTTCTTTCTCATACTTTCGAGTTTCTTGTAAAGCTTTAGGGAAAGGTGGTGTAGGCTCATAAGGGGGAAAGGTCAGTGGGTTTGCCACAGTTTCAGGTTCCCCTTCTTCCTCTTCAATTCCGATCAAATCTTTAGCTCTCTTAGTTGCAACCACAGTTTCTTGCAACTCTTTCCCACTTCTCAGTGTTATTGCATTGGCTTATTGCTTAGGAATCAGCTCCATTTGAGATGGAAGCTTTCCAGAATCCTTAACTTCAAGTCGGTTTATTGCACTAGAGATTTGACTAACTTGGTTCTCCAGATTTTGAATGCTTGATTTAGTCTCTTGTTGAAATTGAACCATATTTTGCTGCATATTTGAGACATTAGAAGTTAAAGATCTAATCATGTCTTCAGTTGACATATTTCCCGAGTTGGAGCTTTGGCCTTGAGGTTTTGAAAATGGAGTTCTATACTATTGACCTTGAGAGTTATGTTGTTGATTCCCTTGAGAATTTCCATATCTCAAATTTGGATGATCTCTCCATCCTGGATTATAGGTGTTTGAGAAGGGATGATATCTCCTCGGAGGTCCTTGCCCTTGGAAACCTAGAGCATTCGCTTGTTCATTTTGTTCCTCTAGGAATGTAGGACATAAATCGGTAAAATGTTCCATGGAGTTGCATACACCGCAAGCCTTTACTTGCTATTGATTCTTCGAATTCACCATGAACTTGCGCATCATAGAAGTCAAACCAGCTACTTTACTTTCCAATTCAGAAGTATTGGAGTTAGCTGCACTCACTCAGCGCGTAGAAGTTCTTTGACTGAACTGCCGTGAATTCTCAGCTAGTTCTGCGATTAATTTGGTTGCATCCCCTGGAGTTTTGTTCACTAGACCTCCTCCACTGGCTGCATTTACCATTCTTAAGTCATCGTTAGTTAGGCCTCCATAGAAATACAAAATGAGGTCTTGATCCGAGTATCCATGATAGGGACAACTAGCACAAAGTCTCTTAAATCTTTCCCAATACTCATATAAGGATTCGTCTTCCTTTTGATCCACATTACTAATAGCTTTCTTAAGACTTGCAGATATAGTGGCTGGGTAGTATTTCTCAAGAAAACACCTTTTCAGATCTGCCCATGTTGTTATACTACCCGGAGGAAGATAATAAAACCAATCCTTAGCTGTATCTTTGAGAGAAAAAGGAAAAGCTCTTAGTTGTATCTGATCATCAGTCATCCCACTTGGCTTCACACTCGTACATACCACATGAAATTCAGCCAAGTGCTTATTCGGATCTTCACCTTTCATACCATGAAATGCCGGTAATAGATGGATTAAACCAGATTTAATCTCGACATTTGCACCTTCTCCCAACTCCGGATATGCAATGCATAACGGTTGTTGGTTCAAATTAGGAGCAGTCAGTTCTCTTAATGTTTGGTGTTCTGCCATCTCCTCTGCTTGATTATCAAAAGTTGATGGCGATTCACTAGACTTTGCTCCTGCCTTCTTTCGCAACTTGGAAATAACTCTTTCAATTTCCGGATTTAACTGCATAACTTCTTTGTTAGCAGAACGAGTACTTATCATACCCAAGATGAGCAAAACAAAGAAAATGATCAAACAGAATACTAGAATGAATTCTACAAGATTAAACAATTGAAAAGCAACGCCCTTCCCCGGCAACGGCGCCAAAATTTGGTGTGCCTTGTCGTAGGCTACCAAACAAAATCAAAACTTATCTAACTTCAAATGAATGTAGCTAGGGAAGTCAAGTTCGTATCCACAGAGAAGAGATACTTAATAACTGAAAATCTATGTAAAATTATCTTAACAAAACAATAAACTAAATAAAGATGGGGGTTTGTAATAGCAAGATAGACTTAATAACCTAATTATAACTGAAACTAGTTAAATGACAAATCAGTGAAAAGAGCACTCTTGGTTGGTTGAAATCCACTTATGAACTACAAGTTAATCATAGAATTCTCCTCAATTAACACCATTGAACACCATGTTGTAGAATTCCAAAATTCTATATTCTCATGAATTAGCTAGAAATAACAAAGTGTTCCTTTCTAACCCTTTCTAGTGAACAACTTAAGATAAGCACTCTAAATCATTCACAAGAAGCAATCAAGCAAAGAAATCAACAAGGATTGACGAAATTAACACAAGCGGTCTAATTTCCTCAATAATACTATTCTCCCTTCAAGTTATCAATCATAAAGCATGCACTAATAACCTAAAGTCACTACTTTGGTAAGATTAAATAGATGCAAGCGAATCCAAATAACCAAACCTAGTATTTGATTCAAGCAAATCATGAAATAACACAAGAGAATAGTAAACATTCAATATATATTAATAGAAGAGAAATCTCATAACTTACAGTCAAAAGCTTCAATCTTTAACCAAGAATATAGATTAGGCTTCCATAGAGTTCTTATTAAACCAAAGAACAAAGAGGAAAATTAAACCTAAGCTTTTTCTCCAATCCCCAAAGTGTGTTTAAAACCCTAGATTACAAACATTATTTATAGGTACCTCCCCTAACTAACCTAAACTACAGACGCCTAACCTAAGACGGCCCAAAACAAAAGTTTACTTAATTAAAATGCCGCTAGAAAACACTGAAGTTGCGAATTTCTGGAAGACCCGCTGCCAGCTGCTATTTAGCCGCTGGCAGCGGCTAAGGCAGCATTCCTCTTCTCTTGCCTGCTGTAAGTGCCGCTGCTAGCTGCCTCTTTGCTTCTGGTAGCGGCTCTGGCAGCTTGTACTGATATTCATCATCTAAAATCTTTCTCGCTCAAAGGTAGATCGTTCTTGCTCAAATGTAGATCGTTCTTCATCATTCCTCCAAGTTCAACATGTCGTTTCAACTCCATAATTTCCCTCAATTGCACATAAGTGAGTTGAAATGGCTAAGACTTATAAAAACCAATAAAACTCCATGAAGAACATCAAAAACCATCCTAAAACACCTCTATCAACACATTAAAAGAGGACTTATCATAAGTCTTGAGTCTGTTGGTTGTACTCAAATATATTTGAGTACTTAATTGGAGTTTTTCTATGTTTTTAACTTGATTGGTTGCAGGAACTTCAATTAGTTTGTCATCATCAAAAAGGGGGAATTTGTTGAGTCCCTTAGGTTTTGAGTGATGATAAACGGTTGCAGGAAACAGGTTACAATAAGCATTGCGAATAGTTGGCAGGAAACCAGCTGAAATTGAACACTGTTTTCCTAGACAAGTTATTACTTATTCATGTTATTCATTTGACTAACTTGTCTATATGTAGGAAATGGTTGGATGTAAATTGATCCATGTACTGGTGGGAAACCAGTAAGAACTGTTTCCTAGACTGCTATGCTAAAAAGCAATCACATACTCTCTATTGTACATTAACCATGTTACATGTGCAGTAGTGAAGTTGATTCCAAGACTTAGAGCATGGAGGCCTTTCGAAGACATTCGAAGAAAGATACATTGCTCAAAATAGAAGTATTCAAGGAAGATTCAAGTCTTGAAGATTACATGAAGAAAAGATGATCTGTACTTTAATGCTTAAATCATGTAATGTGCTCCGTAGTATGACTTGCATGTTTGGGTAAAATAAGTGCTTATAAGTATATCGAGTCATATTATGAATTCTGGTACAAAGCTGGAACAGAATTCATAACATACTCAATTCAGGGAACCAGGTTGAGGAACCAGGTTCACTCTACGGAATATCCGAGCTGCATGTTTTAAGAAAAATAAAAGATTTCGTAAGAATACTTTTTTAAAGATTTATTCTAAAAATATCCTAAGCAGCTGGAGATTAGATGATAATATTATGGTTACCTAAAAACTAGGAGTATCTATCTTATTTGATTCTATCTTTATCATTAAATCATATAAGATAAATACTTTCCTAAAATCACGCTATTACTTGCTCATCAGGTTTACGTGATTTAAGGAAACTAGGGTTTTTTGTATCCAAGTATATAAACCCATCTAGTCTCTCATATTCAAGTAAGTCTCTCTGAAATTAAAAAGGAGGATATTTAAGAGACATATACACTTAAGCACAAAAGCCTATTCTTTGAGTCATATACAAGAGCACTATTAGAGCTTAAATATTTTCTCTTAATTAGCTTTCAGAAGTGAGATTAAAAGAGAACATTTGAATTTGTCAAAGCCTTCAACAGAGGGGTTGAAAGGCTGGGTGAGTGTTTGTGAGTTCAAACACAAGGGGCTTACTAGTGTAAGTCGAGCGCACATTCGGAGTAGAGTGTGGGGTATACTAGTTCCCGGAGTAGGGAAACAGTAGAGCGTCTGTGTTCTTTATTTTTCGGAGTAGATTAATAAAAGAGCATAGGGTAGGAGGACGTAGGCCATAGTTGGCTGAACCTCGTTAAATCTTGTGTTTTCGTTATTGCCTTTCTTACATTCCGCTGCTTACAGGAACCAGCCCAACTGGTTCCTCTCATAGATCAAAAAGAAAGAAAAATAGTCCAAGGCTACTTAACACTCAATTCACCCCCCCCCCCCCCGTTTTGAGTGCTCTAAAACCTTCAGGTGCTATGGAGTAGAAGATGGGGATTAAGATCTTCTAGGGTGCTTTAGGTCTCTAAGGGAAGTAATAAAAGAGCGAGTTAAATCCTAAGGGTTGGACAACCCTAGGCGGAGACGTAGGCAAATTAGTTGCCGAACTTCGTATCAAATCTCCATGTTTTGTCTCATCTTATTTTTGTCTTCATTGATTACGTTTTATGTTTGCTTCGCTCATAAATCAAAGCAGCAAACAGTCAAAGCCTGAGCAAAAGCCTTTGAAACCAATTTCAAGGCTTTGACATCCAGTTTCAAAGATAAGCCTTAACGCTTATATTCCGCCTTTGAAAGTCAGTTCAAGACCTTGAGATCCTGAATGCGAAAATCGGTTATACTCTATTCACCCGCCCTCTAGAGTATAATTAATCATATTCCATCTCCCTATTGATTCTTTAAACTATATTTTGACTTATGTTTTATAAAATTGAGGCATGTTGTATTTCTCGAGGAGGCGTTATCTCATATCTTCATCTTTCCTCTTGAACACTTGAGGAAAATCATTCGTTTAGCTTGGGGAAATTTGATAAGTCCTAATTATATTCATATTAATATGGTGTTTTAGGTTATTTTAGATGTAGTTTATCGTATTTTAGGTTAGTTTTAGGTAATTTTGCTCAATGGTTATCATATGATGTGTTAATAGGTTTTTTGTAGTGTTTGTGTTATTTTTCAGGTATCATGAGGACTCTATGTCATTGGCCGAGTCTTAGACCTAAAGAACAGAGCTCCAACTAAGTGAATAATGCAACCCTAGAAGAACTCGATCAAAGGATAAAGCAAAGAATCAAAATTAGAGTCAAAAGCTAGGAGACTCAATCGAGTATGTAAAGGACTCAATTGAGTGGAAGTAGAGAATCTAGCATAAAGTGGTTTCGACAGTCAAAAGTGAAGAAATCTAAGGCACTCAATCCATTGTACAAAAAACTCAATCGATTCTCCTCTCCAACAGCCAGTTTTTCCCCAATTCAAAATTTGCATAAATGATGTGAATCTAGGTATTGAAACCTTAATCCACACAAAAGGGATAGAACTAGATAGAAAACCCTCTAAAGCTACGCACCAAAGGTTTAAAATCTAGGGCGAAAGTTTAAGAATTGATTAAAGCAAAGCACCCTCAATTCCTACACTTCCTCACGTGAATCTAAAGCTTTAAGCACCAATTCACAACTCTTTGTTACACACAAAGAAAAATAATAAACTCTCTAAGTTTATTGAAGAATATATAGAAAAGAATCTCCAAATCTGATTTTTCCAAGCTTGGGTGCACATCTATTTATACCCATAGCTTGAGAGTTTCAATCATATTATGACTAGGCCTCCTACTTCTAAAAGGACTCCTAATAACCAATAGGATAATGCCACCTATTTATTACATAATCCTACCAAAACTCTAACACTATCTTATCTTAATTAGAATCTTATCCTACCTAAAAAGATAATATTATAAATTAACTACTCTAATCCTATTTTATTTAAAGTAAAACACTAAATATCCAATCCCATGTGTGTAGCCATGTCCATACCCATGCCATGTCACTTGCCATGTCACTTAAGTCATAATAAAACACCGATAAGATGTAATAAGCACATCTCAATGTAACAAGCACCTCCCCTTGTCTTAAAATTTTCCTCCTTGGTCAAAATTTTCAATCTTCGAAAATTACTCCAAGATTTTAGCTTTTGATCAAGGCCTTCCATCAATCATCACCTCCATGGCTTCCACACATTATAGAATCATAAAACCTGAAAATGGAAAGTTCAAAAATACACATATTCCTAAAATGAGAAAAACCCTATCAAATGAAATGGGAGAAAACTCATAGGCAAAACCAACTTATTCCCCATGTCCACCAATCCTCATTTACATTTGCATGTTATCATGTACGTGCAAATGTTCCCCTTTGATGCACCTAGAAGATTCGTGTCTCCACAAGCCAACAACTCTCCCATGGTAGCATTCTTCTTTAAAGCTTCAACCAATCCTTCGAATTTGGCATCCTCTATCATATCATCCTCCTCTTCTTCAAAAGAGTTTGTCCTCAAACTTCAAAGATGATCATCAGGCACATAAGGTGCTAAGTCGCCTATATTGAATGTGGCATGAACTCCATAGTCTCCAGGCAACTGAAGCTTATATGCATAATCACCCACCTTACTGATGATTTTGAATGGACCATCACACCTAGTCATAAGCTTGTTCTTACGTCGATTAGGAAATCTTTCCTTCCTCAAGTGTAACCAAACCAAGTCTCCCTCCTTGTAAGTATGTTGAGTGTTGTGTTTGTTAGCTCTAGCCTTATAGATATCATTGACCTTCTCAATTCTTGCTCTCACTTGGGTGTGAAGCTTTTGCATATAGTCAACCTTGGCCTTTGCATCCTTCTCTAATTCCCTTCCATCCACCAATAACACTCCCTTGCCATTATCTTTGTTAGAACGAGTTTTTAGAGCCATAAAAGGCTTCAAAGCAAATGCTTTGGCTTGTGCATTCTTCCTCACAACATATATGTTTGTCCTTCCATCAAACTTCACAAATCTGTCATATTGCCAAGGTCTTCCCAAGAGAATATAACACGCATCCATGGGACAAACATCACAAAGCACTTGATCTTCATAATTGCCAATTTTGAACGAAATCAATGCTTGTTTACTAACCTTTACGTCACTTGAATTGCTAAGCCAATGGAGCTTATATGGTTGAGGATGGATTTGAGTGGGCACCTCCAACTTGTCCACCAAGAGTGTAGAAACCACGTTAGTGCAACTCCCTGAATCTATAATCACATCACATAGTCTTCCTTGGACATTGCAACTTGTGAGGAAGATTTTCTCCCTTTGGCTCTCCTCTAATGGTAAGGACTTGGATTGTAATGCCCTTCGCAATACTAGGCTAGATCCCCTAGTTTCTGCCATCACCTCCTCCACATCCTCCTCTAGGACTTCAAAAGATGTGTTACCTTCTTCCTCTTCAAGCTCATGCTCCTCTTCTTCAAAGGTTTCATCTTCCTCCCAAGTCCGAGTAGTAGCAATCCTAGCATGGGGACAATCCCGTTGGATATGGCCTTGTCCCTTACATTTGAAGCAAGTTCGTTGATCTCCCATAGGGGGCCTCGAACTTCCTCCCTTTTCTCTCCCAAAAGATTGTGGCTTTATGGATTTCTCGAGATTAGGCTTCACATTAGACATCTCACGCACCCCTATAGCTTCAAATGATCGAAAGATCCCTCTAGGTTTACGTGTTTGCCTTTCAACCCTAGTTGCTATTGTACACACCTCATCAAAGCTCCAATAGGGTTGTAATTCCACCTTTTCCTTGATTGGGCCATTTAACCCAGCCACAAAACGAGCCACCTTATGGTCTTTTTTCTCCTCTAGCCCACACACCATGGCTAGATTTTCGAATTCCATCAAGTATTCCTCCACAGACCTCCTTTCTTGCTTCAAAGTATGCATTTTTATAAAATTGTTTTGTTCAAAGTCTTGAGGAACAAACCTTTTTTTCATGTACTTCTTTAGTTTTGTCGAAGATGAGATCTTGGAACACCCCTCCTTTCTCCTCTTCTTTTGCAAACCTTCAAGCCACAAACTTGCATAAGAAGTGAGTTTGAGTTCAGCAACCTTAAAGGATCTATGATCATCATAGTCCTTATATCTGAAAATTCGTTCAACTCTGCGGATCCAATCTAGGAATTTGTCTGGTTCCAAACTGCCATTGAACTCAGGGATTTCAAGTCTCAAGCTTTGATCCTCTTTCCCCCTTAAACTCTTTCTCCTATGCCCTTTATATGATTCCTCATCATCACCTGAAGAGGATGGGTCCCTCTTGCTAGGCCTCCTTGAGCTTCTAACACTGGATTCACCATCACTTTCGCTAGAGTTAGATTCATGAGAAGAGAGTTTACCTTTGCTTGAGGACTTTTCCTTCTTCCCCACGATTTGCAACAGCTCATTCATACGTTCCTTCAACTCGCGTTCCATGCACAAGGCTTTGGCTTCTTGTAAGGTTAAACCTTTTTTGAAGCCTGGTGGCATCTCGTGTGCATCATCACCACTGGAATCCATATTGCTTGAGTATTCTCCGAATCCTCTCAACGAGAGCACCAAAAGTTGATGTGAATCTAGGTATTGAAACCTTAATCCACACAAAAGGGATAGAACTAGATAGAAAACCCTCTAAAGCTACGCACCAAAGGTTTAAAATTTAGGGCGAAAGTTTAAGAATTAATTAAAGCAAAGCACCCTCAATTCCTACACTTCCTCACGTGAATCTAAAGCTTTAAGCACCAATTCACAACTCTTTGTTACACACAAAGAAAAACAACAAACTCTCTAAGTTTATTGAAGAATATATAGAAAAGAATCTCCAAATCTGATTTTTCCAAGCTTGGGTGCACATCTATTTATACCCATAGCTTGAGAGTTTCAATCATATTATGACTAGGCCTCCTACTTCTAAAAGGGCTCCTAATAACCAATAGGATAATGCCACCTATTTATTACATAATCCTACCAAAACTCTAACACTATCTTATCTTCATTAGAATCTTATCCTACCTAAAAAGATAATATTACAAATTAACTACTCTAATCCTATTTTATTTAAAGTAAAACACTAAATATCCAATCCCATGTGTGTAGCCATGTCCATACCCATGCCATGTCACTTGCCATGTCACTTAAGTCATAATAAAACACCGATAAGATGTAATAAGCACATCTCAATGTAACAAGCACCTCCCCTTGTCTTAAAATTTTCCTCCTTGGTCAAAATTTTCAATCTTCAAAAATTACTCCAAGATTTTAGCTTTTGATCAAGGCCTTCCATCAATCATCACCTCCATGGCTTCCACACATTATAGAATCATAAAACCTGAAAATGGAAAGTTCAAAAATACACCTATGCCTAAAATGAGAAAAACCCTATCAAATGAAATGGGAGAAAACTCATAGGCAAAACCAACTTATTCCCCATGTCCACCAATCCTCATTTACATTTGCATGTTATCATGCACGTGCAAATGTTCCCCTTTGATGCACCTAGAAGATTCGTGTCTCCATAAGCCAACAACTCTCCCATGGTAGCATTCTTCTTTAAAGCTTCAACCAATCCTTCGAATTTGGCATCCTCTATCATATCAATAAAGGACTCGATCGAGTGGCATTCGAACTCGATCGAGTGTCTCACCTTTGGACCATTTTTAGCAAGTGTTCTATTGAATCTAAGTCAAAACATGATTTAAAACAAATACGCACATATATGACTTTATAAAATCCATGAATAAGTCAATAGTCAAGAGTGTCAACTGTATACTCCCCCTAACTAGTCTCAATCATATGCTATAGACTTCTCACTGTAGGTGTACATAGGGAAATAAGACACGCATGTGTTTTCGGGTTAGAATGTAAACACTCAATCTAGTAGTCACGTCAACTATGTGAAATCGTCCTCTTTATTCTTGCATTTTGTCTTTCTTCACTACTAAGTATGGTGTCAACTTTTGAAGGTCATGATTCTCTAAATAGGTAGGCTTAGTTAAATAGGATAGGGCGATGTTAATTAGGACCTCAACCTAAATAAAACTTCACTACTACATTGATGTGTGGGTTCATAACCACCTTATAACCTCCTATCCTTCCTAAATATGACCTCTTGTTCTTCATACTAGAATCGATGCTTCATCTCAACTATAATGTATATAAACTACTTTATTGCTCTATTGATGATGAGCATGGACTTGGAAATTCTCCACTTCTCTTATTCTTCTTCTTATTTTCTCTCTTTTTTTGATTTTTTTCTTTCTTTTTGATTTTCCCCATTTTTTCTTTCTTTTTCTATTTTTAAAATTTTTCTTGCTACTACTCTTCTCTTTATTTTAACATGTACTAGAGAAGGGGATGGAAACTAAAGCTCTACTACAAGATGTGAGCAACTCGATAAGAGGCAAATTGAGAACTATATACTCTTCTCTAAAAATAAACCTAGCAAAGAAGCTTTAAGGCTTTTTAATGATAGGCATCAAGAAAAAGGGAATATAGGTTCAACAGGTTTCATCCTAAGAGTTAATGAATAAGAAAAACAATTTTATGGAAAAATAACCAAATGGCTCTAATTCTAAGGAGAGTTCAATCATCCCTATGAGTTATACCAAAGAGTCTCGAATAGCCAAATAGCAAACCTAAGAGTAAAATTACACAAAGGACAACATCTAACTCACATGAAAATAGACAGACTTGAATAATACCATCGGTCTAAGGCTTAAGTCCTCACCGATAAATACAAGTCTTAACATTGGGTGTGACTAATTGCAAAATGGAGAAATAGCCTAGTTCTTAACAGTATAATTTTCATGATTTTTAAAAATTAATTGATATATCAAGTTAAACTATTTCAAAAATGAGACATATGTATCTATTAATCCTCATTGAAAGGTTAATCTCAATTATACGGGTAAAAATATGGTATGTATGTAATGCTTTAAACTACAAAATGCATGAAACACTAAACAAGGAAATTATGTCTGAAAAACAAAAAAAAGGGGGGGAAATAAAGAAAAACCTAGCGGGATATTGAGAATGGTTTAAAAGGAATAGAAAAAACTAAACAAGGAAATAATAAAAACTATTCTATAATGCAATGCATGCTCTATATGAACTCTTCCCCCAAGCCAAACCTTGAAATGTCCCTAGTGCTTAGTGTAAGCACTAGAGATCAAAGGAAATATTATCCCTCCTAGAATTGAGGACAAGATTCTAAAGATGGATATAGACCTTTTTGATGGAAAGACACATTTGAATCCCTTAGACTTCAAAATTAAAAGGCTTACCACCACTTCAAATGTGTCCCCTTTATTCCGAACACCAGTGGAGGTAGTAGAAGCTCCTATCCAAAGGGAAAATGTTTCCCTAACGAAATGCAAGGTTTAGGATGAAGTCTCTGATTTGGATGTGGATTGTAGCAACACAACAAATGTTGTATCAATCAATCTCATCAACAAATATGTTTCAAACCCTACCCCATGTAAAAGAATCAAGGTGGTTCCAAGCAAAGTATAGGCTACTTCTTAACAGCCCTTTCCTAAGCCCATTATTGAGCTTTGTCCCATTTGCTGCTTAACTTCTTTTTATAGAAGGTCCCTTAAGCATTTTAGCATACTCATGGCTCCAATCACTAAGTGTAAATAAAAAAGACATTTTTTTCTTGGTGTGATGGAAGTTAGGGTTTTGTAAGATTAGGATTGTAAAATATGATTTATGATGCTAAAATGAGCAATGGTTCAACTCTTAAGCAATCATTCAAGTATGATGATCAGTCAAGGTTTTGTTCATGTAAGAGTGCTATATTTTGATGAGTCTATAGAGGTTGAAAATGTTCATACCTTTACATCATAGACTAAATAAAAAAGAAATAAAAGTGTATAAAGTAAATGCATAGGAAAAAAAATTAAAATCTGAGGGAAGAACATTGCATTTAATATTAGGAGGAGACTATTCTATAGGAATACGTTCCTTGAAAATGGACGCTCAAGATAAGATATTTGAGGCTTAGACAAATGAGGTTGTCGTAGTCAATCACATCATAATATAATTGTCAAACATAAAGCATAAAGTCTGGGAGTTGGACATAGAGTACATCAAAGGTGATGCTCATTTGGTTGACTAAGGCACAAAACAAGATCTTAAATGTACTTAGGGGTGTTCGTGAAATGGGAGGTTTTGCATCTCAATACAATCATTACATAAAAGAGTCTCAAATTTGAACCCTCTAGTGAATAAGAATCATTATAGATTAAGAAGAGGAGTAAAAATTAGCAAAGTAAATAAAATGTAAATTAAGAAGGATCATTGGTTTGCTCATCATTGAGGATTGTTCCTTGATAACTTAACAATTTCTTATATTAATGCCATTATTATTAGTAATTAAATGGTAGCAAATTACATTATCAACTATAGAATATAATGAATGTGAATATAAAAGTTTTTTGCAAATTTTTATATAATTATCATACATTATCAAGTTATGAACACATTACAATCAGAAAAGTTTTTTGCAAGTTTGATTTTATGATTAAAAGAAAAGTTATAACCGCATATCTAGGCTTGCAAAAAGTTATCTAATTATTTAATTATTTTTGTAACAATTGAGTTGTTTATAATTATAACTTTAAATGTATATAAACTTATTCTAAATAACATTTAAATGATATTAAGAATAAATTGAATAATAAATAACATTACAAGCTGCAAAACAAACACCAGCCCAACTCCAAGCTCAATTCAGCCTGCTGACTCAACCTAGCCCGATCCCTTGCCCAGCCCAAACAACTCCAAGGCCAGGCCCATCAAATCCAGTCAATGGGCAGGCCTGGCCCAGCCTGTCCGCCCCGTCCCCGTGGCCAACTCTACCGGGTGCTAATAGATTAACCACTATTTTGATAACAATAGTATTACCACAGTCCACTACCGAGAGCACGGTATGGGAGTTAAAATGGCAGCGGCAACACCACCACCTTGCATCCACAGTTATCATCGCTACTCTCTCTCCTCCTCCGCCACTCCAACCACCACCACCACCTCCACCTTCTCCCCTCTTAAGCTTTATGTTTCAAAACCTCACAATTACTCCAACAGTAACCCCAACCGAAAACACTCTCGCCGTTACGCTCTCTCGACGCCTACTTCCCCCTCCCCCACATCACCTTCCACGAACTCAACCCCTGTCCTTCCCTCAGCTCCTCCCAATTCCACCGGTGTGTCCCTCTCTCATTTTTAATATGTGTATTTTCTTAAAGATCAACCGAAACCCGCACTAGTCAACCCGGTCCAGCCTTCTTTTTTACTGATGATTTTAGTTGATGGTGTTTTTGTTTGTGTTAGGTGCTAGCGATTCGGAGTTGAGGGTGGTCCTTGAAATTGCAACAAACTCTGAACTTTTCGAGATTGAAAAAATCCTCTTTGGACCCAGGTTTGATTTTTTGAACTTTTGAGGTAGCAATGCTGTTAGTTTAGATGGTTGGCATACTTATTGACATTGTGTGATTCTAATTTGTTTTGGCTATAACTGCGCAAGACTAATTAATACCCCTCTGTCCGACTTTATTATGCCAGAATCTGGTTTGCTGTCGTTTATAAAGGAATTGTCTCGAAATATTTTGAATATGTAAGCAGTAATTGTGAACAAGCCTCTTATTATGAATTTTGATTTAGATTTTGAGATGTGAAAAGGGGCTTATTATTTTGGCACATCCTAAACGAGAAATGTCATATGGCATATGAAGTGGGACAAAAGGGAATATGTAAATTGGAATATTTCATTAATGAATGTAGTGTTAGAATTGGTCTTGACATAAAAAATGGAATGGAGGGAACTTTTTTTTTTTGGTTTTTTCATCCTTAATTGGTTTAGAAATGCTCTTATTGGATGATTGTGGTTGTTTTTTATGGCGTTGCAGCTACCTTAGTCCCCTGCTGAAATCTGTCAGTAGTGGGGTCAAAGTTGATCGATACATGATCGAGGATGACTTTGAAGAGAGAGAGCATTTTATTGATATTCTTGAATCTCGATTCTTATATCTCGCGGCTGATGCTCGTTCTATGTTGAGGTTGGTCATATGATATTCAACTTTGGAACTGTTTCTTCTTCATTTGATTTTTCCTACGCTACATAGTTTAGTTGTGTTTTTGCTAGTAACTTTATCATGTGTAACCCCAATCATTTACTTCCTTCCATTATAATCTCTGTTCTGGTCAATGTCATAATTTGAAGATCAACCTTATAAACTTTCCTTTTTATATTGGTATGTTACTTGCACCACTTTACCTTTTGCTGTTTGTTGTTGGTTTTGATGTGCTTATCTGTTTTCCCTATGTGCTAAGATTTCTGTCTCATTCAGCTTTTTGCTGAAGGCTTCAATTTCATAATCTTGTGTTTACATTGAAGAAAGAAAATGTGATTGTCCTACTGTTTAACTAAAGAATGATTCTCATTTTACTGTGTAATTTGCGAATGACAAGGAATTGTCTTATGGCGCATTCGTCAATAGCTTCCCTCTTATGCAATTCTAATTCCTTATGGGCCTTAAATTCTCACGTCCTTAGGTTCTTGTCTCTATGTGTTGCCACCGCAAACCTTAGGCCTCCATTAGGGTTTCCTCTAAGCCTACTAATCCATACCATGCTAGGACCCTAACTCAACGCACCTCCTTTTCGTAAGGCTCACCATGGTTCGTGTCTAATGACCCGTGGCCTTCGGAGTTGAGGGCGGTCCTTGAAATTGAAACAAACTCTGAGAGACTTGAAAACCTGGGGGGTGGGAAGGAGCTGAGATTACTGGAGGAGATTTAAATTAGGTTTGTGAAAAGAGTGGGCTAGAAGAAAGTTGCGGAAAGGACTTAAAGGCCAAGAACTTGGATTTTGTAATAGTAGAGCTGGGGAAAGAGAAGGACTCACAGGCAGATAAGTCAGGAAAAGTTACTCCAGATTTTTCAAAGGTTGAATTTGGAAAGGGGATATCCGATAGTGGAGTTGGCCCCTGGCTGGACTGAACGGATAGTTGGGGATGAGGGGATCAAACTTGGTTAAATCCGGTACTAAGAGTCTATTATCATGCCCAGCCCACATCAAAGGACTAACAGTTTCAACATCAGAGTTTTCATGGCCCAAAAGTTCGGCTATGGACTGAAATTTATCCATTGCAAAAGGCCAAAAAGCTTTCAAAGCTAGCAAACAGACAAAGCCTGTGGAAAACGGAGATTTATCTGAAGGTTTTGATCAAAGGGAAAGATATAAAAAACTCAGTAAGAACGATGGGTTGAGGGTTGAGGATGACCTGTTAAAATTAAATAGAAGAAAGAAAGGTCCTTTCTGTGAAGGGAGCCAAGAAGGTGGACTGGGGGTTAGGCTCTTAGGTTTTGACAAAAAGGGGTAGAAAGCTGCGCTTGTCAGACCAGTAAAATCACACCCAATACATAGTTGACAAGATAGAGGGAAGAGTAGTAAAGCAGTACAAAAAGAGTTGAGTTGAATTAAATGGGATGCTAGAGGAGCAAATGAATAAAGGCTTGAAGTAAATAGCACCTGCCAGAGGTTGAGATTTAAGATTCTTGAGCCAAATGCTGCAATAAATTGTGAAAGACAGTTACCTTCCTTTTTTCTGTCTCAATTGGGGAAATAGACTCTTCCTCTTAGTCCTTGATCAACATGCGCCTATCCTTCCTCGGAAAAGGTTGATGAGGACTTTTTGGTTGTGGTTCATCTTGCATTTTCTCTTACTTTAACAGGGACCAATAAATGATTCATCATCGGAAGGGGGTCTCTTTGCAGCACTGGATCCTTTTCACCTGGTTTTTTGTTTCCTGGATTATTCATATCATCATCGTCACCCCCCCATCATCAATGCCTTTCTCTCTTCCGAACCATCTTATTCTTCTTCCAGATCTTGGTATCATCATCACTTTGGTATCATCATCACTACTAAGACTCTTTGGGATATCAGAGAATCCAAGTGGGCAGTACTCAGGTTCTCAGAAAATGTTTGAGTCACTAGCCCCCTCTTTTGGAATGACTTGCTCTCCTATGCTTAAATTCACTGTTGAAGTACATAGCCTCTCAACTCTTTTTAGGCCAAAAAGTTTATTAGTAACTAGGGGAAGAAGGCCCTTATTCTCTCTAACTATATAGGCCAAGGCAAGCCCTTGCTACCAAAATACCCACTAAATTCACCTCTTCAGATTCTGAAACATTACAAAAATCCTCTTTGTGTCCAATTCTGCCTCACTTCTTGCAAAAGACAAAGACACCTTCATATCGAAAGTCTACCCACATGTAGGTGTTTTCCTCTACTTTGAAGTAAAACCTTAGAATAAGTGGCATGTACTTTTGGATTTTGACTAGAGCACGCATTGATTCTTTGAACCTTGCACAATTGAGTTGTCATCAAAATGGAGGATTGTTCCTATCCCTTCAAACGCTCTTGAGATTATTAAGGGAAGGTTGAATTGGATAAGAAGGCCTTAAACTCGTATCCACATAAATTAAAGACTAAAGTACAGAGTTCAAATTGCATGATGGAACTGTACTATATGAGGAATAAGCAGCCCCCCTTGTAATTCAGTATCCTCTTATTTGGCATATTGCTGAAATCTGTCTCGTTGTCTAACCATGCTGTCTCAACTCTATCAAAGCTACCTAACTACCTATACAAATGCAATTCGGGCAAGTAGGTTCAAAATTCCAAGAGGCTATTGGATTGATTAGGCTATTTATGATTTTACTTCTACTAGGTAAGGATCAAAAATAGAAGATTGTGAATTGAAACTAAAGCTAGAAAACAAATTAAAGCTGAGGTTGTGATTAATATACTAAAAGCATCTAGGATAACGAATTCCGACTAATATTGGTAGACATATTTTATATCCGACCCCTCGAATTCAATTCATTAGACAATTCCTTAGACGAATGCGCTCTAAACAGTATTAGAGACCTCTTTTGAGCATCAATAGCTTCCCTTTTATGCAATTGAGCCTACTTTCATAGAATCATGTAATTACAAGGAATTATAATTGATGTATCCTTGGGGGTATTATATTGTTCATTCCTGCTGTGGAAGTAGTCATATTTTGCTAAGAATTGATAATAGTGGTATTTTTTGTGTTACTTTTTGTGGAATATTCTTGTTTCCTTTTGTACTGAAACTTGATGTATTAACTAGGGTTTATAATTTCATTAGGGATTAAGTTTGTTGAAGTTATTGATTATAGCTCATAGGTCTATATATTGAGCACTAAATTCATTGTTTGTATTACGAGTAAGCTACCCATTCTACTATGATGGAAAAGCTAGAATGCCCCAAAGAAAAATATGTAAACATATTAAATATACAAAAGTCATGAAGTTGTTTTTGAGGAAAAAATGGTAGAAGTGGAGCTATAGGGGTGGGTGAAAACTGATAGATTTGAAAGATTACGCTTCAATACCGAACATGTCTTGAAAAGAAAAAGGGATTGTTATATAATAGCCACACCCTCATGGTTCCAAGCTTATTGATCGTTGACTTGGAGCTTGCATATGGCTAATCAAGGGTTTCAAGAAGTTGGGAGCTCGTGGAAGACAATCAAACTTTGGAGTAAGGATGGAGTACGTAGACCAAGCTTGTGTATGGGTAAAGCAAAGGTGGCCATGCAAAAGCTAGGAAAACACGTATAAAGGTATTGTAAGTGTTTAGGATTCTTTTCTAGAGTTTTTACTTAATAAAAATTTGATTTCTAAAATTAGATTATTTAGGAAAATTAACTTCCTAAATTCTGGGGAAGTTAGTTAGGGTTTCCTTAAATCTAGAGTTTTTAGTTTGCTAAATAACTTGTGAAAAAGCTATCTATTTTAGGCGTGTTTTTTTCTGGTGATTTATAGTTTAGTTGGAGTCCTAGTTGGATGAAAACATGATTAGTTAGATGATGACTTGGATCTTGTTCTTAAACCCTAAAATTAAGATGTTGGTGGCATTGTAAATCATACGTTTTTTATATTGAAAAATTTAGTTTTGTTGCTTCTCTTATTCTTGATTCCTTTTGCTGGCTTTTTGAGTGGTGTTCTAAGGAACCCTGAATTGTGCTTGGCGGTGAGATTTTATCCTTGCAGCAATTGGGGCTGCCTAAGAATCAAATTCACTATGTGAGGCTATATGGTCAGTTTGTTCTAGTTCGATCTTGGTTCGGTGCATACTTAAATAGTTTAGCAAGTTGCAATTCTCGTTTCTTAGCTTTCTCCATTGTTTGAGCACTTTCTCGGCTTACTTTAATCCGTTGCTTGCTTGAATCTACAGGAGATTTGGTGCTTTAAACTTGGCGTGGATAATCATAGGTGCATTCATGAGAAAGACATTGGGTTGTTTCCAATTTGCTTCTAAAACTCCATAATTACTTTGGGAATTGCTTTACCCCTTGTTTGATCAAATCTGCGTTTCGGCTGTTTCAACTAGACCCTTATCTACCCTATATGAATAAATACTCACCGAGAACATTTATATAACATTTGATATCAATGCTTAATGTTGTTACATCCATAAAATTGTGTCTTTTGATCCAAAGATCCTAGAGCACAAAGCGGCGGCATATTTGGTAAGATTTGTCTAAAGTTTTGAAAGGTCATACCTCCTTTGTTTCTAATCCTAATAGAGTGATTTTTTTTTCTTTTTTCTTTTTCTTTTTTTTTGTGTTGGACTCTTCTTTTGCTAAAGTTTATCATCCTAAAATTTCGTGGAAATTCATTAAGAGATGTGCTTTGTGGAGAACGGAATTTCAAGTCGCGTAGTATTTGTGCTAGGAGTTTTACTTGGTATTTTTCAGAGTTTCTTTTTGCATTGAAATCCTTATAAAGAGAGGGATTTGGGTATAAATTTTCATCAAATTCGGAGCATTAACAAATTCCAAGCAACAAGAAATTGGAACGCCATAAACTAATTAGCACATGGACTTGTGCAAGAAAAGCTTCAAAACGTGATATTTCCTCAATGATTTCATGATTTTCAATTCAAAGATCATAGAAGACATGGCCATTAGTAGTGACAATAAAGGGGAATGTTTGGGTTTAGGAAGGGCTTTGAATGTTCTGCAATAGGAGGAATTGCAAAGTGAGGCTATTTTGCGCACAAGATGCACTATTCAAGGCAAAGTATGTACTTTGATTGCGGATGGAGGGGGTTTTGCTAACATGGCTTCTCAAGTGCTCGTAGATAAGCTTGGATTATCTGTTGAAACTCATCTATATTTGTATGTGATTCAATGGTTAAATCAAGCTCGGGGGATACATGTCATTCAAAGGGATAGTTGAACTATAGTATTGGCAAGGCTTATGAAGATGCCATTTGGTGTGATGTAGTCCCTATGAATGTGAGTCATGTGCTGTTAGGAAGGCCATGGTTGTATGATAGGAGAGTTCTTCATGATGGTTACAAGAATACATATGCTTTTACCCACTAAATCAAACTCACACATATCACCCCTTCCAAGCCTAAGCTTAAAACACAAAGTACCTTAATCTTGGCAGAATTACAAGAGTCACTTGTAAAGGAGGAGTTGTTAGAGAAACTACAGGAAAAGGTGGTTAAAACAAAAGAAAAGGTTCCATTTGAGCTAATGGAAGATGTTAGCTCTTTTGCAAAGGATTCTTCCTTCATCAAATAGCCACGAAGAGCTTATGTGAAGATTTTTGACACACTTTTTGAACCACAGTAGAATGGTTAGATCACACATTTGGGGTTGATGAAACCATTGATTAGGCTTCTTTTAGTGCTTTCACGAATCGTGGGAGTCATGTGAATGAATCTGTTCTATTTGAAGAAGAGGAAGCAATTTGTTGGATATGTATTACTTCTTTGGTTCCATCTTGTGTTCGCATAGACTTTGAACTAGAGGATTCTATCGAAAAGCTTTTTTGATAATGCAGTTACTTCGGTATACATGAAACTTTGAAGAATATGTGATGAATGCCTATGGTGAATTAGAAGTTTTAACATTTTTCAATTGTTTTACACAATAGTTTGGCATTGGAACTTCCCCTGTTCCACTGCCTCTTTATTCTTAGCGATAACTAACTATTTTTAGTGTGGATTTTATAAACATAAAGAGCTTTTTTCTATTAGTTATGAAAAGCCATCATTTTAGGACATTTAGAACTATTTAAATCAATCTGTTGCTGGGGAGCATTGGAAAAGTCACTACTTAAAAGTGTAATTTTTCTTGAGTTCACTTCTTAATACTACAGGTGAAAGAGAAAATGTAGAGGTTTTGTCTCAAGATGATAAGATGTCATTTTTTATACTTCTTTCTATCTGCCTATGCATAAGACACTACGCCTCTGTTTGTCAAACAACTAGTAGCAAAGCTGTTCATAAACTATTTTATACAAGTGTAAGCTATTTATGAACTCTTTTGTAAAAGTAAGAGTTAGCTGTAAATGTGCAATATGTCCAACTTTTTAAAATGTTTGTTCAATTAGTGAAAAGCCAACAACTAAAGAAAGAATAAGCTGTTTGAATAAGCTTTTTATTGTTTGACTTGGAGGCTTTTGATTTTTTTGACTTTGGAAGATTTTTGTTTTGACTTAGAAGCTTTTTAGCTAATGAAAAAGTCATTCTTCGGTTGTCTGACTAGATAATTAAGCTCACCGATTAAATCCAATGAAAAAGTCATTCTTCGTTTGTTTGACTAGATAATTAAGCTATCAAACAAGACCAGTTACTTTTATAGCCTTATAGTAGGTTCTTCTTAATTAATATTTTTAATGCATGTGGTTAAGCTGCTTCTGTTATTCTTAGTATTTGGGTGTGATGGACCTCGATCTCCACCCATAGTACCACTCCACTTGCTCTGCCAATGAGAAATTGAACATAGAGAAGCCATGCTCTAACAAAAATACTTCCGAACATGTAGCTCCACAAATGAAAATAATGTTGCCTAACAGGTTGAGGGATTATTGGGAATGTTTCAAGTCATGGGGTGTTAGGATTCTTTTCCTTTTCTCTTTTTTTCATTTGGCAGTTTTGAGTAGTTATGTAGAAATAATGGAGCCGTCAAGCCGGTTGAGGTTGGTTGTTTTCAGGTTTTGTTTGGGCCAATTTGAGTCTATTTTTGGCTTATGTTATTATAATTTTTTGTACTGTGCTTCTAGGGTGAGTAGGATCTATTTTTGTTTTAAAAGTTTTGCTCAAAAGTTTTTGTCCAAGACCCTAAATCTGTGGGTGGGTTTGGGTCAAGCTTTTTGGTTGAGACATCTTTTATTTGTTTAAACCTATGAATATTAGGATAAACTGCCATATTGTCCCTTTAGCATACTGGATGCCGTGATAAAGTTGGGGGAAAACAATTTCTTGGGGTAACTGTGTGGCATTATGATTTTTTTTTTTCTTTGATTTAGATTCCACCCTTTCCTGCTGTGTTTCTTAGCATTGGAACAAGGTCTCTATATGAGGAAAACATGCTTCTGTTTTTTTATTTTAGTTTTTGATAGAGAAAAGATAACAATAGTTTAGATACTTGAGTTTTCTGTTTTTACTATAATGATTTTGTTTTAACACGAGTCTTTTTCAGACAGAGGTTTGCCAAGCGAGAAAGCACGCCTTCCTTCTTTTTCTGGCTTAGAATGGACAAATGCATCTCTCTTTGGTTTACGTCTTAATAAATTGATGAAAAAGGACTGCTCCATGTATTTGACAAATTTATCATCTTGTATATCTGAACAGAGGATGGAGGCCTTCATATAGAAATGTCTTGCTTGATGTGAGAAGAGAATTGAAGATTCCATGCTCTGCAAAATTATCAACAGAAGACTTAGAGGTGGAGATATTCATTCACGTACTTGGGGAATGTTCAAGGTAATTACTGTTATTTGCTACAAATAATAAGAAGCTATTATCTTCTGTAACTGTAAATGATTAACTGTATTATATTTTTTGTACTTAAATGGAGTTATTACCCTGTTTACATTTGCATGTTTTGGGTTTTAATGATTTTGGTTGATTCAAAATAGTCTTATGGAGATTTTTCTGTGACTAGAACTGCTAAGAGATAATATAGCATTATAAAATACCTCCTCTGTGATGCCAAAGCCTTATTTTCTTTAGACATTAGACAACTTTGAACGCAACCTGTTGATTGGTTTCTATATGAGTGATTCATGCGAGTCTTTCATCATTTTAAATTAATAACCTATTCTAGATCTTCAAATTAAAATGTTGACAAGTAGTAAAGGATAAGAAAAGGGTTCATCTCATGTACAGAAGGATTACTTCCTAATGTCAAAGTTTAATTAATTTAAGAATACTGATCAATGTATATATAAAAGAATAGATACCTAAATATGCTATTTACATATATACTAGAAATGATGGTTTAAAAGTTTAAAGCTAACATTTTAGATAATAAGACTAATTTAGATAGCTTGAAGTGACAGAATATTATTTCTGGATCAATCATTGATTAGTTAGACCAGTTTCAGCTTCTATAATGTAGTCCTTTTTGATACTCAATTTAGAAAATCGTCGCGATCATTTCTCATCTTGCTTGGTAGATTACTGGAATCTTGCTAAGACAAATCCTACCCTAATAAACTTGTTTTATTAGAATAATTCATATACTTAAAGTTACTACGATAGGCCGCTCACTCATTACAATCAGAAGTCGTTTCCCTAAACAATCACTCTTTACCAATATGGTCATCTAGCGTAACTCACTCACTCTACCCACCACAGTGTGCACAATTACAAGTACAGAGATCAAATTATATCATTCTAACAAATAATAATATGAATTATATAAATACTAACTTATTATCATGGATAACTCATCAGGCACTCTTTTGGACTAAAAATTCTAGGACATCCGAACTGTAATTTAAGCCAAAAACAGGAGGGATCAAGAACAAGAACAATTACAAGAAAATCACAAGAACTAATTTATTTACAGTAAAGAAGGAAGAACTCATGCATAGAGACTCCTCCAGTTATAGCTGCTGACCTTGGAAATTCCTCTGTCGCCTTCATCTCCGTCTCCTTCTACTGTTGCTTATATCTCCATCCTTAAGTTGAACTTGAAGTCTTGAACCCACTCTTCTTCTCACGAACTCCAATTTTGTGCATTTGCATGACTATATGACATGCAATTCCCGTGAATATATACATCAGTAAACGAAGTAGAAACTTGATGGAAAAGAGATAGAATTTCCTAAAAGACCAAATGTTAAACCTGAGACTCTGAACAGCCCAACTCTATACTCTCCTTATTTGTCACATAATACAATTAACAAATTCTATTCTTTGGGATGAGTTTGTAGGAATTTGGTTCTGGTTTCTTGTTTGCTGGCATGTGGTAAAGGAAGTTGATGTAGAGAAGGATTCCTCACATTTCACATGTGCTGCTGGGGCCCCGTTGTTTATTTTCCTTTCTTATCTTCTAAGCTTTTGTCAATTCGTTTCATACTTGGAGGTGAAGTAAGTGGGCCGATCATGGAAGCTGGATGAGTAAGTTTAAGCGCGTTCACTTTTTTGTATCTCAGGCTTCATTTCCTCCCCCACCTAACACAAAATGAAGCACTATTTTAACCAAGATACAATAAAGTATTGAATCAGCAAATTTAAACCCATAGTTATTAAAGCTTTATTGAACCCAGAAACATGTTTTTTTTTTTTTTTTTTTTTTTGAGGTAAAAACCTAGAAACAATATATAGAAGACAAAGATGAAACTGAAGTTAGGGAACAAGTATATTGTATATTATGAACTTCAGTCATTGCTGATCCTGATCACTATAAAATGTCTACTTCAACTTTTCTCAGTTTTCAATGAAGGTAATTTGACTTTTAAAAATATTTTTTGCCTAAACTGGCCACTCATAGGAGGAATCTATTTAGTTTGTTTCAAAAACAATAGTAAAGTGGCAAAAAGAAAGGAAATCATAGAAAAGTTGGAAAGGTTAGTCTTCAGAAAGTGGACATTTATACTGGGAATTCTCAAAATTGAATAATGGGCAATTTCAATAGGAAAGAACTTGGGTGTCCCTTTCCAAAGGGATAAACCGGACAGAACTTTGAAGGACATAATGGACTTTTTTATTTGGATGGAAGGACAAGAAAAAATGTAAATGTAGTTGAATTGTGGATAGGCAATTAATTTCTGGTATACTGCATTTGGGAACATTTTTCTTTTCATGAGGGCAATTATGGTTTCGTATATAACTGTATAAGTTCAGGCGTCAGTATGCTAATTATGCAATCAATAAGGTGCATAGGAAGTTCTCTTTGTATTGTAAATCTAGTTGTGTGGTAAGTATAGACCAGATTTGGTACTAGCACAAGAAATATCTGTACTGCCTTCAGAATGAAATTGAATTAGTCTGGTTTTCCAAAACTTTAACTGTATCAATAACTTTGACTACTGTGCACATGGACATGTTAGGTGCTGTCATTAACTGTTACTATGGTTATGGTCTTACTAATGGCTTTATACCTTAAATGAAAATCTTTAGCCATTCTCCTTATTGATACCTTCATATTTAACTTTTGTTTCAGAGACTGGGATACTGCTGATGCTATACATGTTGGGACTGCGGAATTATGTTCGGTGCTTCTTAAAGTATTTTGTCTTTTACATATCTCTATACCTGGCTTCTTTCTTAAAAAATTTCAATAGATTGTGTTATTCTTTCTTATTTTTTTGTTTAGGGTGGCCAGTTGATTTCCATGTTGAAGATTTCTGAATTGGTAAGAGATATACCATATTGAAAATTAAAGGCTAGTTGGATTAACACTGTTACTTTTTTTTTCAATTCCTAATAGTTAGAAATCCTGTGTGTTTTGCTAGTTAACAACGAGGTTGTCTGGAAAAATGCTTCTTGAAGCTGCTAAACATAAGCTAGACAGTGAAGTTGTTAAAAAGGTACATATTGATATGTCAGCTGATCTATGTTGCTATTTGTTAATGAGATTTTTTTCCCTTTTAATAATTTGCTCCCATAGTGTTTGTATCTTGGAATTTTCCATTCACAAGATCTGTTGAGGGTTTGTGATTGTGTGAATTTTCTGTTCTTGCTGACTTACTCTAAATTTCTTCAACTATTTTATTGCTTATGCACATAGTAATCTCCTTCTCAGTTCACATGTTGTAGCTTCATTTTGAGGTTTGATCAACCAAAACTTTCTGTTGACAATAAGATCTTCATCTAAAAAATCAGCGCATATGAAGAACATGTAGATACAAGCTAGTCTTATCTCTACACCTTTTTTCTGCTGTTTTTTTTTTATGGTACTGCATAAACTAAACATTGATGAGCATCTTTTCTGACATAGAAACTTTGAAGCATTATTGTATTACTGTAAGATTACTCCTGTTGGAACTAGGCTGTGCTATAAGAAAATTAGTGTATTACTGTAAGATTACTCCTGTTGGAACTAGGCTGTGCTATAAGAAAATTAGTGTATTACTGTAAGATTACTCCTGTTGGAACTAGGCTGTGCTATATAAAATTTTGAAGTGGTATTTTTCTAATTGTTTTTGGGTAAATGGTTGATGGTTTCCTTTTTATATATTTAGATTTACATATTCACAATTTTATGCCTCAGATAACCTTAAATGACAATCACATCCTGGGTTAAGAAAGCCGATCAGCCAAAAGTTAATATGAAAAATTCATTTTCATATCAAAAGCAACGAAGGGGGCATTTAAGTCCCTGTACCACACATCGAATGGATATATGCAGGCTGACCTTCGAAATTATATTCCCTCAGTCTCATTGCTGTATGAATTATGCTTTCAAACTGTCCTCTTTATGCATTTGAAAAATTGCAACCAACTTAATATGTCAGCATTATATACAATCACATAAACAAGCCTTGACATTTTTCTTTTACTGCTATTCTTATGGTATATGGAAAATAGGAGATATTTTCTTTTAGTATGTTGCACTTGTAGTGATGGTCTAGTCAATTGGAATCCTCACAAATCAGGAGGTATCCAAGAGCTTGCATTGGACTGGAAAGTCATATTTATTTCATAATGCATTATAGTTTCCGGATATTGAAGTACTTGTGCCTTTCTCCTTTATTGTCTTTGTAGTTTTTCTGAAGATCCTTGTGCTTCTTATCTTCATTTACCCTTGCAACGCTTGATGGCATGGTCCCTTTGACTTACCATATTTGCCACCTTTTATGTAGACTAAGACTTTTTGTGTGATTGTGTCTTTTTAGGGGCTTGCTGGAGCTGCTTCACAGTATTTTGGGTTTCGCAGTTTGACTGCATTCATTGGCCCTATGTAAGTGACTGTTTTAGCTAGAATTTTTTTTAAAATTGTTCATCATTAATCTGTCGATAATGTTGAATTTTTGAGGTTTAAGATCTCCACTTCTTCACCTCCCTGCTTCATAAAATTTGATAGAGAATTTTTGTATGTATTTTAAATTTAGTTCATTTAACATTTTTCTTCATACTGGCAAAGAAATAAATATAGAATACCAATTGCATTACGTTGAGAAAGTCTTCTACATTCATGAGTTTGTCCTGTTTCTGTTGGCTTCTTATGATATTGATAGACCCGTTTTGCTTGTTAAATATAATACTTTCCAATCCTTATTTGAAAGCTATGATATTTCATAACTTCTTTTCTATTAATGTGTGAATTGAAATCTATCTGGAACTCCACTAGTGGGTTTTTTTACTTGCTACAGGTTCGACTTGCATCTTGGAATGTTGAGGTACTAGAGGTAATGAAGAGGAGGAGTATTAACATTTCGTGTCTTTTAGAGACAAAGTGAGTTGGAGAAAGAGCTAATGTTATTATACCCTTGGGTTATAAGTTGTGGTACCAAGGACAACTATAGAATAGAATTGGAGTTAGAGTTATCGTAGATAATCGACTAGTAAACGATGTCATTGAAGTATATAGAGGGTGATAGGGTTTTGAAGGTGAATATTTTAAGGAAGAAAGATTGTGAAGTGTGTACGATTCTCATCTAGGTGTCGAGGAAGCAGTTAAACATCAATCTTGGGAGGACTTAGGTTAAGTACTACAAGGTATTCCATATGTTTATTTGTCGAGGAGACTTGAATAGTTATGTGGAGATGAGCTGTTATGGATATGAAAATATTCATGAGGGTTTTGGTTATGGAGTAAGAAATAAAAGAGGAAAAACCATCTTATTTCTGGTTATCACTCAACCCAAATAGACTATGTGTTGATAAGGAGGATGGATACTAGTAGTTTGGATTATAAGATGATTTCGGGGGACATTATAGTCACTCTACACAAATTACTAGTTTTGGATATATGCATCAAATCAAACCTTAAGATACAAACAACCAAGGGAGAATAGAACTAGATGTGGAGTTATAGGGTGCCAACATAAATGTTGCGGTTGGTTAAACAAACGAATTGGGTTTTGAAGGATTTTGACTCTGCTTGGCTAGAGATGAAGGCACGTATTTATAGAGTCAAGTGGAAAACCATTAATGCATAAGGACACAACATGGTAAATGAGGATGTTAAAGTTGCGGTTTAGAATAAAAGAGAACATTATTTAGACATGGAAAAATTTGGAGATGAAGAAACTATTGCCAGATATAAATAAAGTTAAGGCAAGAAAAGTTGTTCAAGAGGCTAAGTTAGAGCAACGGAGACAAATATTGGAATATAAAGATTTCAAAATTAGTAGGAGTAAAATAGAATATATGAAGAGTCATATTAGCATTTAAAGGAAGCAAGTGAAAATAATGACTATAGATGATGAGGAGTTGCCTATCAGTGAATATTTTTAATAACTAGAATCGGTTTTTTAAATGAATGAGATATTGAGATGTCACTCATAGAATAAAATTTGGGTGACTTAAATGGAAGGTAGCTAATAGACTATTATGTGATTCTAGTGTACCCTTAAGGTTTAAAGGGAAGTTATATAGGACGGCTGTTAGACCAACATTATTATATGGGTTGGAGTGTTGGGCTTTTAAGGAGCATGTTCTGAAAATGAGTGCAGCATAATTGCGTATGTTAAGGTGGATGTGTGGAAACAGAGAGATAAAATTAGAAATGTGGTAAGAATAAGTTAAGAAATAATCCGTGGCATTGGTTTGAGCATGTTAGACGTTGAACGATAGATACACCAGTGATGAAGGTGAAGGGTTAGGGTAATGAATACCTCAAATACGGTTAAGACGAAACAAAGATGACTTGGATGGAGATAGTTAGAAAAAGATGTGATTTTAAATAGGAGAGAATCGATGAACAATTTTTTAGATGATAAATTGAGATAAATTCTTAGTTTATGTAGCCTACCCATTTTTTTGGGATCATGGCTAGCTTTGTTGTATTAAATTCTATCTGGGGCACTTCACTCAACGTTGGTTAAGATATATCTGAATATGAATGAAGTGTGTTATATCTGTGGGGAGCACTAGAGGAATGATCTGATTCTTAATTTAATCAATGTTCTTGACGGGTTCTCTATCTCTATTACTCAAAAATCAGTCTTTTTTTGTTCTTTTGTGTAAGTGCTGCTTATTTTTAAAATTTGTGGTTGCTTTGACCAACCCTTTTAGTCCTCGTACTCGGATGAATTATATGTTACTCTTCCCTTCCCCTCGTCATGGTTTACAAAGTTGGTTGTACCTAATTGACTTCTCTGCTTTTTATATCTTTGTAGGGTGTGGGGAACAATTTTGGCTGACATAGTCATTCAAATGCTTGGAACTGATTACATTAGGGTTCTGCAAGCTATCTATGCCTTTGCTCAGGTACCTTTCTTATCAATAGATGTAATTGCATGCACGGTTTTCTTATTTGCCCAGGGAAAATGCTTCGGTAAAGATCTCTTGGAGTATACTTGATGGATGCCTTAGCTGATAGAAATTTTGCTCTTACTATTATATCACATTTGTTTAGTGAAAATCTGCTGTTGATTTAGTTGGCAGTTCTGCAATAGTTGGTCTAAACTTTTGGCTCTTGGCAAGCTATACAGAAACAGTTTTTCTATTTTACGTGTCACGCACTCAATTGATGGTAATGCTGTATGAGTAAACCGTTGTCTGTAGCCTCTGTAAGGCTTTAATACTAAATCTATCAATGCGCTAACTGTTATTCCATTTACACCCTATTAATGTCTCAGTAACCCAATTTACGCATGGTAGTAACCCATTTAAACATATGACTATCAAGTGGTATGTCACACATGTCATACAAGAATATATTTGATATACTAAACTGGCATACTTCTCTGCATTTATCATTTGTACAAAAGTTATGTGCTAATTCATTATCTACGTTTTATTCTTTCTTCCTCCTAATTATCTTCCTTTATTTCCTTTGGGTTTAGATCCGAATTCTTCGCAGACATGGTCTATACTTGGACAATCTGAGATCTGGATTTTGAGAAGCTGCTGCAGTTTCATCAACTTCTTGGGTATAGTGAATAGAAATGATTCTAGTGATACAGTTGCCTCTGTTATCCATATTCTTCTCAGTCGTGGTCTACACTTGTATAAGCTTATAGCTGGACTTTGGGAAGCTGCTGCACTTTCTAGATATTTTTGTGTACAGTTAATAGAATAAATTATTACTGTACTTTTGTCGTGTTTACTTTTCCATTATCTAGCATCGTGAATATACCAAATATTGGTTAGTTATCTGCCAGCACATACAGTTTTCGACCAGAAAAACCTATTGAAATTGTGCCAGGATCTGGCTACTCATTTCCTGGATCTCATACTAGTGGCTCTAGCATTGCTTCCAAGGCTTTTTTTCTAAAGTAGAAGAAAGTTTTGTTATGCTATAGTGTTACTACAATGGATACTTATAAGAGGGGGTTGAGTTGGAAGTACAAATTTTGCTTCTTAATTGCGGAATTTTAAAATTGGAACAATGAGAGTGAAAGGAACATGCAAAAGGAACACAGGGATTTTAGCTGTGGGACTTTGAACTCTTTCACTAATAAGAAAATCCTTATACAAACTATTAGGAACACACTCTCCCTTTCCTTTGCATGTGTTCCACTAAGAACACACCTTTCTCTAACTCCCACTATCTTCCATCTCTCTTGCCTTCCCTAGACTTAACTCTAAGTCTTTATAGCATCACCCAATCCCTCCCCTTAGTACCACTCAACACTAAACTCTCAAATAACACAACTCAAAGTAATATAATGTACAAGAGGATTACAAATTTGATACAAGGCTAAAGCATAAGTTGGGAGAACACTGACTTGATATTTTTATGAGGCTTTGTAAACATAGTCAAGTTGAAATACTAGTTAGAGCTACTAGCTTACTGCCAAAATAGATTAGTACAATATACTTGAGTATTTTAGCAACTTGCGTGTAACATCAACTAGAGTATGCTTGCATGGGAAAATGTTAAGCTGTCATTCTTCACTTGGATGTACTATAAAAGCATCATCATTTAGACAGATTTTCTGATTTAAGCTAGATTATTTGATGAGTCGTTTTATCCATTAGCTTAAGCAGTTATCTAATGATGGTTTCTAATTAACTAGCTATTATTAACCATCTTGCCAACTTATGCCTAGATTGAATCAAATTAGGGACCCACTTGTACTTACATAAACATCAAAGAAAACTTATTTTAAGGCTTCACTCATGCTTACACTCAGAAGCTTCAATCAGGAATTCCACTTAGGAACTCCAGGCCATTGCCGTTGGAACACCACTAGGCAGAGACTGGAACTCGAGCTCCAAAGTTCCAATTTTAACCCTTCTTCAATTTTTGCTTGGCTTTATAAAGTGTGTTACACTTGACATCTTCATGCTTAAGAACGATTTCTCCTTAGACCTTCATGCTCCTACTCTGGAACTTTTCTTTGGACCTTCACGCATCTTTAAACCATAAGCTATATCAAGCTTGTTTGCATTGTTATCACCAAAACATTAGGTGGAACAACATATTGGAATAACCGCATTTGAAGAAATTTATGAAGGTTGTGAATGGCTTCATCGACCTCTAATCGTGAACATGTCAGTTAGAATTTCTTTTTCTCGTTAGAAGTCCATATATCTGCTCTATCTTTGCAAGCAACAAGCAAAGTGCACCATAGGACATTCTTTTCCTAAAAGAAGCTACCAAACTATGAAACTGGTTCTTGTCCCATCTTACTTCAAGGTGCACCAAGAATGGGGCTTCACGTCTAATTTGTTTTCATCTTTTAGCAAAATGTATGAAACCTTTAGTTGTGTGATTCGTATTGTAGAAGTGTGAGGCGAGAAGGTAAACTAGGAAATTCCTTTTTATGTAAGGATCATCAAATCCACAATAGGGTGCAACAAAAATATTGTCTTCTACTCCATTGAAATTATACAAGTAACTGGCTTTCTATTTATTCTAACAAAGACTACCCCATGTGCACTAATAATGAAAAAAGGTATTTCTAATGTGAGTGAAAGTGCAAGAATGTGTGCGGCTCACGTGATCACAGAGAAGGAAGGAAAAGCTGCAACTACATTGTTGAACTGGCAGAGAATCTAGAATAATTATAACTTTCCTAGATTGTAGCTAGGTAGTTATGAAGTTCATTGTAAATGGCTAATATAAGGCCATGAGACTGATGTAAGAAACTTATGAATATTAATTAATACAATATCTCCTATCTTTCCTATGTCTTAATTCTCTCCTACAATTCTAATTTCAATCAGTCTATCCTCGTGGGATCTGTTCATTCATCTTATTCTCACTGGTTGATTGATTACCCTTAGTTATTCTTCCATTAGATTAGTCAAGGGGACTTATGTGCACACCCATTACTATTCCATTGCTACATTAGTAGTTGGGATAGTGTTGTAACATTGGTATCAAAGATAATAGGTGCATTCTTGGACAGAAGGAAGAACAACGGACATGTAGATAATGGAGAGCCTGTGTCCCAAGGTGATCTGAAAAGAATGGAGGTAACTCAAAAATTTCCTAGAAACACAGAACAAGGAAGTCACTTAATTGTGTAAGATTAATAGTGAAAAAAAAAGCCAAAACACAAAACCCATAGCATAGCTAAATGACCTCATTATAGGCTTTTCCATGCAGATCACTAAACTCGTAAAAGGAGAAATTGAAAAGGGAAATGTATGGGCTATAACATAAAAATATGACACTAACAATGGTGGGCTTTACTCAGCTAGATTAACTAAGATTGAATTTCCAAAGTTTAATGGTGAAGACCTAAAATCTTGGTTATATAAATCCAATCAATTCTTTGAGCTTGATAATATACCAGATGTCTAGAAACTCAAGCTAGCTGCAAAGTCACCTTGAGGGTAAAGAATTACTATGGCATCAAGCATATGCTAAAAACAAATCTCTCTTATCTTAACCCCAATATGTGTAAGTCATCACTATTAGGTTTGGAAATCTATATGATGATCCTATGGCAGGGTTGAAGGCACTCAAATAAACCAGTAGTATCCAGGCGTACCATGATGCTTTTGATGAGATTGCAAGTAGGTTGAGTATGTCACTAGAGTACCTATTGAGTTGCTACTTAGGGGGATTGGAGGAAGAGATCAAGCTCTTAGTAGGAATGTTCAATCCAACCACCATACAACAAGCTCATTGTCTAGCAAAACTTCAGGAAACTTCATAGAGAGCTAGAAAGCCCAGAAAAACTCAACTAAATTCACTACCACCCATGTTACCAACCCCTAGAAACCATCCAAACACAATCTCCAATAGATATAAATACTCCCAAAATACAAACAAACCTAACTTCAAGAGAAGAACCTTGACTCCTACAGAAATGAATTATAAAATATCAAAGAGGTTGTGTTTTTTATGTGATGAAAAATTCAAGCCTAGACACAATTGTAGGGGGAAAAGACCACGTATATACCACATTGAAGTGGAGGGTGAAGAGGAGGAGTTAGAAGGAGAACAAGATGGAACAGAGGAAGTTGTGGGAAATTCAATATGTGTACAAATCTCTCTACAAGCCATGGATGGACACTGCACATTCCACACAATGATGATGAGGGGTATGGCTGGAAATAAAACCTTTGCACATCCACTTAGATACTGGTAGTACCCTTAACTTTATTGATACATCCATAGCTCTGAAGCTCTACTGCAAGGTAGAGGAAGTGGCACCCATGTGGGTGAAGGTGGCTGATGGAGGGCTATTAAAATATGATAAAGTAATTAGAGAGTTTGAGTGAAAAGTAGGGTTATCAGTTTAAGGATAATTTCTTATTGTTACCTTTGAGTGGGAGTAATGTAGTATTGGAAGTCAAATGGTTCACTGCTTTAGGACCAATTCTATGGGACTTTAGAAATCTGATTATGGAGTTCAAGATAGGGGGAAGATAGGGGGACAATAGATTAAGCTCAGAGGGGCTAATATGAAGAATCTAAGGGGAATCCTACCTCAACAACTTTTAAGGTTACTTCATAACTCAGGTGAGTTATCAATGCTATAGATGATGTTTGAGTCAGAGCAATGGACAACTCATAACAAGGGGATACAGAAACAGGACCAACCATACCCCAAACTACAGGCCTTATTGGAAAATTATGCTGAAGTAATCTCTGATCCCACTAGTCTTCCTCCAGTTAGAGATGAATTTGATCATCAGATTCCTCTCAATTCAAGTACTAATACAATCAATATCCGACCTTACAAGTACCCTACCACTCAAAAGAATGTAAATGAAGAGCTAGTACAAGAATTGTATGCGCAAGGTGTGATTAGAAACATCAATAGCTCTTATGCTGCTCCATTGGTGCTTGTGAGAAAGAAAGATGGGGAATAGAGGATGTGTGTAGATTACATAGCTCTTAACCAAGCCCCAATTAATGATAAATTTCCTATTCCAGTGATTGAGGAATTCCTTGATGAACTTAGAGGCACTTCATACTTCTCTAAGGTGGATCTTAAATCTGGATACCATTGAATTAGGATGCACCCTAATGATATAAACAAGATTGCATTTAAGACACATTTGGGCATTTTGAGTTCCTAATTATGCCCTTTGGGTTGACAAATGCACCATCTACATTCCAAGCTCTTTTGAACTCTGTATTTAAGGCTTATTTGAGGAAATTCGTATTGGTCTTCTTTGATGACATCTTGATCTATAGCCTCACATAGGGGGAGCACCAGTTACATGTCCAAGCTATGCTAGAACTCATGAGGAAGAATTTATTAAGGGGAAATCTCAAGAAGTGTTCATTCGGCTTTACAAAAGTGGTTTACTTAGACCATATCATTTCTGATGAGGGAGTCAGAACAGGCCCAGACAAGATTGAGGTTTTTTTTAGCTAACCTCTCCCTGAGAACCTCAAACAACTTAGTGGATTCCTTAGGATCACTAGTTATTATAGGAAAATTTGTGAGAGATTATGGTAAGATCTGTAGACCTCTCACAAATTTGCTTAAAAAAGGAGGGATTTGAGTGGAAAAAGGATGCAACATCAACCTTTGAGGAATTAAAAAGGACTATGAATTCTTCTCCTGTATTGGCCTTGCCTTATTTCTACAAGTCTTTAACCATTGAGATAGATGCATTTGGCACAAGGTTAGGAGCTGTTTTGATGTAGGAAGGGCACCTAATTGTATACATTAGTAAAGCTCTATCAGAGAGGAATTTAAAACTTTTAGCTTATGAGAGGGAGCTCTTGGCTATTATCTTTGTTTTACAAAATGACAACACTATCTTAAGATAATGCCCTTTACCATTTGAACATATCAGCAAAATTTAAAATATTTGCTTCATCACAAGTTTATGACACCTTTTCAACAGAATTGGCTGTCAAAATTGGTAGGGTTTGACTATATAATCGAATATCAACGTGGCAAGGAAAATAAGGCAGCAAATGCTCTCTCTAGGATGACTGAACCTCAACTCACACAAACACTAGTAACTTCTCTCCACTCTTCTCTCTTAAAGGAATTTCAAAAGTCCTAGAATACAAATCATAACGCACAAAAGGTGATTTAGGAGCTGAAGTAGGATCCTCATTCTCATAAACATCATACATGGCGTGGGAATCAACTAAGAAAGGGGAAAATTGATTGTGGGGGATGATAGTAACCTCAGGGAAAGAATAATAGCATGGATGCATGGATTATCCATGGGGGACACTCTGGTATAGAAGCCACTCTAAGAAGAATTAAGGCATTGTTCTATTAGGAAAGCCTTAAAAGGAGCATAGCTAAGTATATCAAGTGTTGTGCCATCTGTCAAAGGAGTAATATGACAACAGCGCATATCCAGGCCTTTTGCAACCTCTTCCAATCCCTGAAAAAGTTTGGAAAGAGATAAGCATAGACTTTATATAATCTCCCGAAATTCTACAAATTATTTTTTTTGTTATTATTTATTTATTTTCTTAAGTAACCTACTAAGCCTAAACTTCCAAAATTCTATCCTACTCAAAATTTTATACTACCCAAAACTCTATCCTACTTACTAACCCTACTACTTAAGGTCTCCCTAAACCTAAACTCTCTTTACTCACAAAACCACAAAATACAAAACAAAAGAAAAATAAAAAAAATAATAAAAATAAAGTTTAATAAAAACCCTACCCGTAGCATTCCCCACCCCACAAAACCACAAACATTACGAACAAAAGAAAAGAAACCCACCCCATAAAAGAAAAACCCCCCCACCCCGTGAATTTCCCCCCTGCAGAAAAATTTCCCCTCCCTCCCCCCGGCAGAAAACCCTCTCCCCCTCTGCCTCCTTGCTGCCGCCTACTGTCCTGCCCCTGCCGCCGCCTCCGTGCCGCTGCCAGCTAGGGTGAGCAGACCCCCTCCCTCTTCTTCCTCCTCTTCTCTTTGTTTCCCTTGATTTCATGTATTATGTGTTATTAGATAATGAAATGGTAATTATCTTTGATGGTTGGGTTGTGATTTGTTGTTGTTAAATTATGATTTGATTCTGTTACACTTGGTGATTTTGTGAATTCTTGATGGAATAGTTGATGCAAGTAGTGATTAACTAGTTGGATGATTAGATTGTGATTCATATTTTTTTTTTTGGATAGGAAGTTGAGGTGGAAAAATTTAGGAGATGTATTGGCCTGAGTTATTTATTAGATAGGATAGTTAGTCATAAAGAGTGTTGGCTATTTCTTTGGGGATTATACTTACTATCACTTTTGGGATTCTTAATTTAGTGGATATTATACAAGGAGGATCAATAATTATATTATGTTTAGCTATGTTAGTGTTGCTGTTATTGCTCAATGTCGTTCTTTGGTGTTGGAGGCTCATTAGTTTACTACCAAGAATTATGTGGTATAGTGGTAGTGCATAAGATTTTGTAGTTTTGAAGGGGAGAAATGGGCTAGAGTTCCTAAAACCCCTGCCTCAATGAGTAATATATGGGATTATGAGCTTTGGCGTGTATTCCGACAAACTTAGTATTGTTGCATTACTTTTAAACTAATAACTTGTGATTTTCGGAAGTATTTGAGATGATTTGAATATCTTAGAAAATTTAGTATAGTTGATGTGAATTTATTTGTATATTGATTTAGGTTGTATTATTTGGTATAGGAAAACACTTTGTAGAAGGTGCGTGATAGTAGCAAAAGTGGCCACCCGCGCGTGTATTTCCAAGTACGTACAAATTACGAAAAATATTACCTTTAATTAGGAGCATGATTTAGGGTGAAATATAAACTTAGTATCATGTTTAGGGAACCATTTGAATGAGATTGTTTGGTTATCCATTTGAAAGAATTCATGTTCTTTATATTAGGGGCATGTTTTGGTATTATTTGTGAGAAACCGTGATTTATTGAATTGGTATTAATTGTTAATTAATCCATGAGATTGTTTATTATTACTCCTTCATTACTAATAATATGATTGGAGTAAAGGTGTATTTTTATAAGTCTTAATGACGAGGGTAGTTGACTTGGTTCAACAAGTTTAACAGTTGATATTCAAATTAAAAGGTTAAAAATTACAGTATAACAGAGATAGATTGTATAACTGTAATGTTTGCATGTGTGTGCTGCGGTGGTTGTGTATATTGAGTTTAAACAGTAAATCACGTAAAGAGAAAGAGGATAAGCAATAAAACTCTGGGCTAGTGCACGTCTAAAGTATTGACAATCAGGGGTTGGAGTTCACGGGGTATTATCCGTGTCTTTTATTGGAGGTCTTGTGAGCTACGAGTCTCTCTTTCATAAAGTTTTAAACTTAAAATTGGGGTTAGTTGAGATCTCATCTAGCTATGGTGACGGAGTAGCGCCCGTTCATCATCTGGATTTTTATAATATTTTGATGCTCTCCGACAGGAGTGCATGGGTTATTTAATTATTTAATGTCCTAATCAGGACATGGGGGAGACAACCTAGTCCATTGCTTAATCCAAATCATTAATCAATTTATCGTGTCAGTTGAGTAAAATGTTGCGTGATACATTCTTACATTTTATAATTATTCTTATTTAATTATCAGTTTAATTGTTATACTTTGTAATTTGTATGTACTCAGCTTGCTGATACGTGCCTTGTGTATTTTTGGTCATGGCTTTTGCCTATAAATGACACTATGATGATCCAATACTTACATTTGTATTATTGGGGAGCAGATTATTAACAGGTATCTAAACGAGCATTCATGCATAGGCGGGTTGAGAGGAACGTTATTTTAATTTAGATTTCAGAATGAATCATATTTGTTTGATTTGATTTTAAACTGTTGGTTTTAGATTAGAGGTGAACGTTATTTGGTACATTGCATTAAGGGTCGTGTGGTTCCAGTTTGTTACGTTAGGAGATGTTTTACGTTTAATATTATTTCAAAAGTCTTTTGGTTTTCCGTTGCAAAACTCTGTTTTATAGCCTTAACGTTTGAACACGTGGCGGTAGTACACCGGTAGTTCCTAAAGGTTTGGGTTTCGAAAAAATGGGAATTACCGGGGTGTTACACTTTATAGAGGGGCTACCATCTTCTTTGGGAAAACAAGTTATTATGGTTGTAATAGATCGATTGAGCAAATACACTTATTTTATTCCTATCTCTCACCCTTATATTGCGACTAAAGTGGCTCAAGCATATGTAGATGGTGTGTGCAAGATTCATGGGTTCCCAAAAGGTCATCATTTCAGATAGAGACAAGATATTCCTCAATCAGTTTTGGTCAGAATTGATGAATATGTTAGGAATTCATCACAAGGTTTCCACAACCTATCACCCTCAGACAGATGGGCAATCAAAAGTCCTTAATAGATGTTTAGAGATACCTTAGGTGTATGAGTGACAATACTCCACAAGATTGGGCAAGATGGTTTCCCTTGGCAGAGTACTGGTATAATACAAACTTCCAAACAACCATCTAGATGACACCATTTGAAGTTCTTTATGGTCAACCACCCCTTCGCATATCCCTTACCTATCTAGTACAAGCCAAGTGGAGAGTGTAGACAAGAGTCTACAGCACATAGAGGAAACTTTGCTGCTGCTCAAGGATCACATCAGAGTTGCTCAGAACAGAATGAAGCAATTGGCTGATAAACATAGAAGTGAGCGAAACTTTGAGGAAGGAAATTGGGTTTTCTCAAGTTGCAACCCTACTAATAAAGAACAGTTGAGCAGAGGTCTAATCAAAAGCTAGCAAGGAGGTACTTTGTCCCTTATCAGATCATTAAGCAGGTGGGTAAGGTGGCATACACTCTACAATTACCTCTTACAACCAAAATCCACCCAACCTTCCATGTGTTCCAATTAAAAGCCTATCATGGCCCCTTTCCACCTCCTACTGACCCTGTCATTTTCACATAACCCTCTTATACTGAACATAAACGTCCCATTGCCATGATAAATAAACACAGTGTTAAGAGGAATAACGTAGTTGTAGATCAATGGCTCATCCACTGGTATGATTCAGCACCGGACGCAACTTGGGCACATGAAATTGATTGAGGTTTCCTGACTTTGATCCTTGGGGACAAGTCTCATCTTAAGGGGGGAGTATTGATGTGAGTGCAAGTGCAAGAATGTGTGTAGCTCATATGATCACAGAGAAGGAAGGAAAGAGTTGCAACAACTTTGCTGAGTTGGCTGAGAATCTAGAATAATTATAACAACTTTCCTAGATTATAGCTAGGTTGTTATGAAGTACTATGCACTGTAAATGGCTAATATAAAAGTGGTGAGACTGATGTAAGAAACTTATGAGTTATACAATATCTCCTATCTTTGGCTAAATTCTCTCTTACAATTCTAATCAGTCCATCCTCATGAAATCTCTTCATTCATCTGATTCTCATTAGTTGATTGATTACCCTTAGCTATTCTTCCATTGGATTATTCTAGGGGACTTCTGTGTGCACCCATTACTATTCCATTGCTACATCAGCAGCAGGGGCAGTGTTGTAACAATTTCTTTATAAATTACGCTTCTTTTTAGGAAAATAGATCATGCCAATGACATCATAACTCATTTTAGAGAAGATTTTTCAAAATAAATTAAAATGTTTCTACGCAGCTTTACATTAAGGAATTTTGTCCAAGTATTAATAAGCACCCAGAATTCATTCAATATTCCTAAAACAAGGAAAAGAAACCCCAAAATTATGTACAACACCATCCGTTTAGGACTTTAGGGTAAGTTGATAGACCGACCCAGTTGTAAAATACTTCGTAAGTTTTAGTTTAAACCTAAGGACACATGAAGGATTTAATTCAGGACAAAACGGTGCCTTGAGTCAACATAGCTCTCCACATCCCACAAAAATGAACCAAACGTCACAGCCTCTAGTACGAGTCGTTTCAAACCCCCAAACCCAATCTTGATGAGCTCATCCCTGGAAGAGTCAATAGTTCCCTGAGGTGTCATGACTATCTCTGGTTTCCCAAACAAAGCTTCAGTGTGCTTCTCAATAATTGAAACAGCCTCCTTGGACCGAATAGTGGCATATCTTGCAAGTGTGTCCGCGTCAAAGGCCATGACATAGCTTCTTAGTCGGGAGGGTTTAATTCCCTTGTCAAATCCACCAGGGCTAATACCACCAGCCCATGACGAAACTTCAGGATGCGATGGCGCATGATCACGAGGGTGCGAAACAGAGTCCTCAGAAGCCATGGGTGCAACATCTTCTATCATAACTTCATTTTCTCTCCCATCCATCTGCTCAGGAAGAATCTTCATGGCCTTTTCTAGCTGAAACCTCTGGTCTATGCGCTTGAGAAAGTAACCAAACATCACTGATGCTGCATACACCTGTCCAACCCTGAGCTTGCTAATCTGTGCTACTGAGGTTGAATCGTCCAACCGACCACCAAGAATAAGAGCAAGATGGTTCTGGATCATCTCATAGGCTTCAGGAGAGTGTACCTCTTCTAGGTTCCCATCCAGACTAGGCCACACATCCACACGGCCAGAAGGATCAGCTGAAGAGGGAGAAATGGTGGGGATCAGAGAAATATTTGCATCCATGAACTTTTGTACCACCAAAGTGTACAAGATCTCTTCCAAAGCTTTTCTCCTTTCATTCGCTTTAACCTCTGCTATCCTCCTGATCACATTATTGAAATGTCAGTACCAAGGAGTGCTACATGAAGTAGAAGATGCAGATGACAGCAATGTTTAGGATTTAACCACTAACCTGTATAACACAAGATCAGTGACAGAAGCAGATGACTCTTCCTTCTGTTTTTCAGCTTCAGAGTCTGTCTGCAACTGTTCAAGTTGCTGGTCAACAGCAGCAGGTACAAGATGTGGATGGCTTACTAGGATTTGGGACAGAAACTGCCCAACTGGAGACTCCAGCTGAAGGGGAGCAATTGGACCAGTAGAGTCAAAAGAATTGGACGACTTCAATGCTCGAACCACAAAAGACTTCCCACACCGAGAGGACAATCTTCCTACCCCAAGCTTTGCATGATGAGGAGAAGAAGACTGCAGATTTAAGAGGCCAAAAATTAGAATTTTAGTGCACCAGATTATAACTTTCAACACTTAAAGAAAGAATAAGTGGAAGGAAATGGATGCCCTAAAACAAACAACTATATGTCTAAATGCACAGAAGAAGCACCCCTCCCTCACATCCAAACAAAAATTAAATAAAAATCAACCTTAATTATCTCAAAATCTAATGTTAGCAGCATTCAACAACTTTTCGCTCAAGTGGGTAATCCATTGATACTATCAGAAAGTAGCTATACCTTAAAGGGGAAAGAACTTTATTAACTGAAAAGTGGCTTACGATAGCCACTTTCAAATGATATCACTTGAGAATAGAGTTGTTCTTTGAAAAAAAAATAAGAATAACCACAATCAGTTCCACTAGTACTTTTCTTGTCCAAAAATGTTCAATTGATAGACCAATGACTTCAACTCAATCTCCCTTAAGATTTCAAATCGTCATTAAGATATCATCATGTGAAGTAATTTTACCAAAAAAATTAAGTTCAACATGACACAACTCCTCTGTTACATAATGAATTAGACCAATAGGGAGGAAAGTCATGTAGGTATTGCATAACCAATTTGTTAAGGTTGGCTTGAAGAGAACATCATATGCTAGTTAAATTATTTTCATAGTAATTTAGCTCTTGAGAGGAAATCCAAGCCATTCGGAAGCTTGATATCCTATCCTTTATTTTTCTGTAATTCCAAATCATCAGCTGGAGCAGAAATTAGAGATAGAAGAATGAGATTTTGACTAACAATCAACTCTTAATTGCATAAAAGTTCTTCCAGAGATTGATGGCCTAATGAAATTCCCCACCCACCAGTTCATTGGACTAGATCATTATTGTGGTACCTCGATATCTAAGCTCAGTTGCATAAAAGAATTCAGAATGCCAGTACGTTTTCATTGCACTTAACCTACACCCCAAAACTAGATATTTGACACAAACCAGCTATAACTTAAAAATATATATACATGTTTAAAGCCTCTTTCATAGACAGAAATAAACGGTAGTAAAAATAATACATGTAGATCTAATTTCATATGAAAAGTAACTCTTAAGCACATTAAAGAACTCCAAATTGCTGGACTTCATAGTACCAATCATCAATACTAGAGAACCGATACCTTTTCAACAGCTTCCACAACAATCGGCTTAGATATATCATGAGCTTTAAGCCAATATTGGCTACATACCCAGTCTTACATCTCTTCAGTTATCTAAAATCAAAAACAGGTTTTTGGAACAAGATGGATAAATTTATCACTCCTTGAAGATGTCAATAAAAGATCCCTCAAATTTTACAAGTTTCAAATTCCAACAAAAAAAAATATACTCCCATTTAACTAATTTCACACCAAACCCACTACTCCTTAGTCATCAACAATAATTTTGTGGATAAGTGGTTCCTTAATCATGATCCCTAGACAAACAATTCGTCTCGTGTGCAAGAGCACAATTAAACCATTATACATCCATGCCTAAGAGAACTCGTCCTAGACATATGCGATGATATTTGATTCCCAAATTTACAGCAAAAAATACAGAAATATGAATAATACCACAGCTTTTTGTTCAATATTTCCATCAAAACCCGATAGCAGAAAACACAAAACATTCACATAAAAGTCAAAATATTCATAAAAAAAAAAAAGGAATCAATAGTAACTTGTATATATGAGTCGCAATTCAATAATAAAATGAAAATACAAGAAGTTATTTAGTGAAAAAGGGGGGAAATTCACACCTTACTTAACCTAAAATTAGAGGAAAATCGAATAAATTTGGTGAGATTTGAGACTGAAACTGAAGGTCGTGCAATGCCTAATGGAGATCGGAGAACAGTAGCAGCTGACTCCATCTTCACCTAAGACTGCAAAAAATCGAACAAATTCACATACCCAACCCTAAAATCAATAAAAACAAATATAATTATACCACTTGTAAAATCATCAAACCAAAAACCGAAAAGTGATAGTGATACCGAACGGAGCCTGAGAAATACCTGCAATTCTGAAAGAATATGAGGATGCAAGAGATAATAGAGAGGTCTAAAAGAACAAACAATAATGTGAAGGATGGAAAATATGGGAGGAATTTTATAACTGAGATGGGAAGGGGGTGGGATTAGGGACAACATTACCCCTGGAATTTGCAATGATGTAGACGTTGACGAGGGTATAACGGTAATTCCATAAGCTGGAATTTGAGGAGAGAATGGGGGAATCTGGAAGAGTCTGGGCCCATTGAAGTAAATTGTGATTGTAGAGAGCCCACGCGGGGTGGTACTAAGTAGTAAGTACAATGAAAATGAAGAAAGGTTTGTGTTAGATGATTCGTGGAACTTGGGAGGGAGACGTATTTGTGATGGTTTTTGGGTACTTACGCGTCATAGTTTCGGTACTTGGAAATTGGAATGGTTGGTGGCGTTCAAAATAATAAAATATATATTTAAAAAATGGAATGAGACATCTCGTAAGTTATCAATTCGGTTAAATTTGAATTCACTTGTTGAATTGAAATACTTCAAAACTGTCATAAAGCTTGTAATAACAAAATTCATGTACATGTGATATGCCTAAATTCAAAATATCAATATATAAGAATGCTACCGAAATGAGAAATACAGTGAAGTATTCGAGATCGACTAGGTTATAACCCGATTTAAGTAAGATTAAGTGGATAAAATTTGGTCAACACCTACTTAGAGTGAGCTCGACTCAACTCTAAATTTACTTAAAATGTTAGTTGACCATGTTGATCTATCCCAAATTCAACTCTACTTGACTTATACTTCCATAATTATTTACTTGTAATTATCTTTTCGATCCTTAAAGATTGTCTCATTTATATTTGTAGTCCATTTATAAGATATTACTCTATACCTACTTCCCCCATTCTATTTCCCATCTTCAGTTAGGGTATCAATTCGGGTTATAGGTACGGGTCTGGTTCGATACTAACGAATGTGGTACTATTGGGTTGGGTTGAAACAGGTTGTTAATTATTCTTGAGTCGGTTCAATTTGGGTTTGGGTCAATAATCGAATCGGGTTCAATCGATTATTTTATTTAATCAGTTCGAATCAGGTTTATTTAAGGTGTACATGATCCGGGTTTGAGCGGTTCGAGTTTAAATGGGTTAATACAGTTTATTTTGGATTTGGCTCAACTTGTGTCTACGTCGAATTTAGATGGATTAATACAATTTATTTCGAGCCACTGCGAGACAATCTGGTTTTATTCATGATTATTTTACATTTTACAATTATGATGTAAATCGCCTTTTATAAGTTAGCTTAAGTTCATGATTCATTTTGCTATTATACCCTTTGACAATGATCAATGTTGTTAGGATTGGGATTTTACTTTGATAGGAAAGAGATTGGTAGGATTTAATCATTGGATTGGAATAAATTGTAAAATCATGTGATCTTACATTATAGCGTATTTAGGGGTTATAACACTTAACCTTATCGACAATTATTTGGACTTGAACATGTGGTCTTAAATTGAATTAAGGATCGTTATCAATAAGGCCTTATCGATTTATTGTCCAGTTGAATCGGGTTCAGATTGTAACTAATCGATTTACTATCATATTGAAATATTAACAGATTGGATAATTTCGAATCAGATTATATTCAGGTTAAAGTAGGTCGAGTTTGTTTTGGGTTAAAATGGTTTCAAAGTTAAATTCAAATCGGGTTGGTTTAGATTACAAGTTTCTCCTATTGGGTTGTAATAGCAATTCGAGTTAGATTTAATCAGATCGGTATAGTCAGGCTCATAGTTAGATTGAAAACTAACTCTTGTTTGAATCCCACAAATGACATGTTAAAGACCGACAATTGTAGTTCTAGTAGGACGTACATAGTACCGGTAATAGTTTAAATATAGCTGGAGAACATGTAAATTTAACCAACCTAAGGATTATCTCGAGAAGATTTCATATATATACTAAAAGGTTATTGAACAAAACTTTTGCAATGGTCAAAGAGTATCATATGGAATACAAGAATACAAGGGTGATTTTGACAAGCACAAGGACCTCAAAGCGCTCACTAAACATTTTGTTTGGTATATTCAATTGCAAAACTTCTTAACCACCCATCTCCCGCTGATGTAGGCACAAGGAATAAGTGCAAGCCCCCCTCACCCCATTTCATAACCATCGCCAATAACCTATGAATAGAAATTTCTTCAAGTGATATATATGAATGTGATCGTCTGTAATGTTCCATTCTTCCTGGCTCGGACAGAAATATTTGACGTATGTCGGTAACCAGCTAGCTAGCTTGAAAATTAAGAAAGAAATGCAGTTTTTGCACCAGAAGCTCAAACGAACCGTAAACAGGCTTGTCATTGTTCATCCAGTCTTTCTCCAAAACCCCCATTTTAGCACTGGCACGCATCTCTTCAAGAAATTCAGATACTATTGAATAAATAGATATCTTCAACACATCTGCTAATGCATAGGATTTTGAGTGTGAAGGGCTACCCCTTTTCTTGTGCATGGCGGTAGCAATTTCTCTTCTAGCAGTGCTGTTTGTAGCCCATTTAATGCCAGCAGGACCCAAGATATGATTTGGAGATTGCAAGTTAATCTTCTTTCCCATGGATGTTTCGACAGCTAGAAGACAAGATAACAGTGTTGATAACACCATAGCATGGCTCCCAGAGAGCTGAGCAACTCCAAACCTGTCTTCCTTATGTGAGCGCACTTCTAAGGATGCAACAGCTTGTGCACACCAAGCATATAACTGCAGAAAACATAACGGAACTCAGACCAATATGAAACTTTCAACAATTATGCCACAACAGAGAATTTTTTGTGAGATTCCAAAGATAACTGACAACTCAGACAATCACACAAGGAAACCGCTCAAACCAATAAGATCAAAAAACATTAGCATGTAAAGGCATTGAAACTAATTAATTCTGCAAAAAACGAATGCTGATTTCACAGTTCACATGTTTGTTTATCTAAGAGACAAGTTCACAAAATTAGTGATAAGGGTGTTGTTTGATTTTCTTTTTACTGGTGATTGGGTGCTATAAATTGTTCCTTTTTTTTACAAAATTGTTCAATCTCTAGAAGTACATTTCACATAGTCATACCTTCCCCATTGCTCATCTCAGAACTGGATAATTAAAGATATAATAGAAAAACAATACATACTATGATGAGAAGAAATATCAAGAAGCCAACAAATATGATGAGAGCTCAAGAGCCTTAAAGAGTAAACAATCATTGAAATGTCAAATGGTATAAAATTCAGATAAGCAACCGAGCTTATGTCAACAAGAGGAGAGTCATGAGATAACATCAGATATTTTTTATAACTCATAAGTTGTATCCTTATCCTAACTTCGTTGAACTTGACCAACCCTTGAACTCAATGGACATAGCCACTAGGGTGGTATATCAATATCTTAGCTTAGTCGAATTAAACAAAAGTTCATAGAAGTTGCTATGTCAAGATTGTGTTAGGGATGAGACCTCAGTTAACATATTTTATTACGAACTAACTATTTCAGTTAGCGCCCTGAAAGATTTCAATTCAATCAACCCTGAATTCAATACTAGCACTTTAACACATCAGTCATAAATACAAAATCAAATTATCCTTGACAGCCCTTTTGGTGTCAAGCAATAACTAGCAATAACTTCAATAAATTTACTTCTAATAGTGTACGATAAGATGTATTGCAAATTTGTGCAATTCCAACGCAAAACATACATTTCTATCATAAATTTCCATTACCACTTTAGGGGTGACACAGAATGGTGCCAAAAAAAAAAGATTAACAAAGACAGATTCTTGGGGTGTGGGGTGGTGGATAAGCATGAACATAGATATTTTCTTCCAAATAACCATTACAAACTCATTAATATTACATTCAAACACTATCTCTAACCGAACAGGATGTCAACACAAGATTTGTAACTTTCAATGAAGTTTTAAGTTTTATGAACAATCTTTCCTACAAAAAACCTATAGATATTAACAACAAGGCCTAGGTTACAACAACCACATCTGATATCTGATTGATATGGCTTCTAAAGTAGAGAGTTTGGATCTTAAGTCTAATTCAAACCCTTTACTCTTACACTATACAAAGAAATCCAGATAACACCAAAACACAATAACTCTCTTCCTCTATATTTATTTAGTTGTCTCCTAGTTAATAATACCAGAACAGAATTCAAGCTACTTGACCCTGACCAAACTCACATCAACCCACCATGCAAAGACAGCACCCCCCTTTTTAGTGCTAGTTGCATGATAATATAAAAAGATGAGGTACGTTAGGCATGTATGGTAGCAGAATCTTATTTCAGTCCGCCTGAAAAACCTGCTTGAAGTAGTACCACCCTTGTCAAATTTCATGTTTCAAAGTCTAAATGGGTTCACGTAAATATGTAATGAAATGGAATGGATGTGATGCTATCAAACCTGATAAAGCTTTAGTAGATACAACATGGGTGTGGATCCTTACATTCCAGAGTTCCTGATCTACCCCACCAGCGTTGAGATCACATCTCCAACCTGACAACTTTTTGGTAGACACAACATGGGTGTAGATCCTTACATTCTGGAGTTCCTCGTTGTTGTATAAATGTTCCCCATGGGTATTTATACAATTAAGGTTTATAAGGACCCAATTTAAGCCCTAGATGAACCTAAGATACCACGGATCAACAAAACCAATTGCGCACAACAACCCAAACAATCCAGCAACCTCACGCATGCAATTTGGACAATTAAGAAGCTTCTTTGATGCAACTCAAATGATTATATGTCGATAACAAGGCATAAGCACAGCACGTATAAGTTCAAGCACCAATTTTCACACGAATTGATTTAGGACCAGCAAAATACCAACTCAACGAAAACCCTAACCAGTCCTATGTTTATGCAATTGCTTGAATTCAACTTGAAAGTATTAATATCCAAGCTACCCACGTAAATCAGCAAATTTCCAACAACCAAAGAATGACCACAAGCACACTAATTGATCAAACGAATCAATAGAAACAAGATAGAACAAAGGAAGAGCTTACCATAAAGATACACTAAATAAGTCCTTTCTAAGGGTAACCCTAGATAGGTAGATTCACCACCAAACACAAAATAGGGTTCCTTAGAACACCACTCAAAGAGCCACAAATGAGCTAGCAAAGAGATCACTTCACAAACTCTCAATCCAAAGAATTTAGAAAGCAACAAACTAGTTTCTCAATATCAAAAAAATAACGTGTTATACAAAACCACCAACACTCTATTTATATGGTTTAGGATGAGCATCCTAGTCATCATCCAACTAAACAAGTCTAATCCATTTAGGATACAATTTATCACGCCACCTAAGCTAAACAAAATCAAAAAAAACACCAAGATAGAAAGATAACTAGCACACATATAATAAGCTATCAAAAACTCATGGATTTAAGCAAACCCTAACTAATTTCCCTAAATTTTAGGAGGTTAAATATCCTAAATAATCCGATATTTGAAATCAAATTTTTATTAAATTAAAACTCTAAAAAGGATTCCAAAACACTTAGGACCCGTTTGATATGAGAAACTGGAATGGTGTTTAAAACCCATTCTGACTAAAAGCTGTTTGGTTTGGAAAAAAAAAGAAATGCGTTTCAAACCCTATGAGGTTACCCAAAATCCGCTTTTTGATTCCTTTATTTTTATTCAGTGTTTACCCAATATTCATTCAAACCCCGCCGCCCAGCTCCAACTTTTTAATATCGCGTAATTATAATACTTATTATTATTATTATTATTATTACAGTTATTATTATTATTAATGTTATTATTATTTTTATTCTATTTATTAAATTAATTACTATTATCATTATTATTAATATATCTATAAATTTTTATTAATATTATTATTACTATAACTGTTAGTACTTTTTTCTATAATATTTATTTTTATAGTTATTTTAATTAGAGCTGTTAAAATCTGACTTAACTCAATAAACTACCAGAAAAAAGTGAGACCGATAAACCGACCCTATCCGACCTGAAATCAACTTGAAACCGATTTGACCCAATGTTCGAATACCCAAACCCGATATGTGTCCAAACTGTTACAGACCTGACGTGAAGACAGCCCAAAATAGATTGAAATCGACAAATAGCCCGTAGTTGACTTAACCCAAAACCAGCTATAACCCATCTAGGAACCGACCCAAATTGACCTGAACCGACATTTACCCAAATCGAATACGAGCTGACCTGAACCCAAGCAAGCAAATAACTGATTTGACCTGACCTAACTTGACCTGACTTGATAAGCTAAATTGACCTGGTTTAACCCAAACCGTTAAGTGTCGACCCACGATGGGTCAACCCAAAACTATCATGTGGACCCAAATTGACACCTTTAGTTTTTAATATCGTAAATATATAAAAATAAAAATACTTTTATTGTTAATATCAAGTTTACAGTAATTCATGTTTGAACCAAACAACAAATAAACTAAATCTCATTCCTATGTTAAACCAAACAACTGGAAAGGGTTTAAAACCCATTCATGTACTTAACTAAACAATTCTCTAAAACTAATTCCTTTCCTCTTAGGTATCATTCCGGATTTCATTTCATTCCATTCCTGCAATTCAAACAGGGCCTAAGGACATCTATACACATGATCCCTAGTCCTTTGTAATTCAAACATGCGCCATGTAAAGAAACAAGACATTACCTTCTATTGTTGTTCCAAATAAAAAATTTTAAAATAAAAAAACCTCTTCATTGAACTATAGAATAACTGGAACTGATAAAGACATAGACAAGGATCTCTTGAAATTTTTCAATAATTACTTCCTTTGTAATTTGTAATTGGGACAACCCTTCCATAATTGAGGGCAAAGTAATAGACCTCTTGCACACAAACATATACAATAAGTCGAAACTTGAATTCAAGTATGTTTGACCTTACCTCTATAAACACAAGTTTCAGAAAGTTAAACAAATTAACAGAGAAATCACTTTTGTAAGGGACAACAGTTAAGGGAAAATATCTTATCACACAAGAGTACAAGACCTCCAAGGGTATATATCAAAGTATTTTTTACCAAAAAAGTAGAAAAAGGGAAGAGTTCGCAGACTAACAAGACTAACAGCATTCCCTCATGTTCGAGTTCAACTTTGAAGAATATAACACATAGAACTTCATGCATTTGGTATCCAGAGATTACAATTTCAAAAGCAGCAACAAAAAATCTTCTCAAAGTCCAAATTTATAAAGATTGAATATCAAGGTTCACCAACTCATAGAAAAAACAAATTAAGATATATAATCAAATCAGATTAAAAAAAAAACAAAAAGGAAGACTCAATTACCTGGAAATCACTAAATGATTCAAGAATTTCAGAGCTGTGAATAAATTCATTTGGTGAGCTTAATTGATGTGATAGCTTGTTTACATTCTCAGCTGAACTTGTTAAACCTTCAGCTAACTTTGAAGTAAATTGCTCTAAAGGCCTCAAGCACGCAGCCACTACTCTTTTGTAAGTCTCACCAGTTTCCTCAAAGAAGGCAGCTCGGCGCCAGGGGTCAATGTTACTTCCACATACCATACATAAATCAAGATATGCAAGATACTGCAGCAAAGATCTAGGATGACTGTCTTCCAAAGCAGTAAGAAGATATTCACTGGGATTTGTTTCTACTGCTGCAGATCCTTTTGATGGAGCAAACACAAATCTCTTGGTATGAAGAACCTGTATAATAGAAAGGTAAAAAATACAAGAATTTTGGACACGAAAAATAATAAACAACCTAAAATGAACATACATGTCACAAAAATACACCTACACTGCTATGGATATGTAAGTAAAAGCTGTATAACTTAAATCCACAAAGTTAATAAAGCTACAGGTTTTGCAATGAATGTTCAATCACAAAAGCAAGCAAAACAAAAGTCATCAGATTTAACGGGTTTCATTGGCCTAACCAGATACAAGCAATACATCATGGTAAAATTCTTGACAGAGGTGCTTCAATCTTGGAACACAAAAGTGCACTCCCACCAAAACAATGGGTCCCTGCACTACTCTGCTAGTCCCAGCAATAAAACACCTAAGGGTACCTCCCTGCTCCGGCTCTCCCTGACCTCCAAAAAGGCCAAGAAAAAAGGTGGGGTTTTGAAGGGGGGGGGGGGGGGGGGGGGGGGGGGGGGGGGGGGTTAGCTGAACTTTTTAAGAAAAACAAGTGAGAAAAGGTTAGGTACAGGACGCATATAAGACATGCCTGCCGAAAAAGACTTGGACACAAGTAACATGAGACCACAAACAATTCAACAAATTAGCACCTCAGATCAATGCACAAGTCAAATCATTCAATCAATGACATCAAATAGATCTTAGTTTGATATACAACTTCAGAAATATCTGTGGTCTGTAAACATAGCATTATAAATAAAGCTTAGGTTGGATAAGGGAAGCAAATTGAGAATCGCAATTTCACACCACTTTTAGTCCTTAAGATACTGAGATGACGTCATACCGAGGATCTAAATCAACTAAATTGAAGTAGGTACATGATGGCCCCTTTTTAGGCACATTTTTACGGGTTATTTGGCAAATGGCATTTACTCAACTTTTTAATTAGCTTTCAGCTAATCAATATGGCCAAATTATGAAACAAATATAAGTTTATAGTTTTTCCCTTCACTAAGAAGTAGCTAAAATGAAAGAATTGATTGAAGCAACATTAGGCAGGGCTGCAGGCTTTTTCATAAGACAAAGCACTGCTTGGATCAATTGATAACCATGTACATAATAGTATCCCAAAGCTATTTTACCAAACAATTTGTGAACAACAAATGCAACTAGTTAACTAAAATAGTCAATACCAAAAGAGAACATTATTCAAACAAGTTAAACATTATTCTTCATTTGAGTGATGATCACAAACAGACCAAATTAACTCAAAACACCAAATTGTTATCAGCACAAATGAAGAAGAGACATCATATACATTTTATAACACATCTCAAATTTTATTGGTATGTGTATATTAAAAACATTATTCATGGAAAAATATGAAACAATAAGCACCATCAAGAAAAAGAACAAAAAATGTGTATTCAATAATAAAGGTAAAATAATTCACACAAAAAAAATGATATCTAATAATAAGCTTAAGTCATATAGCAATAAACATACCTTGTGCAAATGAAGAATCAGTTCCCAGGATAGAAAAACTGCGAAATTTCCTATGTAGAAGATAAAATACTCGGAAAAATAGTTCCCTGAAACCGAACTTTTGTGCTGACGAAGAAAAAGGGCCATGAACAATGTTGAAAATAAGAAGGATGCAACTGAAAGCTTAAGAGCTTGCCTAATTGCCGAAAGAAGCCCCATCTTATAGCTAAAGAAAGGTGGACGCTGTTGACAACAACAAAAAAAAAATTATTTCAAAGAGAAGAATGATAAAAGATTCCAGAAAAACCATAGAATAATAGAACTTCTAATAACATAATCATGAAATGCAGGAAATGAGTCAGAATGACCACCACATCATCATATAAGAGTACAGTTGCCACATAGATAAAAAGAACTATGTCCCTAGAACTGCATTTAGACAATGACACACTCTTCATTAAGAGGTTTCACTGATAGTGCTTTCCAACTCCAAAGTTTACCCTCCATAAACAATTCTTCCACTAGCCTACTATACTTCCCTTCTCCAAAATGTCCATTGGTATACCATACTAATGACATGTTAGAAAAGCATGAAGAATTGAATTCAAACCACAAATAACATCAACAATTGTTAATTTGCTATTCAACAAATTTTAAAAATTTCAATAAGAAATGGAATAAAGGTCAAGTACTAGCAACTCTTCGCCCTCTCCCTACTATCTACCAATGCAAGAGAGAGAGAGAGAGAGAGAGAGAGAGAGCCATAAAGACAAATGAACAAAGGATTACAGGCTTGCCATTATATTATTTTCAAGTTTATTTGTTCATGTCTCAAGTAAGCTAAAGACTGCTTAATCTAGCCTTACCACCACACTCCAGCTCTTCTTAGGCATACCTCTGCTTCCCTAGTAGCCCAAGCAAATTTTCCTCACATATTCATATCAGGGCATCCAATTTGACATCTAAAAATCTCCTCAATTCGTTGTTAGGAGCTCAAACCAAAACCATCTCTCGCCTCTCACACCCTACCTCTAAAGTTGAGGTAGGAGCAACCCTTCCCCCCCCCCCCCCCCCCCCCCTCTTTTCCCCCTTTTATCATTTTATACACTGAATCCTAAATCGCATTCATTTTCTATTCAAGGTCATGTCTCTGATAAACTCTAATCCAAATCAGTCACACCTCTGCTTTCCTTGTTGTCCAAGCAAAATTTCTCACATATCCATTAAAGATCATCCCATTTGGAATCCAAATGCCTCATCAATACCTACTCTAATCATTTAAGTCTCCTTGCATCTTACCATTGATAAGAAGCTATGAGCTATGCCCCCATTATATCTCCTAATCTAAGTGAGGTTGCGCATCCAACTAAGCACCCTCATATCCCATCTAACCAGATATCTTCATCTCATCTAGTATAATGCAATAATGACACTGTCAACTACGGCCACCTAGATTACTCTCACTCTTCATTTTACCTCAAACACATTTAGTGTGGGATTAACACTCAAACATATGACACTTAGACATTTCGCTAAGATCATACAAGATTTTCATAATATGGCCATGTCTAACACTTTGGACACAAACCCGTTTTAGAAACTCCTAACAGAGGTCGAGTAATATACTCTAACACATAACATAAGAACAACAAAGCAAAAAAAATACATACTACTGCCACCTACATTAATGTCACTCTTCATTTTATCTAGTACTCCTATCAATTTAACGCTCAAACTAGAGTATGAAACTTGGACATTTCCTAATCATTCAAGATTTTCAGTATATAGTAGTGTCTAACACTTGGACACAATACCCTTACGAGTAATATACACTAACACATAACATAAGATCAATAAAGCATAAAATAAATACTACTGTCGCCTACATTACTCTCACTCTTCATTATATCTAATATCCATGTCGGGTTAACACTCGGATTCGGGTATGACAATGACGATCACACAACTTAAAAACAACATAGCATAAAAATAAATACAATCTAACACAAAATACCTGAACAATAGGGAAATTCAACACCCAGCGCTGAGAGAAAACACAGTAAAACCCATAAAACAAACCAGCAACAACACTCCGAACCCCAAGTGAACTAACCAATCCAATGAAAGAACCAGAATAGCAACTCCCAACAACCGAAACGACGGCGACAAAACCTGATACCGCGGAAATACTCACAAGAACAGCAACACCCAGCGAACCCCAAGCGCGTGCTATGAAACCCTTGTCAATAGAAGACGACCCAGCAAAGACGAGTCGGACGAGACCGAGACCGAGCTGAGGAAGTGACGCGTAGCGACGGTTCTGAGGGGTGGAGTTGAGTTGGACGGATATGGAGAAGAGGAGCATAGAGAGGAGGAAGGAGAGGGAGCCGAAGAGGGCCGGGAGGAAGGCAGTTGGGTAGAAGGGGGAGAGGAGGAGGGTTTTCGTGAGGATGAAGATGGCTGTGGATTGGATGGATTGCCATATTAGGAAGGAGAGGAAACGGTTGTGGATGGTGGCGGACGGTTGCGGCGACATGGTGGATTTTGGGGAGAGCTTTGCGGACGTTAGCGGGATTTTGGGTTGTTTGAGTTAGAAATGGGGAGAGGTGGAAGTTGAAGGCACCCCTTTTGTTAGGGCAACCTGGACGGTTTTTTTTTAGAACCTTTTTTCAAAAAAATTTGAAAAATACGCTTAAAACGAAAATAATTTAAAAAGTAACTCTATCATTCATGTTTGGATGGAAGTTGTTGTCTTAAAAGGGATATTGATCTAGGATAAATATTGAAAAGTGACATCGACTTTGAATAGTTATAAAAAGTAGTATTTTCTATCTAAAAATCATTATTTCCCTAAATGATATTGGTTGTAACAAATTACACAATTTTATTAGTGTGACAAACTTAATTTAGACAAACCAAAACCCGCCGACAGAAAGACAGTATTAATTTCCGTGAACACTAAAACGTGTGCCGCATTATTTTCTTACAATCTCTCTTTCATTCTCCCGATACTAACTTTTGTAGTTGTTCGCAACATTTTTACAAGAATTATGAAATCTTACGACGCAATAAGTTCGAATGCATTGTTGCTCAAATCTTACGAAGCTATGAGTTCGAATGAATTGCAACTAGAATCATATGATGTTTCTAAATCAGAAAATGCAGATTTAAAAATCTCCAAATATGAACGTAACTATCATATTGTTATACATAGATCTGTAAATCGCTCACTAGGTAATCATTAATTTTGAATTTACATATTTGGTATAATAATTGCTATGAATTTAACCCGTAAATGATTCTATATATTTTGTATATCTTGTATATACATTAGTATACCTAAGGTAAATTTTGTAAATTGATACTAGAATTTTTTTTTGCCTGATATTAATATATATATATATATATATATATATATATATATCTTAGATTATAATTTCTATACTAAGATAATAACTTGTATTAAATTTAAACCTGAGATAGACATATTAAATTGTATATCGGAGATAATAATACAAGAGATTTTTATTTTTATATCTAAGATAAAAAATTTAATACCTAAGACCTTTATTTGTATATCGAAGATAAAAAATTTAATACCTTATATCTTTATTTGTATATCTAATATAATAAATTCAATACTTGAGACATTTATTTGTATAAATGAGATAATAAATACAATACCTGAGATCTTTATTTGTATACCTAAGACCTTTATTTGTATAACTAAGATAATAAATTCAATACGTGAGACCTTTAATTTTATAAGTGAAATCATAACTTGTATGCGAAGGATTAGAACATAATTTCTACAAATTGAGATGATAACTTTTATTCCTCATATACAAATGAATATACCTAATAAATTAATTTCTATACATGAGATCCTTATTATTACAATTGAGATAATAGTTTTATTCTTATAATCAAACTACCATATCTGAGGTATTTATTTCTATTCATGTGATCTTTATTTCTATATCTTACATATACATTAGTATACTTGAGTTTAATTTTGTAAATATGAAATTAGAATTTTTTTTTGCCTGATGTATGAATGTCTATACCTGAGATTATAATTTCTATACTGAGATAATAACTTATATAAATTTTAAACCTGAGATAGGCATATTAAATTGTATATCGGAGATAATAAATTCAATACCTGAGATCTTTATTTGTAAATCTTTATAAAAAATTCAATACCTGAGACCTTTATTCTATAACCAAGATATACCTGAGGTTTATATGAGTATATTTGTGATTCATGTTGACTATATCTAAGACTTTGATTATTAACATTTGAGATCAAAGCTTTTTTACTTGACATAATTAATTTAAATATTCAAAATAGAAGATTGATAACAAATTCAATACCTGAGATTTAGAATTTTAAAATATGAGATAATATTTTTAATACCTGAAATCCTTATTACTATATCTAAGATAATAAGTTTATTCATTATATTAAAGCTACTATATTTGATATATTAATTTCTATAAGTGAGATAACATTTTCTTATGCTGAGCTAATTATTTCTATACCTTACATCTTAACAAGATAATAAAATTAATTGCTAATATCATATCACCTATATCTGAGATTCATATGAGTATATCAGAGATTCATATTAATTATATCTAAGAGCATAATTTATATATCTAACATACTTAGTCTCAAAGCATTTTTACCTAATATAATTATTTTATTATTTAAAAGATTCAAAGCAGAAGATTACTACAAATTTGATGATATTGAAAATATTGGTAATCAAATAGTGGCTAACTATGATGAAGCTTTTTTTTTATAAAAGTCTCATTCAAGATTCTTAGGATTTATTGTTAGAAAATCCACAACTAGAAAAGTTAATGGGAAATTAGTATAGTGCTACTTTCAATGCTCAAAAGAAGGATTTTATAAAAGCAAATAGAAGAGGAATACTAATGATGATGTTGATATACCTTTATTGAATGTTATGGATACCAATTCTAGTTTGAAAAAGAGGAAAATAAGAGTAATAAATGATACTCGGGTAGGATGTAAAGCTTATATCAGATTCAAGGTGTCTAAGGAAGGATAATTCATCGTTGTTGATCATAATGCAACTCATAATCATGACTTTGTGGATAAAGCAGTACATCATCATCTAAAGTTTGAAAGATATATCAAAGAAAATATCGGGGAAGTTATTGATAAAATGGTTGAGAGTGGTATCAAACCTATTGATTTATATAATTATCTTTGCAATGAAGTTGGTGGAGAAGAAAATCTTGGACACACTAATAGAGATCATTTAAATTATATTACAAGATATACAATGCAAATAGTAGAAGGAGATAATCAAGTTCTGTTAGATACATTGTAACAAAAAACAGAAGCAGATCCTAATTTCTTTTACAGATTGAAGTTTAGAGACTTAAATGATATAGTAGCATATTTTTGGAGAGATTCAATGATGTGGGAAGATATTAAATATTTTGGAGATGTTTTGATATTTGATACAACTTACAATAAGAACATATACAACCTGATTTGTGCTCCGTTTGTTGGCATCAACAACCACTAGAGAATAACATTGTTTGGATTTACTTTTATTATAAATGAGAAAACTGAAACATTTGAATGGTTATTAGACACATTCAAGAAGTCTATGTGTGGTCTAGTTCCAGCATCTATCTTTACTAATCAAGATCTGGCTATGTGCAATGCATTAAAAATAGTAAATCTCTAAAATTTATACCTTTTATTATATATATAAAATAATTATTTTAATAATTAATTTTTATAGGTCTTCCCAACATTAAGACATCGGTTATGCTAATGTGATCAACAAAAAAATTTTGTATCACATTTTGGTAACTTGAAGAGTGATGATGATTTCAAAGCCATGTTTGATATGTCTAATGGGAAGTGATAATGAAGAAGAATTCAAAGAATTATGAGCTGAAATGGTAGAGAAAGATGATTTGAGTGGTAATGAATGGTTTATCGGGCAACATGGTGTGGTGTACAACATTGAATAAAGACATGTTTTCTACTGGCATATTATCATCTCAAAGATTAGAAGTAACAAATCATGCTATCTGTTTTCAAGCGAATAGAAATACTAGTCTTTTGAGTTTTTTCACATATTTGAAGATATTGTAAAAAAATGGCATTCTACTGAGAAATCTGATAATTTCAGGTGCACAAATGAAAAACCAAAAATTTCACTACGAAAGTGTAAATTTTGAAACATGCAGCTCAAGTATATACATTAAAGATATATAATGACTACTTATATGAGTTTAATTTGAGTATGAGCACATACGTAAAGCCTTTATTAGAAGAAGGTGGTTTTCAATTGATTTTTCGAACTTTTTGAGAATGAAGATATGATAAGAAGCAAAACTGTTATGACCACTCCTGATTTTACAGAATTTACATGCTCATATATATGCTATCAGGAAATTGGTTTACTATGCTATCATATACTCAGAATAATGCATATTCATTCTGTTTTTGAGACTCTAGAAAGATATATAAAAAAGCGTTGGACTGGGTTTGCATTATTGTGAAGGTATATTTTTTGCAAAATCCTTAATTATTTTACATTATTGTTTTGTGAGACTACTTTCAATACTAACATCGTATTTCTATTTTCATTTTAGGTAATGATTACAAAGATTCTTTAACAGTTAATCAATCATCTACTATTTGCACTCCTTAGAGACAAAACAATGTTCGTTTATTCTCTGTAACAACATGCCAAGGAAATGAAGAAGCAAGAAAGAAATATGACAAATCTATAACAGATTTATATAGAGACATGAGACAAATTATGCAGTTAGAAGAAGTTGTTGAGAAATCTGACCAAAGTGAAAAAATTCTAGATCCAAAAAAGGCAAAAACAAAAGATAGACAAAAGAAAATAAAGAGATTGACATGTCATTTTGACAACAACAAAACAAATACTAGCCATCTTGATGAATTTGGAACAAAAACTCCAAATGAACACATCATTTGAATAATATCATTAGTTTAATATATGTGTAGTTATTATATACATTTTTAACTTTCATATATATATTGAAGACTCCACCTTGATTACTAATGTTTTTATGTCTAATGATGGAAGCTAAAATGCAAAGTCAAATAGAGTTGAAAACATGATGGAAGCCAAAATACAAAGTCAAATAGAGTTGAAAACATGATGGAAACCAAAATACATAGAGTTGACAATGTGTTGGAAGTAATGAAAGCTATAATGCAAAGCTTTATGCATTCTGTTAAAGGACGAGAATACAACATTTGAGCCATGTCTTCAAAAGCTTGAGCCACGTCTTCAAAAGCTTGAGCCACGTCTCAAAGCAGTCAGCATAGTTCAAACACTTTGTCAAAGGATAAGAATATTCTAATTGCCTAAATCTTGTGTTTTATCCTTTCCCTATTTCACTTATTTTATGCTCTAACCTAACTTATTTATACATGATTTTATTGTCAAAGATATCTCTTAATTTCAGCAAATAAGTGATGCTCATATATGTTGAAGATTATTCAAGTTCATTTTGGTAGTTACCAAAATTCAAGCATTATGGTTATGGAAAAAGAAATATGTTGAAGCTTCAAGGTGCAGCAAATAAAGTAGAAATATTCTTGCTGTAAAATATTCAATGATATCAATCTTCAATAGCCAAAATGAATGATTCTCTACAACTATATTGGAGGAAATCTTGCTAAAAGTATTGAAGGCAAATTTGATTTTCAGCAGCCTATTTTGAGCCTCCTTTCAACGGCCTGAAATCAAGTTCAATATATATTCCAAGCTTTGAAGTTAAAGAAAGGTAGAGACAACGTGAGACTCAACGAGACAAAAAGTAAGACAAGAGCAGAAGCTTTAATCGTGAATTTCAGTCACAAGCACATCAAAAAAGCTTCATTATTTTCTCTCTAGTTCCATAAACTTTTTCTTGTATTTAGATTGAGAGAAAATCAAAGTATAATCTCTTGAGTGTTTAAAAGAATATTTTGAGAGAGTGTTATACTAAGAGTATACCCATAATACTCAAACGTATAGAAAAAGAGATATCTTTTTATTACTAGGATCTGAGATGCTAAAGTGTAGCTGGGGTGCTATGGAGTAGAAGATGGGGATTAAGATATTCTAGGGTGCTTTAGGTCTCTAAGGGAAGTAATAAAAGAGCGAGTTAAATCCTAAGGGTTAGACAACCCTAGGCGGAGACGTAGGCAAATTAGTTGCCGAACTTCGTATCAAATCTCCGTGTTTTGTCTCATCTTATTTCTGTCTTCATTGCTTATGTTTTATGTTTGCTTCGCTCATCAATCAAAGCAGCGAACAGTCAAAGCTTGAGCAAAAGCCTTTGAAACCAATTTCAAGGCTTTGACATCCAGTTTCAAAGATAAGCCTTAACGCTTATATTCCGCCTTTGAAAGTCAGTTCAAGATCTTGAGATCCTGAACGCGAAAATCGGTTATACTCTATTCACCCCCCCTTCTAGAGTATAATTAATCATATTCCATCTCCCTATTGATTCTTCATATATATATATATATATATATATATATATATATATATATATATATATATATAAGATATATTTTTTTATTTGAGTTTTTTTAACTAAGATATAAATTTTTTTCTTGATATAAGAATGTCTATACTTGGAATTATATTTCTACACCTGAGATAATAACTTTTTCTTCCTCGCATAGAAATGATTATATTCGTGATAGAAACATTAATTTAGATAAAGTCATTTATTTCTTTTGTTACTCTAGCAATAGTTATTACTCAATCATAAATTAATATGTTTTTACTTAACACTAAAAATGTCCATCATTGATATAATTAAAAATGTCTTTTATATCAGAATGACTAGATCTCATATTGAAATTTTTATAACTAAGAACATATTAATTCATATCTTAATGGAAAAGATGAACAAAATAAATAAAAATGCCTACAATTAGGATATATATCTCTATATCTTAGATTCTAATCCTAACACACAAATGACTATATCTGATTAATAAATTTCTATTCAAGATATATATACAATATCTAAAATCTAAAATAAATTTAATTACAAAATAAATACTAATAAACTAGACATAAAACTTTACAAATTTGTCAAAAACTATTTTCTTTTTATAAGATATCGATCTCTTTCTTCTTTTTCATATCTTTTTTTATTCCTTTCTATTTGTTTTCTTTAAATTTCTTTCTCCTCTTGCATTCTAAGCTTATGTGTTTCAACTAGTAAAATTATTTGACATAGACCAATTAAAGCACTTTTCCATGATTTCTTTGTAAAGAACATTGTATTTATTCTTTACTAACCTTACTGCCAGTTGTGCTCGTTAAAACATTCTTCTTTCTTTCTAAAAAATTAAATTAATGTTTAAAAATTAGACACATCATAAATCATAAAGTCATATGCAAAAAATGTATTTAAAATAAAATGTATTATTACCAAATGCAAATCACTGTCATATATATTAGAAAAAAGGACTTCATATGTTTCATGCAAAACACTTCACAATATTTATTTACTCCACTATTTCTCCAAGGAAAAACAATAGTAGTATGCATAAAACTACACATTAAACCAGCATTTGGATGTCCTTTATGCATTAATAAAGCTCTTGTATATCTAATTATGTTGACAAAAAATATTTTCAAAACAAATATTAAAAAATATTAAAAAGACAAAAAACGTGTTACTCGTAAAAATAAACTTCTACCATCAATATCCTTTGTATCTAGTTAAATTTGTTTTAACCCTATTATCCAACCACTGATTCTCTTTTTTCAAAAAATTGACTACTAAATATGTAAAATGTTAAGCTTTGTATAGAGGAAATTTTTTTTTGTTACATAGCATAGAAAAAGTAAATTATAAATTAAATAATATTTAAATCTCAATTAAATTAAAAAATAAACACAAAGATTACCATATCAACAATCTTAATGTCAAAATATGGAAAAAAAAAACTCATCCAATTCATCATTGTCCTCTCTAGAATCCTCATATTTGGTTTTTTCTGATTTTTTTTCTTTTCATATTCTTAAGATCTTTCGTATATTTGTTCAAAGAAAACTAAAATAAAAAAATAAAAAATACACCTTTTAGATATTAAGTTTAAATCTTGAGATAAAAAATTCTATCCTAAGATCATTATCTCTATTTCTGATATAGTAATTAAAATGATTGTGAACATAATTTATATTCCTAATATCTGAACAACTATGTCTGAGATACTAATTTCTAATCTTAACATAATAATATTTATATCTAAAGAAATTCTATACTTGATAATAATATTTATATCTGAGATACTAATTTCTAATTCTCAGATAAAAATATACCTGAGATCATTATCTCTATCTCTGAAATAGTAATTAAAATAACTGTGAACATAATTTGTATTCCTAATATTAGAACAACTATGTCTGAGATACTAATTTCTAATCCTAAGATAATAATATTTATATCCGAAGAAATTCTATACATGATAATAATATTTATATCTGAGATACTAATTTCTAATCTTGAGATAAAAAATTTTATACTTGAGATCATTATCTCTGTATGTGATTTAGTAATTAAAATAACTGGGAACATAATTTGTATTCCTAATATCAAAATAATTATGTCTGAGATCATATCTTCTATCTCAGATCATAGCTTATAATTAAAAAAGTAAACATAATCATATAGTTTTATAATAAGAAATTACTTACAAAAGATTGCGTATTGAAAAAAAAATCTTCTTTGTCCAGATTTTGTTTTCATTTTTGCCTTGTTCAAGAGGAATGCAAACACATCAATGCATGTTGAACTTATCCAATTCCTTTTATCCAAAGAACTCAATCACTTTTGTCCAAAATGCAACCCAAATCTTCCCCTACTGAATATCGAGCCCCCATTTCATAACTTTTCTTAATGAACATTTGTTCTTTTTTTTATTCTCTACTTCTATTGTTATATCCACTTGAATTGGATAAGTTTCTTTTGCAACAGAGAAGAAAAGCCAATCAGCAATAAGTCTATTTTCAACACTAAGCAAAGAATAAATATTAGGATTAGCTTGCATAACCCTTGACAAAAACAAATTACAATTCTCATTTGGAACATCAATTCTTCTATCATTAGTGATTTTTTCATTATCAAATAGACTTAATGCAGGTGATTGTTCTTCTATCTTTTTGCTTCCCCTTTTCAACATTTTGACCTCTTCCTTCTTTATTCAATCTCCAATATCAACTCTTCCATATTTAAACCTTGTTCTTGAGAGTCAAGCAACACAATATCTTCTGAAATAATTTTTTTTGGAGAGCCTGAGTCAAGAATAACATCAGAATACTTAGATGCATGAGTTTTATAATATACAATTATTCATGGATAATAAGTGGGATGTCCGATTTGAGATACAATCATATCATTAATATTTGGCAAATTCTTCTTCAAATCATTCTCTACATTCTACACAACATTATCCCAAGTGGGACAGAGTGCATAATTACTTTCAGTACAAACTTGTTGTTCCACAAACTTTTGAGCTTCTACAACTTCATCAACAATTAGATCAAGAATAACATCAAAAATCTCAGATGCATAAGTTGTAGAATCTATAGTTATTTGTGGATAATTAGTGGGATGTTTGGTTTGAGATACAATCATATCACCAATATTTAACAAATTCTTCTTCAAATCATTCTCTATATTCTGCACAACATTATCCAAAGTAGAACCGGGTCCATACTCACTTTCAGTACAAACTTGTTGTTCCATAAACTTTTGAGCTTCTACAACTTCATCAACAACTGGATCAGTAAGTGTAGACACTAATAACCCTTCTTTACTAGGTCTAACACTTGACTAGGTTTCCTAATTATTTTCATTTTTGCTCCTCATTCAATTGATTCAAACTCATCCTCTTCCCAAATAGATTCTCATAATTTTAAAATAATAAATGTAAAAAGTCATAATTACAATTGATTCCGAGTTAAAAATTTAGTAGAGAAAATCATAATCCTTTTTTGAAAATAAAAATATTATACCTTCATTGTTTTATCACCAATTAAACATTTTTCTGAATTATGTTCTTTTCCTTCTTCATTCCTAGAATCATTTCTCTGTTCTTTCTTTTCAGATTCTAATACCTGAGATAATATTAAAAATATAAATAATTTATTTTATATATAATATTATATTTATAATAACTGATATAGTTACTAATATATTAAATCCTATAACTAAGATATTTATTTATATTTCTAAGATAATAAATTTTATACATGAGATATTTTTTTTTTCTATATCTAAGATCTTAATTATAATAACTGAGATTATAACTTATAATATAAGATTAAAATATCTATAACTGAGATATTAATTTCTATTTCAAAGATAATAAATCTTATACTTGAGATCAAAATTGATATATCTGAGATAATAACTTCTAATCCTAAGATAATAATTTCTATACATGAGATCATAGTTGCCATATCTGACATATTAATTTATATAAATGATATAACATCTTATCCTAAGATAATAAAATATAAGTTTATTTTCTTACTTAAGAACAAAACTTGGGATTATAACTTCTAAATTTGAGATAATGATTTATGTTACTGAGATTAAAATTGCTATATTTGAGAATTACCTTTTGCTTCTCATGATCTACTTCTCCCCAATTTTCTTAATTGGATGTTCATTCTTAGTTTCATCTTCTCTTTTACATTATGATGAACTCAATAACTTAAAATTATCAATGACCTTAAAAGACTTCATATCATCTTCTCCAATGATCCTAACTTGAGGCATTTTAATTAGTCAGTTCATGAGTAATTTCATGTTGGACATGTGATTTTTTATAGGAGTTACTCTAAAAAATACTTGCATCATTTCTATTTTCAATAGGAGTTGTTGTAGTTATATCTCACTATATCAAAAAAGAAATAGTATAAAAATTATATTTAATAATATTTAAATATATATATATATAATAAATAATTAATAACTTATTGATGCACTAAAATCTACATACTTAGTAAATTCCTCTTGAAATTTATTAACTCTAACCACAGTTACATCTATGACTTCCCAAAAGTTGGGATCTTTGTGTAAATCTTTTTCTTATTGAGAAAGGAAATCCTGTGATGATTTCTTCTCAACATCTTCCCTTAAAAGCTTCAATTTGCTTTAAATAATTATAATTTGCCATTGAAATTTCATGAACTAGTTTGTTATTGAGTTCACAAATAACATCCAAAGGCTGCAATGATCCGAAATAAGAAAAGTTATTATTCAAATGTACAAAATTATATATTATAAATATCATAATAAAAAACTAAATCATTAAAATAACTCACTTTACTTGTTTTCTGCTCATTAATATTATCACCACTTGTATCAACATCCATTCTTAAGAACTTATTGCTAACACATCTATCTTCTAATGTGTTAGTTTCATTAATTTTTCTTTTCCTCTCAAATCCAATGTCCTCCTTATCATCATCATCATCATCTTCCAATACATTTCTAATGACATCAACTGGTATTACAACACTTACAACATTAGGTATCACTATAGGAATTCTAAGACCAATTTTAGATTCTAAAGTTTTGACTTTAGAACTCAACTTCTTTCTATCCCAATATCTAATAAATGGTGGCTTCACTAATAGAGGTTCACCATACTAAACCCTATGTATGTATGCTATCAAAAACCCAGGCAAGCAACCATTAATAACCTTCAACTTTAAAATTTTAGAAAAACTCTTTACACCACCTTTTTCTTTTTCCTCCTTTATAGTCTTCATTTGCCTGACCTATGTTTCTTGGAAATCTTTTATGGATTCACATAACAACACCAATTATAGTGTTTGATAGCATCAATATTAACCAATGATTTTATGATATTTAATGTTAATGTTTTATCAGAAGTTGAGCCAAGAAATATTGTCATTACAAATAGTGCCAACATCTTCTTAAATACTACTCCCCCCTTCTCCAATTCTTTAAACTTTGACTCCCATATACTCATAGACACATAATTATTATTACCCTTCAATCCAAAGAAATCCCTCCAAAACTTTTTTAAAGGATAATCTAGATTTATAGCATTGTTCGTCATACCATATACTAACTCAACTTCTTTGTTTGTATAAGGTATTCCTAACACATAACTCATATCTGTAGCATTAATCTAAACAACTTTCTTATCTGCTAACTTTAGGAATCGACCATTTGGATTAGAATTCCTTACCAAATAAGGATATAAAACTCTTGGCCCTTCTTTGAGCTCTAATCCAAGAAAGAACCAAATCCTATTTCAAAATATCATTCTTCTACTCTATAGTAAGCTTACTAATAATTAATTGAGAATTACCACAACTACTCTGTGTTTGAATATCAATTTCTCCATCTCTATAATAAATTAATAAAAAATAAATCACTTTTAAATAATATTAACAGTTATAAATAAAAACTAGTATATATACCTAATATAATAAATCATATAATCTATAAATTTCTCATCTCGAGATAATAAATTTTATACCTAAGATAATAATTCTTATCCAGAGATAATAAATACTATACAGAAGACTTTAGTTTCTATATATGATATCGTAAATATTATAACTGACATTATAACTTGTAAGACTAGGATCAAAACACATATAACAAAGATATCAATTTATATGTCAAAGATCTTAATTACTATAACTGAGATCATAACTTGTATTCATAAGATTAGAACACTTATAACTAAGATATTAATTTCTATTTCTAAGATAATAAATTCTATATCTGAGATTATTATTTCTATATCTAAGATCATAATTACAATAACCGAGATCATAACTTGTATTTCTAAGGTCAGAAAATCTATAACTAAGATATTAATTTCTATTTCTAAGATAATAAATCCAATACATGAGATCATTAATTCTAAATGTAAGATCTTAATTACTAAAATCAAGATAATAACTTGTATTCCTAAGATAAGGACACTTATAAATGAGATATTAATTTCTAATCCTAAGATAATAAATTTTATATCTGATATCTGATAAATTTATTTCTAATTCTTAATATAATAAATAGTATATCTGAAATAGTAACTTTATAAGCTGAAATAATAATTTCTATACTTGACATTATTACTTGTAACCATTTAAATACAAAACATGATACACACACACACACACACACACACACACACACACACACACACACACACACACACACACACACACACACACACACACACACACACACACACACACACACACACACACACACACACACACACACACACACACACACATATATATATATATATATATATATATATATAACAAAACAAAAATAGCATAACTCATAACACAAAAGTTGCTTTCAGGTTTTCGAATTTTGGTTTAGGTTTACGTCTAATTTTTTTCCAGGTAATGTACTTCTTGACATACTATCATGATCATTTCATGCTCATCACCTTCAACTGCTTTTGATTTCTTTTGTTTTCATGTATAAGTATTCAATTCCTTCTCCATTAAACACTGAAAATTAAAAAAAAGGTTTAGACTACAAAAAATTAAACAACAAAATAAGTTTTAAAAATATGTTCATCTAATATTTACTATTACTATAATATTCAAAAATATTAATGAAATTGATAATAATTTGAAGAAATAACTCACACGATACTACAAAATTTGTTGGCAATCTTGAGAGAGACTGTAAAATTGTCAGAGAATACAAAATTTGTAAGTGAAATTGACAGAGAATACAAAATTTGTAAGCGAAAATGAGAATACAAAATTTGTAAGCGAAAATGAGAATACAAAATTTATAGGTGAAATTAAGAGAGACTGAGAAATTTTGGTGCAAAAATAAGAGAGATTGCGAAATTTTAGAGCGAAATTTTAGAAAGAGAGTGCATGTTAAATTTTAGATAGTTGTAAGAAATAAAATAGGAATATTGAAAACCTAATTTGACATGAGTGCGGGATGAACTTTTATACTTTACCAATGTCACACCACTTGGCTAATGTGACGACTCAACCAATATTTTCACTTATCTCCCATAGCTACTTCGACCCCTTTCCCCAATTCCTTTCTCTCGTAGCGAAAGATCTGATGACATCCCAAACTCTCTCACTCACTCTCCGATTTTAGCTCACTCAATCTCTAGTGATATATTCGATGTTATTTCTCACAAGTGCATGATTTGTCTTACATCACTTTCCATATTTTTTGCCCCATTTTATTATTTCCATGGTAATTGAGTCATATGGTATAATTATGGCATTTTATTGTGTCATTACTAAAGTTTATTTGGTACCTAATTGTGGTTATTTAGATACATTGATAAATATGGATTGAGTAAAGATTTGTGACGACGATAGTTCAATGTAGGTTATTTATTTTATACTTATGTATGTAATTAAGATTGTTTTTAGACATTTATGACTATGATAATGATGCTTTGTGACTAATTTGAGTATCTAAAAGTGATAGAATACACATGTAATGGTAGTTAGGAGAGAAATATTAGTAATGCAGTTATTAAAGTGGCAGAACATTTAGCAAAGATGATATTTCTTCTTATTCATCAACTTTCATGTATTGAAGGTGTTAATCATATACATCTATGAATCTCCATAAAATTTGATCCTTGTATTAATCAATTTATAAGAACACAAATATACATTATGAGATATTTTATTGTGATAATAAGATAATTATGTTAATGAGTTAAGGGTGATTACATTTTTTTGGAGATTCGTTCATTTGATTAAGAGCTAAGCGTGAAACATTGGGGCTTTTTAGTGAAGCTTATAGTTTTAGATTTCCTTAAATTGAAAATGACTGGTTGAACTAAATCAAAGTTGGATATTGATAAGTCCCATTTATGTCTATGATTTAAGAGTGTTTTAGGATTATTTACATGTAGTTTAGATTCATTTTAGTTTAGTTTTACTTAAATTTAACACATTTTTTTCATATGATATGTTCATGGGTTTTCGTAGTATTTTTGATCTTCTTTAGGATTTCTAAGATCTCGAGGTGTGAGATGAGTTCAAATCTAATGGACGGACTCTTTAAATTCTTGAAAGTCACTAAAGAGCAATGTAGAGCTATGAAAAATGGTTGATCATTGGCTTACTCACCAATAGAGCAAAGGAGTTGAAGTAATGAATTACATAGAGCCTAAAGCAAGGAGACTCAAATGAGTATTGCAAAGGACTCATCCAAATGCAAGCGCATGATTCGACATAACCAAGCCCTCAGATGAAAAAGTCAAGAAAGAAGAGGGACTTGGTCGAGTGTGCAGAGTACTCACTCAAATCCTTGCTAGAAATGCCAATGTTTCTCCTTCCTTAATTTAGATCAAACGAGAGGGGACTAGTACGAGTGTGCAAAGCACTTAATCGAGTCTATTTTTCTCGACAGGTTTTTAGCGCTTTCGTTATTTAAGCCCAATGCAGTTGTATATATATTAGCATGCTTTTCTAGGTTAAAGGAGGAAGACATTAGTTTTATTAGTTTTTCTTTGTTTTAGCTTTTCTTTTAAGAACTTTTGATGCGGGTAAGAGAAGGAAGATGAAAATGATAAATTTAATTAATCTATTCAACCATTGGGCAAGGTTCATTATTAAACAAAAGGTTATGATCAACATGTTGTGAAGTTTTAGATATAATCAAATTAGGATTTTGTTGTGATTAGTATGTTTTGTTTTTGAGTCTAGAGTTTACTCTTTTACTTGAAAGGGTTTTTCATGTTTTAAGATTTAGGGTTTTGTGGGCCAAGTACGACTCCAAATTATATTAGGTAATTTAAATGATATTATGGGCCAAAGTTAGGGTGTTAATTCAGTTCCAAAGTTGTTTGATAATGTCTAAAAATATTAGATAAGGTTAGTTTGAATTTCGTACTTTGGATAATGTTAGGATTAAATAAGATAATGTTTGGATAATGTTAGGATAAGTTAGGATAATATTGGGTTAGATTAGATATAATTCTATACTAATTCTATCCTAAGTCAGTTATATCTTTATCCTAATATAAGATTATATTTTAGACTTTTAGTTAGAGTCAAAGTATGTGTCATTTGGCTAGAGCATAACTCAGCTAGAGTAGTATAAATAGGCACCTAAGGTTGTGATTTCAATGAGTGCTATGTTGAATAAAAATGAAAATTTTCTAAGTTGAGCTTTCCTTATGATTGCTTTTAAAGTCAAATGATAGCCTTAGAGTTAGGAGAATTGGTTTCTTTCTATTTTCCACCTTAAACACGTGTATCTTTTAAGTTCCACCAGCTTCCCACATCATATTGGTATCAAATTTCAGGTCTGGAGTTTTAAAGCATAATTTGAGTTATAATTAGAATTTTTCAGCGTTTCTTTTTGTGTTGGAACCCTTCCATGCTAAGGAATTTTGGTATAAAATTTCATCAAATTTTGAGTAGTAACGAATTCTAGGCAATAAGAAGTTGGTTTATAAGTTATAGATCATTGAAATTGGATTTAGGTCGTTTTTCTTTTATCCAAGAATGCTTCAAGATTGGATCTTTCTCCCAAGATTCTAGGCATTGTGTAAAGTTTAATCAAATGAGGTCCGTACTTGAGGGATTGGCTAAAGAAATACCACCAAGATTCATTCTTTGTGATTCGGGTGAGTTTTACTACCTTCCATTTTTTTCCTTTTTAGCTTTTCCAAGTTTCACTAAGACTAGGGATGGCAATGAATTGGATCTGGACCGGGTCCTTATGAATCCAGATCTATTTTTCAAGGATGGATCCAGATCCAGATCTGCCGGGTATGAAAGTAAGGATCCTGATCCAGATCTAACAGATCTGGGCCTAAAACGGGTCCAAAATGGATCCTACATATTTTGCCTATTTTTTTGCAACAATAATAAATTTCAAATTTATAAATATGCATTTTGCATCTACTACAATAGTCCAACAAATGATATAAGTTAAATACTTGAATAAAATTCATATAATTACTCAAATATTACAAAATAACAAAGTACAAATGAATAAAATCAAATTTTTACAAGTCTTTAGAATAACAATACGAACAAGTACAAATGAGTAAATAAAGAAATATTAATGTAAGCATCATAACACCTAAAGTCCATCTCTCAAAAGAACCAAGAATGTTAATCTTCATCATCATCACTACTAACATCATTAGCATCCTAAAACAAAGAAACAACCAACCAAAGAAAAATATTAGTGATCGACAAAGAATAAAAATTATGTGTCTTAACTATTAATAATAATTGTTAAATATTACCATATCAATGATATCCACCTCTTGTGCATCAATATCACCCTCACAATTGTCGTTAAAAGTGGAACATGAAAGTGATCCTTCAAAATTGTCTTACATTAGTTACATATTATTAGGTGAAAAAAATATAATAAAAGTAGGGAAAGAAATATAACTAAGTAAACATTACCTTTCACATCATCAACCATACAACTTTGCAAGCACATCAAAGCCTTCCCGATTTGAGAATAAAGTCGAGAACAATGGACACTAACCACTCTTCCACCCATACTAAATGCATTTTTCGAAGCGACCGAAGAGACAGGGATCGCAAGAATATCTTTGGCAATTTTTTTCAAAGTTGGATGATTTTGATCTCTACTCCACCACTTTAGAACATCAAATTCATTATCTTTCGGCATAGTGACACTCTCTATATACTGATCAACCTCACTTCTCAAAGGTTTTGTTCTTACTTTTTGTCTCTTTGATCTAGCAAAATCATCTTCATCACCACACTCATTAAACCCTGTCTCTAATGATGATTGATCATTTATTACCTCATTCTTACTTTGGAACTAATGGACAAGACTATCAAGGGTCTTTTTTTACTCTTGTTATTTCATCATTTGCATAATCTCCATATAATTTGCCAAAATAATGAGCCACACAATCCATTTTGTTTCTAGGATCTAAAAAAGAAGCAATAGCCAAAATCCCATTGATATATGACCAATAATTTTCAAACTTTTCAACCATACTCTAAGCCATTGTCCTAATAATCTTATTATCATTAGTTTGTACCCAACGATTCAAAGCAAGTTTGATCTCACAAACAGTTCGAAAAAACAAATTAGCAGTTGGACGATTTCTTATAGAAAAAACCTTGGTGGCCCTGTAGAATATTTCTAACTTTTGACAAACAATAGTAGCCATAGTCCAAGCACGGTCACTAGGAACAAAAAACTTAAGCCTTTTATTTAGACGTTTCAACTTATTAAAAACATCTTTAAAAGGCAAACTTGATTCTAACATTAAGTAAGTAGAATTCCACCTAGTTTTACAATCAAGACCCGCCCTTTTAGGTTTACTCACATTCAAAAGACGACAAGCTTCTTCAAATTTTTCAATTCTTTTAGGGGTGGACATCCAAAAGGCTATGCACTCTCTTACTTTGACAATTGCATGATCAATCACTTGTAAACCATATTTCATAATCAAGTTCAAAATATGAGCACTACATCTCATGTGAAAAAAATCTCCATTTAATACCAAGCAATTACTTTCCAATTTTTCTAACAAGACATGGATCATTGCTTCATTTGTGGTACAATTATCAACTACTATAGAAGAGATTTTGTTTTCCAAAGAATATTGAGACAAACTATCCATTAGAATCTTAGCAATAACCCCCTTTGTATGTGGACATGGCATAAAACAAAACCTATACATAAACATACCAAATTCATGAATATAAAAGCTAGAATATTAGCAACATAACACAAGCATCATGTAGTCGGTATTCAATTAGTCTAATATGAAAGGAATATTTGTATATAAACATTAAATTTAGGAATATTACCTCAATGTTTGATTATGCAAAACCCATTATTGATCAATGAAATGTGAAGTAACAACCATATATCCCTTTTTTTGGTTGGAGGCAGTCCACATATCAGTTGTTATTTCCACTCTACCCTCATTAGCCTCTAACAAAACCTTAAGAGAAATTCTCTCATTGTTGTACAACTTCATCACATTGCCCCTCAATGTGTTCCTTGAAATCATCTTGAAATTATCATTTAAACTCTTTACAAAGCTTCTAAAACCAATATGATCCACAATTGACAAAGGATACTCATGTATTACTACCATATTAACCAACTCTTGCCTTGAAACATCTTGATGAAATATCATTTTCTTTTGCTTTTCCTTAACTGCCAAAGTATTAGTCCCATCAACTTCGGCGTTGATCTTCAATTGTTATTGACCAATCGCAAGATTTAAATACTTTCTCGAACATGAAGTTTTTGTATGTTTGAGAAGGTGGGAAGTCCCACTACATCCCGAGTAAGAGAGTACCCTTTTGCAATACTTACACTTTTCCTTTTGTATTCCCTTGATTTTAACCACATCAAAATGTTCCCATGCTTTAGAAGTTAGTTTCTTATTTTTCTTAGCAGTACTAGATTCCTTTTCTTTGCTAGTACCATTCTCAACCTTAACAAACCCCTCTAAATCCCCTTCCTCATTTGGATCAGACAACACCACAAATGGTTCTTCATTAGGGTGGCTAGAACCATCGTCATTCTCTTTATAATTTAATTGTTCATCCATAATCTGAAAAAATTACAAAGGATAAAAAATTGTCTTGTATCAATATTAAAAAATGATCACAAGTCAAGAAAAACAAACAAAAAAAAAGGTTATCTTAGATTATGAGATTAGACAACACCACAAACGATAATTATTTTGTATGGCATAGCAAGTATGAATCTATATATCACCTAACTACCATAAAAAAAATGAAAGTCACGAAGATCAACACCATACATCATAAAACCTTAATACATGAATTAACATCATGATTTTGTCTTTAATTATTAAACTTATACTTGTATCATTATCCAATGTCTCTTACGTATAAACACATTTTAATATTTACATCTTGAAATTTCTTAAGCAAATAACCTAATACTTGCAACCTTTAACCATAAACTGTTCATGATGATTATGGTGATTAATAAAAACAAATATTTTGTAATAAAGAAATCCAGTTCTATAATAAACCATTATTACCTGAAACAATCCTAAATTAATTGTGAAATTAGTAGTCTAAGCTGTTTAATAGCATACAACCATACAAGCTAAATAACATAGCTTAAATTGCCGTAAAAATTTACAAAATACAGTAAGATTTTTTTAAAACCATCAAACACTAAACCTACCTTTTATAAAAAATTTATGAGTTTTAAAGCATTGTTAGGTTAGTTTTAGTATATAAAATTCCTTATGTACTTTGATAATTTAATGGTCCTCCTGTTTGGTTGTATAATATATAGTTTTTGATTTGCATCCTCCATATGCCTATAAAGGAAGCTACTGAGATGAAACTTAGTTCCTCATTGATTATCCCCATTATAATTCTCTTAGGGCACATACATATTTGCACTACGATCAGGGTAAGCTCTTGGAATAATGATCTACTTAATTATAACGTTGTGCTTTGCTCATCTAGTTATTCTAACTTTTGAGTTATGAGCTAAATTATCTTTCTCATGTGGATCTGCCCCTTGTTTTTCTTCAGGCTACGAAATTTTGCAAGGATCGATAATGGGAAGGGGGAAGATCGTGATTGAAAGGATTGATAATTCAACTAGTAGGCAGGTGACTTTCTCAAAGAGGAGGAAGGGATTGCTGAAGAAATCTAAAGAGCTTGCTATACTTTTTGAAGTAGAAGTTGGTGTTATCATATTTTCAAGCACTTCCAAAACAACAAGTATAGAGTTTAGAGAATTTCACTATAAAATTTCACTTCATTGTTCACTAAAAGATACATTAATAAACAAGAGCGAGACAGTGAGGGAAAGCATGAGGTGACCCATCATTATGTGTTACTAATAGTAAGGTCCACGAGATGGAAATATCATAAAAAAATTCCTACCTATTTCTGATGAACGAAGGAAAGCGCAAGACAGTGAGGGAAAGCGCGAGGTGACTGATTGGCAGTGGGGAACCGGGGAGGCGGGGACTGGTCCGCTAGGCTGAGAATTTAGAGAATTAGGGATTTAGGGTTTGAGAGTTTGAGCCTTTGAGGTGAGATTGTGAGAGACAAAACAGCCAGCCAGCCAGGTGAGATTTAAATTTGGACATGAATTTGGGCCTTTACTCCTCAAGTTAGCCTACTACCTTATATTGAAAATAAAAAATAAAACAGGTAACGGATCCGGGTCTGGGTATTATGGTTGGACCCGGACCTAGATCCGTTTTTCATTCATAGGACCCAGATCCGTCGGATCTAAATTTTGAAGACCCATATCTGCAAAAACAGATATGGATCCATGGATCCGGGTCGGGTCCAATATCCATTTCTATCCCTAACTAGGAATTTAGTGATTCTCTTCCTACTTGTTGTTGATTTTTCTTGATCTTTTATAAATCAAGTGTAGGGCTAACACTCTTACCAAGTGTCAGCTTTGGGGTTGTTTGGTTGTATTCCTTCTAGTGTTAGGAAAACTACATTAATTTTCCTTTTCTTAGTTGGTTTAGGAGTTCTCGTTTTGGTGGTTTTCCTATTTCATTTTGGATTGGGATTTGTTTTCCTTTTCCTTATTGATATTGGTGTTGAAGTCATATCTTATAGTTTCCTTTATCTACTTGGTTTTGGAATTGAACTCTAAATCTTTGTTGAAGTTGGATTTAGAGTGTATTTGGGGTAGTTTTGATTTCGGTGATTCTCTTGTTGGTTTGGATTATTTTTATTGTTGTTTTCTCATTTGATCACCATGGATGTTGTGTCACATGTTGATTTAAGCACTATCCTTTCTTCCATTAAATATTTAGTTACGGAGGTTAAAACCACAAACAGTAAAATTGATCATTTAATATATATACTGGTGATGTGACATCGGAAATCTATAAGGGTAAAAGCTATTCTTATTTGTTTGGAAAAGGGTAGTATCCAATAGAATGTGGATCCACTTCCCCCAAAAGTGGGGCCATCTACTCTTTTACCATTAGTGAAAATAACTGAGAATCAAGAATATAGGGCTACCTCTTATATTCCTATGCAAGATTTAAAACTTGAGACAAAAATAGAGGTTAAAGAAGTATTCAAGAGAGAAGACAGTGTTTGTGAAGTAAGTACTCTTGAAATATTCGATTATTCAACTTGATGATATTTTTGTTAAAGAAGAAATGGGTCAATCACAAGAGTATATAGGAAGCAATAGTTCTTATGAAGAATCCATGAACTTTGAATGGTTACTAAGATGTAGTGATCAAATAATTCAAGAAGAATATTCATAACATGAAGTTTTCTTTTGAATCGGACAAGAATGATGATAATACTGCAAATTTGGTGATCATTGGTGCAAAATCAGGTGGGTCAACAGATTTCTTCATTCCAAAGAGTCAATAGACTCATAACCTGATTTTTGTTCTTTGTTCGAGTCCTACTTTAAGACACCAGATTCGAGGATGAATCCATTTTCAAGAGGAGTAGAATGATGCAGTTAAGAGAAGGAAGATGAAAATGATTAATTTAATTAATCTATTCAACTTTTGGGCATGGTTCATTCTTCAACAAAAGGTTATGATCAACATGTTAGGAAGGTTTGATTTAATGATAATAGGATTTTGTTGTGTTAAGTATGCTTTGTTATTTTGAGTCTAGAGTTGGCTTACATGTTTTTACCTTTCACTTGAAAGGGTTTTTTATATTTTAAGGTTTAGGGTTTTGTGGGCAAAGTATGGTTCCAAATTGTATTAGGCAAGTTAAATAATATTATGGGCCGAAGTTAGGGTTTTAATTCGGTTCCAAAGTTGTTTGATAAGGTCCGAAAATATTAGATATGGTTAGTTAGAATTTTGGACTTAGGATAATATTAAATAATGTTAGGATAAAATAAAATAATGTTAGGATAAGTTAGGATAATATTGGGTTAAATTAGACATAATTCTATCCTAATCTTATCATAAGTCAACTATATCTTATCCTAAGAAAAGATTATCTTTTAGAGTTTTAGTTAGAACAATGTATGTGTCCTAGCTAGAGCATAATTCAGCTAGAATAGTATAAATAAGTACCTAAGGCTATTATTTCAGTGTGTGATGTGTTGAATAAAACTAAAGTTTTCTAAGTTGAGCTTTCCTTGTGATTGCTTTTAATCCAAGTGATAGCCTTAGAGCTAGAAGAATTAGTTGCTTGCCATTTTTTTTACCTTAAAGCATGTGTATCTTTCAAGTGTCACCAGCTTTCCACATCAACTTTGGAGTTTAAAGTATTCTTAGCCTTTGTAATTTGAGAAATTCCCGTTTTTTTTCTCTATTTAATACAAGTACTTGTTTTCTTTCTATTTCTTAGTTTATTTTTTCTTACTAATCATGTTTTCCTTTATTAATTATTGTGTTTCTATGTCAATTTGATAGGGTCAAAGATCAGTCATTACGACACCTACTATTAAAGAACCTAGACTTCACCTATTACAAGTAACAAGTAAGGGTCAAATCCACAAGGAATGGCTCTTAATAGCTAGCAAACTCTAGTAATTCGACTACAAGCTAGTTTTAACTAAAGTAAGGAAGGGTTTAAGTTTAACTAAGAATGCAAATTGCGAGGTTGTAAGGGTTTTTTCTATAGGGTAAAAGTGCTAGGGTTTTGGGATTCAACACCAATTCCTAAAACAAATTAGCTAAAACTGGAGATCAGACTCAAAATGAGATAACACGAGGCTCACAAATTCATTATCAATTTACGCATTAAACCTAAAACATGTTGCAAGGAAGGGCTTTCATCTAGGAACCAACCTCTCGGACATCATCAAGGAAACATGCACTACAATTGAGACTTCTCGCCGAATCATTATCTAAAGCATTCCAAGAAACACAATAGGTTCAACTCAACAACCAATAGCTCAAAAGTCAATGAATCTAACACGAGTCACTACATAAATCAAAATTTTTCAATGTCTTTGACCTAGGAACGTAAATGGGAGAAACCTATATGGCCAATTTAGGCTCCAACTAAAACTTGACATCAAATCACATATTATTCATCAAAAAACTAACTTCAATCTTTAAGCATCATCCATGGTCAGGACCGAATTTTTACCCTACCCCTAACTAATTTAACTACTCATACCTAATATTAGTAAACATTGCAAAAAAATAAAGTTGGACATACTACCAAATCACGAATAAAGATTAGTTATTCTATGCGATAAACCTAAAACCAATAAGCATAAACCAAGCAAAATAGAAAATAAATGAAAAATACGAAATATAAAGAGAGAGAAAGAGATATAAATACTGATTATAGATGGAGAAATGATGTTTAACAAGCGTTGCTGTGAATTTGTTGATTACATCAAATATTGAGATCAACTCTTCAAGCTAAACTAAGAATTTTTGATTGAAAAATAATAAACCCTAATGCTATGCTTCTCTACTCTAAACTAGGATAAAACTATTTCTAAATTGACTACATAATGATTGATGTCCCATATGTGTCTTTTGCTCTCCCATATACCCCGTAGAAGAGTTTGAAAAGATACAGAATCGCCAAAATAGACCTGAGAGGGCACTTAGGTCAAGTGGTAAGTGCTTGTTTATAAGAGGAACTTTGGGATTTCTTTAAATTGAGCGCTCGCTCAATTCAACCATGAGCGCCTACTCAAATCAACCATGAACGCCTACTCAAAAGGGGAATTTTCCTTCTAACGCCCGCTTGATGGCCGCTTGCTACCCGTTCTTATTCTTCTATATGTTAAATCTCATTAAACTGAGCCGTCACTTAAGATTCTTCTAAGCGACTGCTTAGGTCTTTTCTTCTTAAGAGGCCTCTTGGTTTGAATCTCGAGTGATCTCCTGGCTTCTCTTTTATGCTTTCCTACTATACGTCACTATTCCTCGATTCTCGTGCTTATGCTAAATAGACACTTACACCAAGCAAACAAAAATAAGTGTAAAAGTAGAAAAGACATGGGATTTAAAGGAAAACAAGACCGAAACACAAAGAATACTCCTAAGTATAGATAATTCATAAAGTGATGCAAAATGGCACAAAATAGGACAAACTTAGGCTAAAAAGAGTAAGAAAGCTCTGCTAGGAAGACATAAATGAGTAACATAAATGCAACTGATGTGCTCGTTTTAGAGCACATTTACAACCCCATTTTAGTGTCGAGTCTCGCAGTTTAGCATTGATTTTATACACATTACATTTAATTTTACCTTGATCTTGTCCTTGAGCTATTTTAAGGTCATTTCAAGTACTTTCGATGATGTCAAGGTAAAATATGACGTGTTCGAGGCATTGACACTCTTATCAAGAGTTTAGATGTGCGTATCATAGCTTGAGCACACGTTCCAAGTCACTCTCAAAGATCTTATGAAGTTTAGAAGCCAGTAGACACTTTGAAGAAGCTGTTCAACAAGGTTCAGGCTCAGATTTGACCGAATCTGAGTATCATTCGGTCGAATGGAAGACAGGGACTCAAGCATATGACTCAAGCTCTCAGATATAGCCAAATGAGATCCCATTTAGCCGAATCAAGACCCATTTGGCCGAATCCATGCACTCCTTCGGTCAAATGGTAAAATACCTATCATACTCAAAGCTTCTGTTTTGGGCGAATCACAAAACCATTCGGTCGAATGGTCCCTCATTCGGCCGAATCCACACCTCATTCGGCCAAATGGCCCTTGTTTTCGCAGATTTTGGTTCTTTCTTAAGTCGGCCCTTGAGGGTTTTTCTAGGGTTTTACCCCCTTATGTCCTTAGGGTATAAATACCCCTCTCTTTGTAAAAAAAACCTTATGACTACTTTGAGAGCTCTTGTGCCTCAACTTGTAACATCACTTTATTGCTTTTCATTTCATGCATGTACTAGTTTAGATTTAAAGCTTTCATTGCTCTTCTTTTCAAGCATTGTTTTTTGGATTTAGAATTTCTTTCATTCACGTAATTTCATTCACGTAAGTTATCATTTCTTTATTGTTCTATTTCACTTAATGCTTTCACTTATTCCTTTTGTTAATTCCATTGCCCTTGCTATTATCCTTGATCTATTTACAACTTTGATAGAGTAGTTGTTAGTTTTGATTTCTTCTTCGTTTCCCTTTTTCGTTCCCTTGTTCATTTGCTTTCAAATTGTTTATGCTTTCAATCATGTTTTTGTTCATTATTTATGCCCTAGCTTTTACTAGTATGAGTGAGTAGTTTTCTTAAGGGTGTGATTGGTGAAACCCTAGGTTTGGCTTGTTCTTCATGCGTAGGGTTAGGGTTTGAGATTGTCAATGATTGATTGATTGACATTCGATGCGAATCTTGTCTTGCCACTCCTTGGGAGACATAGGGCGATTATAGGTTGTTCATGTGATTTATAGGGCCGTAAACTTCCTCTCGTCATCTTGAGTGTCTTGATTGATTATTGATTGATTTCCCTTAACCTAGCGTATCTACTAGTTTGATTGTCCTTCCTAGGGTGGAACTAATCTCTCCCCGTTTTTCTTTCATTGCATATTATTGTTTTTTATTCTAGCTTCACTTTTCTGTCATTAGTGTAGTTCAATCAATTGCAATCTCGAATAAACTCTTTACATCAAGTCTAGAAACTAGCATCCCTCATCCTTATGGTTCGACCCCTGACTTACCATTACACTAGTTGTAGTAGTATTAGGGAGCTAACTCAAGTTCATCTCTCGACCCTTCGTTGAGAAAGCTTGGATAAATAGCTCTAGCAATAGCCATATACAAGAACTAAACAATTAAACCACTTAAGCTCAACTACTTAACATCCCACAATAACCAAATTAGAACATGCAACAAATTCTTTGTGACTACATTGAGGGTTCTACCCTAACCCTATAAATTAGACTACTCACAATCCATGGAAGTTAAGATAAATAGGAATTTCAATCAATTCATGAACAAGTTCAAACTAAGGATTAAGCTAATTAACAATCTAAGCATGCAAGAAGTAAGCAAGTAATTAACAAGTAGAGAGAAGTGGAGAATAAGAGTAAGAAATAATTACTATGCCCTTCAAGATGAGAAACAAGGGTGGAACTTGTCTTTTACAATGATTGAAGTTGAATATCTCCAAGCTAATAATTAGAATCTACTATTGATTTGAGAAATTAATGTTATAGGATTGGAAAAAGATAGAAAGCTCTGAAAATTTTGATGTGTCGTACAAATGAGCTCAAAGGGGGTATTTATAAGACCCCCAAATAAAAAGGACAGAGAAAACAAGAATTGGGTGCGATTGTAGGTCTGCACGGGTGTGCCAGGATTAGCACGGACGTGTAGACCAAGTCAGTAGCTAATGTCTGTTCTTGTAATCCTGCACGGACGTGCCATTTACGGTACGGGCATGCAACCTGTTCTTCACGGTCATTCCAAGTCTGGCACGATCGTGCTGGCGTAGGCAGAATGTGCTGACTTTTTGGTGCAATCCTGCATGGACGTGCAATGTCTGGCACGACCGTGCATGGTCTTATAAGCCCTTTTTTCATTTTTTCTTCTATATTGCTCCTTTACTTGGCTTCTCTCTACCATCTTCTTTCTTCTAAACTTGGTTTAGTATCCATGGGCTTCATTTGGCCATCTTTAGACCTAGGATCTCAACCAAAAACACTAACAACCCATGAAGCATAGGATACACAAAAACTGCATAATAATAGAGTAAAAGTGAACCAAAACACAAGTTAATCAAGTAAAATAGGTTCAAGAACACCCTAAAATCATATAAAATAACAAGTTATCAAATCCCCCAGGCTAAGCTTTTGCTCGTCCTCAAGCAAAACAAACACGTCGAACCAAAGGAGGAAACAACTTGCTAACATCAAACTAAGGAGAGGCAACAAGGGGGAAGCATAAATATACATTCCGTATGGTAACAACCATAATCACTTTTAGCACAAGTGAAAAGCAATTTAAACCTCTAAGTTGCCCTAGAGAACGAGTTTTTATCTCTTGAGGGTTTCCACTAAGCTTAACCCACAACTCACACAAACCACAATAAAACTATCAACCTACTCAAATTCCAATATTTTTATCACCCAAGTCAACTCATCGGGATATAAATCGTAGGCAAGTCAAGTGAGCAAGGTTTAAGAATTACCAATCATAAAGTGTACACATGAGTTAGGGGTAAAGAAGGGAACTAAGCAAGGTTGCACTAGGATACTTCCTTAGACCTTTTACTAGCTCATTAGAGCACATCTAGATATTCCAAAGTTGCAACAAGCCCTCCTTCGGTTATAAAATCTCAAAATGCTAGTCCTCTTCCCAAAATGCACACCCAAAGCCCCTTAACTACACTCTAACTCGGGAATTTTACAAGAAATAACATAGCAGACAAGGTGTGGGAGGCATCCACAAGTTGACCTCTAAAGAAGAGAAAATCAAAATTTTGAGAATTTTGGGGGAGTTTTTGCCATCCCTTCTTTTCTATGTTTTTTTTTCTTTTTTTTTTCTCTTTTTTTTCTTTACTTCATTGCCCTCGCCTCTTTTAACTGTGAGCAACTCTTTCTTTATTCGAAACGTGTAGCTTATTATGCCACTTATTAAACATGATACAAGTAGAGCTGATTCCCTAATAGAGTTTTATTTTAGGGAGGAAAGGAGGCATATTAAGGGCACAAGGGACCGCAAGTTGATTCAAACATAACCTACTTTGGGCAAATTTGACAATATCATATGTTAGACGTGCAATTGAGCATTCATCGGCCTTCATTTCATATACTCTAATGCAATCGAGATTAATAGACCTATAAAGAGCCCCAACTCTTGCACACACTCTTCTAAAAGAACTTTTACTCATCACTCAAAAGTCAAGTAAGCAAAACATATAAGCATCGTCATTTGAGTTTTATCCTTGGGCGATTTTTTCATTTTTCAATTTTTTTTCTCTCTTTTTATTTTTATTTTTTGGAGAAAGGTAAAAAATAAAAGTAATTACAGCAATAGGCTAAACTAAGCATAAAAATAAAAATAATTATACATTTAAATAAGGAGATTGGGAAGGTAATCACAAAATAAGAGATTTGGATTTAGGGTTTTGGATTTCAAGGGGAGCAAATTTGGATTCAAAGGATTTGGATGTTAGAGAAAAGGAAATAAACAACATACAAACTCGACATGTAAACATGAGAATGCAACATGAACCAAAGGCACATGAAAAACACCCCCCAAGTTATCATAGACATTGTCCCTAATGTTGAAGCAATGTAAGCACAAAGAGAAGGGGAGGAAGACTAACTCATTGGTTTGGGCCCCCTTGGGAGCTTGAGCCTCCGGGGTAGAAATGCCGGTATGCATTACGGAAATCACCCAAGTCCAATCTTAGACCCTCGAAACTTGTTCTCATTCCGTCAAATGAAGTCCTCATGTCTTTGTTTGAATTTCTCAAGGTCTCAAATTTGGTGGTCATGCGGGCAAAATTCACGTTCATGTTGACGATTTTCTGGTCAAAGGTGAGGTATGGGTTATTTTCACCCATGTCTTGATTTTGGTACCCCTCTTGATACCCTTGTTGGAAGTATGCCTTTAGCCTTTGGCCATTCACTTTGAACGATTCACCATTGTCATTGGAGATTTCTATTGCAGCATATGGAAACACCTTCTTTACGGTAAAAGGTCCACCCCATCTTGATTTAAGCTTACCCGGAAACAACTTTAATCGGGAATTGAATAGTAAAGTGCAGGTGAAAAGAGGTTGCTTGACCTCCATGCCTTGGAAGAGCTAAGATTGGATGCATATGAGAGTGCACGAATTTACAAGGAAAAGACCAAGGCTTGGCATGATTTCCCATATACAAGCTTATAAGGTATGGTGCCAATGGGAGTCTTGAATGCGGTGCGGTAGGCCTATAGAGCATCATCTAACTTTGCAGACCAATCCCTTCTAGACCTATCCACCGTCTTCTCTAAGATCATATTTATCTCTCGGTTTGAAATCTCAACTTGACCACTTGTTTGTGGGTGGTAAGCCAATGACACCTTGTGCCTCACACCGACCGTACTTCTCTAAGAGACCTTGGAAGGATTACTTCATAAAATGCGAACCTCCATCACTAATGATGACACATGGCACCCCAAACCTTGGGAAAATGACCCTCTTGAAGAGCTTGACCACCACCTTAGCATCGTTAGTGGGAGATGCAACAGCTTCTACCCACTTTGACACGTAATCGATGGCCACAAGAATGAATTTATTCCCAAAGGAGGTCGGGAAGGGTCCCATGAAATCTATGCCCCGCACATAAAAAATCTCTAACTCGAGAATATTGTTCAAGGGCATTTCACTTCTTCTTGAAATATTGCCGGTTCTTTGATACCGATCACAGGCTTTCACTACACGCCACACATCTTTTAACATTATAGGCCAGTAGAAACCACATTGCAAGATTTTCGCCAAGGTCTTGTTAGCATTCATATGCCCTCCACAAGGTGAGGAGTTACACATTGTGATGACACCTTCAATATCATTATCCGGGACACACCTTCTAAAAAGGCCATCAACGCCTTGTTTAAAGAGCAAGGTTCGTCCCAAAAGTATTGGCGAAAATCATGAAGAAACTTCCTTTTTTGTTGATAGGTGAGGTCGGGAGGAAGAATAGACCAAGACAAATAGTTTGTAATGTCCGTAAACCATGGTGCTGGTGCCCGAAGAATAGCAAATAGTTGATCATCCGGAAATGAATCATCTATCGGCAAGTTATCAACATCACCCATGAAGATAGGTAACCGTGAAAGGTGATCAGCGATAACATTTTCAAAGTCCTTTTTATCTCTAATCTCAATATCATAATCTTTCAAGAGCAAGACCCACCAAATCAATCTTCTTGTCCTTCCTTTGTCTAAGAACAGACCCAACGGAAAAATCCGAAGCATCACACATAAGCTCAAAAGGAATCTCCCAATTAGGGGGTTGAATGATAGGAGCTGAAATCAAGGCCTCCTTCAACCTATCAAATGCTAGCAGACAATCATTAGTAAACACAAAAGGGGAATCTTTTACCAACAATTGAGTGAGCAGCCTAGCGATTTTTAAACAATCCTTTATGAACTGATGGTAAAAACCTGCATGTCCAAGAAAGCTCCTTATCCCCTTCACATTTGTAGGGGGTGGGAAGAGCTCAATTACCTCAATCTTGGCATGGTCGTCGAGCTCACGAAATTGTAAGGTTCTTATCTTGGTCTCACTAACTAATAGTAAGGGTAAGAAAGGGTCGAACCCAAGAGAGGCGTTGAATCAACCACCGAGTACTACCATTTAAATAAGCTAAATGAAGTCGAAATTGGGTTGGTCTTGAGTAACTTCTACTAGTTCAATTCAACTAAAACTAAGAGGAGATTAACAACATTTAGAGGAATCTAGGGCTTAGGTTATACCACTCAACTTCATCACAAATCATAATTAGCATGCAAGAAATTCAGGGTAAATTAATGGGATAAATTAGAGGAAGTCATGTAAGGCACCCAACTACTTCCTCAACCTAGAGGGGTTACTTAAATCATGAATACAACCCACTCTTGTGGTTACATAGCATAAAACAAGTGTTAAAGCATGATCATGATGACATAACATTCCCTTGATCAGAAATTCCTATTCTCATGGCATTCCAAGTCAATCATACATAAGGGAGCTAACTCAAGTTCATCTCTCGACCCTTCCTTGAGAAAGCTTGGATAAATAGCTCTAGTAATGGCCATATACAAGAACTAAACAATTAAACCACTTAAGCTCAACTACTTAACATCCCACAATAACCAAATTAGCACATGCAACAAATTCTTTGTGACTACATTGAGGGTTCTACCCAAACCCTAGAAATTAGACTACTCACAATCCATGGAAGTTAAGACAAATAAGGATTTCAACCAATTCATGAACAAGTTCAAACTAAGGATTAAGCTAATTAACAATCTAAGCATGTAAGAAGTAAGCAAGTAATTAACAACAACTAGAGAGAAGTGGAGAATAAGAGTAAGAAACAATTACTATGAAGCTTTAAGATGTGCAACAATGGTGGAACTTGTCTTCTACAATGATTGAAGTTGAATATTTCCAAGCTAATAATTATAATCTACTAATGATTTGAGAAATTTATGTTCTAGGATTGCAAAAAGAGAGAAAGCTCTAAAAATTTTGGTGAGTTTTAGGGCAGGCACAGTGGGTTGGGAAGAAGGTTGGGAAGCACTAGTTGACCTGGAAGTTTTTAATTTCTTCCTTACAAATATCTTTCCTTAACTTGATTATGTAATCCCAAATATTCAACAACCTAATTCCCAAAATTCAAAGCCAAAATCTAACTATAAGAGATTAATACCAACAATTCCAAGCTCACAATACACAAATTACCAAGATTAGCTAAACTATATTGACTATCCTAGGTTTTCTAGGTTTAACCTAAGTTTTCTATGTTCAATCTAAGCAAAATACTCCAAAATATTCACAATCAAGCATAAAACTACCACAATACAATAAATACAACAATTCACTAATATTTTTTTTCCAGAAAATTCAACAATAATCATTAAATATTTAACCAAGAAATGAAAAAGAGAAAGGGTGTAAAGAGTACCAAAAAATCTAAGCAAAACCATCTCCAATTCGTTCACTAAGTGCAAAAATCCAAATTAGAACCAAAAACCACTAAAATTTTAACCAAAAATTTTAGGGTCTGATTTTGGGGTTTTTTTTTTACATAATTGGGTATTTCCTGAAAAAATTGGTATCAAGTTGTAGATCAAGAGGACATGAGAACAATGGTGGTAATTTTGAGTAAAAAGGATGAATAATGAGTGAGTATAGGGGAAAGAATTTGAGGGAGTTATGGAGATTGTTTAGAGAGAGAAGGGAAATTGAGAAGTTGAAGATGAAATATGGTAGAATGAGAGGAGAGGAAAACATTGGGTCGAGTAAAAGAAATCCGGAATTCAGCAAAAAAGTCTCTTGAGCAGGTACTCAGAATTATGAGGGCCTGCTAAAGGGGCAGTTTTTCCTTCTAAGCGAGCGCTTAAGAGAAAAGTTAAGGGCCCACTCATATCAAATTTCTGCCTGATTTCTCCTCAAGAGAGGGCTCTTACTTCCTGCTTAGTGCTCACTCATTCTTTTTTTTTTTACCCTTTTTTCTTCTTAGCAGCCACTTAGAAGGAATTCAAGCAGCCGATTAGTTTGAAATTCAACCCATAATTCCTTTCTAAATGGGTGCTTAATACCCGCTTATTCCTCTTTGCCTACTCCTTTTCTTGTTTTGAGCGGCTGCTCAGAGGCATTTTAAGCGGCCGTTCAGTTCAAAATTACATACCAAAAATGCTTCAAAGCGGGCGCTTAATGCATGCTTAATGGCCGCTCATTCCTCTATGCCTGCTCTAGAATAATGAACTGAGCGCCCGCTTAGTTCAAGCTCAAGCGGCCACTTAGCACTTTTTCTAGTTTTCAGTTTCTCTCATGCGGTTGCCTAGTGAATGCACTTTTGCCAATATTTTCAATTCATTCCTTCTTTTATCCCCTTAATTACTCTTACTCAAATGTTCTCTCATACAGGGCTTCGGTTCTTTGGTGCATTGTACCTGAAACACACAAATCCATCTAGAATCAATACTAAAGTAAAAATTATAAAACTAAAAGAAAGAAATAAGAAGGGTTAGAAAACTCGGGTTGCCTCCTATAAGAGCTCTTTTATTGTCTCTAGCTTGACATTATTCATGATTGTCAAATGGTTGATGTAGCTTCAAACTCCGACACCGTTGTTGATGTGATATTCCCGATCTTGTCTCCTTGGTAGTTAATCTTGAGCCTTTGGCCATTAACCTTGAATACCCTAGATGATTCACTCTATATTTCCACTAAACCATATGGAAATACATTCAGTACCTCAAATGGGGCACTCCATCTTGATTTCAACTTTCTAGGGAACAACTTCAACTTTGAAGTGTTTAATAATATCTTGTCATTTACTTGGGATTCCTTTTTCATAATATTCTTATCATGCCACTTCTTAGCTCCAAATTTGTAGATGCTTGCACTTTCATATGAGTTCATATGGAGTTCCTCCAACTCGTAAAGGTTTAGGAGTCTCTTTTCACTTGCACTTTTGAGATCGAAGTTGATATGATTTATTTCCACATTGCTTTATGTTCCAACTCCACTAGGAGATGGAAAATCTTTTCATATAACAATTTATATGGGGTAGTGCCTATAGGGTTCTTAAAAGATGTCATATATGACCATAAAGCATCATCAAGCTTTAGAGACCAAACTTTTTGGTTCCTTTTAATGCTTTTAATGGAAACTTTTTAGTTCCTTTCAAGTTTATATGGCCACTTGTTAGAGGGTGATATGCCAACCCTACCTTATGGTGGAATCCATACTTCATAAGGAGTCTTTGAAAGACATACTTGGCAAAATATGAACCGCCATCACTTATGTTGACTTTTGGGACTTTAAACCTTGGAAAAATAACTTTCTTGAAAAGATGAACAACTACCTTGTGATCATTTGTGGGAAATGATATCTCTTCCACCCACTTACTCACATAGTCAACTACCACCGAAATGTACTTGTTTCCCGCAAGAGGATGGGAATGGTCCCATGAAGTCAATAGCCCACACATAAAAAATCTCATGCTTTAGGATCGGTTTTTGAGGCATTTTATTCCTTTTTGAGATATTTTCTATTCTTTGACATCAATCACATTTCCTCATATATTCCCATTCATTCTTGAAAAAGGTTGGCCAATAAGCTAGATTATAAAACCTTTGTCATTGTCTTCCTTACGCTCATGTGCCCTCTACAAAGTAAGGAATGACATATAGTTAGGACACTAGGAGCCTCTTTATTTGATGCATATCATCTAATAAGACCATCTACACACCTCTTAAATAGAATCAACTCATACTAAATGTATCTCTTAGCTTCATGCATTAACCTTTGGTGTTCACGTGGTGAGAAAAAAGCTGAAACAAGCTCCTAGCCAAATTATGTCATCCGTAAGGTAATCATCAATGGATGGATCTTCAAGACTATCAATTCTCTTCTCTAACTGGGATAATTAATCTATAACTAAGTTCTTAGACCCCTTTTTGTCCTTGATCTTAATATAAAATTCTTGAAGAAGTAATATCCACCTAATCAACCTTGGTTTGGCATCCTTGTTAGACATTAGGTATTTAATTGCTGAATAATCAGAGTACACAAACCGTCTTTGATCCCATTAGGTATGAACAAAACTTCTTAAAAGCATAGACCACAGCTAGGAACTCCTTTTCAATGGTGGCGTAGTTCCTCTATGCCTTATTTAATGTCTTGCTTGCATAACAGATGACACGAGACTTCTTTTTTCCCTCTGCCCTAACACAACTCCTACAATTATATCACTTGCATCACATATAAGTTCAAATGGTAAATTCCAATATGATGCTTATACTATCGGGGTTAAAGTAAGCGCCTATTTCACCATGTTAAAAGTAGTAAAACAAGATTCATCAAATACGAACTCGCTCTCTTTGTAAAGTAGTGTGGTGAGAGGCTTAAATATCATTGAGAAAGATTCAATGAATCAATGATAAAAACCAACATGGCCCAAGAAAGACCTCACCTCCTTCACCATAGTGGAAGGAGAAGCCCAAGGATGACTATAACCTTAGTTGGGTTCATTTCAATGCCTTGGTACAACACCTTATGGCCAATAACAATCCCTTCTTGCACCATAAAGTGGCACTTCTCCTTGTTAAGAGCTAGGTTAGCATTTTCACAATTTTTCAAGCATCAAGCTAATTTCACTAAGCATTCATCAAAAGAGCTACCACCCATTAAAAAATTATCCATGAAAACCTCCATTTCCTTTTCAATCATATTAGTGAAAATAGACATTATACAATGCTGGAAAGTAGTTAGGGCACTACATAACCCAAACGGCATCCTACGATAAGCATAGGTACCATAGGGGCATGTGAATGTTGTCTTTTCTTGGTCCTCAAGGTAGATAGGGATTTGAAAGAATCTTGTAAACCCGTCAAGATAACAGAATTACTTATGCCTTGCTAACATTTCTAAAATCTGTTCAATAAAGGGGAGGGGGAAATGGTCCTTTTTAGTGGAGATGTTTAATCTCCTATAATCTATACAAATCCTCCAACCGGTCATAGATCTCATAGAGTTCTGGTAGCCCCTAAATCACAAAGTGCTTTGTCAATCAACATCTCACCTATCACTCAAGGGATATAAAACTGCCAGAATCCTTTAACTTAGTAGGTAACTTATTTTGGCTGATAGTACTATAAGTCTCTAGAAAGATAATGGTCTCCAAAACACCTACCTCATATTTATTGCACAAAATATCCTTAAAGAACTTGGCATAGGCAGGCATTTGCTTGATTGCATCAGTGAATGGGATGTTGATGTGCATTTTCCTAATAACTTCCAGAAATTTTATAAATTGCTCATCTACCTTTGACCATGTAAACCTAGCTGGATAGGGTAGCATCTCATAGGAGGGGGTAACACTCATTTTCCTATTCTTTTCCTTGCTATCTTCTATCTTACTCTTACTTCCACCAGAATCTTCCTTATTTTGGTCTTTAAAACCTTTGGGTTGACTTTCACTCATCTTCTCAACCACTCACTTAGGTACTTCACTAAAAGCCTTTCCAGTCCTAGTCATAATGTTATGAATATGCTCAGTGGGATCTATGCCTTGTCTAGGGATTGAGGGTCTCGGGCCATCCTTAGGGCATTGGTAAGCTAGGCAATCTAACTCTCAAGCATCTTATTATGGGTTTGCATTTGCCTTAGGCTTTCCTCAATGTCATTGTTTTTCTTAGTTTGGGTGGCTACAAAACTCTGCATTAAAGACTCTAAGTTAGACTTCTAAGGAGGTGTTTGAGTTGAGGAGACATTAGGCCCAGGACCTGCATTAAATTTGAGTGGGTTTTGTTGTTTAGGATGTTGGAATTGGCCTTGATTTGTATTTTGAAACCTATTTTGATTCTAATTAAGCCCATAGTTCCCATATCCTTGTCCTCTTAAATTACCCTGCCCTTGGTTCTCATAATTTTTATTGCCTTGGAAATTTCCTTGGTTTTGGCCACTAAAATTTCCCGATCCCTAGTTTTGAAAGTTCTCTTGGTTATGCAACTAAAGTTCCCTTGCCCTTGGTTCTGCCCATTTTTCGAACAAAAGTTTGGGTGAGCTCTCCACCCTAGATTGCAAGTGTTAGAGTATAGATCAAATTTAGGATTATGAGCCATATTATTCATGACATTTACCTGTTCTATGCCAGATGGTACATTACCTATTAGGGTTGAAAGATGACATTACAAGGGGTTAAGATCATAATCACCGCAAACATTACAAAATAACACCTGCTTAGGAGCATTAAAACTAGATGCCTATAGGGATTACATGCAATTCATTCTACTTTTCAACACAACCTCATTGGATTTATTATTAAGTTCATCCAACTTAGAAGAAAGTAATTTAATAGAGTCTACTTCATACCTTCCTCCTCATTTGGGTTGCACCCTCTCACCTTCGTTCCAATTAACAAAATTCTTGACTGCCTAATCAATTAGCTTGAATGCCTCTTATTGCTCCATCGGCTCCTATATTGAGCCTTGTTTTATTTTCCTGAGACAATCGATTATAGAAGTTGTGAAGAAGTAGCTAATTCTCTATTCCTTAATGTGGGTATACTTCTATCAACCCTTTAAATCGTTCCTATGCTTCAAAATCTCCTTTTTCACAAAACGTTGAAATTTTCGTCCTCATTTTAGTTGTCTTTGATGGTGGGAAGAACTTATGTAGGAATTCTCTTATCACCTCTTCCCATGTCCTCAAAGATTCAGGCTCCATCTTCTCAGGCCATTCACTAGCTTTGCTCTATGAGAGAGAACTTGAATAAACTCAATCTGATGTAGTCGTGATCACCCCATTTGCTTTAATTGTATCACAATATCTTATGAATTGCTTTAGATGGGCATATGGTAACTCTTGTTTCTCTCATTTGAATGGATGACTTTCTACCAAAGTCATTAGTAGTGGCTTCAACTCAAAGTTATTAGCCTCCGTAGTGGATTACACTATATCACTCTGTACTCGGTAAGCTCCATGAGCTCCAAACTACCTCAACGGTCTATCTTTACCTTTTTCCATAGAGAAAAGCAGATCTTAGCAAGTAGAAAATAAATTGGGACTGAACTCAACATCTATAGGAGTAGGGCTAGATGTCTTTGGATCAATTTCTTCACCCTCTTCTTGGAATGAGCTACTTCATGTTCTCAAGCCTCTTCTAATAGCTTTAATTATAGGCTTGATCTCTGGATTTAGTGGGTAGGCTCTATTGCTCTCCTTGATGACATACGTAATCAAAGTGAAGTAGAAGATTAGTAATCATAATCACAATGCAAAAATAAAAGAAATTAAATCAAAGAAAACTAGACTCGTAAAAACCACTAAAACCTCGATACTAAACGCTATTCCTCGGCAACGACACCATTTGATAGGGTCAAGGATCGATCATTACGACATCTACTATCAAATAATCTAGACTTCACCTATTACAAGTAATGGGTAAGTAAGGGTCAAATCCACAGGGAATGGCTCTCAATAGCTCTCAAACTCTAACAAATTGACTATAAGATAGTTCTAACTAAAGTAAGGAAGGTTTTAAGTCTAAATAAGAAGATCAAGTCATAGTGTCTCATCTACAAAGTCTTGAAGATTTTTCCTTTTTTAAGAGTTCATCTGTTTGGATTAGAAGGCTTGGCCAAAGGTTAAGACGGAAATCTCTGCTGTAGTTATTGCCAGTTTTTGAGCTAGTATTTACTCCACCTCCCAGTTCTCCCTATGCTCTTCACCAAAACATGTCTTCTCAAAAAAGATGGCCCAACTCTTGACTGTGGTCAACAACATCACTAAGTCCCTTTAGGGGATGAATGCTCGTCTTGAGCAAGTTGAAAGTGCCAATGCTCTTCCTAACTTGGCACAAAAAATCAAAGGGATGGTCCAACACTTCACCAACAGTGGGTGGTACTTTGATACAACAAATGACGACAAGCAAAAGAAAAAGGTTAGCCTCCGAGAAAAATTTTCGGCTAATGACATCCCAAAGTTCAAGTCTATAGATGATCCCTGCTACCATCTACACAACTTCAGGGCCACCATGACCATCAAGGGAGTAGAAACAAAATTATTCCCTGTCATCTCCCCAATGTCTCTATAACCAATTTTCCAAAAATGGTTCATGCTCTTGAGGACAAGGAGACCAAAAACTGGGAGGATGTAACCAACGCGTTCATGAACCATTATCTCCCTAATGCCTAGCTTTAGACAACTCTCAGGGAGTTTGAGGTCCTCAAACAGGGCCACACTAAGGGGTTCACGACCTACCTCAACTGCTAGCCAGAAATGGCTTCCCATACGATCTTGAGGCCACCTGAGAAAGAGCTTGTCAAACTTTCATCTCCAGTCTTCTTCCCAAGTACAATAATAATATAAAGTACTTAGGTCTCGAGTCTTTTGAACATGCTTATTGCATTAGCACTTACATTGAAGATGCCATGAAAAAACTAGCTCCTCGCAATAATTAAGGATAGAAGGGAAAGAAAACTAAGAATTACTCTACCTTCAAAGTCACTAATGAAGTTAAGTCCCATGAGGCTCCAAGATCTCAAGGAAACTCTTAAAACAACAATGACAAGAGAGGTGATTTCCAAGATGACCCATTCAAATGCATTTACCTGCCTTGCTTGTAGTGGTCATATTGAACCCATTGGTCTAATAGAGGACCCTCTGATATGATAGAGGATATCAACTTCAAAGGGTTGATTGAAGCTTCAAAGAAGGATGCTACCATGGGAGAGTTGTTGGCTTATGGAGACACGAATCTTCTAAGTGCATCAAAGGGGAACATTTGTATGTGCATGATAACATGCAAATATGAATGAGGATTGGTGGACATGGGGAATAAGTTGGTTTTGCCTATGAGTTTTCTCCCATTTCATTTGATAGGTTTTTTCTCATTTTAGGCATAGGTGTGTTTTCAAACTTTCCATTTTCAGGTTTTATGATTCTATAATGTGTGGAAGCCATGGAGATGATGATTAATGGAAGGCCTTGATCAAAAGCTAAAATCTTGGAGTAATTTTCGAAGATTGAAAATTTTGACCAAGGAGGAAAATTTTAAGACAAGGGGAGGTGCTTGTTACATTGAACTGTGCTTATTACATCTTGTCGGTGCTTTATTACGACTTAAGTGACATGGCAAGTGACATGGCATGGGTATGGACATGGCTACACACATGGGATTGGATATTTAGTGTTTTACTTTAAATAAAATAGGATTAGAGTAGTTAATTTGTAATATTATCTTTTTAGGTAGGATAAGATTCTAATTAAGATAAGATAGTGTTAGAGTTTTGGTAGGATTATGTAATAAATAGGTGGCATTATCCTATTGGTTATTAGGAGTCCTTTTAGAAGTAGGAGGCCTAGTCATAATATGATTAAAACTCTCAAGCTATGGGTATAAATAGATGTGCACCCAAGCTCGGAAAAATCAGATTTGGAGATTCTTTTCTTTGTATTCTTCAATAAACTTAGAGAGTTTATTGTTTTTCTTTGTGTGTAACAAAGAGTTGTGAATTGGTGCTTAAATCTTTAGATTCACATGAGGAAGTGTAGGAATTGAGGGTGCTTTGCTTTAATCAATTCTTAAACTTTCGCCCTAGATTTTAAACCTTTGGTGCGTAGCTTTAGAGGGTTTTATATCTAGTTCTATCCCTTGTGTGGATTAAGGTTTCAATAACTAGATTCACATCAACTTTTGGTGCTCTCGTTGAGATAATTCGAAGCATACTCAACCAATATGGATTCCAGTGGTGATGATGCACACGAGATGCCACCAGGCTTCAAAAAAGGTTTGACCTTGCAAGAAGCCAAAGCCTTGTGCATGGAACGCGAGTTGAAGGAACTAAAGGAACGTATGAATGAGCTATTGCAAATCGTGGGGAAGAAGGAAAAGTCCTCAAGCAAAGGTAAACTCTCATCCCATGAATCTAACTCTAGCGAAAGTGATGGTGAATCCAGTGTTAGAAGCTCAAGGAGGCCTAGCAAGAGGGACCCATCCTCTTCAAGTGATGATGAGGAATCATATAAAGGGCGTAGGAGAAAGAGTTTAAGGGGAAAAGAGGATCAAAGCTTGAGACTTGAAATCCCTGAGTTCAATGGCAGTTTGGACCCAAACAAATTCCTAGATTGGATCCGCAGAGTTGAACAAATTTTTAGATATAAGGACTATGATGATCATAGATCCTTTAAGGTTGCTGAACTCAAACTCACTTCTTATGAAAGTTTGTGGCTTGAAGGTTTGCAAAAGAAGAGGAGAAAGGAGGGGCATTCTAAGATCTCGTCTTGGACAAAACTAAAGAAGTACATGCAAAAAAGGTTTGTTCCTCAAGACTTTGAACAAAACAAATTTATAAAAATGCATACTTTGAAGCAAGAAAGGAGGTCTGTGGAGGAATACTTGATAGAATTCGAAAATCTAGCCATGATGTGTGGGCTAGAGGAGAAAGAAGACCACAAGGTGGCTCGTTTTATGGCTGGGTTAAATGACCCAATCAAGGAAAAGGTGGAATTACAACCCTATTGGAGCTTTGATGAGGTGTGTACAATAGCAACTAGGATTGAAAGGCAAACACGTAAACCTAGAGGGATCTTTCGATCATTTGAAGCTAAAGGGGTGCGTGAGATGTCTAATGTGAAGCCTAATCTCGAGAAATCCATAAAGCCATAACCTTTTGGGAGAGATAAGGGAGGAAGTTCGAGGCCCCCTATGGGAGATCAACGAACTTGCTTCAAATGTAAGGGACAAGGCCATATCCAAAGGGATTGTCCCCATGCTAGGATTGCTACTACTCGGACTTGGGAGGAAGATGAAACCTTTGAAGAAGAGGAGCATAAGCTTGAAGAGGAAGAAGGTAACACATCTTTTGAAGTCCTAGAGGAGGATGTGGAGGAGGTGATGGCAGAAACTAGGGGATCTAGCCTAGTGTTGCGAAGGGCATTGCAATCCAAGTCCTTACCATTAGAGGAGAGCCAAAGGGAGAAAATCTTCCTCACAAGATGCAATGTCCAAGGAAGACTATGTGATGTGATTATAGATTCAGGGAGTTGCACTAACGTGGTTTCTACACTCTTGGTGGACAAGTTGGAGTGCCCACTCAAATCCATCCTCAACCATATAAGCTCCATTGGCTTAGCAATTCAAGTGACGTAAAGGTTAGTAAACAAGCATTGATTTCATTCAAAATTGGCAACTATGAAGATCAAGTGCTTTGTGATGTTTATCCCATGGATGCGTGTCATATTCTCTTGGGAAGACCTTGGCAATATGATAGATTTGTGAAGTTTGATGGGAGGACAAACATATATGTTGTGAGGAAGAATGCGCAAGCCAAAGCATTTGCTTTGAAGCCTTTAATGACTCCAAAAACTTGTTCCAACAAAGATGATGGCAAGGGAGTGTTATTGGTGGATGGAAAGGAATTGGAGAAGGAGGCAAAGGCAAGTAGCATGGTTTATGTGCTGGTGGCTAAGGAGGTAGAGAACGGAGCCCACGTGGTTCCAAGATCTTTGACACCACTACTCACCGAGTTTGAAGATGTTTTTCCTGATGATTTGCCTCCGGGCTTACCACCAATTCGAGGGATTGAACATCAAATTGATCTCATTCCGGGAGCACAAATACCTAACAAGCCAGCTTATAGGTGCAATCCGAAAGAAACAAAGGAAATTCAAAGGCAAATCAAAGAACTCATGGCACGTGGGTATGTAAGGGAGAGTATGAGTCCTTGTGCAGTGCCTACTTTGATTGTGCCAAAGAAAGATGGAACTTAGAGGATGTGCATTGATTCGAGGGCTGTAAACAACATCACCATCAAATATAGGTTTCGTATTCCCAGACTTGATGATTTATTAGATGAGTTGTATGGTGCGCAGGTCTTCTCCAAGATCAATCTTCAAAGTGGATATCATCAAATACGAATGAAGAAAGGTGATGAATGGAAGACAGGTTTCAAAACAAAACTTAGGCTTTATGACTGGTTGGTTATGCCTTTTGGCTCAACTAATGCACCTAGTACCTTCATGTGTTTAATGAATGAAGTCTTAAAACCATTCTTAGGTAAATTTGTTGTTGTTAACTTAGATGATATTCTAATTTATAGCACTTCTATTGATGATCATCTAAGCCACCTAAGGAGTGTGTTTGAGGTTTTGAGAAAACAGAAATTGTATGCTAAGCTCAAAAAGTGCTACTTCATGGTGCCTAGTGTCACGTTTTTGGGCTATATTGTGTCCAAGGATGGGGTTTCGGTGGATCCATCCAAGGTGGAAGCAATAAAGTCATGGCCTATTCCTAAAACTATGACAAAGGTGCGTGCTTTTCATGGGCTAGCCTCATTCTATCGAAGGTTCGTGAAGAATTTCTCATCCATTGTTGCTCCTATGACTGAATGTATCAAGAAGGACAAGAAGTTTGAATGGACTAGAGATGCAAACAAGGCCTTTGAAGCTATTAAGGAGATGCTATGTCATACACCTATTCTAGCCTTGCCGGATTTCTCTAGACATTTCAAGGTGGAGACTGATGCTAGTGGAGTTGGAATTGGCGCTGTGCTCATTCAAGGGAAGAGGCCCATTGCATATTTTAGAGAGAAGCTTAATGGGGCCAAATTGAACTACTCAACTTATGACAAGGAATTTTATGCAATTGTAAGGGCTTTGGACCATTGGAGTCACTATCTAAGGCCAAATCACTTTATATTGCATTCTGATCATGAAGCCTTGAAGCACATCAATGGCCAACACAAGCTTAATCCACGACATGCCAAGTGGGTTGAATTCTTGTAATCCTTTCACTTTTCTTCGAAGTATAAGGATGGTAAGTCTAATGTGGTGGCAGATGCACTTTCAAGGAGGTATTCGTTTCTAGGTGTCCTAAACTCCAAATTACTTGGTTTGGATCTCATTACACAATATTATGACCAAGATGAGAATTTTGGGCCAATCATGTAACAACTCAACAAAGGGGCCATGGGTTCCTATGTTCTTCATGATGGTTTCTTGTTCAAGGGAAATCAATTGTGCATTCCTAGGTGCTCAATTCGTGAATTACTCATGAGAGAAGCGCATGGTGGAGGAATAGCAGGACACTTTGGGATCACAAAGACTTTGGCTATGCTCTAAGAACACTTCTATTAGCCAAAGATGATTATAGATGTTGGAGCCATCCTATCCCAATGTGCAACGTGTCAAAAGGCAAAGGCTACTTTTCACCAAGGTCTTTATACTCTATTGCCTGTTCCGGAGTTTCCTTGGGAGGACGTATCTATGGACTTTATTGTGGGGTTGTGATGTGCTCATTTTAGAGCACGTTTACAACCTCATTTTGGTGTCGAGTCTCGTGCTTTTATATTGGTTTTATGCACATTACATTCAATTTTACCTTGATCTTGTCCTCGAGCTGCTTTTAGGTCATTTCAGGTGATCTCGATGATTTTGAGGTAAAATGATTTTGAGGTGATCTAGTGGCTTTGACACTTCTATCAAGAATTTGGATGCGCGTATCATAGCTTGGGCATGCGTTCCAAGTCACTCTCGAAGATCCCATAAACTCTAGAAGTCACTAGACACTTCAAAGGAACTGTTCAGCAAGGTTTAGGTTCAGATTCGACCGAATCTGACATCCATTCGGTCGAATGGTGGACAGGGATTCAAGCACATAAATCAAGCTCTCGGGAATAGCCGAATGAACACTCGTTCGGCCGAATCAAGACCCATTCGGCCGAATGGTTCCACTCATTCGGCCGAATGGTAGACAGGGTGCAAAAACGACAAGATTCTGATATAGGCGAATGTCATACCCATTCGGCCGAATGGCCACTCATTCGGCCGAATCTTCCCTTTATTCAGCCGAATGGCCTTCTTTCCCGTAGATTTTGGTTCTTTCTTTAGTCGGCGCTCGAGGGTTTTTCCTAGGGTTTTACTCCTTTTGTCCCTAGGGTATAAATACCCTCTTTCTCTACACATAACCTTATGCCTACTTTGAGAGCTCTTGTGCCTCAACATAGAACATCACTTTAAAGCTTTTCATTTCTTTCATGCATTAGTTTAGATTTACACCTTTTGTTGTTCTCGTGTTTAAGCTTTATATTTCGTATTCAGTTTCTCTTTCGTTCAAGCAGTTTCATTTATGCAAGGTATTGTTTCTTTTCTGTTTTAGTTCGTTTAATGCTTTCAAGTATTGTTTTTCTTAATTTCATTCCTTTAGCTATTATCGTTGTTTGGTTTACAGTTTTGATAGAGTAGTTATCGGTTCGGTTATAGTTCTTAGTTTTTGTTCTCTTGTTCATTTCCATTCATGCTTTCAATCATGTCTTTTATTACTATGTGTGAGTAGTTTTCTTAGGGGTTTGATTGGTGAAACCCTAGGTTGGCTCGTTCTTCATGCGTAGAGTTAGGATTTGAGATTGTTAATGATTGATTGACTAATATTCGATGCAAATCTTTTCCTGTCACTCCTTTGGAGACATAGGGCGATTATAGGTCGTTCATGTGATTTATAGGGTCACAAACTTCCTCTCGTCATCTTGAGTGTCATGATTCATTGTTGACTGATTTCTGCTAATTTAGCATATGGATAGTTCGATTGTCCTTCCTAGGGTGGAACTGATCTGTCCCTGTTTTTCCTTCCATAGCATATTATTATTTTAGTTCTTGCTTTACTTTTCGGCTATTAGTATAATTCTTTCAAATCCCATTTAAATCCTTTACATCAAGTCTAAAAGCTATCGCCCCTTGTCCTTGTGGTTCGATCCCTGACTTACCACTACACTAGTTGTAGTAGTATTAGGGTGTTTATAAATTTAGTTTGCATAACTATTCTTTTAGTCAAACGACCTAAAAGAAAGGTTATCAAAATGGCGCCGTTGCCGGGGACAAGGCATTGTGTTTAGATTATAGTCTTGGTGTAATTCATTTTTGTTTCATTTATTTTATTATACATTAATCTGCTTGTCAGTACTTATGCTTGGTCTCTAGTGTTGTTTGCATGCCATATAGCACACGTCAATCAAATCAACAACTAGAACCATTCGACCCTGAGGTTTAACGCAGCAAACTGAGAATTCCAACCCAAACCTCATCGCAACCAAATACCTCAAACCACCCTACACCACCAATGGACGAAAACCACCAACAACTATTTGGTCAATTTGGGACGCCTGGTTCCTAAGAATTTCAAGGAGGTGTGGTGCTACCCATAGCCTCGAACCCTTACCATATACATCCTCAATTCACCTAGATGGTGAAAGAGACCCCTTTTTGCGGTTTGAGAAATGAATGCCCTCTCCAACACTTGGAGGCATTCTCAGATATTTGCGGTCTCATACCTCCATGCCCCAATAGCCCGGACTATGTATGAATGCATCTATTTACTTGAGTTTATCTAGTGATGCTCGGGATTGGTATAAATGCCTGGAGCCCAACTCAATCATTTATTGGGCTCAATTAAAGACAACATTTCTAGAGAGGTTCTATCCCACAGTTCGAACGCAGGATTGGCGTAAGAAAATTGCGTCTTTCACTCAAGAGGATGATGAGAACCTTAGTGCCACTTGGAGTCGGTTTAAGAGAATGATAAGAGCATGCCCCCATCATGAGTACAGGGAGAACCATCTTAATACATTCTTCTATGATGGTCTAAATGACTCCACCAAGGCACTCCTAGACTCCGCTGTTGGTGGCCAACTTTTGAAAGTCCCATGCAGTCAAGTGAGGGCTAAGATTGAGGAGGTTGCTAAAAATAACTCTTGGGGAGGAGCAAGGGGTAGTGGATTACCGAGAGGAGGGATGGATTCAAGCAACTTGGACACGATTACTTCAAAAATCGAGGCTATCATGGATAAGAAGCTATCCAAGTTCAAATACGCCCAAGGTAGCTCCAATGTATCATCAGTCAACGAGATGCCCTTTTCATGTAGAATCTGTGGGGGCACCAATCATGATACATCATATTGTGGGGGTGCAAATTCTGAGCATATAGTGGCTGTTAACTACGGGGGGTATAACCAAGAAGGAACCCCAATCATGAACTATGATGGATACGGGTACAATCCCGACTATGTGGCAGCTGTGGGATATGGTGGTCAAAACCAAGGGTTTTCTCAGCAAGGTCCTTATAATAACCAACCCTTTAGACCTACCTTCAATCCGAATTCTAGCCAAGGAAACTCCTCCCAAGGGTATAATTCCAACAATCAAGCGAGTGGGAGTTTTCCTAGGCCGAATGGGAATAGGCCATACCCTCCAATGCCAAGACCCAACACCAACCTACCCTATCCATCTATACAGCCTCAACTAAACCTGCCTCCAACTAATGAATTCCTTTCCACCCAAGTGAACTCCCTTGCGCAGCAAAACCAAACCCTCTCGCACATCAACCAAACTTTGATAAACCAAATGCAACAACTTCAGGCGCAGCAGAAGTTGTTTGAATCACAGCTTGCGCAGATGGCTAGTCCACCCCCACCATTTCCATTTCCTTCTCACCCCCAACAAAACCCATCCCCCCAACCTCCACCACAAAACTCTCCTGACTCTAACCCTAAGCATCACACCTGTAAGGCGATCTTCCTAGGATCTGGAACCTTACATTCTTCTCCAGCTGTAGCCAATGGAGATGATTTAGGGGAAGATCCCTCGAAGGGTAGTGGTTTTCTGAGAGAAAATGCGCACAAGGAGAACCTTGAGGGAAGAGAAGAAAAGGAGGGTGGTGAAGAAATTGAGGGGCATAATGTCAAAATCAATGGGTATGAGGGGAAGAAGAACGACAAAGATGAGATATGGAGGGAGATATAGGAAAGGAGGAAACTCGAGCATCAACATGCTCCGCCTCTACCTTTTCCTTACAAAAAGGTAGAGAAGCAACTTCAAGAAAAGTTTCTTAAATTCCTAGAGCATATGCGACAGCTTGAAATGAAAATACCATTCCTAGAGGCCATGGAGAAAATGCCGCAATATGCTATGTATCTGAAAACCCTCTTAAGGAACAAAAGAAAGCTTGAGGGCGAAGTGATTAGTTTGCCAGAGCAAGTAAGTGCCATCATTCAGGGCACGTGGGCAAAGAAAGAAAAAGCTAGAGGACCCTTTGTGCTCCAGTCACCCTTGGAAAACTCAATTCTAAGGGAGAACTCGCTGACCTTGGGGCCTCCATTAGCCTAATGCCGATGTCCACTGCCAAGAAACTCACTTTCGACCTCAAGCCATCAAAGAAAACAATCCAGCTGGCCGACCGTAGTATAAAAGTGCCATGTGGGGAGTTTGAGGACCTTCCGATCCAAGTAGGGAACATAGTAGTACTATGTGACTTCATGGTGCTTGATATGGTCGAGGATCCTTATACTCCCCCCATCTTAGGGAGGGATGCTTTGAAGACTTTGGGTGCCCTGATCGACTGTGAATCAGAGACTATAACCGTTAGGGTAGCCCATGAGAAGGTTGTGTTTGCCTTTTCTAAATCTTCAAAGGAACCCATGGTCGAGCGGATTTGTTCCTTTGGGGTGGTCGAGAATGATGCTGCAAAAGAAGTCAAGAGGTGTAGTGTTTCTGTTGCTCCAATAACAGTTGAGGTGTCAGATGAGGAGGACGCGCAAAAGCGTCTTATTTTTGGGGTTGCAAATGGAATTGCTCCGCCAACGAAGACGTATTATAAATCTGAGGGAACTAACGAGCCAGCCCGTAAACGGAAAAGGGCTAGAAAAAGAAAAAATGACTGATGGCTCCACCCTAGCTTGGGGGAGCCCCGCATTCTAACCCACCTCCAGATGACCCTGGTTCTCCATTGCTTACTTCCACCACTGCGGCTCGGTGGAGAGTTTTGACTCCCCACGCTGGAGGTGATAGTGATGCTAGGAGTGAATCCACTCCTACGGCAGGTATAATTTCTTTGTTTTCTTTTTCTGTATAAATTTGTGCCTAAATGTGTCGAACTTACCGACGTTAAACAAAAGTACTTATGGGAGATAACCTGGTGTTTGTTTTGTTTGTTTATTTGTATATCAACAGCTTCCATAATGCTAATCTTTCTCCCTTTTGTTTCTTCTCTCCCAAGTACCGGGATGGCTCTTGAGCTGGCTTGGGGGAGGGTCCTTGTGTTTTCAAAACTTCGAAAGATCAGCATTATTGAAACTATTACCTTGTTTTTTTTATTTTAGTTTTTCTTTGCATGTCTAGGTGTGTTAAGATTAATGTGCTTGAGTTGTGAAACTGACATGCTAGCTCCTGCCGTGTACATTATAGTGGTCTTATGCATACTCATGCTTTTCCTAGCCTTATGCCTGTTTTGGGACAGAATAATTGATTGTTTTCCGCCTGACTTGGGGGATCTGGTCCTGCTTGGTTTGCGGCTTGGATGACTACCTTTTGAGGCACATTTCGACTAGCCTAGTGAGGATTGAGCCTCATAGGACTCCATTATGAGTCCTATGTTATTAAGTGCTAGTTAGAGAGTCTAAGTATTGTGTCTGTTCTCCTCCACCATAGTCTTCTTTTCTAAAGGCCAGGGATGATAACACGTTTGTAGTTACAGCTACATGGCCAAATTGCCTACCTTGAATATTGATTGACTTTAGGGTAAGCCAATTTTGTGCCTTTACTTTTTCTTCGTAGCTACATCACCTACCTCCACATGAGCCAAATATTCCCTCTTCTTACCTAGAGGATAGTCAAGTGATTACAGTGAAGTGGTGCCCGTTGCATTGTGGTGAAAGATTTTAGTTGGAAAAATCGTTGTATGATATGACTCTTTACATTACTCTTAGTTTATTTCAGAAGCATTTTCTTAAAAAAAAAAGAAAAAAAAAGAAAGAAAAAGAAAAAGAAAAGAAAAAAATAGAAAAAGAAAAATTCGAGAATAAAGTTGGTGTAATGAGCTCATTTATGCGTATCCAGAGAATTTTGGGAAGTGGCATGGTTTTCGGAAGTCATAGACATCCTTGGTTTGATTACCTTGGATTGCTTACTATCCTCTATTTGAACTCCACATCCCCAAATTTTACCCTACCTTGATCCCAGCCTACATTGCAACCGTTTCCAAACCTGTTTGACTTGGCCTGATTAGCAAGTTCTGTGCTGGAGAGTAGATAGGATACAATCCCTAAGATTTCTCCTTGATTGAGTGTTTAATTCTCGACTCATCTTAAGTCGGATGATTATGAGCGAAACACGTACCATATTAAACACACGAGCGTGCTAGAAGTTTCCCACATCTTTTGGGAAATAGCATGGGGAGCGTGGACTTGTGACCTCATTAGGTAGTGGGTGGCATGGCCTATGTTGTAGCTTTTCCAGTGATCCCGAGTCTGTGGAAAACGTTGTTTATCTTGGTATTATGCTCTTTTGAGCCCATTGTACTTGCACACCCATGGCTAGGGAAGAGTGTTGCGTGTACACAGCTGGCATGGTCCTGTTTTCCGCTCACCTTGCTTTTCATGAGCTTTGCTCACGGTGTTGCCTTGCTAGTTCATTTGCTAGGGACTAGCAAAGGTTTGGCTTGGGGGAAGTTGATGTGCTCATTTTAGAGCACGTTTACAACCTCATTTTAGTGTCGAGTCTCGTGCCTTTATATTGGTTTTATGCACATCACATTCAATTTTACCTTGATCTTGTCCTCGAGCTGCTTTTAGGTCATTTCAGGTGATCTTGATGATTTTGAGGTAAAATGAGACGTGTTCGAGGCTTTGACACTTCTATCAAGAGTTTGGATGCGTGTATCATAACTTGGGCATGCGTTCCAAGTCACTCTCGAAGATCCCATAAACTCTAGAAGCCATTAGACACTTCAAAGGAACTGTTCAGCAAGGTTTAGGTTCAGATTCGACCGAATCTGACATCCATTTGGTCGAATGGTGGACAGGGATTCAAGCACATAAATCAAGCTCTCTGGAATAGCCGAATGAACACTCATTTGGCCGAATCAAGACCCATTCGACCGAATGGTTCCACTCATTCGGCCTAATGGTAGACAGGGTGCAAAAACGCCAAGATTCTGATATAGGCGAATGGCATACCCATTCGGCCGAATGGCCACTCATTCGGCCGAATCTTCCCTTCATTTGGCCGAATGGCCTTCTTTCCCGCAGATTTTGGTTCTTTATTTAGTCGACGCTCAAGGGTTTTTCCTAGGGTTTTACTCCTTTTGTCCCTAGGGTATAAATACCCTCTTTCTTTATAAATAACCTTATGCCTACTTTGAGAGCTCTTGTGCCTCAACCTAGAACATCACTTTAAAGCTTTTCATTTCTTTCATGCATTAGTTTAGATTTACAGCTTTCGTTGTTCTCGTGTTCAAGCTTTGTGTTTTGGATTCGGTTTCTCTTTCGTTCAAGAAGTTTCATTTATGCAAGGTATTGTTTGTTTTCTGTTTTAGTTCGTTTAATGCTTTCAAGTATTGTTTTTCTTAATTTCATTCCTTTAGCTATTATCGTTGTTTCGTTTACAGTTTTGATAGAGTAGTTGTCGGTTCGGTTATAGCTCTTAGTTTTTGTTCTCTTGTTTATTTCCATTCATGCTTTCAATCATGTCTTTTATTACTATGTGTGAGTAGTTTTCTTAGGGGTTTGATTGGTGAAACCCTAGGTTGGCTCGTTCTTCATGCGTAGAGTTAGGATTTGAGATTGTTAATGATTAATTGACTAATATTCGATGCGAATCTTGTCCTGCCACTCCTTTGGAGACATAGGGCGATTATAGGTCGTTCGTGTGATTTATAGGGTCACAAACTTCCTCTCGTCATCTTGAGTGTCATGATTCATTGTTGAGTGATTTCTCCTAATTAAGCGTATGTATAGTTTGATTTTCCTTCCTAGGGTGGAACTGATCTGTCCTTGTTTTTTCCTTCCATAGCATATTATTGTTTTAGTTCTTACTTTACTTTTCGGCTATTAGTATAATTCTTTCAAATCCCATTTAAATCCTTTACATTAAGTCTAAAAGCTATCGCCCCTTGTCCTTGTGGTTCGATCCCCGACTTACCACTACACTAGTTGTAGTAGTATTAGGGTGTTTATAAATTTAGTTTGCATAACTATTCTTTTAGTCAAATGACCTAAAATAAAGGTTATCAGGTTGCCAAGAACTGCTAAGGGGAAGGATTCAATCGAACTTTAGGTGTTTTCTTACGTGGTTTGGTGAGTAAAACACAAAAGGATTGGGATTTGAAGCTAGCACATGCAGAGTTTGCCTACAACAGATCTCCAACCTATGCAACAAAACATTTACCATTCGAGGTTGTCTATGGAGTGAACCCAAGACTACCTATTGATTTCATGGGGATTCCCAAAGGGGAATTAGTTCACAAGGATGCAAAGGCCAAGGTTGACTATATGCAGAAGCTTCATGCCCAAGTGAGAGCAAGGATTGAGAAGGTCAATGATATCTATAAGGCTAGAGCTAACAAACACAAGACTCAACATACTTACAAGGAGGGAGACTTGGTTTGGTTGCACTTGAGGAAGGAAAGATTTCCTAATCAACTTAAGAACAAGCTTATACCTAGGTGTGATGGTCCATTCAAAATCATTAGTAAGGTGGGTAATAATGCATATAAGCTTGAGTTGCCTGGAGACTATGGAGTTCATGCCTCATTCAATATAGGCGACTTAGCACCTTATGTGCCTGATGATCAACTTCGAGGTTTGAGGACAAACTCTTTTGAAGAAGAGGAGGATGATATGATAGAGGATATCAACTTCGAAGGGTTGATTGAAGCTTCAAAGAAGGATGCTACCATGGGAGAGTTGTTGGCTTATGGAGACACGAATCTTCTAGGTGCATCAAAGGGGAACATTTGCATGTGCATGATAACATGCAATTATGAATGAGGATTGGTGGACATGGGGAATAAGTTGGTTTTGCCTATGAGTTTTCTCCCATTTCATTTGATAGGTTTTTTCTCATTTTAGGCATAGGTGTGTTTTCAAACTTTCCATTTTCAGGTTTTGCCTATAATGTGTGTTTTCAAACTATCCCTAGAAGAACACGAAGAGCTCACGTAGTTTCTCAAAGAATTCATCGATGTCTTTGCTTAGTCTTACAGAGATATGCCAGAGATAGACAAAGACATTGCACAACACACTATTCCGATCCTCTCGCAATTAAAGCTAGTAAAAAAAGTTACGGAGAATAAAACTAGACGTAACTCAAAAAATTAAAGAAATCGAGTAAAAACTAGAAGTCGGCTTCATTAAAGTTATAAACTACCCTAAGTAGATTACAAACATTGTTCCCATTCTGAGAAAGGACAGCAGGGTTCAAATGTGTGTGGAATACCAAGATTTGAACCGGGATAGTCCTAAAGATTAGTTTCCTCTACCTCACATTGACATTTGGGTTAATAATACCACAAATCACGCCTTGCTCTTGTTCATGGACTGGTATGCAAGCAACAACCAAATCCACATGGTAGAAGAGGATATGGAGAAAATAACCTTCATAACTCAGCAGACCCTTATTGCTACACGGTCATGTGGTTTGGCCTCAAAAATACTGGTGTCACCTATCAAAGAACAACAATGAGACTACTCTATGACATGATGCATAAAGGGGTGGAAGTTTATGTTGATGACATGATCGTCAAATCCAAATATCATCAAGGGCATTTCATAGTCCTTTGAAAATTCTTTGAACAGATGGTTGAATATGAGGTTGAATCCTCAAAAGTGTGCATTTGGGGTCACATTTGGTAAACTATTAGGGTATGTCATTAATTCTCGAGGCATCAAGGTCAACCCTAGCAAAATCAAAGCTATCCTAGACATGACACCAACATAGAGTAAAAAGGAGATATATGGCGTATTCGGCCGCCTCCAAAACATTCTCAGGTTCATATCTAAACAAACAATGATATGCAAACCAATGTTTAGAAAGCTAAAAAAGACACTCTTAAGGATTGGGATGAAAACTGTCAGCATGCTTTAGATCAAATTAAAAGCTATATCCTGAATCCACCCGTACATTCTCCAACATTACCAGGAATTCCTCTTTGCCTATACCTCACCGTCACCGACTCATCGTTTAAGGCTAAGCTTACTTAGGAGGTACATGAAAATGTAGTTTATTACATCAGCAAAAAGCTCCTTGAGTACGAAACTAGAAACACATACCTTGAGAGACTTAGTGTTGCATTAGTCTGGGCCACCAAGAAACTTAGGCTCTACCTACTCTTGCACATTTTACATATTGTGTCGAAAATGGATCTTCCCAAATACCTATTTGAGAAGCCAACTCTCAATGGGCACCTTTGGAGATGGCTAGTCCTGCTGGTTGAGTTATATCTCAAATATATCCTTTAAAAGGCAGTTAAAGGATCCATAGTCTTAGATTTCTTGGGTGAATCGTCAATATAAGATACCGAGGAAAACTATGATCTCCTAGATGAAGATCTCCTTGTAACAAAAAATGACAACTAGTCGTTGTATTTTGATGGTGCCTCCAACCAAAAGGGATGTGGTGCGGGGATACTCATGGTATCTCCAAAAGAAAAGAACACTCCCTTGTTAGTTAAGCTAGACTTTGAGGGAACCAACAATGCCGCTAAATATAGTGGCTTGTTAATAGGTTAACCAATGATGACACCAAGCTCCTTAAATCTTGGGAACTATCTCGTCATTCTAACACTTAAAAAGTGTGGGAGACAGGATCCCAAAGTTTGCAAGATATCGTAAGAAAATTTGTGTTAACTTTCACAATTCTAAAAGAGGACAAAACTACGAGACTCTCATATTATCAATCTCTAGTTTCTCACTCTTACTCAAAGAGCTCAACCATGCATTCAAAGCTAGCTCAAATTTAGAATCCATTTCTAAAGAGAAAAGCAATTCAAAGAAAGCAAAAATAGGCTATGTTTAGTGGCAAGGAAATGTGCAATCCCGACATGGGGTTTAAATAGCCCAAAATCATCCAGCAAGGCATGAGTGCAAGACGCAGAGGTCTAGCGCCAAATGCTCGCCAAGCACTGACTTCCAATGCTTGAAGCCAGATCCTGGCACCAAACGCTGGCCAAGCATTCAATGCCCGAACTCAGCGCTGGTACCCAGCCTATGTTTCTTACATGACCTAATGCATTGTACCCTTGAGATCACATGCCCTTTATGGTCCCTGAATCTTGGCCAAACCAACTAATCTATGCATAATTTTCACCCTCATTGAGCATATGGCACATTTGGACTCTTTTCGACTCATATTTACTAAAACTCAAATTCCTAAGCCTACCAGAAATAGCAAATTTAACTCAAATCCAATTTTATGTCATTTTCGACCCTAACCATTACTCCAAAACTAAGCCAATTGTCAATCACAACCTAACGCATACCTTCAATCAAATTTTGACCCTTGCTAACCCCAATGCGCATTCAAAATCAAAATTTATCCTGATTAAACTAATTGTCTCAAAAAAATTAAAAAGTTTGCAAGCCCTTCCCCTAAAATTTTGCATTTTTTTGTTGAGAGAGAGTCAGTACCCTCTGTTGCACAAAAAGAGGGTATATTTTTGCGAATCATTATCCCTGCATATATTTACAAATTGCATTGCATCTAGCAAGCCATGTATCACATGAATCATTCCTAGCGGTCACATAGTATACCCACACATTATCACTGCTGCCAAGCAAAAGTACACACAAGCACATGCACACAAATGCATAAACAGTAGTCAAGCTCAAAATCACACAACCTATTTAGTACAAAGTCCCAAATGCAATCCAATCCAAAAGATATGAATGTACATAAAATCTAACATAATACATGACTTAACCAAAGTTAAAACGCAAAGCTATAACTCCTCCTCCTCTAACTCTACATGTATCTTAGCTTGCGAAATAGAGCCAGCCATAGAGGTGAATGGGAGCAAAGGGTTGGGACCAAATAATCCCTAAGTCAGCTCATAATAATCTAAGACACAGGTGTCCTCTCCTCCCTAGACCCCTCTAAAATTATCTGCGAAGAAGAAGACTGCCCAGTAGCTCCATCGGTAAAGAAACCTGCTTCAGCACCACCTTAAGGCATTCCACCAGCGCTCATCCTATTCTGTATTTGCATCTGCTGTGAAAAATATGGGTCCATAGTGGGCATTTGGCTGGTCCTCGCCATGATGGTACCCTCAAAGCCACCTATAGAGTGCCAACCCAGATCCAACAGAGGTTTGGCCTTACCCACAATCTTCATATTAGCCCGTGCTGCCTGCGTCCCTCCCTCAGGCCGAGATGGAGCCTGAGAATACAACCTTGACATACGAGGATGGGATGTATCCTATATCACAGACACATCAAGCTAAGAACAATATAAAGAACAAAAATTAATTAAGAAAAAACTAAGATCCTTACATCAACAGAGTGACCCACCAGCTTCTACGTTAGTTGAATGCACTTTTTCTTTAGGTTGCACCTTCATGAACCGACAAACCTTATTTCACCTAGCTATTAATCAGAAAACAACAAGAGTATTCTCACTTTGCAAAGAAGAGATGATAAAACTCATAATAATCAAATGACTTACTGGCTGGAAATCAGCAAGCATGCTCCGATAGGCATGCGTCTCAGCCTCTAAGGCCTCCTCAATGGGTTTAGTGACCTGGTCTCCCTAAGAGATAACATAGTGAAGCATTAGGTCCACATGAGGGAAATTAGGACCCATATCTCCAAGATGATGTTAAAGCCTAAAATCGATAAGGTTCAAAAAGGTACACTAAAATTGAAGGCAAGTACCATACCTTAGGACGAATTCGCCTCACCAAGCGAGCTAATCTAGCGATCAACACCGAATGGTCCACCCCAAGACTAATTAATGATCCCCAAGATATGTGTAAAGTGGCAACTGAGGCTGGCTGCATGAGCTTATCCAAGCTCACTAGGAGCAATATAGTCGTAAGAGGGTCCACTAGAGTCAGAAACTCCACGGTCAAGTGTATTGGGCCACTCTCTCTCCTAGGTACCATATTGGCTTCCATAAACCTCATATGGGAGTCCTCAACCCTTTGAGGAAGGCAGCCCTATCCATGCCCTTAGGAAGGATTTATGTCAGCCTAGGGCCAAAAGTTGACCTATTCTTGTGAGCAAAGCAATGTCAAAGGTCAAAAGCATATAGTAAATGCAATCTACAATGTCATCGAATCAAAGCTTACTAATTCAGGGGTGGAGCGAAAGAAAATCTTTCGAATATGATCTAGGGTCACCCCTTCCTTCTCGCGCCAGGCCTATAAAGCGCCCACTAGGAAAACACGATCCTTCAATCGAGCCGGAGCAAGCTCAGGGAGATACTCTGATGTGCTTGTTTTAGAGCACGTTTACAACCCCATTTTAGTGTCGAGTCTTGTGCTTTTATATTTGTTTTATGCACATTATATTCGATTTTACCTTGATCTTGTCCTCGAGCTGTTTTTAGGTTATTTCAGGTACTTTTGATGATTTCGAGGTAAAATGTGACGTGTTCGAGGCTTTGACACTCTTATCAAGAGTTTAGATGCGCGTATCATATCTTGGGCATGCATTCCAAGTCACTCTTAAAGATTCCATAAACTCTAAAAGCCATTAGACACTTCAAAGGAGCTGTTCAGCAAGGTTCAGGTTCAGATTCGACCGAATCAGACATCCATTCGGTCGAATGGAAGATAGGGATTCAAGCACATGACTCAAGCTCTTGGGAATAGCCGAATGAACTCCCATTCATCCAAATCAAGGCCCATTCAGCTGAATGATAGACAGGCCCTAAAAACGTTAAGCTTCTGATATAGGCGAATGAGACAACCATTTGGCCGAATGGTACCTCATTCGGCCGAATCCCCACTCCCTTCGGCCGAATGGAGCCTGTTTCCAAAGTTCTTGGTTCTTTCTTAGGCCGGGACTCAAGGGTTTTTTCTAGGGTTTTACCCCTTATGTTCCTAGGGTATAAATACCCTCTTGCTCTGTAAATAACCCGGATGCCTACTTTGAGAGCTCTTGTGCCTCAACCTAGAACATCACTTTAAAGCTTTTCATTTAATTCGAGCATTAGTTTAGATTTACAGCTTCGTTGTTCTCATTTTTAAGGTTTGTATTTTGGATTCGAATTCTTTTTTGTTCACGCAATTTCATTTATGCAAGGTATCAATTCTGTTCTATTTTATTTCGTTTAATGCTTTCAAGTATTGTTTTCGTGAATTTCATTTCTCTTGCTATTATCGTTGCTTCATTTACAGTTTTGATAGAGTAGTTGTCGGTTTTGTTATAGATCTTCGTTTTTCGTTCTCTTGTTCATTACATTCAAATCGTTCGTGTTTTCAATCATGTTCTTTTTCGTTGTTTATGCCCTAGTCTTTATTACTATGTGTGAGTAGTTTTCTTAGGGGTTTGATTGGTGAAATCCTAGGTTGGCTCGTTCTTCATGCGTATAGTTAGGGTTTGATATTGTTGATGATTGATTGATTGATATTCGATGCGAATCTTGTCCTGCCACTCCTTTGGAGACATAGGGCGATTATATGTTGTTCATGTGATTTATAGGGTCACAAACTTCCTCTCACCATCTTGAGTGTCATGATTTATTATTGACTGATTTCTCCTAATTTGGCATATTGATAGTTCGATTGTCCTTCCTAGGGTGGAACTGATCTGTCTCCGTTTTCCTTACATAGCATATTATCGTTTTAGTTCTTGCTTTATTTTTCTATTATTAGTATAGTTCTATCAAATCCCCATAATAACCCTTTGCATCAAGTCTAGAAACTATCGCCCCTTGTCCTTGTGGTTCGACCCCCGACTTACCACTACACTAGTTGTAGTAGTATAGGGTGTTTACAAATATTTTTTGCGTAACTATTCTTTTAGTTAAACGACCTAAAAGATCGGTTATCATACTCGTAAGCCTAAACTTGCATGCAAAATCAAACTGGATGACCCTCTATAAGCCGCCAACAGAAACTTGGCTCTCAATGAGGCCTCACACCGCCTCCTTCATGTTGTGTAGAAGATGGGCATAAGAAAGACATCCCCAATCATAGCTAGGGAATGCGGTGATGTCCCACAAAGAAGGAAAGAAACAACGTGAACCCCGTCTACTTCTATCTGGACAGATAACCCGACTCACTATAAGGAAGAGTAGAATTCTCACTATCTTCTCATCGTGGGGCCTCTCAGCTTGAGGCCAGTAGAAATTCGTTAGTACCCGACGCTCATAACCTTGCCAGGGATGGTGACCGCAATAGGGCCTAGCAAGTCTATCACCTCTTGATGCTTAAAGTGAACGTCAAAGATAAGGACCATGGGCTTATCGGTGAAGCAGAAGCTATGATCATAAAAAATCTGTTAGGGTGATGGTCCCACAACCACTTAAGAACTCTTGGCGGGACTGAAAGTCCGCACATACGTACAAATCATTATCTTGGAAGAGAATCAAACTCATTTAAGGATCAGTCACATTGATAACTTCTCAACTTAATAAGAAGTGACTTACCATGCCCATCAAAGGGCGGTATGAGAGGTGCTCTGTAGGCCGGAATACCATATGGTCAGGCGTCCAACCCGTACAAAGCCAATAGGTATGGAGGCTTTGTGAAACCACCTCTTACTTTGAGGATCCCTCACCTTTTGAGAACCTTGCCGCTTTCGCCGCAACCCGTCGTATAGAATAGGGAGCCATCTTGACAAAAGCAATAAATTTCAACACAAATACAAGGGTTATAGGCCCAAAAATTTCATAACAAAGACTCTGCAATTTCCATAAACAATATAACAACAGTCTCAAGAGTTCTTAGATTTCATTGAAAAACAAAATTATCTGGAGTTCATAGGCTCCATTGAAATGTCACAGTCTCAGGAGATCACATCCTTCACTGAAATGTCACAGTCTCAAGAATTCTCAAATTCCACTGAAATGTCATAGTCTCAAGAATTCTCAGATTCCACCAAAATGTCACAATCTAAGAAGTTCACATACTCCACCAAAATACAACAATCATAAGAATTTTCATATTCTGTCATAAAACAATAATCACAAGAATTCTCATATTCCGTCAGAAAATATCATATGAATTCTTATATTCTGTTAGAAAACAACAGTCACAAGAAATCCCAAATTCCATCAAAAGACAACAGTCATAGGAATTCTTAGATTCAATCAGAAAACTATAATCTTAGGAGTTCACAGACTCCCCCTAAACATAACAAAACCCAAGGATTCTTAAATTCCATACACCTTAGAGTTCAAAAACTCTATTTGCAAAATAGTAGACTATGGAATTCACATATTCCATCATAATAAATCTTAATAACACAAGAGGCTCATTCAAGTTCAAAAACTAATCATGTGCATTCTCAGACATAGGCACAATTCAATAGGAAATTCACAGACTTCTACATCACCACAACAACTCATCAAAGCATAGTGATAGTGGAAATTCATAAATTTTAACTTCATCACAGAAATTCTCAGATTAAGAATCCAAACATGGCTATAGCCCTCATGACATAGCCTTACTCTAATTCTAATCCAAATTATAACCCTTCCAGGCTTATATTGCCCTAAACAACAAAAAAACTTGGCTTTCATGCAAACACAAAAACTCAACTGTTTCTCATACCAAACTTACATAAAAGCATGAATCCATAACCTAGCATCATGATACAACTAATTTGGCACCTAAAACTCAAGCCATTATTATTCTACTAGTGCAAGCAAACCAAGGGTTAAAACTTAACCCACTTCATCTAAGTCAACCAAAATAGGAAATCTTGACTCCCAAACTTACAAGTCATCATCATCTTTAAGCATAATTAAGCATAACCCAACTACAAAATCAATCCAAAACACATGCACCACAAAGATCCACTAATTTTCAGCCATATCCCTATACACCACCAAAAATTACCTCAAAACCTCTCAAATATATCACATTTTACATGTGTAAAAACCAACCTATACATCATATACATGCATATAACAAGCAATTAAAACAACCTGTTACAACAAACAATTATAACAATTCATCACAAAATCCAAAACTCCCAATTCAATTTAGGGTTCATCAAAAAATTAAAAGGAAAATTCAAGTAACTTACTTAGATTTTGCCAATGGGTGAAGCTACCTTGTAGAGAAAAACAGTGGAAGAAAAATAGGGAAGCAAAGATTTAAGGTGGGTTTTGAGAAGCGCAAACTACCAAAATGAAGCCTCAGCAAAAAATTCGAGTGTTTTAATATCCTTAGCGTGTGCGCTAACAAGCAAAGTCGCGCATTGAGCACCTGTTTCCAATGCTAAACGCCTAGAGGTCTAGCGTTAAGCCCTTAGTTTAACGCTTGCGCATGACCTATTTTCTCAGTGCAAACTTGGGACCACCCTATGTAACTGTTATTAGCATATTCAAGTGCGAAAAAACTAGGTATTTCACTCACAAAACCTCACGGGATAATTAACTAAATTTCTAACATGGGGGAAAAGACCAAAATTCCCCTATGACTCAAAAATTAGTCCTAATGCTCATTTTTCAAAACTAGAAAAGACGGGTCAACCCCGTATGACGCCACAACAAAGCAATTGACTCGTAAAGCACTTTTATGACCCAATGACTCTACTTCATGGCTTGAGAGACATCCCTAAAATACATATGTTAATGAATTGTCTCGAGAGACATCCCTATAATACATATTTTGATACAATGGCTCAAAAGACGTCCCTATAGTATGCATATTGGCTCTATAGTTTGGGAGGCATCCCTGTAATGCGCATATTGACTCATTGGCTTAGGAGGCATCCTTTAAAAATACGATGGCTTAGGATGCATCCTTAAAATACGGATTAGCCCAAGAGGCGTCCCTACCCATAATATCTTGGGAGAAGCCCCTAGAATACATTAAGAAGCTAATGAAACCATGGGCCTTGCCTTACATCGGTACGAATCGACTATTAGAGACATCAAATTGGTCAAGGAGTTACCACCAAACATTTAATTGTCTATTTGAAAACCCTAGCATTTGAATTACCAAATGGCTCACGTGAGTGGTCTACGAACCATTGGAAGGTTCGGGACTGGGAGGCTTATTTTAATTCGAGGGTGTTCGCAAAACAAAGGGCTAGAGATGGGGAATAAATTAGATTTAGTAAAATGCAAAGATTTAATATAAATGATCACCTAATTATAAATGTGTGCTTAAAGCTTAAATTTCTTAACCAACCTAATTAGAGAGCGTTATCTCTTGTATGTGCAAGTTTGCCGAAAACTAAATCTAATATGTTCTCCATCTCTAGCCATTTATTTTACACACACCCTTGGATTGAATAAGCCACTCATTCTCGAACCTTCTCATGGTTCGTAGACAACTCAAGTGAGTCATTTTGGGATTAAAACCCTAGGGTTTCAAAATAGCCCATTAAATGTTTGGTGCTAACTCCTTGACCAATTCAAGATTTCTAAAAGTCGCATAGCCGATCCTTAACGATGCACAAACCTGTAAGGCACTAGTGGGTGAGAGCTCTGCCCTCTTTTATTCACCAAAAGGGGAGGTTGGGTTGTAAAAACCGAGCTTTATAGTGGCAATTCACTCATTGAATCGCCAACCCTAAATATAGTTGGGTTCTAAACCCTTAAAATTATTTGCAATGTGCGAAAAAAGGCCCATACATCTTGATAAACTAAAAGGGAAAGTTAGCTTCCCCGAGAATTTCTCCACTAAAGACATCCTAAAGTTTAAGACAATATATGATCCAATATATCATCTTTACAAATTTAAAGCCACCATGGCCATCAAGGGATAGATCTTAAATTATTTCCAGCTTTTTTTTCCTAAGTTCCTAGAGCTAATCTGTCAAAAGTGGTTCAATGCACTAAAGGACAAGGAAAATAAGACATGAGAGGATATCACTAATGCCTTCATGAACCATTATAGACCCAATGTGCAAATACAAATAACTTTATGAGAGTTAGAGGTTCTTCCACAAGGCACCAATGAAGGGTTCATGACCTATCTGAAATGTTAGAGGGAATCAGCCTCTCAAATGGTTTCAAGGCTATCTAGAAAAGAACTTGTGAGAAACTTCATCTCAAGTCTTCTACCTAGGTACAAAAACCATACAAAGTACTTGGATCTCGAAAGTTTTGAGCGTTCCTACGACATTGGTATCAAGATTAATTATGATTTAGCAAAAAAATCATACTGCTCTAGGTGATGAGCAATAAATGGGGAAGAAAACTAAGAAATGACTCCATTTCCAAATATGATGAAAACAATGTTCTTTAATCCCTAGCATCTCAAGATGATACCAACGACAACAACAACAATGACTCTACATATGACCCGTCTGCTTACGATTCTACTTGTCTACGAGGATGACCCTATTAATGACCCACCTTTCTTGATCATCTCTATGGGGATCCCATCATATATCAGGAAAATCATTTGAATTTTTCAACCACAAGGCTTTATTTTTACTCTTTGGACTTGAGAAAAGTGAAAAAGAAGTTCAAATGTCTCTCCCATGTTGTGACATTCATCCATCAAAACCAATAGTGCCAGTTACCAACATGGTACATGGATGAAAGAAGACAATGAAGATATAAATCCTAGTAGCAAAAAGTTAAAGATTGTCACCATATAAGGCCTAATGCTAAATGAGTTGAGTTTTCTAAGTCAAAATCTGAGTCTAAGTCTAAGTTAATCGAGTCTGAATGCATTGAGTCTAGGCTTGTGTTGGTTTTGTCACTTAGAGAAACACAAAAATTATCCCTTAATGTAACAATCCCTAAATTCAATGAACATTACTTTTCATGCTTACTCCTTTTTCTTCCACCCTAATCCTTACTAATTGCTTTGTCTCTAATGAACATGAGTTTGAATTCATTAAATCAATAAAAGAACATGAAAATAAATCACTATAATCAAAGAAATTGAAAATATTAATAGGTGCCAAATAGGAGCAAAAGCATATGCAAATTAGGCTAGTGCTAACTGCAATAGAATGCGTAGAGCAGATATAGTTGCTCAAAGAATGCATTGATATCTCAACTTATAACTATCAAGGATAGAAAGAGATACAATTAGAAGCTGAGTTCATCAAAGTTGCAACAACCATGATTGAATTGGAAACATAGTACCTATTTAAAGGAAGGACCACAGAGTCCGAATTTGTGTGGATTATCGAGATCTGAGTCGAGGTAGTTTTAAAGACAGGTTTCTGCTACCCCACATTAGCATTCTAATTGACAAAAAAAATTGCCATGCTCTTGTTCATTGACGGGGATGAAAGCTACAACTAGATAATAGTGGAAGAGGATATAGAGAAGCCCTCTCCATAACACAATGGGGTGCCTATTGCTATATGGTCTCGCGTTTTGGCATCAAGAACATAGATGCCACATACAATTGTAAAATCTTGAAATCATCGAGGGCACTTCATCACCCTCCTAAGATTCTTTAAATAGCTTAGATAGCTTAATGTGGAACTCAACCCTTAGAAAGGTATCTTTGATGTAACATCAAGTGGGTTGTCATCAACTCTTGAAGCATTGAGATTTATCCTAACAAAATCAAGGATATCTTGGCTATAATACACTTTAAAAATAAAGAATAAATCTGAAGCTTCTTAGGGCATTTACAATACATCAGTATTCAAGCCAGTCTTCTAAAAAATGAAAAATTGGGACAAAGGTTTCTAAAATGCTTTTAATTTGATAAAAAGCTATCCCTTCCTATCTTTCTCCAGCATTGCCAGGAATTCCTCATTGTCTATACCTCACAACCACTAACTCGATAGCCGGGGCTTTCCTAACTCAAGAGGTAGAGGGAAAGGAAATATATTATGTTAGCAAGAAATAATCACACCGAAAAACTAGCATGGACCCACGAGGAAAATACATCTTGAACTTAATTAGACCCTTTATTATCAAAAAAATCCTTTTTAGAGGTAAAGTAAAGCTTATAGATATGGACAGTAATGAGTTTTGTTTATAGAAAAATCCATATAGAGCTACGCGTTGGCCTAAGTCCTACAATGGATAAGTAGGCAACCTTACTAGAGGCCCGACCACAATCATGTGTTTCAAATCTGAAAAGAAACCTCTGAACTACACCATCTTTGAGTTTTAAATCTAGTAGAAACTTGTGAAATGCAACTGACAAAGTCTCGTCCCTTATAAAGCTACGTGTGAGCTTGATTCCCTTTGTGGATATGTAGGCAACCTCGCCTGAGGCCTGACAATAATCATGAGTTTTTGAATATGAAAAAAGCAACCTCTAAAGTGCACCACCATGAGTTTGAATTATGAAAGAATCTTCTAAAAAAGAACATACTTAATCTCCCCACCGTCACGAGTTTCTAAATCTAAAGAGAAACCATTAAAGCATGTAACATAAGTTTCGAATACCCAAGCGAGACTTTTGAATAGTAGAGATATATTTTGACATGATTCTTTAAAAAGGATACATATTCAATCTCTCACGAGGCCCGGTTACATTAACAAAAATTAAGCTTTGCACTTAGAGAAAAGGATTTAGCAGAATGCAAGGCGTTAAATGCACAAAACTAGAGCGTTGAATGCCTAATGTCAGAGTGTCATACAAGAGGAATCTTGCCTCCTTTGAGCACCTATGGAAAAAAGATTTGTCTAAAGCTCTCAAGTTCCTTTAACCCCATGATTTATAGTAACTTTATACTAAGTTGCAGCTTGTTCTTCCATGATTACTTTGGCTCATTTGGTCTTAGTAATCGATTTTAAGTTTGTAAATTAAATGTAATCATTAAAAAATTTAACAGTGCCTCATAATTAAAACTAACTTAATTTTAGAGATTAAAGAATGATAAGTCTAAATCAGAGGACATAATGCAAGTGGTTTTAAACTTGAATAAAAACCCATTCTTTTTTATTTCATGGTTTTAGCCCACAACCAAAAGTCAAATTGTTTAGCAACTTTTCTTGCCTTTGGTAAGCCTTTCATCGACCAGTTTTACCTCCTTCCTAAACCTCTCCATTGATGACACAACCTACGCCTCCTAAATTCTAGTCGTTTAGACTTGGTTTGATTTTGATAAAGACAAGTTCTATGAATCATTTAGCTCGCTTAAGTAGCGATTTAAGCCACCTCTCAAGTGCAAAAGTCTCATAAATTTCCATAAATTAATGTCACCCTTGCAAACTCAAAAAGCGACGCCTTTGACCCGTGGAAGCTCTTAATGCCTCTCGCAGTCTCTCGCATCAACCCAGTCATACCCTAATGACTCATGCATCCTCTTAGTTACAAAAAAAATTTCAAAGCCTCTTTGCAAAAATTTCCATAAAAAGCCTCCTCAAATAAATCCTTTTCCTTCTTATTGGGAGACAGTTGGTATCGCGTCCATATCCATCATACATTCATCATAAGTTATGCGGCCTTATTGAATTAGACACATGCATCATAAGTCAAACCTTATCACAGTCACATTTAGCAAAGTCACCCAAGTTTCCAAAGCTACATAAATCTAAACTATAATCAAATCTGCCATAATCCTGAATCCTATGCAAAGTTAAAATCCTAATCTTGCAGAACAATCATTTGTCAAAGCATTAATCAGTAAGCCAAGCTCCTATCTTGAAAATTGGTGAATAGAAGAGCACAAACAAATAAGCATGATGCTAGGGGCTAAGATCTCCCCTTTGAAGGCTTCTAGGGCCTCTTCTTCGAGTCCCATGACATCTCCCTAAAGAGTTAGCATAGAAGAGCCATAAATCAACACAAGAAAGATCATGCCTCTTATAGCAAAACACGTAGAAAACTCAATGTTTTTAAAACCATACTCGCTTCTGACCTTGATAAATACAAATAAAAACCAAAAAATTTCAAAACCAAATGTATATAGCCACAAATCTCCTATAGCGTGGTGCCCTCGGAAAAATACGATAACCAAAATATTCCAAAAGTTAATCCTCATAACCTATCCAAAAAACCAAAAGTTCACAAACTTCAAAACCAACTAAAGCCTTTCTCCCCCACGGAGCTACTCTACAAGTAAATTCTTCTCTAGTAGATAAAATCTCCCCAATGGATTAAAAATACCCAATAGATAAACATCCTTAGCGAGGATAAAAAGGAAATACCCTTAGAAAGCACTTAAAGACCTCAAGGAAAACCTCTCCGACGGAAGCACAAATTGAAAAAATTCCCAACGGAGTTCGCCTATCCCTTGCAAGAAAGAAAATAGCCCTTTAAAAAGTGATGATCTCTTCAGCCAAATCAACCAGATACCGAGTTGGATTGTCATAAGATATGAAATTAGCCTATGCTAAGGGACTAGTATAAAGAAAACTCCCTAGTGGAGCAGGATAGAACCCTCTCAAAGCGCTAAAGCTTCCTTTGTAAACCGCATGGGTGTAAGGAATAATATACTCAGTCCCTCTTCCATTTTATGCCGCGTCATCTCGATAGCGATTACATCCGGCATAACAAACCATGTCTCTGACATAAAAGGTCATGTCAGCATAGAAGACCATGTCTCTAGAACAGTAGGTTATGTCTCCTAGTCGTGCCACCCTAATAATGACTCCCCATTGGCACACCAGGCCATGTCTTAAAGCCATGCTACCCTGACAATGATTCCCCCGTTAGCACATCAGGCCAACTTATAAGTTGCACCACTCTGGTAGTGGCTCCCCATTGGCATATCAAGACAATTTATAAGTCGCACCATCTCAATAGCGGCTCTTAGTCAGCATCAGCCTCCCTAGAAAAATATCTTCAGGCTCTAACACTAAGCATTAAGGCCAATCTAAGCAAGTTCCCATCCTTAGCAAAATAGGCTCAATGACACCCCCAAAAACACGTTTTTTTGTGAACTAACCCTTTTTTTTCCAGGTATGATGTTAAAAGAAAGGTTTGAGGTTGCAGAACATCTCAGGTCTTTCTTTGTCCCAAGTTGTACTTTGACCTTTATGTTATCCAAAGTTGGGGATTTTGTAGATACAAAATCGTGTCTGATGAAACAACCCTGACAAGTGGACTTAGCTTGGGTCGAGATCGAGTATGTGTAAACCCAAAAATACCTCAAAACTTAAACCCCAAAAAAACCCCAAACACAAACCCAAGTCTAAGACACTTACCTTTGCCTAAATACATAACTCAAGTCCCAAAAATACTTCATTCAAAACACCAAAAAAAACCGCTTAACCCATGTAAAACAGAGATTCAAAGCTCTTATACTAAACTAGTTGGGCATCCAATGCCCTCTCTACGTCTTACTCATAGTGTTGGCCTAGCTTATCTCCTCTTCAGCTCCTTTCTAGCTCATCCCCTAGATGCGTCTGATGCCCCACCTTTGGGTGCTGCCCCAAAAGCGCTCATGTCTCGTTTTAAGCCTCTTTTTAATCGAGTAAAAGATTCCTTTTTTGAGCGCTTGATACACAACACCGGTATTTGACGCCCAAAATTGGAATCAAATGCACTAACTTGGCATCCAAAGCTTAGGAAACTAACCATTTATACCTATAAATACCCCCTAATTTTCTAACCAAAGGGTAGGTATTTTGTGATTTCTAGAGCATCGTTACTCTGCCAAAATACCATGTTAAGCACCCCTAAACTCATTCACACATAAATCCTAGTACGTAAGGCATACCATTTGCCTTAGATCAACAAGAAACCATTACTCCTTCAACAAGCACTCAACCAAGAGTCAAGCAAAGGCATAATCCTCAACGATAAACACCATGTACCCTAATCTTTGTCAATTCTTTAATTGCTATGTCTACTTCTGCTCCACTATTTGGCTAGTACTTGCCTTTGGTGGTTATATACCCATATAAGGTCATTAACTATCCCTTTTTATGATGATTGTGCAAGGTGCAAACCCCTCTCGCATGAACACTTATTTTAGAATTTATGTCACTTTTCATGAACCTTGATCAATAAAAGAGTCATCACTTTTGATGGTTCCTTATGATTAACTTTTATAATTTTATTTTAATGTTTCTTTTGCCAATGATAAGAAGATCTAGGAGAAACTCCTAATTCACTAGATTAAGTCTCAAAACCCTAATGTTGAGTGCTATGATTAAGGAACCATCCTCATGGAGTTTTCTCCTCTTAACATATTTCTATCCCCTTTCCTTTGCATTTTAATTATTGCAATTTACTTACATTATGTCTCTTCCATTTTTATCTTAGTCTATGATGTAATGATATTAACATCTCTAATCTTATTAGACTTGCCTCTTAACCCATTTCTATGAGTGAACCCTAAGTATGTATGTAGACATAAAATTGTCTCCCTATATAGGGGTTCAATGACGAAATAACCCTGATGAGCAAAATTAGCTTGGGTCAAGATTGAGTATGTGTGAAACCAAAATCACCTCAAAGTGGAACACTTGAAAAGCCCTAAACAAAAATCGGAGCCCTAGACACTTACATTAGCCCAAACACATAACCAAAGTCACAAAATCACATCATCCAACACAAAAAAAACCCTAAACATGTGTAAAACCGAGGCTCAAAGCTCTTATGCTCGATGCACAAAGCGAGCGTCAGACATAACAACTGAAACAGAGCTGAAGCCTGAGCGTCCAATGCCCAACATATGCGTCAAATGCCTTATGTGCGTTAAATGCTCAGAGCCAATACATTTCAGCTCCTCTTCTGCTCCTTTCTTGCTCAGCCTCCTAAAAGTGTTTGACTCCTAGCCTCACCATCTGATGCTCAACTTTTATGCACTATCCCAAAAGAGCTCATGTCTTGTTTAAAGCCTCTTTTCATCCAAATAAAATATTCCTTTCTTAAGAATCAGATGCACAACCTAGGCCTTTGTCGCCCTAAGTTGGCTTCATACATATTGACTTGGTGTCCAACACTCAAGATACAAACTCTATTTTTCCTATAAATACCTCCTCGTTTAATGAGCAAAGGGTCTTCTTTTCTCACATTTTCCAAGTTCATCACTCTGCCAAATTATAGTCCTAAATCACCCTCAAACACAATCAAAGACTCTCAAACATCCTTCATACTTACCAAGGATTATTCAAAGTACATTTTGATACAACCAAGAAATGAAATCTTATCCCATCAAAACATACTCAAGAAAACACTTAAGAAAAAGGACATTGATATGTTCATTTTATATAGTGTTTTACCCCCGTCCCTTGGTCATATTTAGGAGTAATTTTGGCTCTATAGAGCCACTTTTATAACTAATGTGCGTTTTCCAGTGTTTTCATAGATTTGGTACTATTTTGTTGCATTTCTCAGATTTATTTGAGCCACTACAAGCATTGGAGTAGGATCGCATTATTGTGATAATAGTTCGTAGCCTAAGACCGGTTGGAGTAATCAAATCGATGATTAAAGAGATCGGTGAAGAAAAAGAGTCTAGGAAATTGGACCGAGCCTTAATGGTCTAATAAGATTCGGATTAGGCCAGTTAAGAGCCAACATCATTTGGCCCGGAAGCTCGCCTTGAGGCATGCTTGGCCGGGCGAGGCATAAAGCAAAGAAGAATCAATCTCCTTGGAGACGCGCTTGGCCGGGTGAACATCTACCCTACGGGACACGTGTATTTTTCTAGTATTAGTTGTGAAATTAGGGTTTTGCATGGGTTTTTTTGGTGAGTTTTAGTTCTTTTTTTTCATTCGGACTCTTTAGGTTAGTTTGGATTTCCCTTAATTCTTTAGCTTTCGTTGAATACTCTGAACTATTGCTTTAAACTTTTTGAATTTTATGCAATTCATTATTTCTAAGTAATTTGATAACGATTCCTTCTCTTTTTATTTTCAAAAATTTAACTATTTTGACTTATCATGCCATATTTAATTGCTTTGCTTAGTTTAAATTCTATTATGTGTGAGTAGTTCTATTTTTAGGGTTTTGGGGATCCATAAATAATATGAAGGGGTAATTATTATTGTTAATTGTCAATGCTTGATTAATTTCCTATTGATTTATTGGATACTTTATTTTTAGATTTGGCCAGGTTTAATTGTATGAGTCAAGCAATATTGATTTGAGATTCGAGAGGTGAAAATTGATGTTTAGGCTTAGTTTTTATAAATGGCTAAATCAAAATTTGAGAGGTGCAATTTAATACCGATAGATTAATTTTATGATTATAATATGTAGCAAAGGCCCTTTATGATCTGATTAATTGATACATTGATGATTGACTATTATGTTTTACCTTGGAATATTGTTTATTGATGAACCAATACCATAGGCTTTGGTTCCTTGATTTCCTCCTCCATGAATTCAATCTAATTTATTTGTTTTCTTATTTTAATCTTTCCATAAAAAATCAATTTGGATACTCGATAATTTAGACTATCTAGGTTGATTAGAAATAGAAAAACTTGTTTCCCTGTGGATTCGACCCTACTTCCCTATCTATTTTAGTGAGTTGTTTTAGGAATTACTTTTGATTGGGTGATATGACTTTAGCTTGTCAAACTCTCCTCAACAGTAAAGTCCAAGGACCACTAATCTCTTTCAATTCTTTATTTGCTTTGTCTACTTCTACTCCATTCTTAATCTAGTACTTAGCTTTGATGGTTATACACCAATATAAGGTCATAATCTAGCCTTTTTATGATGATTATGTGAGTTGCAAACCCCTCTAAAATGAACACTTATTTCCATCTATATGAAACTTTTGATGAGCCTTAATCAACCAAAAATTGATCACTAATGATGGTCTCTTATGATAAACTAGCACAACTTTATTTTCAATGTCTCTTTTGCCTATGACGTGAAGGGGTAGGAGAAATTCCTATTAAACTAGGTCAAGTCTAAAAACTCTAACTTTGAGCATCATAATCTAGAATCATCCATATGCATTGGTCTCATCTTAACATATTTTAAATCCCTTCCACTTTTTACTTATTCCAAGTTATTTTATGTTCCTTTGGCCTTTTTTTAATTTGATATATGATGTAAAGATTAGGACATCTCTAATATGACTAGACTTGACATTTGACCCATTTTTATGCGCAAACCCTAAATATGTATCATACTTGAATACATGTTTAGGAGTTATCCATAAGGTCCATTTCTTGTTCAAGGATCATAATTCATACTTTAAGCTTATTTATGTCTATATATATTAATGATGTTCTAAGGCTAAATCATAAATGCCTCTTGAACTAGATTCATTTCTAAGTTGGAGTACATCAAAAGAAAAAGTCTCTTTAGGCTTCTTTCTTCATTTGATCAATTAATCTCTTCAACTCATCTTACATCATACTTACTTTGCATTTTACTAATCTAACCTTTTGACTCTTGAATCTTGCCTCTTATTACTTGTTTGGTTGTTGTAATTTTGTACATAATTCTTTCTTTGTATTGAGATTGCATAATCACTTTTATCATATGTATTAATCAAGACCTATTAAAATGAAATCATACCTAATCGGATAAAATTGTAAAACCATCCATAAGGACCCTTAATCTTATGGACAATTAATAAAATGATCACCTAATTTAGACTTATGTGCATAATTCTTAACTTGCCAACAAACTAAATTAGAGTGTGCTCTTTACTTGATTTTGCAAGTTACCAAGGACTAAATCTAATTTATTCTCCATCTTTATGTCATTTTTTTGCACACACTCTTAAATTGAAATAAGTTGCTCATTCCCAAACCTTCATATGGTTCATAGACAACTCATGTGAGTCACATTGGGATTTAAACCCAAGGGTTTCCAAACAGCCTATAAATGTTTGATGGTGACTCCGTGACCCTTTTTTATGTCACAAAGCCACGTAGCTGATCTTATTGACATTAAATATAGTAGGGCACTAGTGGGAGAGAGTTTCTTCCTCTTTTCTTCACCAAAAAAGGAAGTTTAGGTTGTAAAAATATGGGCTCTCTAGTGGTAACTCATTTATCAAATTGTCCATCCAAAACCTAGATGGGTTCTCGACCCTTAGCACTTACAAAAAATCCCCTATCACACTTGAATACATGTTTAGAGATGATTATATGGATTATTTCTTGCTTTAGATTTCATATCCATACTTTAATTTCAATTTTGCACATTTAAATGCCATGATGTTCTAAGGTAAAATCATAAATGTCACATGAACTGTACTCATTTGTAAGTTGAAATACATAATGAGGAAATTAAAGTATCTTTAGGCTTTCTTCTTCATTTGATCAAGAAAATATCTCCAACTCATCATGCATCAAAATTACTTTGCATCTTACTAACCCTAACATTTTGTTTCTTTCCTCTTGACTATTATTATTTATTGTGATTGTTGTATCTTACGTACATGACTTATTTTTTTATTGAGATTGCATGATCACCATTATATTTGCGCTAATTAAGAAATATTTATTCCAAATGCCATGCCTAATAAAATAAACACTTTAATACCTCATATAGGTACCCATTAATCTTGAGGACTCTTACCAAACTGAACACCAAAAACAAAGTTTATGTGTATTAAACTTAACTTACTCAATCCACTTAGTTTAGAGTGTGTTTATCCTTTGTTATTGTAGGTTTTGTATAGGACTAAATTTGATTTTTTCTCCATCTCTATGCCAATTTCTTGCACATATTCTTAAATTTAAATAAGTTGTTCATTCCCAAACATTCTCATGGTTTGAAGACCACTTACGTGAGTCAATTTGGGATTCAAACCCAAGGGTAACCAAACAACCCAAAAATGTTGGGGGCGACTCCTTGACCCTTTTTTCTGAAAGTTGTGTAGCCGATCCTTATTGATGTATAATTATAGTAGGGCACTATTAGGGAAGAGTCCCTTCAACCGAAAAAGGGAAGGTTGGGTTGTAAAAAACTGGGCTCTCTAGTAGTGATTAACTCATTGAATCATCCACCCGAAACTTAGTTGGGTTCACGAACCTTAAAAGTTACATTAAAGCCCCTACATAACCATAACTCCTTCTATAAATTCTCATGCAAAACTCAAGATAAGGAACCATCCTCAACGATAAACACCAAAGACCCCTCTTAAATTCATTCTTTTACTTTAAAAGTAGTCCACTTTTAATCTGTTCACTCTTTAGTATTTGGTCTTAATGGTTTTATATCCATTTAAGGTCTTATATTAACTACTTATTATAATGATTATGGAAATACAAATATCTTCCACACGAACCATTATTTCAACTTTTATGCACTTTTAAGTGAGCCTTGATCAACTAAAGAGCCATCACTCTTGATGATCTCTTGTGATCAACTTTTACATCTTTGTTTTTATGTCACTTTTGCCTATGATGTGAAAATTTAGGACTCCTTAATTCACTAGGTCAACCCTTAAAACCCTATTGTTAAGCACTTTAATCAAGGAACCATCACCCTAGATTGGTCTCCTCTTAATAATCTTAGCAAACCCTCTCCCTTTCATCTTACTTGTTGTAATTTATTTCTTGTCTCTTTTTCCTCTTTTCCTTTGGTCTATGATGTAGAGATTTAGACATCTCCAATCTCTCTAGACTCAACACTTTTCCCAAATTTATCAGCAAAACCTAGGTATACATCCCACTTAAATGTATATTTAGGATTTATTCAAAGGTTTTTTTATGTCAAAACATCATTAAGCATACTATGATTTCTATTTTGCATTCTTAATTCAATGATGTTCTAAGGATAAATCGCATAGGTATTCATGAACTAGACTCTATTGTAAGTTGAAGCTCATTATGGGGAAGGGTCTCCTTAGACTCCATTCTTCATTTGATTAAGTAACCCCCTTTAGCTCGTCAAGCATCATCTATATTTTGCATTATACTAACCTTGTCTTATCTCTTTTCCTTGATTATTGTGCTTTTATTTCATAATTCTTACTATGTAATGAATGGGTCTGGTCATCTTTATTTATACACTTAATTAATAGCTATTGATTAAAAATAATGCCTAATAAGATAATCTAAGGGTAACTTGGCTCTAGGGACCCTTAAAATTATTGAAATTAACAAAGTGGTCACCTAATTTAGACTTATGTGCATAGTTATTAACTTGACAACCAACTAAATTAGAGTATGCTTTATCCTTGTATTTGCGTGTTTTCTTAGTAGCTAAACCTAATTTGTTCTTTATCTTAAGTTAATTAATAGCATATAATTATTGGGTTAAAATAAGTTGCTCAGTTCCTATTTCTTATGGTTCAAAGAAAACTAACATGAGTCATTTTGGGAATCAAACACAAAGGATGTTTGAATAATCCATAAATGTTTGGTGATGACTCCTTGACCAGTACAATTTTGTAAAGCTGTATAGCTAACTCTTAAAGATGCGCAAATTAAGTAGGGAGCTAGTGGGGGAGAGCCCCTTCCTTTTTCTTGACCAAAAAAGGAAGTTTGTGTTGTTAAAAACTGGGCTCTTTAGTGGTAATTCACTCATCAAATCACACAACCCAAACAATGTTAGGTTCATTGACCCTTTAAACTCATGAATTTTACCCCTAAAAATCAGCGACTTTACTGGAGATCTTCTATGCCTAAAGCATACTAGCTAAGCACGCAAATGAGAAACCAAAAAAACTTGCTTTATGTGCTTACAATTTACTTGAGATTATGTTAGACATTCTTGCATTCATGCATTTAATTTTCCACATGTGGAAAGTTACAACTTTAGGCACCGTCTCATACGAATGTTTTCTATATTTTAGACAAATTAAGAGTAGAAGATTAGCTAAAAACCAATTAAGGCTCATAGCTTAACCTTTGGCTTTTCCAAAACTTACTAAATCGTGGTACTTGGCACACGTTCATGGCATTAAGTCAGGGGGGTTGTCCTCACTCTTTGGCCTCTTTTGAGTATTGGATCTAAGTGAATGGATCTTCCTGTAAGCCATGGACATTCTTGACTCATGTAACCTTAGCTCATGTAAAACATAGAACCTTGGCTTGGTGAAGACTTTGCATATGGCATTTATATAAGCATGCTAGCGTGACTAAGTGAACTTACATGTAATTGCTATATTATTTGCACTAACCTTTGGAATCTACCTTTCAAAACCCTAGGGAAACATAAACCCTAATGAATGAATTACATACATCATTGTCTTGACTAACTCCTTACAAGCATGAATTGACTAGAGCAAATAGAAAGTGCTAATACTCTAATAAATTTAGCACGTAAGATCAAAGGTATGGTCCAACATTTCAAAAACAGTAGGCAATACTTCGACATTGCCAATAATGACAAACTTAAAGGTAAATTTATCCTCCCTAAGAAAGTCTTAACTAACACTATCACCACGTTCAAATCCATGAATGATACCCGCTATCATCTATGCAACTTCAAAGAAACAATGGCGATCAAGGGAGTAGTCTTGAGTTATTCCCCCTTAATTCCCCATGTCCTTGGAACCAATATGTCAAAAGTGGTTCTATACACTATACGACAAGGAACCAATAAAGGATTCACGACCTATCTCAATCGTACGAGAGAAATGGCCTCATAAATGGTCTCATGACCACCTAAGAAAGAACTCATAAGGAATTTTATTTCAACCTCCTCCCAAAATATAACAACCACATGATAGAAATGTTATTAAATTCATAAGTGGTTGTATCAAAAGATAATTTTTTAGTTTCTTTGGTGTAGTAACCATTAGAGACCTAAAATCTATACATTTAGATTCGACGGACCTAGACTCAAACTAGTAGAATTTTGACTCTATTTTCAGGCCTTCTCCAGGGATAATCTTTAGTTTCTTTCCACTAGGAGTTGTGATCTTTAGAGTCCATCCATGCATCATATCGGGAACTAGCACAATTAATTCTGAAGGATAGAAGTTATAGCTTTGGATGGTTGCTTGGACTTCTTTCTCAGTTTTCTCAAGCCCAAATAGCAAAGATATAGCTTGATGATCAACACACTTGAGCAAAGAGGTTCGGGAAAGTCGTTGTAGAAATCCTCTTTGTCTTTTTTTGATGAATTTTCCTTTTAGAGTCGAGGGATAAAGTTTTGATTTATGTTTTTACTGGCCTTGAGCCTTAGCTATCTTGTAAGCAACTTCCTTAAGGATGTATTCTCAAAGCTCTTGCTCAGGAAAGTTCATATCCAAGCCCAAAGAGGTTATGTTTTCTGTAAAGGGAGTAGGAGGCGCTGACTTTCAACCTAGAGTCAAGCCAAAGAAGTATCCTTGGTTCTTTATCATAGTGTGTACCTTAGGATAAAGTATGAAAGGTAAATAGTCAAATTCAAGCATGGCTATTTTGGTGCTAAAGCTAAACACTTCTTTATCTTCCTCATCATGCTCAATGTTGATGAGTGGTTTGTCAATGATTTGGACCTTGATGGTTAAGGCATCATTAGAGATCATAGTGCCTTTAAAAGGTAGTTTCACCTTTTAATGCAATGATGGTGGGACAACCCCTAAACCATAAATCTAAGGGCACCCTAAAAGTAAATAGAAGCTAGGTTTATTGATGTATAGAATTTTGAAGGTAACCTTCCTCTCTATTGGGCCTGAGATAAGGGACAAGAAAATAGTTCTAACTGACTGATTGTGAGTCATATGCTCGGACACCTTTTATGATAGACGTAAATTCATTCATGGCAAAGACTAATGTTTCCGCAGTGCGAAGATAGTACACGTTAATTGAGGACCTGTTGTCAATAATAGTCATGAGGATGTTTTTGTTACAAGTGAAAACATTAAGATATAAGGCCTTGTTGTGCAAGCTCCCCTCGAAGGGCATATCATCGTCTGAGAATAATATTTTTGACTTCTCCCTTTTGATGGTAAGGATATTGACTAGAGTGTCGGGTGAAGTTCCTAAGGGGACACTAATCTTGTTTAATGCATTCAGGAGTACATTGTGATGCTCGGAGGATGTAATGATTAACTTCCAAATGTTGACCTTATCTTGAGTCTTCTTTAATTGCTTAATAAGAGAGATTTCCCCTTTAAGTGGAAGTGTTGTTAGGGCGCTTAAGTCTGGAATGGGGTTTAGAGCAAGATTCTAAACCCGCCCCTACCTAATCGGTCATATCTTTTTTGTACCATTCATGATTTATACTTTTTGTTGGGGCAACAACATGGGCAGTTTCATCGAGGTAAACATCTTTTCCATCACTCTCCAATATGCCATTAAATATGTCTAGTGTCCATAGGATCTTGAAGTTTTGGTGATGGAACCACCATTCAAATGATTAGTGAGGATGGATCAAATGTGGGCCCATCTTTGTAGATTGACAAGATGGCAAGAGGACGGGTTTGATTGTTAGGCTTGGCCCTAGGAAGGACAGACAATCTCCCATCATCAACCATGTCTTTTAGTAAGTGCTTAAATCAAATGTGATTCTCAATATCGTGTCCCTTACCTCAGTGGAACTTAAAAAACAAGCTTGGTCCTACTTTGCACTTTTCTTATACACAAAAAGATCTTTTGTCGATCCAATGGGATTAATATTACCACCGCTTGTCAAACGATTAAATGTATTAGATTATGTCATTTCAAAGTTGGAAAAGACCCAATAAGGATGGCTTTAGAAACCTCCTCATTTGTAGCTAATACGAAAGTTATTTTAGGACCTATGAGATTCAAGATCATTGACATAATTAGCATATTTTGATGTAGGGTAAGTTTTGGCATTCTTACTCTTCTATTGCTTGCTTTTTTAGTAACAGGGTTCTTCATTAGGTCCTCTTCAATGACAGTGCCAATGATGTAGGCACGCTCAAATGACTCTAGACCCTAATACATCATACGGTTATTGCATTCGAGGAAGAGGCTCGAAATGAAAGCCCTTATAAGCTCTTTCCCAGGAGGTCGTGAGACCATCTATGAGGCCATTTCTCTCCAACAATTTAAGTAGGTCGTGAACCCTTTGTTAGCTCCCTACTATGGCTCCGTACCATTTCTCTCCATCATCTAGCTCTAAAAAATCTTTGTCCTTTAGAGCATAGAACCACTTCTAACAAATTGGCTCTAAGGACATAAGGAAAATGACAAGGAATAATTCAGGATCTACTCCCTTGACCGCCATAGTAGCTCAAAAGTTACATAAATGATAGTGAGGATTTGAACTTGAGAATATCATTAGTCGAAAGCTTTTTAGGATGGCTAAATTTCCCTTTCAGCTTGTCATCATTGGCGGTGTCAAAGTATTGTCCATTATTTGTGAACTGGTGGACTATGCCCTCAATCTTTTAAACTAAATTTCCAAGAGCATTAGCACTTTTGACTTGCTTAAGTTGTGTATTCATCCTTGTAAGGACTTAGTCAAGTCATTGACTACAGCTAGGAGTTGGGTCATCTGTTCTGCGGTAGTCATGGTTTGAAGAGGAGTACAAGGGGAATCAAGAGAAGACAATGATGCTAGCTCATATACTGGCAAGGGTTGTTGCAGAGACGTTCTCTTCAACGTTCTACCAAATATTTGAACCTAAACTAACAAACTTCTAAGGAAAAAGCAAAATCTTCATGACTTTGCATATGGAAACACTAAGACTCAAATTGACTTGGGTTGAGTATTTATGGGTCAATGTCGAGAGAGAAGATACACATGTATGATGCAATTACAAATATGATGTAACTATATGATCACCTCTTATTCAAGTTTAAGGAGTAGGCCTCCATTACAAGAATGATTCCACATGCATAATACGGACTCGATATGCATGGGCTCAATAGATACAATACCCGCATTGGGATTAAGGCTTTTGTGGTGATTAAGGGTAGTTTTAGAATTTCATCCGCCAGGACAATTTTGAGTTTTTGCCGATGAGGGGTAATTTTGGGATTTTGCCCCAATAAGGTTTTAGTGGGAAGGTCGAGTTTTTACCGATTTATGAGGTAATTTTGAATTTTTACCCAAATAAAATTTCGAAGGAAATGTTAGGTTCTTAATAATCTGGATTCAGAGGTAAATTTGGGATTTTACCGATGTAGCAATTCAGGGGTAAATTTTGATTTTTGCGAAGCAAAAGCCATTTCGGATGTAAGATAGTCTTTTTACCATGGCTTGGATTTTTGAGAGGAGAGAAATGGCTTTTCTTGGTTTTTGGTAGCTTTGGGACAATTAGGGAGATAAGGTTAGGTTTTCATCGTGTTTGAGGCAGTTTGAGAGGTAAGTTTTGGATTTTACTAGAGTGAGGTATTTTGAGAGGTATGGTCAACATTTTACCGTGTTTAGGTCATTTTTTAAGGTAAGGCTAAGATTTTGGATGTCGTCTTAGGGCAGGACACATGCATGATGGGACATGATGAGACAAGGCATGTCACAGTTTTGTTGCGATTTAATGCTTGTAATGTATAAATGATCCTAATTGTTATCATAGACCAAGGTTACATGGAATAATTCATTTGTTAAGGGTTTAGGTTTCCCTAGGGTTTCACAAAACTAGATTCCAAACATTAGCGCAAATAACATAGTAATTGCATGCAAGTTCAAGTAGTCATGCTAACATGCTTGTATAAATTCAAGATACAAAGTCTCCACCTAGCCCAGGTTTTATGTTTTGCATGAGCTAAGGTTGGTTGAACATGAGTCAAGAGGGTCCATGGATTACAGGAAGATACATTCACTTAGAGCCACTACTTAAAAGAGGTCAAAGTGAGAGGACAACCCCTCACACAATGCCATGACCGAGTGCTGAGTGCCACGGTTGTGGTAAGTTTTGGAAAAGCCAAAGGTAGAGCCATGAGCCTTAATCGATTTTAGGCTAATCCTCTACTCCCATTTTTTCTCGAATGTAGAACACATACGTATGAGACGGTGCCTAAGGTTGCGAGTTTTCACTCGCAAAAAACCACATGCATGAATGCAAGGACACCAAACATAATCTAAAGCCAATTATAAGCACAAAAACCAAGTTTTTTTGGTTTCTCATTCGTATGCGTAGCCAAGTATTTTTTAGGCATACAATCTCCCCACTTGAGTCACCCATTTTATAGGGTAATTTTTATTTGCTAAGGCTCGGTAAATCAACTAGGTTTTGAGTGGGTGATTCGATGAGTGAATCACCACTAGAGAGCCAAGTTTTTTACAACCCGATCTTCCTTTTTGGTGAAGAGAAGGGAAGGAGCTCTCCCCCACTAGTGCCCTACTTAATTTGTGTGTCGTTAAGGATTGACTACGCGGCTTTGCCAAGTTGTACGAGTCAAGGAGTCACCACCAAACATTTAAGGGTTGTTCGGACACCTATTGGGTTTGAATCCCAAAATGACTCACGTTAGTGGTCTTCAAACCATTAGGTTCGGAAATGGGAAATTTTTTTCAACCCAAGAATTATGTGCTAACAATTTACTCAAGATATAGAACAAATAAGGTTTAGTTCCTATGAAAACATGCAAATACAAGTATAAATCACACTAATTCAATTGGTTAGCAAGATAAGAATTATGCAAACAAGTCTAAATTAGGTGACCGCTTATTTGATTTCCATAAATTTACATGTTCTTATGGCCAACTTATATTAGAACATTACTGACTTAAGAATGAAAAATAAAAATTAAAGTATGCTTGATGATGTTTAGTTATGAAATAAGCCTTTGAATAACTCTTAAATATACATTCAAATATGATTTATACCTTGGGTTTGCTCATAAAAATAGGAAAATTGTTGAGTCTAGAGAGATTAGAGATGTCCAAATCTCTACATCATAGACCAAGGAAAAGAGGCCAAAGAGACATGAAATAAATGGCAATAAGTAAAATACAAGGCAGAGGGATTGATAAAATTTTTAAGAGGAGATCAATCTATGGAGATGGTTTCTTATTAAAGTGCTCAAAATTAGAGTTTTGAGGCTTAGCCTAGTAAAGCAAAGGAGTTACTCCTAACTCTTCACAACATAGATAAACGAGATATAAGTAGAAATGTGTAAGAGTTGATCAGAAGAAATCATCAAGGGTTATGACTTTTTGGTTGATCAAGGCTCACTACGTAGTACACAAAAGTTTAAATATGGTTCATATAGAAGAGGTTTACTACTTCCACAATCACTACACAAAAAGAGGCTAATCTAAGACATTGAATGTAATACCTTATATTTTAGACATTATATTAAAATTTTTATATGCTAAATTATATTTAAAATTATATGTACACTATATTTTAGAATTTTAAAAAAAATTATAACATTTTAGTACTAAATGATTTAGAAAAGTATTTTGATGCCAATCATAATTATGGACCACCATTTACATATTTATTTTACAATTTTATTACAAAAATCAATTAATTTCATAAATAAGTATTTCATTCTAAATTCCCAAAAAGTCCTCCAAAATATTTCGAACAATATCCGAGTATCCACTTTTATTCTTGAATAATATAAAAGCTTTTAATATATTATTCTTAGCAAAAAAACCCAGTTTAAGACATTTATAAAGATTTTTTTAGTTTAAAACTTATTTTGTTAAAAATTGGATATATTTACAAAAAATAAATATATTTATCAACCTTATTTAATCAGGCTGACTTCCATGATTAGTGTTTCATAACTTCTTATTTATTTATATTTATTTATCCTAATTTAAAGTATAGTTTTAGTTAAAAAGATAGTTTTAATTTAAAAACAATGGATTTTCAAAAACAAATCAACCTTATCATGGTCTACAGCCATGATAAATATTTCACAAAAATTTATTTATATATATATATATATACTTTATCTTTTTAACTAATTCTAATTAGTTTATTTTAAATTTAATAATTTTAATTGGTTAAACTATTAAATAATTAAATTATTTTAAAATAAAATATTTTTCTTAAAATTTGGAGAATAGTTATCATTTTAAATTCATACTTATCTTTTAGTTTTTAAACCCTAAAAATTTAACCTAATTTTTACTTTAAACGGACCCTAATACCTAATTCTTTACACAAATAAGTCATTAAATACTTTCTACTTTTCTCAAATGTTCTCCCTCTCTCCCAAGCCACTCTCTCTATCTCTCTAGCCACCTTGTGCCACTAATACTTATCAGCTACCGTGAGCCTCCTCTTTCCCCTAAGTATTTTATTATTTTAATTGTTTTGCAAATTATTTAATTCTTAAACTATTTCTAAATTTAATTAAGTTTTTAATATTTAATGTATAAATATTTTCCTGCATTATTTTGATTAGTTTATTTTAATTGATAGGAGGATCATCTTGAAGTTTAGTAGGAAGTACTAAAATTTATGGTATGTATATGTGTTAAATATTTTCATCTACAATTAAATATTTTTTGTTAATTATACTGTGTTAAGCTATAAGTTATATTTTTAACACGGTTTGCAAATTTTAATATATATTATTTACATAATTTGCTAAATATATTGTAATTTGAATTGGAATTATAGCCATGCACCACATATATATATATATATATATATATATATATATATATATATATATATATATATATATATATATATATATATATATATATATATATATATATATATATAGGGGAG